>CM040426.1:152898705-154098705 GCA_022702705.1 Papilionanthe hookeriana x Papilionanthe teres
ACTTAAAAGAGAAACAACACTACAGATTCCTAAAATAAGTTTACAGTTCAAATAAAAATTTCTAAGTTAAAAAGTTCTGTTACTTCTTTCCTTCCATAGTAACAGTGCCAAAAACTTGACCCAACCTGCAATTATGTAATTTTTAAATTCAAAAAGGTGGAAAAAACCTAACCCAATTTATTTTAGCGGCTAGTGTGCACAATGGATATGTTATAGATTTTAGAATTTGATTAATAAATTACACACTATGGGTACGACGCAAGTATACGTATCGTTTCAAGTAATATACACAATTTCGATCACGCGAGGAAGTTGATGCTCTTTTTATGAACTTAGTAAAATTTGACTTAAACTATAGATAATTATCTGGGAAATAAGGTTACATGTTATAAGTGTAAAAGAAATTTTAATTCTTATTAATTCAATTTTCAAATGAAAGAAGATGCAATGATTCTAAACTAGTTATATATAGAAAAGTTCAAATTATGTGAAAGTTCTTTTCTCTTGTAATGAGATCATAATTGGTGTAGAAATCAAATGTCTAAAGGTTTAAATGTAGTTTTGTGACAAATAGGAGAAAACATATTATTTACCCTCTCCAAACTGCATAAAGAACATGGGCTAGCCTAGAGTTAAGTTCCAAAATCTCAGGTTATGCTAGATAAGTTCTAACCTCTCACTTTCAGATTACTCACTGTGCCCTCTCTTTAGAACTAACCGGTCATAAGTTTCCAAACTCTAGCAAAATTGGTTAATATTCTTCTTTGTCACCCTAGAAAAACTCTAGCAAAATTGATTACTCACCAATTTACGCTCATCAAAATTTAACTCCCTATCTCTTTGCACTAACTAATGTATTACCTTCTCACCCATTGGATTAATGTGATTCTTACTAGTTGAGTAACACATAGCCCTCCTGAGCCATTATCGATTTGACCGCGACTTTTTGAGGTCATAAAAATAATTGTAATTAATTAATAATAAAGTCACTTATATCAATGCAAGTATATGTATCGTTCAAGTAATATAGGGCTCTAATGGAGTCCTGGTTATCGATCCCACAGGGAAGCAAGATAAAATGTCCTTAGTCAAATTCTACTCTACTACAAGTACTCCTTAGTTTGGAATGTCGATTAAAATGATGTTTTATCTAGCAACTACTCCTAAATGCAAGTGTTAAACATAAAGATAGTAACTACAACTAAATGCAAATAATAATTGTAAAGATAACCTTTTTTGGACGAATTAGTTTTGGAGAATTTTGAGATACTAAAAACTATTATTCTTATGCAATGAAATGGATAATGTATAGGAATGAGATACATTAAATATTATATGTGCCAAATAGGAGCAATCTATTCTTTACCTTTTGGTCCAGGCATAAAGAACATTGACTAATCCTATGCTTGTTTACTTAATCCGTGGCTAGGCTGGGAGGATACCAGCTCTCACTTTAGAGCTCCCACGTTCCCCTTGCCTGAGGGCTAACATCTCCGCTTCAGAACTCAAACAATATGACCGAATTATGGATTTTAGTCTGTCACTCTAAAATCTCCACTTCTACGTCCAATAATTATATTTCCTTATTTATTTGCATTCAATCCCCATGAACTTCACCATCAAAGGAATTTGAATGTGGTTTATACTTAGTTGTAGAAAGCATAACCCTCTCAAATCGTATGTTTTCACAATGAATTTTAACATTACAACAGACCTTAATTGCAATGTAAATGAAGTGCAAGTAAAAACCATCATATTTATATATAAAACTTCTTCTAGCATGTATCTCAACATCCTACACATGAATTCTACTCATTACAAAAGAAAAGTAAAAGGAAAAGAATGACACAATCTTCTCATGCCACTTTTTTTAAAGAAGAAGAAAGAGTAAGAGAGATACATCACAAAGCACGAAGAAAACACAACGAAAACTTCATTTAACCAAAGAAAATCCACTAGGTAAGTGTTTACAAAATCATAAGATAATGAAGAACAATATTCTTAGCTCTTTCTCTTTGAAAGAAAGATGAAGATCTCTCCTACAAAGTCTCCCGTCGATCCATGCAATGCTAGTGCTATCCCTTACGAATTCTCTCAAAATCTCCACTCCAATCTCTCCAAAAGGTAGAAATCTACATTTCTACTCCTAATCAAAGAACCCTAAATATTCTCCAAGTTTTTCCTAACATTCCTCTCTATTTTCTAATTTAAATTCCTTCTTTTAAAGTGTAGGGATGAAGTTTGAATAGTTGTCACAAGAACCCTTTCAAAAAGCGTCCAAATAAGTTAAATTTCGGCCCATAACCGCCAAAAGTCGGTTCATAGTCATCCCGAGCACTGTCGGCGGGCTCGAGGGCGCTGTCAATGAGCTTTTCTATCATTTTTCGGTCTTCTCGGGAACATCTCGTCGTCAGAACCCTCGAGGGCGCTTTGGCGAGCAGACTGCGCAGCTCCACCATTTCGCTCCATTTGGCTCTGTTTTAGCTCTGTTTCGCCCCATTTCAGTTGCATTGTGTTCCTAACAGATAACCCTACAAAATAAGCATGAAAACAAACATTCTTTAAATTTTAATCTCATTAAAAAATATGCAAGAACTGTAAAATATATTAAGCATTGAAAGACTTATCGAAAGGTGTCAGGGCAAAATTTCATTTCTTGCTCGTTTTTGCTCCAAATTGCACCATTGTTGTTTCTTTTTCTCCAAAAGTCATTTCTTGTACCTAAAACCAAAAAAATATACAAAATATCTTCCTTTAAAGTTCAATATCATTAAAATTAAGCATAAAATGTATATGGAACATTAAGCATTTTTTAGGCGTGTCAAGACTCCCAAACTTAACTGTTACTTGTCCTTAAGTAACACTATAATCATGTAAAACCACATAAACAAATCATGTGTATGAGTTTCTTTAGGAGTTTCTAAAATTTTATTCTAGAAATGTAGTCCAATTTAGAAAAAATTTTAGTAAATGAGACCAATTTAAAGTTCAGAAATCTCTTAAGTGAAAGAGTATGAAAATACGTGTTACTATCTAATTGGGAAATACTTGTAGATTTTTCTAAATATAGGGGTTAGACATTTTTATTTTCTCTACTTAAAAATATTTATTAAAAATAATTATACTAACTATATTATATTTATAAGCTTAAAATTTTCTCAAATCTTATACTTTAAAAAGCTCAAGTGTGGAACCACTTTTTGATTAAATCATTTAATCCTCAAGCTTCTCCTTCCTTTTTCACATACTTTACTTTTCTTTTCTTTTCTTTTATTTTCCTTTTTCTTTTCTCTTTCTTTTTCTTTTCTTTTTTTTCTTTTCGTACTTTACTTTTTTTTTTCTCATGCGAGGATCTATATCTAGATAGGCCTTTAATAATTCTGAATTCCACCCTTCGTTTACTAAAGCATAAGGTAGATATATATATTTTACTTAGAAATATAATAGTAGTTTTAAAAATTATTTTTCAATAAAAGAAATTTAATTATTGAAAACAAAAGTCTAATCTTTCTATTTTTCCAAAAATACAATTTTTCCTACTAAAGATAGTTACACAATATTTATCATTTCTTCACTAAGAAAATTTTAATTTTAAATTTTTCATCACCACTATAGATTTTAACTAAATTCTCTTACTCATTTCTATATTCAAAATTTTATTTCCCTAATATAACTTCATACACATAATTATTTTTCAATCAAAAATCAAATTTATTTATAGCATTTTTTAAAATGAATAAAATTGAAGTTTTTGAAAATTATTTTCCATCTCCCCAAACTTAAATTTTAAAATATTTTGCAATTAATTTCATAAAATATAGGAGGAAGAAAAGTTAAAGCTGAATCTACTAACTACTTCAACATCCTATCAAATTTATATACATGCATAATCAGGATAGAATGACTGCAAGAGAAAGTAAATTTAGCCTAAAACATGCTTGCAATAATATTAAACTAAAAGGAAGTATACTCACTTTAAAATTTTACTTTTCTTCCTACCCCCAGACTTAATTTTTAACATGTATAACATTCAGTACAAATATCAGCTGGAAGAAAAATAATTTAGAAATTCTATCTACCACAAATGTCTATCAAAACCATTTACAAGTATTCATTAGGACAGAATAATATGCAGTAGAAAGTAAATCTAAACTAATCATGTCACAATGAAATTCACTAAATAAAAGTTTAACTAGCATAGCAGGTATCGGTAAGGAAATATAAAAATGTTCTTCAAGTCTTATATAAAATTGTAACACTAGCACAAACACATAATTCAAATACAAACACACATGATAAATGAGGTCAATTCTTCCATAAACTCATCACATCTTACTAACTTACTTCCAATTTCTTTTGAAATCACTACACAGATAAATAAGGTGCACTTTAAATGGTTTTATAGATTATTATCTGAAAGATAAGATTACCCCTGATATATTGGCTCCTAGGCACCAATCTCAGGCATCATCTAATTCTTATAATTAAGCACCTCTAACAATTATAACGATAGTGTAAGATCATCCACATGGTATTCATCAAATAGGTTCGCGACTCCTACCTAATGAAAATAAAGTTGCAGAAAGGAAATAACAAATTAAGATGGAACTATCAATGTTTGAAATTCATGATTTCTCTTGTAAACTCAAGTCTAGGTGAGACCCAAGTCATAGTGGACTCGTTAATCCAACTATTACAAGAGATCAAGTCTAGCCATAATAAGAAGTTAAGGAATCACCTCCCTCAAGACACAGATAAAGATCAGATCAAAACACCAATAATCCAAACATCTACCAATCATCAATCAAACTGATCAATCCATTATAAAGCAAATACAATATAACACTAACAATCATGACTCTCAAGCACACTAAATCAAAGAACACTGATAACTAGCTTGTATTTAACATCGTTAGCTCGACAAATGATTCCACCAAGATCAAAGTTCCAATTAAGTAATCCTCGATCAATCACCCAATCATTT
This sequence comes from Papilionanthe hookeriana x Papilionanthe teres, assembly GCA_022702705.1. Taxonomy (NCBI): domain Eukaryota; kingdom Viridiplantae; phylum Streptophyta; class Magnoliopsida; order Asparagales; family Orchidaceae; genus Papilionanthe; species Papilionanthe hookeriana x Papilionanthe teres. Next base: position 152,903,690 of record CM040426.1, read on the forward strand.
CCAGATCCAGGGATTCCTATAAAATTCTCAAATTTTAATTTTTCATTCAGCTCTTCAATTTCAGTTTGATTTATATCATAATTCCTCATATTTCATTCTAGATCCAATATTCTTCTATTGATTTTTTGAAATTGCATATTAATATCATCCTTGAAATTTATAAGAAATAGATCTCTATAAGATAATTCAAGATACCCCAAATTTTGGATCGGATTCTCTTAGATAATTCAGATTCATGATCAAATTCTTATATGTCAATCTTTTGTTTCAAATTATCTTCCAATTCTTCCCCTTTATAATTAATAAATGATGAAGGATCTATCTTATTGAGGAAATAGGTTTTTCTAATTCCTTAGGAATTTCTTCCAATGGTCTTCCAATATCCTTATCCTCTTTTCTCAACCCAATATTATTTTGAAATTTATCCTCAAATTCTCTTCCAAGTCCTAGTTCAATAATTTTATCTTGTTCAACATTCAATTCATGTTTTTCTTGTAATTGAGTCGCATCAAAAGATATAAAGACTGGCTGTGTAGATGAATTTCTTAAATAGATAGGCTTTAAAATTGTATGGGGTACATCCATCTTAAGTTAATGAGATTTTTCAATAGATGGAATTAAAAGTTTACTATTTTTGGTAGCGTCCATCATTTCACACCTCTCCTGAACATACATACATTCTTCTTTAAATAACATTTTTGAATCATCATGAAAATCCATTCTGACCTCATCTATTATCTTACTCTCAAAACTTTCTTGGAAATAATCTTTACTTAGATAATTAATTTCATCCATCCAAAAACATTCATCATCTTTTATCTCAGATGGATATTTCATACTCTTTAATACATCAAAAGTGACTTCATGGTCATTAATATTCATAGTCAACTCTTCTTTTTGCATATCTATCATAGCTTGTCCAATAACAAGAAAAGGTCACCCTAAAATAATTGGAATTTCTTCATCTTCCTCCATATCTAATACAATAAAGTCCGAAGGAAAGGTAAATTTATCCACTTTAACAAGCACGTCTTCTATAACTCCTCTTGGATAAATGATAGATTGATCAGCTAACAGAAGGGTTATAGTAGTGTGAGAAATATCGACTAAATCTAACCTTACAAATATAGATAGAGGCATCACATTAATGCTCACTCCTAAATCACATAAAGCTTTTCCATAAAATCTTTTTCCAATTGCATAAGGAATTGTAAAGCTACAAGGATATTTAAGTTTCCTAGGAAAATTTTTCTGAAGTATAGCGCTGCACTCCTCACTTAGTGCAACTGTCTCGTAATCCCTAAATTTCTTTTTCTTGTTTAATATCTTCTTCATAAACTTTGCATAACTTGGCATCTGTTCCAAAGCTTCAGTGAAAGGAATGTTTATCCTTAACTTCTTAAAAACTTTCATGAACTTTGAAAATTTTTTACCCAACTCATGCTATCTAAGTCTTTGAGGAAATGGAGGTGGTGGTCTTTCCGAACTGATTTTAGTTAAAGATATTAATTTTTCTAGATCCTTAGAAACATGTTCTTCAGGTCTTTTATTTTCCTTTGTTTCTCTCACAACATCTTTCTCTTTTTAACCACATCCTCTATCTCTCTTCCACTTTTTAATTGAACAGCTTCTACTTGTTTGTTAGTGTTCTCTTTAGGGTTGATCTCAATGTTTCTAGGAAGTGATCCTTGGGGTCTCTTGCTAACTAAATTAGTAATTTGTCCCAGTTAATTCTCTATGTTTCTAATCGCAACATTTTAACTTTGCAACTGGTTTCCCATTTGCAATACCACTTCTTCCATAGACATCTTCTTATCCTCAAATTGTTGATCATTGTTAGAGTCCGGTGGATATGAAGGTCTATAGTTTGTGTTCCCCTGATTATTCCAACTTCCATTAGGATTCACATGATTATTTTCCCATTTTTGGTTTTCACCATCAGTAGTATGATTCCAGTTAAATTTAGGATGGTTCTCCTAACCTGGGTTGTAAAAGTTAGAGTACGGGTTGTTTATGGTATTTAAAGCATCATATGATAAGTTAGAATCAATCATATGCCCTAATGAACTTTCGTCACTTAATGGAGTGAGTTGAGGCTGATTCATTCCAAATTGGTCCAACTTCCGTGATATTGCGGCAACTTGAGATGCAAGAATTGTAATCTCTCCCGTAATATGAACACTGGCTACCTTCTTAGGATTTACCACTGCAGATGGCCATTGAAATTCATTTGTAGCCATTTTTTCAATTAACTCATACGCTTCATCAAATGGTTTTGACATTAATGATCCACCAGCGGCAGCATCAATTATAGACTTAAGGGATCCTATTAACCCATTATAAAAAGTTTGAATGATTAGCGAATCGGGCAGAGCATGGTGTGGATACTTTCTTAGGAGTTCCTTAAATCTTTCCCAGGCTTCGTATATTGATTCCCCTTCATACTGACAAAATGATATAATAACATTTCTAAGTTTAGTAGTCCTTGAAGGTGGAAAATACTTAGCTAAGAATTTCTGAGTTAACTCCTCCCAATTTTTAATTGAACCAGGTGCTAATGAGTATAACCATATTTTAGCCTTATCCCTTAGTGAGAAAGGAAAAAAGCCTTAGTCTAACAACATCGTCTGACATACCGTTATAACGAAATGTAGCACAAAGTTCGTGAAAATTTGATAAGTGTAAACAGGGATCCTCTAAAGGAGTTCCCCCAAACTGATTGTTCTGCACCAGTTGGATAATCTCAGGATTTATTTCAAACGAATCACCGTCTACGACAGGATTTTGTATACTTGAGTGAATTTCATCTGTCGTAGGATTTACGTAATCCCTCAATGAAGTATGATGATTTTCCAAGTTATTATCTTGAATGTTTTCCATTTCCATTTCTAATTTTTCGAGTCCTTTCTGTATTTTTATTTTTTTATTTTTTTCAAACTCGGGATCATAAGGCACAAGTCCTGCAGATCCTTTGTTTTGCATACGTAACACAACAAACAATACATTTATAATAAAACAAATAAAACGAAAAATATATTCAACACAACAAAATATTTTCACGATCACCTTATTTTTCACACAAACAATTTTTTTTCGTTTTTCACAACACTTTTTCATATAAAAACACTTTTCACACAAAAATAGTTTTTACGACACTACAGTATTGCAAGTCTAAGCTTAATTACTTCAACTAAAATTCTTCTAAAGTTCTTACCGAAACTTCCCCAGCAACGGCGCCAAAAACTTGACCGTGACTTTTTAAGGTGATAAAAATAAGTGTAATTAATTAATAATAAAGTCACTTATATCAAAACAAGTACACGTATCGCTCAAGTAATATAGGGCTCTAATGGAGTCTTGGTTATCGATCCCATAAGGAAGCGAGATAAAAGGTCTTAGTCAAATTCTAGTCTACTACAATTACTCCATAGTTTGGAATGCCGATTAAAATGATGTTTTATCTAGCAACTACACCTAAATGCAAGTGTAAAATGTAAAGATAGTAACTACAACTAAATGCAAATATTAATTTTAAAGATAACCCCTTTTGAAAGAATTAGTTTGGAGAATTTTGAGATACTAAAACCTACTATTCTTATGTAATGAAATGGATAATGTATATGATGAGATACATTAAATATTGTATGTGTAAAATAGAGGCAATCATATTCTTTACCCTTTGGTCCAGGCATAAAGAATATTAACTAATCTTATGCTTGTTTACTGAATCCGTGGCTAGGCTGGGAGGATACCGGCTCTCACTTCGGATCTCCCACGTTCCCCTCGCCTGAGGGCTAACATCTCCGCTTCAGTACTCAAACAATAGAATCGAATTGGAGATTTTAGTCTGTCACTCTAAAATCTCCACTTCTACGTCCAATAATTATATTTCCTTATTTATTTACATTCAATCTCCATGAACTTCACCATCCATGGAATTTGAATGTGGTTCGTACTTAGTTGTAGAAAACATAACCCTCTCGGATCGTATGTTTTCACAATGAATTTTAACATTACAACAGGCATTAATTGCAATGTAAATGAAGTACAAATAAAAACCATCACATTTATATATAAAACTTCTTCTAGCATGTATCTCAACATCCTACACATGAATTCTACTCATTACAAAAGAAAAGTAAAACGAAAAGAATGGAATAATCTTTTCATGCCACTATTTCCAAAGAAGAAGAAAGAGTAAGAGAGATACATCACAAAGCATGAAGAAAACACAACGGAAACTTCATTCAACCAAAGAAAATCCACTAGGTAAGTGTTTACAAAATAATAAGATAATGAAGAATAATATACTTAGCTTTTTTTCTTTGAAAGAGAGATGAAGATCTTTCCCACAAAGTCTCCCATCGATCCATGCAATGCTAGTTCTATCTCTTACAAATTCTCTCAAAATCTCCTCTCTAATCTCTCCAAAATGGTAGAAATCCACATTTCTACTCCTAAACTAAGAACCCTAAACATTCTCCAAGTTTTTCCTAACATTCCTCTCTCTTTTATAATCTAAATTCCTTCTTTTAAAGTGTAGGGACGAAGTTTGAAGAGTAGCCACAAGAACCCTTTCAAAAAGCGTCCAAATACGTTGAATTTTGGTCCATAACTGCCAAAAGTTGGTTCATACTCGTCCCGGGAGCTATCGGCGGGCTCGAGTGCGCTGTCAGCGAGCTTTTCTGTCATTTTTCGGTCTTCTCAGGAAAATCTCTCCGTCGGCGCCCTCGAGGGCGCTTTCGGCGAGCAAACTGCACAGCTCCACCTTTTTGCTCCGTTTAGCTACGTTTTAGCTCTGTTTCGCCTCATTTTAGTTGCGTTGCGTTCCTAACAGATAGCCCTACAAAATAAGCATGAAAAAAAACTTTCTTTAAAGTGTAATCTCATTCAAAAATATAGAAGAAGTGTAAAAGAGATTAAGCATCGAAAGACTTATCGAAAGGTGTCAAGGCAAAATTTTATTTCTTGCTTGTTTTTGCTTCAAATTACACCATTTTTGTTTCTTTTTCTTCAAAAGTCATTTCTTATACCTAAAACCAAAAAATATACAAAATACATTCCTTTAAAGTGCAATATCATTAAAATTAAACATAAAATGTATATGAAAAATCAAGCATTTTTTTAGGCGTGTCTGGATTCACAATAAATTTTTACACACTAATTGGCCATATTGAATATGTAAATGAAGTACGAAATAATGAATCATCACAAGTATGAAAATATGGGAAATCTTAAACAATTCTAATCTTACGTATGATTACTTCTTATTGTAAGAAGAAAGATAAAGAAAACTACTTCGAATTCATGGGGATAACACAACAAAACATGATTTATATAAAAGCCAAGTTTACATAGTAAAGCAAAACTCAAATAAAAAATACAAAGTACTTATCTTAGACTTCTTCCCAAGCAAATCTTGAAGTTCCTTTAATGACATCTTACTCAAATAGACACACCAAAACACACACTAAAAAGTCTCTCACTCAAAATACACACACACACACCACACTACAAAAGACTCACTCACAACACACACACACACATGCCACACACTAAAGAGAGTTCCCAAAAGTCCTCTCTTCGACAACCAACGGTCTCTTTAAATAAAGCTCTAAAAATCAACAAGAGTCACTTCAAGCTCCCATTCTAATTTTGTCCAATTTCATTTCACAAAACTCAAAATCGATTATTGTGCCTAAGAGCCCAACCGTGGCGTGTAGGCACCAACCTTCTAGAAACCCTTTGTAACTATTGGTGCCTAAATGCAGTTGAAATTCAGCTCCTTGCTTCTTATTGCTCCGTTTTGCTCCATTTTCTCTCATTTCTCTCCAAAATTCCATCTCTTGTACTTGAACCTAAAAACATGCAAAATACCTTCAATTAAAGTGCAATATTCTTAAAAATGAGCATAAAATGTATATACAAAAATAACACTCTTTAAGGTGTGTTAATCCCCTAGGTCTCCAACCCCTAGAACGTGAAGTTCCAACATAAGTAGAAGCATAGATGGAATAATTCATAACCTTTCTTTCCTTTTAAATGAAATTACATGAGATGTAGTCCTAATTAAAAGTATAATAAAAGAAGAAAAGGTACAAGTATTGGCAAAGATGTGAGCCTTACCTTTCTGGCTTCGCATGTGTTCTATAAGATAAACTAAGAATAAAAAGGAGGTGATGCATGAATGTCATCGACAAATTTTTTTTGCTGAGTTTAAATATCTAATTTTATTATCAAATTTAATTGTAAAATTCTACTATTGAAATCTTAAAATATAAAGTTTTTTTTTCTTTCATAAATATCTTAAAGGAATTTTGATGAATAAGCATAATTTTATATTATTTATTATTATTGTATACTTATTAGATATTTTTTCTCCTAAAATAATTTAAAGGAAAAAAGTATAAGAATAAATTCACCAAGTGATAGCTGTCTTTCTCATGGGCTTCAGTCTCCCTCTAATAGGACTTGTAAAGAAGCTTTATAACTGCATCTATTTAATTTCCTCCTCGAGGCTTTCATAACACCTTCAAGGAGTTCTCATGAGTGTTAGTGGGTGTCTGTTTGCATGTTATGAACTAACTCATGAACTGATTTCATGGGTTGGCAGATCTAACTTCACCTATCAAGGTTTTTTGAGTGTACAAACTCCATATTCAAAATCTGATTGCTTGGATGGCATTGGGTACTATGTTTTTTTTCGTCATTTGACTCGTGAACATATTGAAGAATGTTCCATTTTGTCCAACTTTCTTACTTTTTGTTATGCAGAATCCTTAATTAACTTATTTTATTGAATTATCAGACTTTTTATTTAGTAAGGTTATGATCATCTCTATGTCAAATCTTCAATATCAAGTTATCATATGAATGTAGCAGCATATGAATTCATGGAACATTGGTGAAGCAAAAAATTTTGTTCACAATTAAAGCTTGGGCATTATTTTATTGTGGATCATGGTGGTAGACATGATGGGATAGAATGTTTTGCAATGAAAAACACTTCGTTTAATATGTTCATGCACTTTATCTTGCTATTCTATATATTTTGAAAGTTATCAAAATAACTGAAACAATGGTTTATGAATCTTCTTCATTTGCACAAATATCTTTGATAGTAAAAGAAGGAAGTTTCATGATTTATAGAAGCTAAGATTCATGTTTCCAATCTTTATCAGCATATCAAATAAATACACAACGAAACCAATACCTGCATAAGTATAAAACATGAATGCAATTTGGATATACTTTAATTACGACAAAAGAAAACTACAAAACTCTTTTAGTCCGTGTAAATTCCCATGGATCGAGGTAGGGAAGCTTAAAAATTTAGCAAAAATTGCCCTTTTTCATCTTTGGATGTAGGCCAATTTTTTTAGCCAGAATCAAATCATTATTGGCCTGGAATTTCATGGAAGTGTTTCAATGGCCTGCGAACTCTCCCATTAACAACTCTCTTTCTTGAAATCATGATTGTTTATTTCTTTTTTGTTATTTTTGTCCGACAATTCATTACTGATTTTGCTTCAAATTTTATGAAATGACTTTGTGAAACAACTTTGTAATTTGACGCAGGCTTACCTCGCGGGATTAAGTAATCACCATACACAATTCGTTTTAATATTTTTTTAACTCCATTCTTTACCTTCTCCTTCTTTGGCCGCTTTCTATTTGATCGTCATGTCAGATTTTTATTATTTGCATCATGAACTTCGTGAAAGCAGAAAAATGGATTCTCACTCTAGTTTACAAGCATAAAGGAGACTTTGAGATTCAAGCTGTAGCAAAGGAGAAGCTTCCAACTCCCTAAACAATGATGTTGAGCTTTTCTTCTACTGCAATTACTGCTATCTTGGTTTAAATTTGCCATGGTCCCCCGAGACATTGAGTATCTTTTGGGTTACTCCATGCTGTTGTTCCTAATTTCCTTATCTATAACTTAACTTCTATCATTTATCTTTGGGAGCAGAAGTGAAGCATAAAGTTATTTTAGTTTATGTTCTCATTGAAAATTTTCAAGAATAGTAGTTTTTTATCTTTCATATCTTTCTTTAAATACATACAAAATAATGGGTAACAGAATAAATTAAAGGATCAAATGAAGGTGTGGTTTTTTACCAAGTCAAGGACTGAGTGGCCATTTGGTACTCATCAAAGAGAGAGCCCAACCATCTAGTTAGGATAAAATATTACATCAGGACTCCGCACGTAGAGTTACATTCAGAGTCCAATGAAATCAAGCACGTGGCATGTGGCAAAAAAAAAAAAATTCCCGGTAACATAGGTAATATTCCCCCCTTGTTATTCTATATTATTCAGGTGTTATTGTGTTCTGAGAATATTCTTACTGTTATAATAACACAATAACACTTGAATAACACACAATAACACATGAATAATTCGGAATAACACGGGGGGAATATTTCATGTGTTATCGGGCGAATTTGTTTTTCTGCACATGCCACGTGTCGTGATTTCACTGGACTCCGCACATAATTCTACCTGTGGAGTCCTGATGTAATATTTTTCCTCAAGTTAGACCCGACTACTCTTAGTACATAGGACGTCAGCTTCTTAATAACCTGTAGGAGGAGTCTGAGTACATGGTTTATACTTCCATGATGTCCATCTATGCAGCTTTGATGTTTGGCATCCTTCATCATGCGAGTGGTCCTATTAGTAACTTTTGATTATTTTCCTTTATAGTTAAGAGGCCGTTTGGCATCACTTTTGTTTTTTGTTCTATATTTTTTTGTTTTTTTTTTTATTTAGAAAAAAAAATAGAGACATGTTAAAACACATTAATCAAGCATATTTAAAAAAAGGGAAAAAATTATAAACCAAATTGATTTCAATCAAGAATAAAGAACTTAAAAAGTAGGAAGCAATGAGTTTCATTTTTTCAAATTATTTTGCTAAATCTTCCTTGTCTTTAGCCTTCAAAATTTTTAGAGATATTGACCGCGACTTTTTGTGGTGATAAAAATGAGTGCAATTGATTAATAATAAAGTCACTTATATCAACACAAGTATATGTATCGCTCAAGTAATACAGGGCTCTAGTGGAGTCCTGGTTATCGATCTCACAGGGAAGCGAGATAAAAGGTCCTTAGTCAAATTCTAGTCTACTACAATTACTCATTATTTTGGAATGTCGATTAAAATGATATTTTATCTAGCAACTACTTCTAAATGCAAGTGTTAAATGTAAAGATAGTAACTATAACTAAACGCAAATATTAATTCTAAAGATGACCCTTTTTGGATGAATTGGTTTGGAAAATTTTGAAATACTAAAAATGACTATTCTTATGTAATGAAATAGATAATGTATAGGAACGAGATGCATTAAATATTGTATGTGCCAAATAGGAGCAATGCTTTTATTTACCCTTTGGTCCAGGCATAAAGAACATTGACTAATCCTATGCTTGTTTACTGAATCCATGGCTAGGCTGGGAGGATACCGGCTCTCACTTCGGAGCTCCCACGTTCCCCTCGCCTGAGGGCTAACATCTCCGCTTCAGTACTCAAACAATAGGACCGAATTGGGGATTTTAGTCTGTCACTCTAAAATCTCCACTTCTACGTCCAATAATTATATTTCCCTATTTATTTGCATTCAATCCCCATGAACTTCACCATCCATGGAATTTGAATGTGGTTCGTACTTAGTTGTAGAAAGCATAACCCTCTCGGATCGTATGTTTTCACAACAAATTTTAACATTACAATAGGCTTTAATTGCAATGTAAATAAAGTGCAAGTAAAAATCATCACATTTATACATAAAACTTCTTTTAGCATGTATCTCAACATCCTACACATGAATTCTACTCATTAAAAAAGAAAAGTAAAAGGAAAAGAATGGCATAATCTTCTCATGCCATTGTTTCCGAAGAAGAAGAAAGAGTAAGAGAGATACGTCACAAAGCACGAAGAAAACACAACGGAAACTTTATTTAACCAAAGCAATCCACTAGGTAAGTGTTAACAAAATCATAAGATAATGAAGAACAATACTTAGCTTTTTCCCTTTGAAAGAAAGATGAAGATCTCCCCCACAAAGTCTCCCACCGATCCATGCAATGCTAGAGCAATCCCTTACAAATTCTCTCAAAAACTCCTCTCTAATCTCTCCAAAAGGGTAGAAATCTACATTTCTACTCCAAATCTAAGAACCCTAAACATTCTCCAAATTTTTCTTAACATTCCTCCTCACTTTTCTAACTTAAAATCACTAATTTAAAGAGTATGGACCAATTTATAAGAGTTTCCTTAAGCACCCCTTCAAAAAGCATCCAAATACATTGAATTTCGGCCCAAAACCGCCAAAAATCGATTCATAGTCGTCCTGGGAGCTGTCGGCGGGCTCGAGAGCACTGTCAGTGAGCTTTTCTATCAGTTTTCGGTGTTCTCGGTAAGCTTTTCCAAATTCTCACATAAACAACTACAGAAAACATCCTGACCAGTTCAAAGTGGGTGAGGATCATTTGGGAAGTCTTGGAGAAAGCCTAAGGGTGCAAAAAACGAAAGATTAGAGTTAGGTTTTACATTTTTCTGCATTTCCTTAAAGAGATTTGAGAGAATATTGTAAGGGATTTTTTTTAGCAGTGCAAGGAATATTTGGAGATCACTTGGGGAGCCTAGGTACCACCTTCTTTGGTTGCTGGTAGATCTTTGACGACTAGGCACCCGTCTGCAGCACCAAGGCACTGTGAGGCAGTGCCTTGATGTCCCCATCCTCTCTCTCTCTTGCCGTCGGAAAGAAATTGGGTTTGGGTGTCAATGTCAAGGAGTCGCCATCTAATATTAGCCTAGTTTTATTCCTTTAAATCCTATGGAGGATTTAGAGAATTTTTAGGACTAATAGTAGAAAAGGATGTTTATGATAATTCTTATATGAGGATATTCTAGAATAACATATTCCAGAATTTTCATAATTAAGAAGATCATGGTAAACAAGAGATTTCTATTTTGGGTTCTTTTAGATCTCCTATAGAAGCAAGCTTCTATAGTTAATTACATCTTAAACAATTTTCAATTGTTTAAGAAAACTTCTGATTAATGTTAATCATTTGTTTTCTAAGAATTTATTTTTAAGGAGAGATGTACCCACTATCACTCTCAAATGTTGTTATATCATGGTATTGAATACTTTAGGTATTATGTCTAACCTAAAGGTTCTGGTTTTGTTTTTGTTGTCAATGTCGTTGTTTTGATTGAAAAGTTTCAGGTAATATATTTAACCTAAAAGTTTTGGTTTTGTTTTTTTGTTGTCAATGTCGTTGTTTTGTTGAGAAGTTTCAGGTTATATGTCTAACCTAAAAGTTTTGGTTTTGTTTTTTTTGTTAATGTCGTTGTTTTGTTGAAAAGTTTCAGGTTATGTGTCTAACCTAAAAGTTTTGGTTTTGTTTTTGTTAGCCTAGAATGTCGTCCTGCAAAACAGAGTTAGCACACCCTATAACATGTAAAGAAAATTTAAGCGAAATTTCTTGTTTTCACCCTGCAAAAAAACAATGTCAGAAATAATATCACAGAATATTTGGATATGTCTTGGATGTCAATTTATGTCAAATTATTTTGAAATGTCAATTTTTTGTTGATTATGTCAGTTTTGGTTTGAAATGTTGAATTTATATCTTGATTTTAAGTTTAAACTTAAATTACGAATTAACTTGAGTTCATGTACGTACGAACTCTAAGTTAAAAAGGTTTGAAATTAGATTCGATATTGATTGAATTAACTTGGGTTCATGTCCGGTTGAACCTAAGTTAGATTCAAAGTTGATTGAATCTATTTAACTTGAGTTCATGTACGTATCGAATTTAAGATAAAAGGTTTGAAATTAGATTTAATATTAATTGAATTAACTTGGGTTCATGTCGAGTTGAACCTAAGTTAGATTCAATGTTGATTGAATCTATTTAACTTGAATTCATGTACTGTACGAACTTAAGCTAAAAGGTTTGAAATTAGATTCGATATTGATTGAATTAACTTGGGTTCATGTACGGTTGAACCTAAGTTAGATTCGATGTTGATTGAATCTATTTAACTTGAGTTCATGTGCATTCGAACTTAAGTTAAAAGGTTTGAAATTAGATTCAATATTAATTGAATTAACTTGGGTTCATGTCCGGTTGAACCTAAGTTAGATTCAATGTTGATTGAATCTATTTAACTCTGAGTTCATGTACGTCCGAACTTAAGTTAAAAGGTTTGAAATTAGATTCAATATTGATTGAATTAACTTGGGTTCATGTCCGGTTGAACCTAAGTTAGATTCAATGTTGATTGAATCTATTTAACTTGAGTTCATGTCTGTCTGAACTTAAGTTAAAAGGTTTGGTTCAGAATAGATTTAATTAAGTTTTAAGTCTTGTTTAAATAGGACTTAAAGGTTAATTAAGTCTAATAAATTATACTCAATTAGATTTGCAGACCATCTAAGTCCCTTTTAGATAAGACTTAAGTTTTAATTAAGTCTATTTAAAGTAAGACCTAGACCTAGGATTAAGTTTAATATAAGTTGAACTTAAGCCGGATTTTAGTTCAGATTCAAGTTAGGTTGAAACTAAGGTTTAGGTTAGACTTAGGTTTATGTCGTGTTAAACCTAAGTATGGTTTGACTTAAGTCTAATATGGGTTAGACTTAAGTTAGGTTTTTGGGTTAGGTTCATGTCAGGTTGAACCTAAGTTTGGTTTGATTTGAGTCTAATGTGGGTTAGACTTAAGTTAAATTTTGAGTTTAGATTAATTTAGGTTCAAGTCAGGTTGAACCTAGACTTAAGGTCGACTTAAGTTCAATATGGATTGAACTTAAGTTAAGGTTTTGAGTTTAGGTTAAGTTAGGTTCAAGTCAGGTTGAACCTAGACTTAAGGTCGACTTAAGTTCAATATGGATTGAACTTAAGTTAAGGTTTTGTGTTTAGGTTAAGTTAGGTTCAAGTCAGGTTGAACCTAGACTTAAGGTCGACTTAAGTTCAATATGGGTTGAACTTAAGTTAATGTTTTGAGTTTAGGTTAAGTTAGGTTCAAGTCAGGTTGAAGCTAAACTTAAGGTCAACTTAAGTTCAATATAGACTGAACTTAAGTTAAGGTTTTGTGTTTAGGTTCAGTTAGGTTCAAGTCAGGTTGAACCTAGACTTAAGGTTGACTTAAGCTCAATATGGGTTGAACTTAAGTTAATGTTTTGAGTTTAGGTTAAGTTAGGTTCAAGTCAAGTTGAACCTAGACTTAAGGTCGACTTAAGTTCAATATGGGTTGAACTTAAGTTAATGTTTTGAGTTTAGGTTAAGTTAGGTTCAAGTCAGGTTGAACCTAGACTTAAGGTCGACTTAAGTTCAATATGGATTGAACTTAACTTAAGGTTTTGAGTTTAGGTTAAGTTAGGTTCAAGTCAGGTTAAACCTAGACATACAGTTGATTTTAGTTCAATGTGGGTTAAGTTAAAATTTGATTTGAGTTTAAGTTAGGTTGAACTCAAGTTTAGTTCAGTTTAGGTTAGGTTCAATATGGGTCGAACCTAAGGTTTTAATTTAAGTTAGGTTCAATGTGGGTTGAACCTAATGTTTAGGTTAACTTGAGTTCAAGTTAGGATGGACTCAAGTTAGGTTATGTTTAGGTTAGGTTCAATGTGGGTTGAACCTAAGGTTTAGGTTAATTTGAATTCAAGTTAGATTGGACTCAAGTTAGGTTAGGTTTAAGTTAGGTTCAATGTGGGTTGAACCTAAGGTTTAGGTTAACTTGAGTTCAAGTTAGATTGGACTCAAGTTAGGTTAGGTTTAGGTTAGGTTCATTGTGGGTTGAACCTAAGGTTTAGGTTAACTTGAGTTCAAGTTAGATTGGACTCAAGTTAGGTTAGGTTTAGATTAGGTTCAATGTGGGTTGAACCTAAGGTTTAGGTTAACTTGAGTTCAAGTTAGCTTGGACTCAAGTTATGTTTAATTTTTATGTTTAGGTTATGTTGGACTTGGATTAAAAGGTTGGATTTAGGTCTAATTAAACCTTAGTTGATTAAGGTTTAATAATTAATTAAGTCTAATGTACAAGACTTAATTAGGATTTGTGTTTGATTAAGTCTTACTTAGTTAAGACTTAATAGTTTAATTAGGTCTAATGAGTTAGACTTAATTAAGGTTCATGTTTGATTAAACCTTAGTTAGTTAAGGTCTAATGGTTTAATTAGGTCTAATGGGTAAGACCTAATTAGGTTTTAAGCTTGATTAAACCTTAGTTAGTTAAGGTTTAATGGGTTAGACCTAATTAGGGTTTAAGTTTGATTAAACCTTAGTTAGTTAAAGCTTAATGGTTTAATTAGGTCTAAGGGTTAGACCTAATTAGGGTTTATGTTTGATTAAACCTTAGTTAGTTAAGGTTTAATGGTTTAATTAGGTCTAATGGGTTAGACCTAATTAGGTTTATGTTTTATTAAACCTTAGTTAAGGTCTAATGGTTTAATTAGGTCTAATGGGTTAGACATAATTAGGTTTTAAGTTTGATTAAACCTTAGTTAGTTAAGGTCTAATGGTTTAATTAGGTCTAATGGGTTAGACCTAATTAGGTTTATGTTTGATTAAACCTTAGTTAGTTAAGGTCTAATGGTTTAATTAGGTCTAATGGGTTAGTCCTAATTAGGGTTTATGTTTGATTAAACCTTAGTTAGTTAAGGTCTAATGGTTTAATTAGGTCTAATGGGTTAGACCTAATTAGGTTTTAAGTTTGATTAAACCTTAGTTAGTTAAGGTTTAATGGTTTAATTAGGTCTAATGGGTTAGAGCTAATTAGGGTTTATGTTTGATTAAACCTTAGTTAGTTAAGTTCTAATGGTTTAATTAGGTCTAATGGGTTAGACCTAATTAGGTTTTAAGCTTGATTAAACCTTAGTTAGTTAAGGTTTAATGGGTTAGACCTAATTAGGGTTTATGTTTGATTAAACCTTAGTTAATTAAGGTCTAATGGTTTAATTAGGTCTAATGGGTTAGACCTAATTAGGGTTTATGTTTGATTAGACCTTAGTTAGTTAAGATCTAATGGTTTAATTAGGTCTAATGGGTTAGACCTAATTAGGGTTTATGTTTGATTAAACCTTAGTTAGTTAAGGTCTAATGATTTAATTAGGTCTAATGGGTTAGACCTAGTTAGGTTTTAAGTTTGATTAAACCTTAGTTAGTTAAGGTTTAATAGTTTAATTAGGTCTAATTGGCTAGACCTAATTAGGGTTTATGTTTGATTAGACCTTAGTTAGTTAAGATCTAATATTTAATTAGATCTAATAGGTTCGACCTAATTAGGGTTTATGTTTGATTAAACCTTAGTTAGTTAAGGTCTAATGGTTTAATTAGGTCTAATGGGTTAGACCTAATTTGGTTTATGTTTGATTAAACCTTAGTTAGTTAAGGTTTAATGGTTTAATTAGGTCTAATGGGTTAGACCTAATTAGGTTTTAAGTTTGATTAAACCTTAGTTAGTTAAGGTTTAATGGTTTAATTAGGTCTAATGGGTTAGACCTAATTAGGGTTTATGTTTGATTAAACCTAATGTGTAAGGAGGTTAATTAAGTTTAATATGTCTTTAAACTTAATTAAAGGTTTGGTTTTGGTTAACTATGCTAATATGTCCTTAAACTTAATTAGAAGGGTTTGATTTTGATTAGTTAAGTTTAATATGTTCTTTAAACTTATTTAAAAGTGTTGATTTTTTGTATTAAACCTAATTTAGGTAAGGTTTAATGGGTTAATTAAGTTTAATATGTCCTTAAACTTAATTAAAGATTTGATTTTGGTTAATTAAGTTTAATATGTCCTTAAATTTAATTAAAAATTTAATTTTTTGTATTAAACCTAATTTAGGTGAGGTTTAATGGGTTAATTAAGTTTATGATGTCCTTAAACTTAATTAAAGAATTTTGGTTTTGATTAGTTAAGTTTAATATATTCTTAAACTTAATTAAAAAAAGTTTAGTTTTGGTTTTTAATATGTTTTTAAACCTAATTAAAATTTAATTTTTGTATTTAAACCTAATTTAGGTAAGGTTTAATAAATTAATTAAGCTTAATTTGTCTTTAAACTTAATTAAAAGGTTTTATTTTGGTTAATTAACTTTAATGTGTCTTTAAACTTAATTAAGAGAGTTTAGTTTTGGTTAATTAAGTTTAATATGTCTTTAAACCTAATTAAAAATTATTTTTTGTATTTAAACATAATTTAAGTAAGGTTTAATAAATTAATAAAGCTTAATTTATCTTTAAACTTAATTAAAAAAGTTTGATTTTGGTTAATTAAGTTTAATGTGTCTTTAAACTTAATTAAAATTTAATTTTTATATTAAACCTAATTTAAGTAAGGTTTAATGGGTTTAAATGTCATTTTAAATCTAGTTAAGTCTAATTTATTTATTTTAGACTTAAGTGAAGTTTATCATTAGTCTATGATAGACTAGAACCATTTTCAAACTTTGATTGTTGATGAAAATAGGTTAAATTTATAAAGGGTTATTTTTAGGATTAAAATTATTTAATTTAATAAAGAATTTCAACCCTAAATTTCAAAATACCATTCAAGATAATTTCTATGACTTAGAAATAGTTTTCTTAGGGTTATTGTCTCGTTGCCCTATCATTTCTAGTCATTTGCATTTTATCTTTCTCAATTTTCAATTTTTTTATAATTATTATTTGAAATAGTTACAAAGAAACTTGAAAATTAAAGAAAAGTGTCTTAAACATGTTTCCTGTCCTTGAAAAAATTATGCAAGCTCCCTATGAACATAAGGATAAATGCCTCAAAGTTTCATAATTTTTTGATTTATAAATAATTTTTAATAATTAAAATACTCCAGAAAGTATTTAATTAATTAAAAATAAAATTCTTAGAAGAAAATTATGATTTTGGTCTCATAATTTTCTCCTCTTCAAGAGCTTTCCAGAGGTATTTTTATTTTAATTTTATGACCTCTCGATCAAAAGATATGGATTTTTGATGTTTTTAAGGTTTTAAGGTATTTTTTTAATAAATCCCGCCGCCAAATTCAACGCCGTTCGATGCGTGTCCTCGTACGCGTCGAACGAGAGGGAGGATCGACTACGGGCAGCCGAACAGCGGACACCACGGGGGAAGGATTAGCGCTGTCCGTTCCTAAAACGCGGGATCGGATGGCAGAGAAAATTCGGCCAAAAATCCAAAAATTTTCTAACCATTAAACTTCAAACATAAATATCTCACTCATTTCTTGATGAAATTGAGTGATTTTTTTTTAAATGATCATCTGGATGAGATGTATCCATCCATACGGTGATGATACACTTCTGGGCTGGTATGAGACATAATATATAGAAAATACGATTTATTTTGTAAAGAAAAATTTCATACCTTTGCCACAAGCAAATCAAGCTAGATCATACCTTATGGTTGCCTTCTAGGACTTAAATGGAAGGTTATTGCTGCAGCAATTTGATCCAGAAGTCGGGCTTAGGGGAGAATTTTGAAGAAGTACCTAATTTGGGCTGTTTTTGAAATTTGATCAAATTGGCTCAAATAGGCTCAATCTATGGCTTGGATTTGATCCTAACAGATTGCTGAGACTCTTAGGAAGAGTTTTTATGTTGGGAGCAAGTGGATTTGGGCAGCCTATAGTTCTCTCTAATTTTTTTTTCTTCTTCTTGCTAGGCTCGGGTATGGGCTCCTTTTATAGCCAAGGGGAGGCCATGGTTTAGCTTAGGTTGTTCTAGGGGAGTAGTTATCACCCCTATCAGTCCATTGGATGAAGAATTCAGCTGAGGATATGCATGGTTCCTTCTCCCTAAGCTTTCCATGATGATTTCCTTTGTTTTGTCTCTCCCCCATTGGCTCATGTAAGAGGTGTATGGTGAGCTGCCTCTATTCTTCTTAGGGAGCTTACACATCATTCTTTGGGCTTGGCAAATGGTGACACACAAGCTTATCCCTCATCATTTCTTCTAACCATGGTGAGGGGGTGGTTTCATGCATGGTTTTCCTTCCATTGGCTAGCTTGGGAGGTGGGGGATGAGGCCTCATGTTGGCCGGCCACCTCATGGCTAAATGAAGCCTAGGGTGAAGGAGGAAGAGACACCTCACCCCATGCATCATGATGGGTGTTAACCCATGGCTAAGTTGATTTAAAGTGGGCTTAATTATGTGTTAATTTGTCTTTAAGATGGGTTTAGCCTAACTAATTATGAGGAGGCTATGTGTCATTTCATTTCTTTTTAATTTCCATTTTAAAATTGTTGAAAAATGTTTTATTAATCAATTTATGAATTGAAAATAATTTCAATTTAATTAATTGATTAATTTTATCATTTTTGTCATTTTATGATTTTAATTTAATTTTCATTTTAATTAATTATGTCATTTAATTAAAATATTGAAAATTAAATCATTAATCACTTTAATTAATCAAAATAATTTTAAAATTAATTATTTGATTAATTTTGTTATTTTTATTTCATTTTTATCTATTTTAATCAAAATAGATAGGTGTTGACAAATTTTGACTTGGGTTGACCCAAGTCAGCTCAAATTGATCATTTTAATTTTAAAATGTCCAGTATTTGTGATTTTGTCATTGTGGGGTCTTAAATGTGTCATTGGGTGAAAGGGTTGACTTATGGGTCAACAGGGTTAGTCACTAGGTCTGGTTTGACCATTTTGACCAATGTTGACTTTTTAGGTCAAAAGGTTGACCTATGGGGTCAACAGTGTTGGTCATTAGGTCTGGTTTGACCATTTTGACCAATGTTGACTTTTTAGGTCATAAGGTTGACCTATGGGGTCAACAGGGTTGGTCAATGGGTCCGGTTTGACCATTTTGACCAATGTTGACTTTTTAGGTCATAAGGGTGACCTATGGGGTCAACGGGGTTGGTCGATGAGTCCGGTTTGACCATTTTGACCAAAGTTGACTTTTTAGGTCATAAGGTTGACTCTATAGGGTCAACGAGGGTTAGTCACTAGGTCTGGTTTGACCATTTTGACCAAAGTTGACTTTTTAGGTCAAAAGGTTGACCTATGGGGTCAACAGGGCTTGTCATTAGGTCTGGTTTGACCATTTTAACCAATGTTGACTTTTTAGGTCATAAGGTTGACCTATGGGGTCAACAGGGTAGATCACTGGGTCTGGTTTGACCATTTTGACCAATGTTGACTTTTTAGGTCATAAGGGTGACCTATGGGGTCAACAGGGTTGAGTCATTGGTTACAGTTTGACCATTTTGACCAAAGTTGACTTTTTAGGTCATAAGGTTGACCTATGGGGTCAACGGTGGTTGAGTCACTGAGTGCAGTTTGACCATTTTGACCAATGTTGACTTTTAGGTCATAAGGGTGACCTATGGGGTCAACAGGGTTGGTCGATGGAGTGCAGTTTGACCATTTTGACCAAAGTTGACTTTTTAGATCGTAAGGTTGACCTATGGGTCAACAGGGTTGGTCACTGGGTCTGGTTTGACCATTTTGACCATTGTTGACTTTTTAGGTCATAGGGGTGACCTATGGGGTCAACAGGGTTGGTCAGTGGGTCTGGTTTGACCATTTTGACCAAAGTTGACTTTTTAGGTCATAAGGTTGACCTATGTGGTCAACAGGGTTGGTCACTGGGTCTGGTTTGACCATTTTGACCAATGTTGACTTTTTAGGTCATAAGGTTGACCTATGGGGTCAACAGGGCTGGTCACTGGGTCTGGTTTGACCATTTTGACCATTGTTGACTTTTTAGGTCATAAGGGTGACCTATGGGGTCAACAAGGTTGGTCAGTGGGTCTGCTTTGACCATTTTGACCAATGTTGATTTTTTAGGTCATAAGGGTATTGACTCGTTGTAAAATGAGGTCAACAAAAGGGCCCCCAATATGTGTAAAATACTATATAAGTATTCTGCACATATTGGCGTTGACCGAAGTGGTCTAAGAGATGTCTCATAATGGTCAGGAAAGTAGGGGATATCATATCACTCCCGGAGGATGTCAGATGTCTTTTATGTCGGTTCTAAGAAGAGATTTTCTACTTGTATTTGAAAAGAGATTTATTGGGAGAGAAAATGGATGTCATATTTCATTTCTCAATATGTCGGTGTCAATATTTTGCTAAAGGAATGTCGTGATTTCTGTGTCAGGAAAGGACGTATATCCTATAGCAGGAGGGAGAAAATGGATGTCATTTTCCATTTCTCAAAATGTCGATGTTGATATTTTGCTAAAGGAATGTCGTGATTTCCGTGTCAGGAAAGGACGTATATCCTATAACAGGAGGGAGAAAATGGATGTCATTTTCCATTTCTCAAAATGTCAATGTTGATATTTGGTTAGAGGAAAGTCATGACTTCCGTGTCAGGAAGGGACTTATATTCAATAACTGAAGGGAGAAAATAGATGTCATTTTCTATTTTCCTCAAAATGTCGATGTCAAGATTTGGTTAGAGGAAAGCCGTGATTCCCGTGTCAAGAAAGGACTTATATCCAATAACCGAAGAGAGAAAATAGATGTCATTTTCTATTTTCCTCAAAATGTCAATGTCAAGATTTAGTTAGAGGAAAGCCGTGATTTCCGTGTTAGGAAAGGACTTATATCCAATAACCGAAGAGAGAAAATAGATGTCATTTTCTATTTTCCTCAAGATGTCGATGTCAAGATTTAGTTAGAGGAAAGCCGTGATTTCCGAGTCAGGAAAGGACTTATATCCAATAACCGAAGAGAGAAATAGATGTCATTTTCTATTTTCCTCAAAGTGTCGATGTCAAGATTTGGTTAGAGGAAAGTCGTAATTTCCACGTCAGGAAAGAACTTATATCCAATAACCGAAGAGAGAAAATAGATGTCATTTTCTATTTTCCTCAAAGTGTCGATGTCAAGATTTGGTTAGAGGAAAGTCGTAATTTCCACGTCAGGAAAGAACTTATATCCGATAACCGAAGAGAGTGGCGAACTCACTAATATTTTTGGTGGGAATATCCGCTGGGGTTTTGACCTATATAGGTCGAAAGCTAATTCTCATGTTTGATTATCATAAATTATTCATTTTGTCATTTATTGATTTCGGGACTCGTCGACATATCACGTACAATGGGGATATATTTTTCTTCAACACTTTATTTTATTTCCATAAAAAGTCACCAGTACATATTTATTGCAAACAAAAGCTTACAGTACATACACATGGACATATAGCATGCTGCAATAGACTACTGATATTTTACATGTCAACAGCTGCCGATATGTCACACATCGACAACATAGATATATTATATGTCAAGAGTTCTTCATATCATATCATAGATTTGGAGATTATCACATCGTCCATAAACGTCTTACACTCCAAAACATCATTCGTCGAACATGTTTCAGGTGTTCAGACATTTATGGGATCACAGCAGTTCCAAAGGCTTTAGTCCTTCGAGCTCTGGTATTGGTTGATATCCGTCTGGTCACTTGTCAGGCTTCATTCGTCGCAAGGTGATAGAGATACGTGGCTTGTTAACACTGGGTATGCAGTGTTTTACAAAATATGCACCGTTTCCTTGAAACAGAAGAACTGATCCTCGAGTTCAAAGAATACGGCATGTACCTTCAAACTCTCCAGGTCCCAAGATTTGTATCTCCCTTCCAAACACAGCAGAACAGCGGTTCATTAGTGACACGGTGTAAAATGGTCTCTCAAAATCATGGTTGTCAATGTGAGGAGGGATACAGTCTCCTTTATCATATATATTGATAATGCAACTGTCAGGAATACAGTCTGTAGGTAAAATCCCCCAAGTGATAAGTCATTTGATAACTTGGATTATCACAGTGGATAAAGGATAGACTTGTTCATGTCGTAGAATCCCAGGAAGATTTCCTCTCTGTCTCTTGCATAGTTATAACAACATCCATATTGTAGGGTTTGTCTACCCTTGCCACGAATCCATTTATTAGGTTGAGAATAGGTTCTCCTTTGAAGGAGTCCAAATCCTACCCCGATTTTGGGCTTTTATAATATGATCAATGATAGCAGTTTGTTCAGCTTCATCAAATATTCTGGTAAACAATTTATGACCATCCAGAATATTTATTGTCCTTTTATTCATGTGTTTGTATTTTTCAAAAGTTCTCCACTCAATAGCGCGAATTCGTCGCACCTCTTCCCTTGAGTGACTTTTTTCATCAACCTTTTTATCGACACCTTCGGACTACGAGCGAGGTGAGGTGATAACTGCTTTTCCATTTTCATTTTTCTTTGCGGGGTCGAGATCTGTCGTTTCTGAGGCAGAGTTTATTTCCTCAAATGGAGTGTTAATAGTTCGTGATTTTGATTGACTAATATCCTCCATGTTCAGTTTCTCTTGTAATTGTTTTTTGTCGTTTCAGTCGTTTATTATGATTTCATCTTTGTGATCTAGTAAGTCCTGTCGCCATATTTTTTGTACCTGATGTGGATGCTCCTTGTACTGAAGTAGTCATGAATTCTGCTTCATCTGAGCTATCACTGATTGTGAAGTCATATTCTTCGGGTTGTCTGACTTTGAATTTTATCAAAGGTGTTTGCAGATTAAATTCACTATGATTCACCAGATAAAGTAATGATCCATGATATATGGATTCAACCTGCAACAGGTCGAAGTTGAAATGAATTCTGGTTCCCTCGTCCATGTGTCGACGATCCAAGGCGAAAGTCATATTATTTTGAAACGAGAAAAATAGTCTGTCTTCAGACATTTTTCCTGAAAATAATAAGACAAAATGATATTTTAGCCTTTTAAACATTTGTTCAGCGAATGAAACAGATGTCATAAAGAAAAAAATCAAAGATGATTTTGGAAAGAATAATTTATTGTCCTAGTTTATAAATAAGTCGTCATTCATTTTTATTTTTATGTTGCATAATATTTCTTTAGAAAACGTCCATTGATTGGAGGCAAGATTCTTTCTCCTTGACAATCCACCAATTGGTAAGATCCTCCGGAATATGTCTTTTCAATTACATATGGACCTTCCCATATCGGTTCGAATTTGCCACCTATCTTTCGATGAGCTAGTATAGGTCTTCGAAGAACTAAAACTAATTCACCGATTCGAAAGGTTCCAGAGCGAACTAGTTTGTCGTGAGCTCGTATCATTTTTGCTTGATACAATTCAAGATTTTGTTGGGCTTGCAGACGTTTGCCCTCTAAATTTTCATGTTCTTCAAGTCGCAACTTGATATTTTCTTCTTCGATTATTTTATCGATTATTGCGATTCCGAGAGAAGGAATTTGGACTTCCGGAGGCAAATGGCTTCGAACCATATACCAAAGCAAATGGTGTAGACCGTGTTGGAGTTTGGTATGTAGTTCTATAAGCCCATAAAGCTTCTATTAGTCGTTCATGCCACTTGTCTCGGTCATTACTTAATGTCTTTTTCAAGATTTGAACCAACGTTTTATTGAAAGCTTCAGCTAATCCATTGGCCTTAGGGTAATAGATTGTGGAATATCTCCAGTCAATCCCATGTCTCTGGATAAAGTGATTCTTTTTTGTGTTTTTGAAGGCCAATCCATTGTCTGATATGACTCTTCGAGGAATCCCAAATCTATAAACGATATGTTTTTTAAAGAAATGGAGAACTTGTTCTGCCTTGACTTCTCGAAGGGGTATTGCTTCTGCCCATTTAGAAAAATAGTCAGTAGCTGCCAGAATAAATTTATGGCCCTTGGAAGATGGAGGATCTATAGGGCCCACTATGTCAGTACCTCAACATTTCAAATGGCCATGATGCAATGGTCGGATGTAGGACATTTGGAGTTTGATGTAAAACTACTCCATGTATTTGACATTAATGACATTTCTTTGCAATGTCAAGACAATCGGTCATCATTGTTGGCTAATAATAACCCATTCTTTTTATTTTCATTTTCATTTTGGGCCCAGATTGATGTGCACCACATAAACCTGAATGAACTTCTTTAACAATCTCTCGAGCTTCAATTTGGTTTAAACATCTTAACCACATTTGATCAAAAGATCGTTTGTAAAGGACGTCATTTATTAAAGCATATGATAATGCTCTTTGTTTAATTTGGTTGGCAATAGAACTATTTTCAGGTAATTTTCCAGTTTGTAAATATTGGATGATTGGTTGTCGCCAATTATCCTTCTCGTCACTTATTGTCATTGTCATATTTTTACTGATTTTATGCAAATTATCCATATCAATTTGAGAAAGAACTTGTCTTCCTTTTATAGAAACCAGTATGTCATCTTCTTCTGGACATGCAAATTCCTTTGCAAGTTTTGCCAGAGCATCCGCTAGAGAGTTATCTCGTCTCGGAACTAAGAAAAATGTTACATCAAGAATTTGTTGAAGTAATTTCAAAGTGTAACGAGAATACTGTTCAAGCCGTGGTTTCAGAATTTTGAATTTCCCAGCAATTTGATTGATAATTAACTGGGAATCTCTGTAGATATCAATATTCTTAATTTCCATTAATATTGTCAATTCTAGACCGGCTATGAGCGCTTCATATTCGGCTTCATTATTCGTGCATGGTTCTTTCAAATGATAGGAAAAGGGCATCATCATTTTGTCTGGAGTAATGAAAGTTAATCCTACTCCGGCTTTGCCTGGTATGATTGTCTGTTTATCTTTATCTTTCCACGCAGATGATGCTCCGTCAAAGTAGAGTTCCCATCGTTGCATGTTAGAATCTTTTACTTCTGATATTTGTTCATCAGGTAGATCGTAGTTAAGGGGTGATCCTGCTGGAATTGGGTGTGCCGCTAAGAAATCTGCTAGGACTTGTCCTTTGATAGCACGTAACGGTACAAATGTTATGTCAAATTGTAACAAGATCATTGCCCATCTTGCTAATCTCCCAAAAAGTGTCGGTCGTGTTATTAAATGTTGTAAAGGGTTAACTCTTGAAATAAGAGTTACCTTATGAGAAAGCATATAATGTCTTAGCTTTTGAACTGCGAAGATCAAGGCTAAACAATGCTTTTCAATTGTCGGATATTTTATTTCCGTTGGAACTAAACATTGACTCAAATAGTATAACGCATTCTCTTTTCCTTCATCATTTACTTGTGCTAGTAAAGCTCCAAGTGAATTGTCCAATGCCGCGGTGTAAAGGATTAAAGGTCTTCCTAATACGAGGCTGCTAAGACAGGAGGGGTTGTCAGATATTGTTTAATGTCTTCGAAGGCATGCTGGCATTTTTCATCCCACACAAATTTGGCATCCTTTCTAGTAAGGGCAGCAAGGGGTTGACATCTACCCGATAGATTGGAAATGAAACGTCGTATATATGTTAATTTTCCTTGAAAGGATCTCAATTGAGTTAGATTTTTAGGAGGAGGCATATTTAGGATAGCTTCAATTTTGAGAGGATCAATTTCTATCCCACGATGTCGAACTACAAATCCTAAAAATTTTCCCGAAGTGACACCAAAGGCGCACTTTAAAGGGTTCATTTTAAGATTATATCGTCGTAGTCATTCAAAGACAATTCTCGAATCGTATATATGATCGTCTTTTTGTTTACTATTGACAACCGGATCGTCGACATAACATTAGACTTGATTGTGTATTAGTTCATCAAAAATCCGAGTAATGGCTCTTTGATAGGTTGCACTGGCATTTTTCAGTCCAAAGGGCATAACTTTGTAACAGTATATTCCAATGGGTGTTCTGAAGGCTGTATTTGCTTCATCCTCCGAAAACATTTTTATTTGGTTGTATCCTGATGATCCATCCATGAAAGAAAATATTGCATATTTTGATGCAATATCAACCATTAATTCAGGAATTGGTAAAGGAAATTCATCTTTTGGACATGTTTGTTCAAGTCCCTGTAGTCTATGCAGACTCTTATTTGTCCATTTTTCTTTTTAAATGGCACCACATTGGCAAGCCATGTTAGATAATTTTCTTCTCGTATGAAGTCAGCCTCTATCAATTTCTTGACTTCCGCAATGACTTGTTGCTCTATTTCGACACGCATCCTTCTTGGAGCTTGTTTAACTGGGTTTATGATTTGGTCTATCCCGAGTTTATGGATCGCGACTTCGGAGATAAACCCGGCATCTCGCCGTAAGTCCAAGCAAAACAGTCTTTATATTCCATCAATAATTGAGTTATGTCTTTTACTTCCTCATCATTAAGGAATGAACTAATAAAAGTCGGTTTTGGATTTTCATTAGTTCCTAACTTTATTTCTTTTAGTTCATCAATTGTCGACTTAATTTCTTCTTCCAATTCCGGGGGAGCATTTTCAATTGAAAGATCGAGCAATGATTCGAATCACATTCTTACGTGACGATCAAACAAAATTCTGTATCATCTAATGGTCCCAAAGTTCCAAATCCAACACCTTCTTTAGAGTTAGAATTTCGTTTATTGTCATTCCACATTTGTTCAATGAAATGCGGTTGTTTTAAAGACCATTGTTTGAGCATTAAACTATTTCGAATGAATTTTCGTGCCCAAGGAGAATACAACTCAAAAGGAATTTTCATTGATTGCGGAAGATTTTCATCTTCTATTTTTACATCATCTTTAGTACAAGAAGAAGTAGAGCCAAGTCTAAACTTAATTGGCTTTTCATCATCATTATATACTTCTTTGACTATTAGATTCTCAATCTTAGCAGTAGAGATTGGAGTCAGAGTCATAGAATGTATATAATGATTGATTTTGTCATACATAGATTCAAATTGTTTCTCTTTATCTTCTTCTTCTAGAGATAATTTGAATTGGGGTTCCTTCAAAACCATCGATGTTGTTTCTTCTACAGAATCCAGGTGGATTTTGAATTTCAGTGGTTTCTTCATTGTGACAATTGGATCTTCTCTCCCTCGTCCTCATCCTCGGCCTCGACCTCGAGTGTGAGTCTGACGGAAATTAGTTCCTCCTGTCTTTATTGAAGATCTCTTCAGAGATGCTATCCTTGTTTTTAGGATTAAGTTCCTCTATCGAAATCATATTAACTGATCCCTTTTCAGGTTCTCTCAAGTATTCTTTCGGGATGACTATATTTCCATCTTTGAAATTACGCTCTAACCAGTCTTTGAAGACAAAACATTCTTCAATTTTATGTCCGAGCATCCTGTGATAAGGGCAATAATTAGGATTGTCCTTCATGTCAATTTTTGCTGGCCTCTTAGCTTCTGGTAGCTTAAATTCAGGTATTTTAAGCAAGCTACGAAATATTTTGCTGACAGCTTCTGTTTTAAATGAATATACTTTATTCATTCTCTCAGCCATTGTTTTCTTTTCAGTTGATACTGGGATTGGTTGTTGAAGTTGTAATTGAGGTGACGTCTGTGATGTCGAAGGATTTTGTCGTTGCTTCTTTTGCTCCGGTTGAATTTGCATCACCTGTTTGCCTTTTTCTACAATATTCCCAGGTTTCTTTTCAAAAGTTTTGATAGTTTTTGTCTTTTCAGTTTTCTCCATTACACTCATCTGCTTAACCTCTTCCTGAAGATTGGCAGCTTTACTGAGTAATTTTTCAAAAGTTTTTATCGTAAATCCTTTAAGCATAAATGCTATGGGACCATGGATATTTTTGAGCAGTATTCCAACAGCATGTTGTTCTTGTAACTGTGGTTCACATTTCATGTTAAGATTTCTCCACCGTAAAATATAATCTACCAAGGTTTCTCCTGGTTTTTATTTCTCTACCACCAAATCACCAACAGTGGTATGATGTTGTGCTTCTGAAAAGCGTTGAATAAAAAGGCTTTCAAGCTCTACAAAGGTTTTGACAGATCCGTTGGGAAGTTCTGCATACCAGTCGAAGGCAACTCCCGTGAGACCGTTAACAAATTATCGAAATAGGAGAGCATCATTTCCTCCAGCATTACAGCAGCTTGCCCTAAAATGTGCCAGATGTTGTCGGGAATTTCCTGTCCCATCAAACATTTTAAAGACAGGAGGAACAAAACCTTTAGGATATTGAACAGAATCAAATTCCTCTGGGTATAGCCTACCCTTTGGAGTTAATGCTCCAGCTTTTGCCTGAGCCATTGTTTCTTTAATCTTCTATTCCACTATTTTTGCAATATCCTTTTCTGGAGTTTCATTATGAGGAGAATTCTTTTTCTTTTGAGTGCTTTTCTCGACATCCATTGGTTCTTCGCTGCTTTCAAGTATGTGAATAGCCTCCGGTCTAATGATTTCAATAGCTGGAGAAGGGTTCGTTGGTGATTTTTGCAAAGTCGCTACCAATTCTTCCATTTTTTGTTCAAGACGACTTATTTGTTCATCTCGTTATCGTATCACCTCTCGCAATTCATTGGTTGTCTCCTCTTCATTTGATTCTCGTGCTAAGGAAGTAGATCGGGTTTCTACCATATTAACACTGGCAACATTCTCATTGGAACTGTCAGAAGTATTTTTCTTTTCTTGTCTTGAAAGTTGTTTAATATCTTCTTTTAATTTCTTTAATCTTTCTTGAAATGATTTTGTAAAATGTTTTCTGCAAATCTCTTCTTGTGAACTATTCGCAGGGGTGTTGGTGGTATCAGAATTTCTTTCAGATGATTTTCGCCTCCATACATTATTTTTAAGTATAGGGCGAGAACTCTCGAGTGGTGTATCATATCCGGTATAAGGACAATTTGCTTTTTGTAGCATCCGGACCAAGTCCGTCATTTTAGCGAGTTGTATCTTCCGCTCCCGATATTAATTTGTCATATCGAGTTTTGTCATTTGTGATCACTACATCTTTTATTCTAGGGCCCAATCGAAATTTTATCGGCACTCGAACACAATGTTTATCGGTTGGGAATTGATAATCAGTTTCTTGATAATCAGAATTTTCCATTGCTAAAATTCTCCTTTTTATGGTGTGGGAGACTGCACAACCCATTTTATCTAATAACTTAGATAATGAACATTTTTCTTTTTGTGCTAATCTCTTAAACACTGAATATATAGCATGAAACGAATGAGAGCTTTTATGTTGAAAGGAATTATCAGTGTATTCAACAGGAATTGGAATATGTTGATTTTCTTCTAAAAATGAAGAGTTTCCAAAAATATTCTGTTGAAATTCAGGTGTTTCAAAATTATCATTTTCATTCTACCTTTTCTTTCTTTTAAATGAAGGAGTTCTATGAACGTTCCTTGAAGAAGACCCGATTTCATACATAGATGATGGTGGAACATCATCTTCCTCATAAACTTGTTTTCCTTTCTTATCACTCTGTCTTTTCATTTCTTCAAGGATATAAGGTTCTTCAGGTGTATATTCAGGTAAATTGTCTATAAAATTCAGAAAGTCTTCATAAGGTTGCAAGTCAAATTCTTCAAAAAAATTGAGTATCAGTTTGATATGGATTATCTAATATGAATTCCGTTTCACTAAATAATCCATAATCATTTTGATAAAAAGGAGCATTTTCCTCTATTGGTATGTTAAAGTCTTGAAAGTAATAAAAGATTGAATTCGGAGAATCCATTGCGATTTTTCTAAAATTTCAAGAAAAACGAATATTATCGACTTATTTATAAAATGGGAACTTTTATTTTCAAAGTTTTGAAACGAAAACAAATGATAACAAAAGATAAGAAGAAAGTTTTCCCCAGCGGAGTCGCCAAATCTTTGATGTCCCCCATCTTCTCTCTCTCTTGTCGTCGGAAAGAGATTGGGTTTGGGTGTCAATGTCAAGGAGTCGCCATCTAATATTAGCCTAGTTTTATTCCTTTAAATCCTATGAAGGATTTAGAGAAATTTTAGGACTAATAGTAGAAAAGGATGTTTATGATAATTCTTATATGAGGATATTCTAGAATAACATATTCCAGAATTTTCATATTAAGAAGATCATGGTAAACAAGAGATTTCTATTTCGGGTTCTTTTAGATCTCCTATAGAAGCAAGCTTCTATAGTTAATTACATCTTAAACAATTTTCAATTGTTTAAGAAAACTTCTGATTAATGTTAATCATTTGTTTTCTAAGAATTTATTTTTAAGGAGAGATGTACCCACCATCACTCCCGAATGTTGTTATATCATGGTATTGAATACTTTAGGTATTATGTCTAACCTAAAGGTTCTGGTTTTATTTTTGTTGTCAATGTCGTTGTTTTGATTGAAAAGTTTCAGGTTATATATTTAACCTAAAAGTTTTGGTTTTGTTTTTTTGTTGTCAATGTCGTTGTTTTGTTGAGAAGTTTCAGGTTATATGTCTAACCTAAAAGTTTTGGTTTTGTTTTTGTTGTTAATGTCGTTGTTTGTTGAAAAGTTTCAGGTTATGTGTCTAACGTAAAAGTTTTGGTTTTGTTTTTGTTCGCCTAGAATGTCGTCCTGTAAAACAGAGTTAGTACACCCTATAACATGTAATGAAAATCTAAGCGAAATTTCTTGTTTTCACCCTGCAAAGAAACATTGTCAGAAATAATATCACAGAATATTTGGATATGTCTTGGATGTCAATTTATGTCAAATTATTTTGAAATGTCAATTTTTTGTTGATTATGTCAGTTTTGGTTTGAAATGTTGAATTTATATCTTGATTTTTAAGTTTAAACTTAAATTCTGAACTAACTTGAGTTCATGTCTGTCTGAACTCTAAGTTAAAAGATTTGAAATTAGATTCAATATTGATATAATTAACTTGGGTTCATGTCTGGTTGAACCTAAGTTAGATTCAATGTTGATTGAATCTATTTAACTTGAGTTCATGTCCGTTCGAACTTAAGTTAAAAGGTTTGAAATTAGATTCAATATTAATTGAATTAACTTGGGTTCATGTACGGTTGAACCTAAGTTAGATTCAATGTCACGGTTGAACCTAAGTTAGATTCGATGTTGATTGAATCTATTTAACTTGAGTTCATGTCTGTCTGAACTTAAGTTAAAAGGTTTGAAATTAGGTTCAATATTGATTGAATTATCTTGGGTTCATGTCTGGTTGAACCTAAGTTAGATTCAATGTTGATTGAATCTATTTAACTTGAGTTCGTGTCTGTCTGAACTTAAGTTATAAGGTTTGAAATTAGATTCAATATTAATTGAATTAACTTGGGTTCATGTCTGGTTGAACCAAAGTTAGATTCAATGTTGATTGAATCTATTTAACTTGAGTTCATGTCTGTCTGAACGTAAGTTAAAAGGTTTGAAATTAGATTCGATATTGATTGAATTAACTTGGGTTCATGTCCGGTTGAACCTAAGTTAGATTCAATGTTGATTGAATCTATTTAACTTGAGTTCATGTTTGTCTGAACTTAAGTTAAAAGGTTTGGTTCAGAATAGATTTAATTAAGTTTTAAGTCTTGTTTAAATAGGACTTAAAGCTTAATCAAGTCTAATAAATTAGACTCAATTAGATTTGCAGACCATCTAAGTCCCTTTTAGATAAGACTTAAGTTTTAATTAAGCCTATTTAAAGTTAAACCTAGACTTAGGATTAAGTTTAATATAGGTTGAACTTAAGCCGAATTTTAGTTTAGATTCAAGTTAGGTTGAACCTAAGGTTTAGGTTAGACTTAAGTTTATGTCATGTTAAACCTAAGTATGGTTTGACTTAAGTCTAATATGGGTTAGACTTAAGTTAAGTTTTTGGGTTAGGTTCATGTAAGGTTGAACGTAAGTTTGGTTTGACTTGAGTCTAATGTGGGTTAGACTTAAGTTAAATTTTGAGTTTAGATTAAGTTAGGTTCAAGTCAGGTTGAACCTAGACTTAAGGTCGACTTAAGTTCAATATGGATTGAACTTAAGTTAAGGTTTTGAGTTTAGGTTAAATTAGGTTCAAGTCAGGTTGAACCTAGACTTAAGGTCGACTTAAGTTCAATATGGATTAAACTTAAGTTAAGGTTTTTAGTTTAGGTGAACTTAAGTTAATTTTTTGAGTTTAGGTTAAGTTAGGTTCAAGTCAGGTTGAACCTAGACTTAAGGTCGACTTAAGTTCAATATGGATTGAACTTAAGTTAAGGTTTTGAGTTTAGGTTAAGTTAGGTTCAAGTCAGGTTGAACCTAGACTTAAGGTAAACTTAAGTTCAATATGGGTTGAACTTAAGTTAATGTTTTGAGTTTAGGTTAAGTTAGGTTCAAGTCAGGTTGAACCTAGACTTAAGGTCAACTTAAGTTCAATATGGGTTCAACATAAGTTAATGTTTTGAGTTTAGGTTAAGTTAGGTTCAAGTCAGGTTGAACCTAGACTTAAGGTCGACTTAAGTTCAATATGGATTGAACTTAAGTTAAGGTTTTGAGTTTAGGTTAAGTTAGGTTCAAGTCAGGTTGAACCTAGACATACAGTTGATTTTAGTTCAATGTGGGTTAAGTTAAAATTTGATTTGAGTTTAAGTTAGGTTGAACTCAAGTTTAGTTCAGTTTAGGTTAGGTACAATATGGGTTGAACCTAAGCTTTTAATTTAAGTTAGGTTCAACGTGGGTTGAACCTAAAGTTTAGGTTAACTTGAGTTCAAGTTAGGTTGGACTCAAGTTAGGTTATGTTTAGGTTAGGTTCAATGTAGGTTGAACCTAAGGTTTAGGTTAATTTGAGTTCAAGTTAGATTGGACTCAAGTTAGGTTAGGTTTAAGTTAGTTTCAATGTGGGTTGAACCTAAGGTTTAGGTTAACTTGAGTTCAAATTAGATTGGACTCAAGTTAGGTTAGGTTTAGGTTAGGTTCATTGTGGGTTGAACCTAAGGTTTAGGTTAACTTGAGTTCAAGTTAGATTGGACTCAAGTTAGGTTAGGTTTAGGTTAGGTTCAATGTGGGTTGAACTTAAGGTTTAGGTTAACTTGAGTTCATGTTAGATTGGACTCAAGTTAGGTTAGGTTTAGGTTAGATTCAATGTGGGTTGAACCTAAGGTTTAGGTTAACTTGTGTTCAAGTTAGATTGGACTCAACTTAGGTTAGGTTTAGATTAGGTTCAATGCGGGTTAAACCTAAGGTTTTGGTTAACTTGAGTTCAAGTTAGATTGGACTCAAGTTATGTTTAAGTTTTATGTTTAGGTTATGTTGGACTTGGACTAAAAGGTTGGATTTGGGTCTAATTAAACCTTAGTTGATTAAGGTTCAATAATTAATTAAGTCTAATGTAGTAGACTTAATTAGGATTTGTGTTTGATTAAGTCTTACTTAGTTAAGACTTAATAGTTTAATTAGGTCTAATGAGTTAGACTTAATTAAGGATTATGTTTGATTGAACCTTAGTTAGTTAAGGTCTAATGGTTTAATTAGGTCTAATGGGTTAGACCTAATTAGGTTTTAAGCTTGATTAAACCTTAGTTAGTTAAGGTTTAATGGGTTAGACCTAATTAGGGTTTATGTTTGATTAAACCTTAGTTAATTAAGGTCTAATGGTTTAATTAGGTCTAATGGGTTAGACCTAATTAGGGTTTATGTTTGATTAAACCTTAATTAGTTAAGATCTAATGGTTTCATTAGGTCTAATGGGTTAGACCTAATTAGGGTTTATGTTTGATTAAACCTTAGTTAGTTAAGGTCTAATGGTTTAATTAGAGTTCAATGGGTTAGACCTAATTAGGGTTTATGTTTGATTAAACCTTAGTTAGTTAAGGTCTAATGGTTTAATTAGGTATAATGTGTTAGACCTAATTAGGTTTATGTTTGATTAAACCTTAGTTAGTTAAGGTCTAATGGTTTAATTAGGTCTAATGGGTTAGACCTAATTAGGTTTTAAGTTTGATTAAACCTTAGTTAGTTAAGGTTTAATGGTTTAATTAGGTCTAATGGGTTAGACCTAATTAGGTTTATGTTTGATTAAACCTTAGTTATTTAAGGTCTTATGGTTTAATTAGGTCTAATGGGTTAGACCTAATTAGGTTTTAAGTTTGAGTAAACCTTAGTTAGTTAAGGTTTAATGGTTTAATTAGTTCTAATGGGTTAGACCTAATTAGGGTTTATGTTTGATTAAACCTTAGTTAGTTAAGGTCTAATGGTTTAATTAGGTCCAATGGGTTAGACTTAATTAGGTTTTAAGTTTGATTAAGCCTTAGTTAGTTAAGGTTTAATGGTTTAATTAGGTCTAATGGGTTAGACCTAATTAGGGTTTATGTTTGATTAAACCTTAGTTAGTTAAGGTCTAATGGTTTAATTAGGTATAATGGGTTAGACCTAATTAGGTTTTAAGCTTGATTAAACCTTAGTTAGTTAAGGTTTAATGGGTTAAACCTAATTAGGGTTTATGTTTGATTAAACCTTAGTTAATTAAGGTCTAATAGTTTAATTAGGTCTAATTGGTTAGACCTAATTAGGGTTTATGTTTGATTAGACCATAGTTAGTTAAGATCTAATGGTTTAATTAAGTCTAATGGGTTAGACCTAATTAGGGTTTATGTTTGATTAAACCTTAGTTAGTTAAGGTCTAATGGTTTAATTAGGTCTAATGGGTTAGACCTAATTAGGTTTTAAGTTTGATTAAACCTTAGTTAGTTAAGGTTTAATGGTTTAATTAGGTCTAATGGGTTAGACCTAATTAGGGTTTATGTTTGATTAGACCTTAGTTAGTTAAGATCTAATGGTTTAATTAGGTCTAATGGGTTAGACCTAATTAGGGTTTATGTTTGATTAAACCTTAGTTAGTTAAGTTCTAATGGTTTAATTAGGTCTAATGGGTTAGACCTAATTAGGTTTATGTTTAATTAAGCCTCAGTTAGTTAAGGTCAAATGGTTTAATTAGGTTTAATGGGTTAGACCTAATTAGGTTTTAAGTTTGAATAAATCTTAGTTAGTTAAGGTTTAATGGTTTAATTAGGTCTAATGGGTTAGACCTAATTAGGGTTTATGTTTGATTAAACCTAATGTGTAAGGAGGTTAATTAAGTATAATATGTCTTTAAACTTTATTAAAGGTTTGGTTTTGGTTAACTAAGTCTAATATGTCCTTAAACTTAATTAAAAGGGTTTGATTTTGATTAGTTAAGTTTAATATGTTCTTTAAACTTATTTAAAAGTGTTGATTTTTTGTATTAAACCTAATTTAGGTAAGGTTTAATGGGTTAATTAAGTTTAATATGTCCTTAAACTTAATTAAAGATTTGATTTTGGTTAATTAAGTTTAATCTGTCCTTAAATTTAATTAAAATTTTAATTTTTTGTATTAAACCTAATTTAGGTAAGGTTTAATGCGTTAATTAAGTTTATGATGTCCTTAAACATAATTAAAGAATTTTGATTTTGATTAGTTAAGTTTAATATATTCTTAAACTTAATTAAAAAAGTTTAGTTTTGGTTAATTAGGTTTAATATGTCTTTAAACCTAATTAAAATTTAATTTTTGTATTTAAACCTAATTTAAGTAAGGTTTACTAAATTAATTAAGCTTAATTTGTCTTTAAACTTAATTAAAAGGTTTTATTTTGGTTAATTAAGTTTAATATGTCTTTAAACTTAATTAAGAGAGTTTAGTTTTGGTTAATTAAGTTTAATTTGTCTTTAAACCTAATTAAAATTTAATTTTTGTATTTAAACCTAATTTAAGAAAGGTTTAATAAATTAATTAAGCTTAATTTATCTTTAAACTTAATTAAAAAAGTTTGATTTTGGTTAATTAAGTTTAATGTGTCTTTAAACTTAATTAAAATTTAATTTTTATATTAAACCTAATTTAAGTAAGGTTTAATGGGTTTAAATGTCATTTTAAATCTAGTTAAGTCTAATTTGGTTATTTTAGACTTAAGTGAAGTTTATCATTAGTCTATCATAGACTATAACCATTTTCAAACTTTGATTGATGATGAAAATCGGTTAAATTTATAAAGGGTTATTTTTAGGATTAAAATTATTTAATTTAATAAAGAATTTCAACCCTAAATTTCAAAATACCATTCAAGATAATTTCTATGACTTAGAAATAGTTTTCTTAGGGTTATTGTCTGTTGCCCTATCATTTCTAGTCATTTGCATTTTATCTTTCTCAATTTTCAATTTTTTTATAATTATTATTTGAAATAATTACAAAGACACTTGAAAATTAAAGAAAAATGTCTTAAACATGTTTTCTGTCCTTGGAAAAATTATGCAAGCTCCCTATGAACATAAGGATAAATGCCTCAAAGTTTCATAATTTTTTGATTTATAAATAATTTTTAATAATTAAAATACTCCTGAGAGTATTTAATTAATTAAAAATTAAATACTGAGAAGAAAATTATGATTTTTCTCATAATTTTCTCCTCTTCAAGAGCTTTCCAGAGGTATTTTTATTTTATTTTTATGACCTCTGGATCAAAAGATATGGATTTTGAAGTTTTTAAGGTTTTAAGGTATTTTTTTATTAAATCCCACCGCCAAACTCACCGTCGTTCGACGCGTGTCCTTGTACTCGTCGAACGAGCGGGAGGATCCGCTGCGGGCAGCCGAACAGCGGACACCGAGGGAGAAGGATCAGCGCCGTCCGTTCCTAAAACGCGGGATCGGACGGCAGAGAAAATTCGGCCAAAAATCCAAAAATTTTTGAACCATTAAACTTCAAACATCAATATCTCACTCATTTCTTGATGAAATTGAGTGATTTTTTTTTAAAATGATCATCTGGATGAGAAGTATCCATCCATACGGTGATGATACACTTCTGGCCTAGTATGAGACATGATATATCGAAAATACGATTTATTTTGTAAAGAAAAATTCCATACCTTTGCCACAAGCAAATCAAGCTAGATCAGACCTTATGGTTGCCTTCTAGGACTCCAATGGAAGGTTATTGCTGCAGCAATTTGATCCAGAAGTCGGGCTTAGGGGAGAATTTTGAAGAAGTGCCTAATTTGGGCTGTTTTTGAAATTTGATCAAATTGGCTCAAATAGGCTCAATCCATTGTTTGGATTTGATCCTAACAGATTGCTGAGACTCTTAGGAAGAGTTTTTATGTTGGGAGCAAGTGGATTTGGGCAGCCTATAGTTCTCCCTAATTTTTTTTCTTCTTCTTGCTAGGCTCGGGTATAGGCTCCTTTTATAGCCAAGGGGAGGCCATGGTTTAGCTTAGGTTGTTCTAGGGGAGTAGTTATCTCCCCTATCAGTCCATTGGATGAAGAATTCGGCTGAGGATATGCATGGTTCCTTCTCCCTAAGCTTTCCATGATGATTTCCTTTGTTTTGTCTCTCCCCCATTGGCTCATGTAAGAGGTGCATGGTGAGCTGCCTCTATTCTTCTTAGGGAGCTTACACATCATTCTTTGGGCTTGGCAACTGGTGACACACAAGTTTATCCCTCATCATTTCTTCTAACCATGGTGAGGGGGGTTTCATGCATGGTTATCCTTCCATTGGCTAGCTTGGGAGGTGGGGGATGAGGCCTAATGTTAGCCGGCCACCTCATGGCTAAATGAAGCCTAGGGTGAAGGAGGAAGAGACACCTCACCCCATGCATCATGATGGGTGTTAACCCATGGCTAAGTTGATTTAAAGTGGGCATAATTATGTGTTAATTATGCTTTAAGATGGGTTTAGCCTAACTAATTATGAGGAGGCTATGTGTCATTTCATTTCTTTTTAATTTCCATTTTAAAATTGTTGGAAAATGTTTTATTAATCAATTTAACAATTGAAAATAATTTTAATTTAATTAATTGATTAATTTTATCATTTTTGTCATTTTATGATTTTAATTTAATTTTCGTTTTAATTAATTGTCATTTAATTAAAATTTTGAAAATTAAATCATTAATCACTTTAATTAATCAAAATAATTTTGAAATTAATTATTTGATTAATTTTGTTATTTTTATTTCATTTTTATTTTTTTTAATCAAAATAGATAGGTGTTGACTAATTTTGACTTGGGTTGACCAAGTCGACTCAAATTGATCATTTTACTTTTAAAATGTCCAGTATTTGTGATTTTGTCATTGTGGGGTCTTAAATGTGTCATTGGGTGAAAGGGTTGACTTATGGGTCAACAGGGTTAGTCACTATGTCTGGTTTGACCATTTTTACCAATGTTGACTTTTTAGGTCAAAAGGTTAACCTATGGGGTCAACAAGGCTGGTCATTAGGTCTGGTTTGACCATTTTGACCAATGTTAAATTTTTAGGTCATAAGGTTTACCTATGGGGTCAACAGGGTTGGTCAGTGGGTTTGGTTTGACCATTTTGACCAATGTTGACTTTTTAGGTCATAAGGGTGACCTATGGGGTCAACATGGTTAGTCAGTGGGTCTAGTTTGACCATTTTGACCAAAGTTGATTTTTTAGGTCATAAGGTTGACCTATGGGGTCAACAGGGTTAGTCGCTAGGTCTGGTTTGACCATTTTGACCAAAGTTGACTTTTTAGGTCAAAAGGTTGACTATGGCGTCAACAGTAGTCGGTCATTAGGTCCGGTTTGACCATTTTGACCAATGTTGACTTTTTAGGTCATAAGTTGACCTATGGGGTCAATAGGGTTGGTCACTGGGTCTGGTTTGACCATTTTGACCAATGTTGACTTTTTAGGTCATAAGGATGACCTATGGGGTCAACAGGGATGGTAAGTGGGTCTGGTTTGACCATTTTGACCAAAGTTGAATTTTTAGGTTATAAGGTTGACTTATGGGGTCAACGGGGTTGAGTCACTCGGGTGCTGGTTTGACCAATTTGACCGATGTTGACTTTTTAGGTCATAATGGTGACTATGGGGTCAACAGGGTTGGTCGATGGGTCCGGTTTGACCATTTTGACCAAAGTTGACTTTTAGGTCATAAGGTTGACCTATGGGGTCAACTGGGGTTGGTCATCGGGTCCAGTTTGACCATTTTGACCAATGTTGACTTTTAGGTCATAAGGGTGACCTATGGGGTCAACAGGGTTGGTCAGTGGGTCTGGTTTGACCATTTTGACCAATGTTGACTTTTTAGGTCATAAGGGTGACAACAGGGTTGGTCAGTGGGTCTGGTTAGACCATTTTGACCAAAGTTGACTTTTTAGGTCATAAGGTTGACCTATGGGGTCAACAGGGTTGGTCACTGGGTCTGGTTTGACCATTTTGACTAAAGTTGACTTTTTAGGTCATAAGGTTGACCTATGGGGTCAACAGGGCTGGTCACGTGGTCTGGTTTGACCATTTTGATCAATGTTGACTTTTTAGGTCATAAGGGTGACCTATGAGGTCAACAGGGTTGGTCAGTGGGTCTTGTATGACTATTTTGACCAATGTTGACTTTTTAGGTCATAAGGGTATTGACTCATTGTAAAATGAGGTCAACATGCCTTGGCGCCCAGAAAGTGGTGCATAAGTGCCAACCTGTTGGCCGCCCAATTTGCTCTAATTGCCTCCTTTTCACTATGTTTCCGCTCTAATTTGCTCAAGTTGTCCTACCTGTTATACCTGTAACAAGAACATGGAAATTTAAGTGCAATTTTATTCAAAAATAAGTGCAAAAAGTAAAGAAATTAAGCATGCTAAAAGACATCAATAACTTCACCTCATTTTTCTCTCTTTTAAAATTTTACTAATTATGTAACATTTGAAGTTTAGGTGTTAAGAATGTATATGCATAAGATTTTATAGTATTTAAATAACATTTGAAGTTAAGGTGTTAGGAACGTATATGCATAAGATTCTATAGTATTTATATAACATTTAAAGTTTTGATGTTAGGAATATATATGCAAAAAATTAAGTGTTTAGCTATCTGTATATATACCTATATTAGTATTGAGTGATATGTTGACCTCTTTTTTATAATGAGTCAATACCTTATGACCTAAAAAGTCAACTTTGGTCATATTGGTCAAACCAGACCTAATGACCTACCCTGTTGACCCCATAGGTCAACCTTATGACCTAAAAAGTCAACTTTGGTCAAATTGGTCAAACCGGACCTAATGACCTACCCATTGACCCCATAGAGTCAACCTTATGACCTAAAAAGTCAATTTTAGTCAAATTGGTCAAACCGGACCTAATGACCTACCCCATTGACCCCATAGGTCAACCTTATGACCTAAAAAGTCAACTTTGGTCAAATTGGTCAAACCGACATCTAATGACCTACCCCGTTGACCCCATAGGTCACCCTTTTGACCTAAAAACTCAACTTTGGTCAAATTGGTCAAACCAGACCTAATGACCTACCCTGTTGACCCCATAGGTCAACCTTTTGACCTAAAAAGTCAACTTTGGTCAAATTGGTCAAACCAGACCTAATGACCTACCCTGTTGACCCCATAGGTCAACCCTACGACCTAAAAAGTCAACTTTGGTCAAATTGGTCAAACCAGACCTAAAGACCTACCCTGTTGACCCCATAGGTAAACCTTATGACCTAAAAAGTCAACTTTGGTCAAATTGGTCAAACCGTACCTAATGACCTACCCCTGTTGACCCCATAGGTCAACCTTTTGACCTAAAAAATTAACTTTGGTCAAATTGGTCAAACCAGACCTAATGACCTACCCTGTTGACCCCATAGGCCAACCTTATGACATAAAAAGTCAACTTTGGTCAAATTTTTCAAACCAGACCAAATGACCTACCCTGTTGGCCCCATAGGTCAACCTTTTGACCTAAAAAGTCAACTTTGGTCAAATTGGTCAAACCAGACCTAATGACCTACCCTGTTGACCCCATAAGTCAACCTTATGACCTAAAAAGTCAACTTTGGTCAAATTGGTCAAACCAGACCTAATGACCTACCTTGTTGACCCCATAGGTCAACCTTATGACCTAAAAAGTCAACTTTGGTCAAATTGGTCAAACCAGACCTAATGACCAACCCTGTTGACCCCATAGGTCAACCTTATGACCTAAAAAGTCAACTTTGGTCAATTTGGTCAATCCAGACCTAATGACCTACCCTGTTGACCCCATAGGTCAACCCTACGACCTAAAAAGTAAACTTTGGTCAAATTGGTCGAACTGGACTCATGACTGCCACTGTTGACCCTACAGTCAACCTTATGACCTAAAAGTCAACTTTTGTCAAATTAGTCAAACCGGACCTAATGATCTACCCCATTGACCCCATGGTCAACCCTTTCACCCAATGACACATTTAAAGCCCCACAATGACAAAATCACAAGTACTTGGACATTTTAAAATTAAATTGATCAATTTAGGTGACTTGAGTCAACCAGGTCAAATTAGTCAACACCTATCTATTTTAATTAAAATAGATAAAAATGAAATAAAAACAACAAAATTAATCAAATAATTAATTCAAAATTATTTTGATTAATTAAAATGATTAATGATTTAATTTTCAATATTTTAATTAAATGACATAATTAATTAAAATGAAAATTAAATTAAAATCATAAAATGACAAAAATGATAAAATTAATCAATTAATTAATTTGAAATTATTTTCAATTAATAAATTGATTAATAAAATATTTTCCAACAATTTTAATTAATAAAATAATTAATTAAAATGGAAAAGTAAAAAGAAATGAAATGACATATAACCTTCTCATAATTAATTAGGCTAAATTCATCTTAAGGCTTATTAATTAACACATAATTAAGCCCACATTAAGACCACTTAGCCATGGGTTAATACCCATCATGATGCATGGGGTGAGGTGTCACTCTCTCCTTCACCCTAAGCCTCATTTAGCCATGAGGTGGCCAGCCAACATGAGGCCTCACCTCCCACCTCCCAAGCCACCCAATGGAAGGAAAACCATGCATGAAACCCCCCTTACCATGGTTAGAAGCAATGATGAGGGATGAGCTTGTGTGTCACCATTTGCCAAGCTTAAGAGATGAGGTGTAAGCTCCCTAAGAAGAGTAGAGGCAGCTCACCATGCACCTCTTACATGAGCCAACTGGTGAGAGACAAAACAATGGAGATCATCATGGAAAACTTAGGGAGAAGCATCAATGCATATCTTCAGCCAATTCCTTCACCCAATGGGCTGATAGAGGAGGTAACTACTCCCCAGAACATCCTAAGTTAAGCCATAACCTCCTCTGCTATAAATAGGACCCCATGGCCGAACCTAGCAAGAAGAAGAAAAAAATTAGGGAGAACTATAGGCTGCCCAAATCCACCTGCTCCCAACATAAAAAATCTTCCTAAGAGTCCCAACAATCTTTTATGATCAAATCTAAGCCATAATTTGAGCCTATTTGAGCCAATTTAACCAAATTTCAAAAACAGCCCCAATTTAGGCACTTCTTTAAAATTCCTCCCTAAGCCTGACTTCTGGATCAAATTACTGCAGCAATAACTTTCTATTGGAGTCCTAGAAGGCAACCATAAGGTCCGATCTAGCTTGATTTGCTTGTGGCAAAGGTATGGAATTTTTCTTTACAAAATAAATCATATTTTCGACATATCATGTGTTATACTAGTCCAGAAGTGTATCATCACCGTATGGATGGATACTTCTCATCCAGATGAACATTTTAAAAAAAAATCACTCAATTTCATTAAGAATTGAGTGAGATATTGATGTTTGAAGTTTAATGGTTTGAAATAATTCGGATTTTTATCCGAATTATATCGGCAGTCCGATCCCGCGCCTTAGGGATGGAAAGCTTAATTAATCCAGATTTGTACGGCTGCCCGTAGCGATTCCTCCCTCTCGTTCGACGTGTACGAGGACACGCGTCGAACGGCGATGAGTTTGGCGGAGGGATTTAATAAAAAATCCCTTAAAACCTTAAAAACTACAAAAATCCATATCTTTTGATCCAGAGGTCATAAAAATAAAATAAAAATACCTCTGGAAAGCTCTTGAAGAGGAGAAAATTATGAGACCAAAATAATAATTTT
Organism: Papilionanthe hookeriana x Papilionanthe teres; assembly: GCA_022702705.1. Lineage (NCBI taxonomy): Eukaryota > Viridiplantae > Streptophyta > Magnoliopsida > Asparagales > Orchidaceae > Papilionanthe > Papilionanthe hookeriana x Papilionanthe teres. The sequence continues at coordinate 152,946,347 of CM040426.1, forward strand.
CTTCTCAGTACTTAATTTTTAATTAATTAAATACTCTCTGGAGTATTTTAATTATTAAAAATTATTTATAAATCAAAAAATTATGAAACTTTGAGGCATTTATCTTTATGTTCTTAGGAACCTTCCATAATTTTTCCAAGGACAGAAAACATGCCTAGGACACTTTTCTTTAATTTTCAAGTTTCTTTACAATTATTTCAAATAATAATTATAAAAATTGAAAATTAAGGAAAATAAAAATGCAAATGACTAAAAATGATAGGGCAACAGACAATAACCCTAAATAAAATTATTTCTAAGTCATAGAAATCATTTTGAATGGTATTTTGAAATTTAGGGTTAAAATCCTTTATTAAATAAATAATTTTAATATTAAAAATACCCCTTTATAAATTTAACCTATTTTCATCAATAATCAAATTTTGAAAATGGTTCTAGTCTATGATAGACTAATGAGAAATTTCACTTAAGTCTAAAATGACCAAATTGGACTTAACTAAATTTAAAATAATAATTAAACCTATTAAACCTTACTTAAATTAGGTTTAATATAAAAATTAAATCTTAATTAAGTTTAAAGACATATTAAACTTAATTAATCAAAATTAAATCTTTTAATTAAGTTTAAAGACATAATAAACTTAATTAACTCATTAAACCTTACTTAAATTAGGTTTAATATAAACATTAAATCTTAATTAAGTTTAAAGAGATATTAAACTTAATTAATCAAAATTAAACCTTTTAATTAAGTTTAAAGACATAATAAACTTAATTAACTCATTAAACCTTACTTAAATTAGGTTTAATATAAAAATTAAATTTTAATTAAGTTTAAAGACATATTAAACTTAATTAATCAAAATTAAACTTTTTAATTAAGTTTAAAGACATAATAAACTTAATTAACTCATTAAACCTTACTTAAATTAGGTTTAATATAAAAATTAAATTTTAATTAAGTTTAAAGACATATTAAACTTAATTAATCAAAATTAAACTTTTTAATTAAGTTTAAAGACATAATAAACTTAATTAACTCATTAAACCTTACTTAAATTAGGTTTAATATAAAAATTAAATTTTAATTAAGTTTAAAGACATATTAAACTTAATTAATCAAAATTAAACTTTTAATTAAGTTTAAAGACATAATAAACTTAATTAACTCATTAAACCTTACTTAAATTAGGTTTAATATAAAAATCAAATCTTAATTAAGTTTAAAGACATATTAAACTTAATCTATCAAAGTTAAATTTTTTTTAATTAAGTTTAAAGACATAATAAACTTAATTAACCCATTAAACCTTACTTAAATTAGGTTTAATATAAAAATCAAATCTCAATTAAGTTTAAAGACATATTAAAACTTAATTAACCAAAATTAAATCTTTTAATTAAGTTTAAAGACAAATTAAGCTTAATTAACTCATCAAACCTTACTTAAATTAGGTTTAATATAAAAATTAAATCTTAATTAAGTTTAAAAACACATTAAAACTTAATTAACCAAAATAAAATCTTTTAATTAAGTTTAAAGACAAATTAAGCTTAATTAACTCATCTAACCTTACTTAAATTAGGTTTAATATAAAAATCAAATCTTAATTAAGTTTAAAGAACATTAAAACTTAATTAACCAAAACTAAACTCTTTTAATTAAGTTTAAAGACAAATTAAGCTTAATTAATTAAACCTTACTTAAACTAGGTTTAAATACAAAATTAAATTTTTAATTAGGTTTAAAGACATATTAAACCTAATTAACCAAAACCAAACCTTTAATTAAGTTTAAAGACATATTAAACTTAATTAACCTCCTTACACATTAGGTATAATCAAATTTAAACCCTAATTAGGTTTAAACCATTAGACCTTAACTAACTAAGGTTTAATCAAACTTAAACCCTAATTAGGTCTAAACCATTAGACCTAATTAAACCATTGGACCTTAACTAACTAAGGTTTAATCAAACTTAAACTCTAATTAAGTCTAAACCATTGGACTCTAATTAAACCATTGGACCTTAACTAACTAAGGTTTAATCAAACTTAAACCCTAATTAAGTCTAAACCATTGACATCTAATTAAACCATTAGACCTTAACTAACTAAGGTTTTATCAAACTTAAACCCTAATTAGGTCTAAACCATTAAACCTAATTAAACCATTAGACCTTAACTAACTAAGGTTTAATCAAACTTAAACCCTAATTAGGTCTAAATCATTAGACCTAATTAAACCATTAGACCTTAACTAACAAAGTGTTAATCAAACTTAAACCCTAATTAGGTCTAAACCATTAGACCTAATTAAACCATTAGACCTTAACTAACTAAGGTTTAATCAAACACAAATCCTAATTAAGTCTACTACATTAGACTTAATTAATTATTAAACCTTAATCAACTAAGGTTTAATCAGACCCAAATCTAACCTTTTATTCCAAGTCCAACCTAACCTAACTTGAGTCCAATCTAATTTAAACTCAAGTTAACTTAAACCTTAGGTTCAACCCACATTGAACCTAACTTAAACTTAACTTAACTTAAGTCCAATCTAACTTGAACTCAAGTTAACCCAAACCTTAGGTTCAACCTACATTGAACCTAACTTAAACTTAACTTAACTTGAGTCCAATCTAACTTGAACTTAAGTTAACCTAAAACTTAGGTTCAACCCACATTGAACCTAACTTAAACTTAACTTAACTTGAGTCCAATCTAACTTGAACTCAAGTTAACCTAAAACTTAGGTTCAACCCACATAGAACCTAACGTAAACCTAACTTAACTTTAGTCCAATCTAACTTGAACTCAAGTTGACCTAAACCTTAGGTTCAACCCACATTGAACCTAACCTAAACCTAACTTAACTTGAGTCCAATCTAACTTGAACTCAAGTTAACCTAAAACTTAGGTTCAACCCACATTGAACCTAACCTAAACTTAACTTAACTTGAGTCCAATCTAACTTGAACTCAAGTTAAGCTAAACCTTAGGTTCAACCCACATTGAACCTAACTTAAACTTAACCTAACTTGAGTCCAATCTAGCTTAAACTCAAGTTAACCTAAACCTTAGGTTCAACCCACATTGAACCTAACTTAAACCTAACTTGACTTGAGTCCAATCTAACTTGAACTCAAGTTAACCTAAACCTTAGGTTCAACCCACATCGAACCTAACTTAACTTGAAACCTTAGGTTCAACCCACATTGAACATAACTTAAACCTAACATAACTTGAGTCCAATCTAACTTGAACTCAAGTTAACCTAAACCTTAGGTTCAACCCACATTGAACCTAACCTAAACCTAACTTAACTTGACTCCAATCTTACTTGAACTCAAGTTAACCTAAACCTTAGGTTCAACCCACATTGAACCTAACCTAAACCTAACTCAACTTGAGTCCAACCTAATTTAAACTCAAGTTAACCTAAACCTTAGGTTCAACCCACATTGAACCTAACCTAAACCTAACCTAACTTGAGTCCAACTTAATTTGAACTCAAGTTAACCTAAACCTTAGGTTCAACCCACATTGAACCTAACTTAAACTTAACCTAACTTGAGTCCAATCTAGCTTCAACTCAAGTTAACCTAAACCTTAGGTTCAACCCACATTGAACCTAACTTAAACCTAACCTAACTTAAGTCCAATCTAACTTGAACTCAAGTTAACATAAACCTTAGGTTCAACCCACATTGAATCTAACTTAAACCTAACTTGACTTGAGTCCAATCTAACTTGAACTCAAGTTAACCTAAACATTAGGTTCAACCCACATCGAACCTAACTTAACTTGAAAACTTAGGTTCAACCCATATTGAACCTAACCTAAATTGAACTAAACTTGAGTTCAATCCAACTAGAACCTAATCTAATCCAAGCCAAACTTTAACTTAGGTTCAACCCATATTGAACTTAAGTCGACCTTAAGTCTAGGTTCAACCTGACTTGAACCTAACTTAATCTAAATTCAAAATTTAACTTAAGTTTAAACCCACATTAGACTCAAGTTAAACCAAGCTGAGGTTCAACCTGACATGAACCTAATCTAAAAACCTAACTTAAGTCTAACCCATATTAGACTTAAGTCAAACTATACTTAGGTTTAACAAGATATAAAGTCTAACCTAAACCTTAGGCTCAACCTAACTTGAACTAAAACCCGGCTTAAGTTCAATCCTAAGTCTAGATCTAACTTTAAATAGACTTAATTAAAACTTAAGTCTTATCTAAAAGGGACTTAGATGGTCTGCAAATCTAATTGAGTCTAATTTATTAGACTTGATAAACCTTTAAGTCCTATTTAAACAAGACTTAAAACTTAATTAAATCTATTCTGAACCAAACCTTTTAACTTAAGTTCAGACAGGCATGAACCCAAGTTAAATAGATTCAATCAACATTGAATCTAACTTAGGTTCACCCAGACATGAACCCAAGTTAATTCAATCAATATTGAATCTAACTTTCAACCTTTTAACTTGAGTTCAGACAGACATGAATTCAAGTTAATATAAACCAAACCTTTTAACTTAAGTTCAGACAGACATGAACTTAAGTTAAATAGATTCAATCAACATTGAATCTAACTTAGGTTCAACCAGACATGAACCCAAGTTAATTCAATCAATACTGAATCTAATTTCAAACCTTCTTAACTTAGAATTCAGACAAACATGAACTCAAGTTAATTCAGAATTTAAGATCAAGATATAAATTCAACATTTTAAACCAAAATTGACATAATCAATAAAAAAAAATTGACATTTAAAAATAATTCGACATAAACTGACATCCAAGACATATCCAAATATTATGTGATGATTCTGACAATGTTTTCTTTACACTGTGAAAACAAGATATTTCACTTAGATTTTCTTTACATGTTATAGGATGTACTAACTCTGTTTTGCAGGATGACATTCTAGGCGAACAAAAACAAAACCGAAACTTTTAGGTTAGACATATAACCTAAAACTTTTGACAACAAAAACAAAACCAAGACTTTTAGGTTAGACACATAACCTGAAACTTTTCAACAAAACAACGATATTGACAAAAAAAACAAAATCAAAACTTTTAGGTTAGACATATAACTTGAAATTTTTCAACAAATCAACAACATTGACAACAAAACCAGAACCTTTAGGTTAGACATAATACCTAAAGTATTCAATAACATGATATAACGACATTCAGGAGTGATAGTGGGTACATCTCTCCTTAAAATAAATTCTTAGAAAATAAATGATTAACATTAATCAGAAGTTTTCTTAAACAATTGAAAATTGTTTAAGATGTAATTAACTATAGAGGCTTACCTCTATAGGAGATCTAAAAGAACCCGAAATAGAAATCTCTAGTTTACCATGATTTTCTTAATATAAAAATTCTAGAATATGTTATTCTAGAATATCCTCATATAAGAATTATCATAAACATCCTTTTCTACTATTAGTTCTAAAAATTCTCTAAATCCTTCATAGGATTTATATGAATAAAACTAGGCTAATATTAGATGGCGACTCTTTAACATTGACATGATATAGAAATGGATGGCGATGACATGACACCCTCACCGACACAACATTTAAATTTTCTAACCGCCACCATGGTATTTATTACAATCTTGCTATTTATACACGTAAATATTGACTATTAGCTTTGTAAAAAAGCAGATTTGGGTGAGATTAGAGTTGATTTTGGGGTAGGGAAGAACTAGGATTGGATGTTGAGTTTTTTATTTATTTATTTTTTTATACATTTAAGTTTGGATTTAATTAGTTTTTAACTTAAAGAATCGAAGGTTGCAGTTGATAAGAAATTATAATCTCAGTATTATAATTTGGTTGATAAAGTTAATGTAGTTGTTGATACATTAAATATGAAGTTCACTGGTGTGACAATTTGTATAGAATTTTTATACTTCTTTACTGAAGATGATTAAAAATGCTTAAAAATTAGATGATGATATACAAGATTAATTTATCAAATAAAGTTAGGAAGATGAGTTGAATTACATGTAGATTATCGTGGCATGTTGACTTATGGTACTTGTATTTTGAACTTTGCTAGAGGTGATGTGAGGAGAGAGTTATTACATAAAACTCATTATTTAGAATAAGTAATTCAACCAGAGTTCATAAGATATATTATTATTTGAAGTAAATGATTGCATGACTTGAGATCTAGCAGCAAGTGGCAGAGTTGTTTCGAGATATGAGATTTATCAATGAGTGAAAGTTGAGCAATCAAAAGTCCAATTATTTATTAGAACTTTTGTCTATTTATGAGTGAAATTAGGAGAAGATCATTAGATTTTATTTTGAATATGACTTTAAGTATCTAATTCGTTCATTTTATTATCTTAGAGCTACTCTAGGATGCCTTTTATTTAACTTTGTTCAAACTATTTTGACCATAGGTATTACCAAATGAGCCAGCATGACCCATTTTGAAATTTATATGGTCTCAATTGGATTTAATTCAATTAATTGATCCAATAAGCTTGAACCATGGCTCATGGACCTAGATTAATAATTTTGTGAGCCAACCTACTATTAATTCACTGATTACATTGTGATTAATATAATTTGATCCATAGTCTAGCTATGCATTCGTAACTTGGTTTCTTTTGAACTTAAATGTGATATTTTAACTAATATATCATCCCTCTCTTAATTTTTATTCTCTCAGTTATGTTCTTCTAAATACTATAGTTTTATTTTTCTGGTCATACTCTTTTGGAATATGCAATCTTGAAGGTCAAAATAAAGTTTCTAACTTGGTCTTAATGTTTGATAAATTAAAAATGGTAGATTTACATATATACCATTAAATTATTGTGTAGATACATACATACCTAACACCTAAACTTCAATTTTTGCATATATGCTAAAGTACATGCATAATAATGTGCATTCCACCTTTTTTTAGCATGGAGATGGCATGTATATAAAATATTGAAGTTTAGGCGTTAGATATGTATACACATAAGAATTTCGTGGTATAAACCCCATTAACAATATCCAAAAGTCAATTTTAATTTGAATTCTTCAAGTCATTCTAGGTAAAAATCTTGCACAGAATATTTTGCACGCTTTTTAATGATCTCCTAGTCAAACTTTTTTAACAAATATATCCATTAACTTTTTGTTTGTTTTTGCTATGTATGTCATACTTGTCATGTTTTTTATTTTTGTTTTACACAGTGGCAGTGTGTTTCATATTTAGATTTTGAAGATTCCTTCTTTTACTTGTGTATACTGCTTCTGATTATTTTGTTTATTAGTCCTGCTACAGATGGCCACAGGTGATCTTGGTGATCAATCACCTTAGCGGATGAATGTTAGCAAATAATTGATTTATCCATATTTATTTTGACATTTATGTTTAAACTAACAATTAATGATTAGCTTTTATTATGTAGAAGGAGTACGAGCAGCTTCGGGAGATGCAGTAGCCCTCCTAGACTTTAAGCACTGCCAGCAGTAGCCGTAGGCAGTCTACTACTGTGCAATCTAAGTTCAAGCTGTGGACGTATGCGGCGGGGAAGAAGAAGATTGAAATCTCTCATGCTTTTGTGGGTGGCGCGAGCTCGCCACACCCAAGTACTGCAGAGCTGGCTAAGCAGGTCATTGTTATAACCAAGGAGGTTCACCATCTACGTTAAGACCAACAGAGAATTGAGTGCAGTATTGCATGCCTGATGAAGATTATAGAAAGTCGTTGGCGCAAGCAAGAGTGACTGTTGTAGTTGAGGAGGAGGATAAGGGGGAGGAGGATAAGGGGGAGGATTAGAAAGATTTTTTATGTATTTTAAATTTATAAATTGTTTGAACCTATATTAATCAGGGACTAGATGTGAACTTTCAATAATTTAGATTTGTGACACTAATTCGTTTTTTAGTATTAATATTTTTAAGAGCTTCGGTTTGTAATATGGTTGGATATAATGTTGTTGTGATGTCGATTAAATATTGTGTGCAGGTTGTGGAAATGTAATTGATTTTTTGAATTCTTTTTTAATATTTTTTAGTTTTGTTTCGGATTTGCATCCAATAATCTGATGTGTTGTCCATTGAAATAAGTTTACACTAATTTGACGGTAATTAGACAATATTACTCATCATCTGATATTTTCATATGCAATATTCGACACACGTGTTTAGTTTGACGCTACGATGATCAAAAAATTGATGCTAATAATTTGTCGGACTATTTCAATGCAAAAATTGATGAATTAACATTGCCGACCCCCCGAATTACCCACAGAAAAAATTTGCGTAAATCTGACAAAAATCCGACGGAAATCCCCAAATAGCATCGGATTTGCATTCAATTTGCGTCTGATTTGGCCATCGTAAATTTGATGAAAAACTGTAGTGGAAGATTTTCTAAATAAAATATCCAAACTTGGCTAAATAATATCCTGTACAATGAACATTTTAAGTAAATCAACTATATCAAATAAATCTGGTGAGAAAACGCTAGTTACAAATCTAAATTAGCTATAAGCATTTGAGTAAATCAGCTTTATCGAAGTTTTGCGAGAATATGCTATCTACAAATCTTGTGAAATTCCAATGACCACGTCGGATACCTTTTAGAACTGCAAAGAGGAAGGAAGTCACTCTATAATCCAAATTAGCAATGTTAGAGTGCAGAACTTCTTTAATATATTTAAGTCCCTATAAATTTACAAATCTACAAATCTATACTAACCTCGGTATAAATTTAAGTCCCTATAAATTCAAAATGAAAGCCTACTCTTACCACATTCAAGTTTATGCACCAACTTCTTTAATATATTCGCACTTTCGAAATTTTCAGGTTGTGATAAGAAGTTGAATCTTGAATGTTAGAAATTATGAAAAATTAATCATGACTTCCTGAACTTCTTTGATGATTAGATTTTAGGTGATTTACATACATACCGCACAGTTCTTTCGTATTTACATATTTAACACTTAAACATTCATATTAACTTGAAAACCACTCAAATTCTTTACTACACATACAAATTTACTGCAAGGGCTTTGCTAGAAATGTAGTTGCTGAAGCTGCAGGAGATTTTATGAAGTGCAATATTACCCTCAAGGAGGCTAAGACTTCTAGCATTGTGCACTGAGCTTTTGACGTAAATCAGCTATATCAAGTAAATCTTGTAAGAATATGCTATTTACAAATCTAGTCAAATTTAAGGTGGTTATTGGATTATTAGATTTGTAAATAGCTCTGCTTCGGGCCCTAGTATGTAAACAACCAAAATTTTAGAACGGATTATTCTGGTACTTCTGTATCAAAACAAACATACAACCCTATATCAAATGGGGCTCGATACAAACATACAACCCTAGTAAATTTTGATTGTTCATCCCTATATCAAATGGGGCTCGATACAAACATACAACCCTCTTCTAATGACCTCTAAGACAAAACAACCTCAAACAAAAGAAAAAAAGAAAAATATCATACTGAGTAGTTAACAGAGCTGGCAGGCAGCCGTCTTTTATTTTTTCTGTAACATTTTATTCATAATTGATCGCTGCAGCTAGCATCTCCAAATTATTTTTGTGATATTTTTACTTGTGCTGATCAGCTGCTTTCTTTTTCTGACCATTAGTAAGTCATAGCAAAAAGTATGCATTTTACAGTTGGAATACATTATATTCGGCTGCATCTCTTCGCGGGCACATTTGAAATTTATGTTTCTTCTACTGTATTTACCTTTTATTGCATATCTTAAATCATCATTTGAAAGCTGCTTTTTCAACAGGGAGCAGATTGATTATCTAACAAGATTAATATGTTCAAGAGCTATTAAGGTAACTGGAGAAGAGTCAGAAAATCTCAGTTTCTGATAAAGGATTTAGTGCCCGGAACACCAGCTTAAAAAGAAATTTATCAGCATAAGACCGACCTTTATGTGGAGGATACCTGCCTTTTATTGCAATTCTGTGTGATTATGGCATTGCAGGTTATGTTGGGCCCGAGCGGTTCCGATTGCAATGTCAGCAATGTCGACAGTCATGAAGGAATCGGAAAAGCAAGTAATACCACCTACAAAGAAGCTTTTCTTTTGAATAATTTATACTACTCCAAAATCTATACAATTCTAAATCCCGAATTTCATTATAGTTTAGGTATTTGTATGTAGTTTCACTGACCATCTTAATTTTGTAGAGATTTTTCTAGAAATACTTGAAAGTAAGAAAGAAACATTAAAAATGACTCAAGTAAATGAACCACTGTATAGTTAATTATATATGAAGTGAACCTAAATAATACTTCTTAATGTGGAGCAAAGAAGCTTTTCATTATTAGAAAAGATCCAATCGGCATTCAAACTTAATTCAGTTATAACGATACAAGCATCACTGGCCGAGCACAAGTTCAGGTGATGAAAGTGCTAAGCAGAAAATATAAATAAAATAATAATGGGGGGTATGCGTAAATGCCCCATAAAATTAATTTACAAGACATGAACTGATGAACTCTGTAAGAAAATGAATAAGGTAATCTATCCATCCATCAAAACAATATTCAAAATTCCACAATTAGCTTTTTATTAGCCATATTGAAAGAAAAAAAAGATAGCTTCAATCAAAATCATAAACTGTTTCAAAATACAAAAACAACTTTAATAATCTCTTAGAATTCAAGTCTACATTGAAAATTCTCAAACGTTGAATCGAGCTCATATTTGATAAAATCCAAGACAAACGTATGTTGCCATGAAACTAAAATTCATTGCAAATTTCTACAAGAAAAACTGAAGACAGATTTTGAGCCTTTTGCCCCAATTATATTGTTCTGTGCTTGAAGAAACAAAGTGGTTTGCGCAAATTTATTTCACTGCATACATACCACTTAATTCTTAGGTATTTACATACATAACACCTGGACTTAAATTTTTTATGTGATGGAAAAGTAATGATGTGAATATGACAATATAAATAATGGTGATGATTATCAAATCCTGCATCATGGCACAAATTTCTATGCTACTAGAGTAAGCAAATGAATTCCAAAATGCTTGGTAACCATAACAAAACTTACAAAGGACAATAAAATCAGATAAGTAGCACGACAGGAAAATGCAATTTAACATTTTGATGAAATAATGCCACCATATAGAAAAACAAATGATAATATTGCAAAATCATATACTTAATACATTTACTCCATTCATCATCATTAGCATTATCTCCAACTATTGGGAATGGGTTTATGAATCATCATTTTCGATTTCTTATCATGAAATATATGCACGAATATTAATATTTGTTTGTTTGTTGATGTATTGACTTGGAATGTAGAGAACAATTGACTATCAAGCTGTCTAGTGAGCTAGGAAACTAAACATACCAATGATTTATCAGATATTACAGAAAGTTAAGGTAAAGAAACTCCAATAACTTATCAGTTAGTTTTAATGGAAAAATACTTATTAAATATTGAAAATGAAAAAGGACTTAAAATATAGGATCGTCTCTACTTATTCGCTTCATCATGCTAAGAATATGATCTTGCTTGTAAATAATACGTTTAAAAAAACCTGAGACGAATGAAAAAAAATAATAATATTACATTAACCCCACCTTAATTAGATGATCCAAGATCTCTGTTCGAAAACTGTGAACTCGTTTTACTTGGTGGATTCAAGGACCGCATTGTGAACCTTTCTTTTTTATTTTTTAACCATTCTTCTCTAGGAGATTCTTGATCCTTCTTTTCTTCGGTCATCTTCTGGTCACAAACTATTGGGCACATCAACATGAGTACCATCATCGACTTCAGTCCACTTATCTTTCCCTAGAAGATCATAAATTTGGTTCTCATATGCCAATTTGTATCTATAATCAAAACATAAATATTATTGACATATGAGGTAATAGAGAGAAGTTATAAATAATGTTTGACATCACTATAAATCTATCAACATAATAGCAATCATAAACACAAGTATGCCAAAATGGGTGCTCTTCACTGTCAATAATTACAAGGCAAAGCTAATAAATAAGAGTGAATATATGGGCCCGTAATGCATGTCTCATTCATGCTAAACTCATACTAGCTTTTAGTATATACATTAGAAGCTAATCACGTCAAACTTTTAATCTTTTGGCTATCATTACAATGAAAAATTATTTTCAACTTCTTCGATAGGTTGCATAGACACACTCTATGTTCCATAGATGAAAAAACTTGAGTGAATGCATATTTAAGTCCCTTATTCATATCTGATATAAATACAGATTTTTGTAAGTTGGTACCAATTGATTCTACCAAATTTTTTAAGAATCAATTCCAAGATTTATTTGACTCAAATTCTGCAAATGCAAATACTATTGTAAATAATTCATTGTTATCATATAGTGAATTTACATATGATAGAACACCAAGATACTTTGACTTCAAATGGAAAGCATCAAGCCCAATGAAGTATTTATAACATTTCAAAAAATCATAAATACAACCCCCAAATCTTATATTGAACCTCTCAAAGGATGAATCGTTTTCACCACTGTATATGTAATATGTGATCCAAGATTTCTATTAATTATCTCTAAATGTAATATCGGTACCCTTATATAGTTTCCATCAACTGAAACTAATATTTCTCTTCGAGCTTGTTCTCTTGACCTACATACTCTCATATTGGGCAAAGAAAAACTATATGTGCTCTTTAAGTTATTCTTAATCTACTTTGGAGTTATGTCAAAATATTTTTTTACTAAGACTTCAATCTCTTTTGTTGCTCAAGAAATTGTTCCCTATTTATTTCCTGCTACGTTCACACTTGAGCATATATGTGTTGGTTCTAATTTCGAACCTAAAAAATTTCACCAACTGCACATAATGTCAATCGTATCCTCCAAGAACAATCTTAATATCAACAACTCCGGTTTGACTACTATGCTTCATATTCAAGTTGAAGTTTTTTGTGATGAAATACGATCTGAGAGCTTGCATGAAAATTTGAGAGTTACGGAAACAGATCCTAACCAATACATCTTTATCTTCCTTACCTTCGATTATCACAATCTCCTCATTACAAGCCATTTGATCAATGTAAACACCATCAATACTACCAGGGCTTGAGTAGTAAAAGCCTAATATGTTACTTTCTTCTCTCATCTTTTTGTGAGACCACATCCTCAACTTAATAGTTTGTATAAATTACACAATTTTTTTTTTGTCACTTCAACATCATTGTTGATAACCATGTACTCTTTAGGTGATGTGTTATATTGGTAATGTAAGTCAAAATTATATCATTTAAGTCAAGGATAAATGGACTCAATCTCTACCTTCAACACATGTATAGTCAACGCATCTTTTTTACTTTATGTATTCTTTGTTTCCCACCATCATATCTCTTTCTCACTTGATTTTTAACTTGGGCCCTATATTCACCATATTTAAACATGATAAGCATATATATGATCTTATCTTCCATTAATGTCATAATGTGAGACATGCAAACCTTATCAATTAATCACTCTCCAATATTCATTAATATAAGAAAAAAATATATTAGTGCTAATAAAAAAGAATTGTGTGCTAGGTATGTAAGTTTCCCATATGAAAATTTGAAAAAAAAAAGGAATAAAAAGATATTAGATTTGTAAACAACAATGTATCAAATAGTATATATACATTATTAATTCATTTTTTGAATGTACATGATTTGAATTCAATTTTATATTGAAAAACCTTAAAAATTTTCTTAATATAGACCATATTTTTGGGTGTGGTTCCAGAAAGATGCTACCAAAATAGTTTGAAAATTTTGTTTGGTATTGAAAGGTGGGGTTAGCCAACCAAGAAAACCCTAATAAATTTCACAAAAAGAATTTTAGAAACACATTCAAACATCGGTATGAAAGTATGGACAATAATACAAAATCATATAAAACATAAAACTTGAAGTCTAATAGACTAGTAAGTCCTTTTTCAGAGTGGCAAGGAACACTGACCGTCATAGAGTCAAATCCTGCGATAAAACTGTAAGTGGATTCCTCTACAGGTTGTCGACGAATTCCTATGCATGTTGTCAGCAGATTCTTCTGCACGCTGCCGCTCAAGCTTGCTAAAGGATTTCTTTGCACGCTATCATCAACAAAGATAGTGGTGTGAATAAAATAGTATCAGGTGCAAGCAGAGTTCTCGTTCCAGCCAATCGACAGGTGAAGAAGATGTGAAATATGTAGATGAAAGATTTTATGATGGAAGAAATAAGGTGGACAATGCTCTATCTTTCTACGGAAAAATTATTAATGTGCTCTACTGTTGACCTTACTTTTGTCGAGGTTTAGTTTTCCTCCTAGGATTTAGGGTTCTAGCCTTAGGAGCTTCCCCGACGATCTTAGATTCCTAGCAGTGGACCCGCCTCGTTTTAGAATGATCGGAACCACCTCTTTACTCTTTTGGAGTCCCGGACGAAATTCCGTACCTCTAGCTCATAGCAGGTTGGAATTGACGTTATGAGTCCAAATTGAGTTCCTATAGGACCACCGGACCTTAGGACATCCTTGTGCACGTTTCTTGCACCACTGAGCACAAATTCTTCGTTTGCGGCCTCGACGTCTTCAAGTTCTCCGCGACGTACCAGAAACAAAAGTCAGAATGTCGAGACGATCGACAGCAAGCTCAAAGTTCGAACGGGACCAAATTTGACGTACTTTTGACCCGACCGACGACGAGGTTGTCCGAACGACCTCGGATTGCGAAATGAACTGCGCCGTTGCGTCCGGAACGTCGATTTTAACTGGGAATGACACCAATTATGATATGGTTTTGTGCGGGATCGAATTTTGTCTGAATCGGTGAAAAATTGAATAAAACATTAATAAAAAAAAAGAAAACTTAAATCCCTAAATCTAACTCACGCCTCACACCCGAAGCCGCCCGATTCCTCCCTTTCCTTTCGATTCGCGTAGTCCTAGCCCGACCGAACTCCTCTCCTCGCGCTCTCCTCCTCGCGAAGCTTCGGCTTTGGTCCCCCCTCCTCGTACGAGCTTCCACGCTTTCTGCAGCACTCGCCTCCACGCCTCTATGCGACGTTTGTCACTTGTTTCCCTTGTCGTCACCTTCCCCTACACGACAAGGTTGGGGTCTCTTGATTCGACTCACCGCCCAAGTAAGGCCAAGGTAAGCTCTCCTCTCCTCTTGCTATAAAAGCCCTCGTTTGGGGAGGGTTTAGGGTTGGCCGAGATTTGAGAGTAAGAGAAGGTTCTGCCAAAATTCCGGCAAAGCAGGGTTAAAAAAAAATAGTTTTGGTAGAGGGTAGGCACTGCTGAAATCGTTGCTGGACGGGTGTGTTTACTGCTCTTGGATTTATGTTATCATTCCTTTTTTAAGGCAAGTAAGGTATGGATGGTTTTCACTCCTCTTTAGTTACTGTTGTAGCAGTGGTTTTCCTTCCCATTTAGCTGCCTGTTATTGTTGTTGCTAGTTGGTTTTGCTTTGGCCTTAATGCTTCTCTCGGCTAAAAAAAATGTATAGAAGAGAAAGAAAGAGGAAGGGAAAAGAAAAGAAATGAGTGTTGGTGGAGCATATGTTTATATGACATTATATTTGGAACGATATTTTAGGGTGCTTTTGCTAACTTGCTCTCCTTATTTCATTGTTTTGCTGAAATATACTTAAGCACAGTTGGAATCCCATATTATCATGTTTAGGGTGATATTTTGAGAACTCTTCTTTGTCTCTACTTTTACAAATTTGTTTCATGTGTCAATTGGATCACTCTAATGGTTTTGAAGCAAGCTAAAAAAAAAAATCTGGAATGTTTTATTGATTTCGTTTCTTTTCAAGAAATCTGAAAGTTATGCAAGCCGATTTTATGCGATTGGGAATTCGTTTGGTTTGGTTTCGTGAAAAATCTGAAAATTGACGGCTTTATGTACGCAAAAATTCTGAAAACTTTGATGCTTGGTTTTTTAAAAATCTGAAATTTTGGGTGTCCTATTTGTAAAAATCTGAAAGTTTGACGGTTCATTTTGCAAAAAAATTAAAAAATTAAAAAATAAAAAATAAAAAAACTTGGAAGTTTAGTAAGGCATATTTACGTACACGCCACCTTATTTTTGCATGAAAAGGCATATTCCATGGACTTAAGCCAACATGGTGATACTTTTGTTGTGATATGGAAGTTTTGGGTGGTATAAATGTAAGAATTAAAGTTTGGATTTTTGGTCTGTTAATTCATCGGGAAACGGGTAGTATGTATGTGATTATAATTATTTGGGGGCTTAGATATATGGGGTCATAAGATTCTTGTGGTATGTATATCGACCTCCCCTATAAAAAAAATGATACTTTGTTGTTATCTCATTTCACTGATTCGATTTATTTGGGCTGCCCAATTCGTCGTTGCGTGCGTATGAATCCTTACGAGAGAAATTACAACACAATTATGTTTTATTGATGGAAGCAATTTGATATTCTCTCTTTTATTTATGGTTCTTAAATTTCAATGCAACTTTTTGGAAGCATTAAACCCCAATTATACTATGGTGGATTTGTTTGAAATATAAGTCAGTTGTCTTTTTTATTTTACTTGATTGTTCCTACAAGGAAGATGCGATATCGTGATAAATACGTTACGGGTATTGAAGTATTTCTCTTATTATTGTTGAAGGTTAAAGAGGCTTGATACTTTTATGTATATATATATATATATATATATATATATATATATATCACACACACATATACATATATATGTATATACATTAGATGGATGAGAATGGTTATAGAGTTGGGAGTTGTGACATTTGAGTGAGTGGTGCAAATTAAAAATACATTTTCTGGAAAACGTGAGGGATGCTAGGGAGGATTGCATTGCAAAATTATTTGAGAAGGGAAGCTTACAGATTTATTTTCAATTGAGGCAATCACATACATACCATTCGATTCTCATATGTACATCTACATATTCAAGCTCCCAAACTTGAAAATTTACATATATATCACACAATTCTTATGGCTTTACATATCTAACACCTGAAATTTGCAAACAAAATGATATGTGTACGTTTAAGCCATGTCTTATTCTCTACGTTTATATACACTTATAAATTCATTTTGTCAATGCTTATGTGTGCTTAAAAAAGAGGGTTTAGAATAGTATCCATTTTGCCAATGCGTAAAATTTTCGTTGGAGTCGCGGCATGGGACCGACGTTACTATTCGCCAATTCTTGGCAAGACTGTTGCCACCAATACGCTTAAGATTGTTAGTAGTCCTAGTTCGATTAGGGTGGTTAGCCTGTGGACTGTAATACTTTATAAAAATAAAAAAAAAATGCTTTTGCAACTAAATTTCCACCTACAACAAAATTACTTTTCACCTATAAATTTTTATGCATGCAAACTAAAATGAATGAAAACTAGTGAAGGTCTACGGTTAATTACTCGGGTCGAAGTTAGGACTGTCTTCTGTAGGATGTCGGTCTGGTAGCTCTTGTCCAAGATTGGGAAGCACACAGTCCAGCTCTGAGTCCTCCCCGTCACCATGCTTACGGTCCTTTTCAGATGCCCCATGGCTTTCTTACGGTTCGCCGTGAGTTTAGCGGGACATCTGTGAGTTTCTTCTTTTGGTGTTTTTGTGGTTTTCACTACGACTTTTTCGTGTTTGTTCGTGATTTTCTTCAAGGTTTTTATACGGGGTTTCCTTGTCTTCTTTTTCGATTTTCTTTGCTTTCTTTCGCCTTTCTTTCGAGTTTTATTTTCTTCCTTTCACCTTTTTCTATTGGATTTACCACCGGATTTCGCACTTCGCTTCTCCTGGACGTACGGTAGTGCCCCTACTTAGTCAGGTTTTTTACTTCTTTCCTTTACTACGTTACATGCTTTACTTTCTAGTACTTGATCTTATTAGTCTAGCATGTTTTACTTGTTACAGCGCATATTCCTGCTAGCGTAGTATGTTTTATTTCCTGTAACATGTACTCTTGCTTAGCATAGCATGTTTACTATAGCATACTTAGCATAACTTGCTTGTGATGCCTGCTTCCTGTTATTCACTATAGCATGTTCATGTGTACCTGTTTTTCTGTTTTCTTTTACTACTGCTCCTGTCACTGCAGCACACACTCACGTTTGCAATGGTAATGATAATAATAATAATAATAAAATGAAATAAAACAATTCACATATCCACTATTACTAACTTAAATTTCAAACTGCAATCCTGCTACGACGTGGAGCACGGAGCACGACTTCGAGGGCAGCACGACCATCTTCAACAAAACCTATGTCAACATCAGCAAAACCATTCCTTAGTCTAAATAACAAGCCATAAGACTTCGAGGTAGTTCGCCTAGTGCGACATAAATCCTCATATGTTCTTTTAGGCCTTTGCATAGCCTTGCTGTGCAATATAAGCCCTAACTCGCTTAGGATTCCGAGGTCGTCGTCCGATACGACGTAAATCCTCCTATCTTCCAGGTTATTTGCATAATCAGGTGATTATGCAAAATGTAATTCCTATAATTAATTGGAAGGATTGAAACCTAAATAAATTCATTTCCAAATTTGAAGCCCAATATTAGGATAGTTTGGGAAGTCATCGAGGTTCTCCTCGAGATCCGTGACGTCCCCTATCTCTCTTTCCTTTGACTCTGGAAATAACTGTTCCACATTGCGCCTTTCACCTATTGGATTTCCTACTACCACACTTCGTTGAAAACCCTACCTTTTGATTTCAAGAAGATAGAAACCCCTGATCTAAATCGAGAGTTCTCTCGGGTGACTTCGATCATTTGAGGGGTAATTGACTATAGAGGCTTTCCTCTATAGGGAGCTTTAATGACCCCAGATAATATAAACCCTATTTAATTCTTTTTGTATTAAATAGAAGAATTTGTCGGTCCACATAAAGGTTCGTAGACCAAAATAGTTGTCATGAATTCTGTAGTTTATTTGATCGAGCGATATCATCAAGTAGGGTGTCTATTCTTCGGAATAGATGCGTTACTTGCGATATTACGCTCGTTCATTCAAACTGCTAAATAAATGAGATTCGTTCATTCTCATATTTTAAAATTTAAAGTTTTACTTTCAAAACTAATATACATATAAATTAAATTAAAATTTTAAGCATTTCAGCGGCCGACAACTTCGGCTACTCCACTTGGGAATTAGCTTCTACTCTCCATTATGATCAAGGGCTTCTATCTTCATACATCGACAATGTGTTCGTGTCCCTTATGGTCCAAATTGTCATTCTTCCGTTGGCATGCTTTGCTCATTTCTTTCTTGGGCAAGCACGGTCAACTCTCTTGATTTCAGAATCATCTGTTTGATCACCTCAAACAGAGTGGTTCAGGAATCTTTATGGTTTTCTTTTTGTGTGGGGTCGGACCCCCAATAGGTGTGTTGGTGTGCGAGGTGCGTTGTGAATTCAGCCCAGAGCTGGGTCCTGAATTTCACTTTTGCTTCGTGTTTCTCGGGTTTGATTTGCTATCGGCAAACTGAACCAAATCTCCACTCTCGTACCTTCCGTTTAAATCCTGAAATTAAAAGAATAATGTTAACAAATTTAAAAGTCGGAAATAATGATAAAATAAGGTGAAAACACCAAACAGAATAAGAGAATTGTCCAGTTGCCATAGCATAAGTGCGGTAGCTTGAGTACTTCCGTTGAAACTACAAGGCACGGACATTACTAACTTCCAAAAGTTCTTTAAATGCCAGGAATGATGTCTTCGACAAAGTTGATATTTTCTTTCACCTCCGGAGTAGAGTTCGTCGTCAATAGGGATGAACTGTCTGATCTGGCAGTCATCAAGTTTGAGCAAGGATTTAAAAATATTGGAGTCAAGTTCGGGGATGTGGCTATTGACATGATGAAGCCTGAAATGAGCAAGACCATTAAGCCTATTGTAGTGTTCAACCTGAAGTCTTTTGAGGAACTTCCCATGCCAAAGAAGGAATGGATTGAAAAGAACTTTGTTGTCATTACGAGCGTTGGGACGTCTCCTAAGGCTATTTCTGCTCCTACTGTCAGATTCACTACTGCTGTACCAGTCGCTCAACTAAATAGAGGAAAAGATATTCTACACGAAGAAGAGTCAGTCGATGCTTGTATTTTTCCGTCTTTTGAATTCAAGTTTAGGTTTGATTCAAAGTCCGTGCAAATGGCAAAGGCACAGGAAAGGAAACACGATCAGGGAATTCTGAAAGTCAAGCATCCGCAACGGTCTGAAGAACGCTCGTTCCAGTTGAGACCATACCAAATGGATGGGAGACAGGGTCCAACAATGAATCAACGATTAAGCAAGGTATACCCGTTCAAAGAGGAGTCAGTGTCGCAGATATTCCGTTACTTGATAAAGAGGCCAGAATTCAGACTACCGGAGCCAAAGAAGCCAGAGGAGGCCGACAAGAAAGATCATCCCCAGTACTGTCTGTACCACTGGTTGCTCGGTCACACCGTAGAAAACTAATTTAGCTTCAAGGATTGGCTTGAGAAGAATTTCAGAAGCAGAAATGTAGCAATCCTGAATGAATATTTAAAAGAACTTGAAAAAGGTTCTATAAATATGATTTCGTGTGATTCGATTGGCTTCTACACGACGACACCGCTGTTCGAGGAAATAAGTGATGTTTCTCGAAAACCTTCACTTGACCTTAAAGCTATCAAAGGAAAGTCAATTGAATCCACTGTGGAAAAGCTTCGAGCTGACATTGCACGATTATCTAAAGATCAGAAAGAAGACTTTGAAGATGAAGATTACAACCTAACAGATTACGTGGAGGGTGAATTTGCAGAAATCAACGTCATCAAGACCCGAGCCATGTTAGCTGTGAGCGATACTCCTCTTTGTGAGGAGAACGCCGCGGATGAGTGGCAGAGGGCCGTCCAACAAAGAGATGAACATATCAGCCGTCTCAAGAAGAAAATCAAAGAAATGACGACTGTTATGGATGCAATGCAAGGTTAATCGCACTCACAGCAGGTGGCATCCTCGGAGATGAACCAGCCGGAGATTGTCCGTATTACGGACGAAAGAATGGAGGTTGCTTCTGCAAACCAAGATGAGCCGCCAAAGAAAGATTCAACTAAGAATATGGTGCCAGAAAAAGACATTAAGCAGCTGGTCGAACAGCGGGTAAAGGAAGCCTTAACCTAATCGAAAAGGGGGCGCATCAATTTTAACGGGTAGACCCTACCCGGAGGAGTTCGATGTTGTCCAATATCCTAAGGGTTTTGTGCCACCAACCTTTAAGACTTTTGATGGAACGGGCAACCCCCGTGCTGTAGCGAAGCGTTACTTTTCTGCCAGTTTGTAAGCGGTCTTTCGGGGATTGCATTTGATTAGTATGCAGAATTGCCTAACGGGTCGATCAGGACGTTTACGTAATTGGAAAAATTGTTTGTGAAGAGATTTGCCGGAGTACTTCACCACATTACTATTGGAGATCTTATAATGGAACGTCAGAAATCCACAGAGACTTTGGTGGAGTACATTCTATGGTGGAGAAACTTGAGCATGAAGTGCGAGCCCCAATTGCAGGAACAACATGCGATTGAGGTCTTACTCAAGAATATCCATGGACCGATAGCTTTCATGCGCAAAGGACGCACCATCAAGTCGTTTGAAAAACTATCGAGCAAAGCCAGCAATCCGCAAGAAGAGATCAAGCATACGGAACCACAAGAAAAGATCGAAGAGCCCGGACCGAGGAAAGCTTTCGAGAAAAGTTTCGTAGTAAGTGGCAACAATCGATAAAGGAAAGCAGACCAATAGAGATACGGATCGAGCGGACACTTCGATACAGCCGAGCAGCAGCTCGCCTCGAGACGGCCGGTCCACAGCAAGACGATGCGTCGGTTGCTTCCTCGTCCGTCGGCCGCCTCGATGGTATGTTCCACACCCACGACAGTATGTTCGACCACGAGAGCAAGACGTTCGACAACCACCGCAAGATATTCAAGCATGTCCAACAAGATGCGGTCAAGCAGTATAATCAAGAACACGAGCCAACAAATCATCCCAAGCATAGGCCACTCGGACGGATGGAATGCGGGGCTCGGTCTATGACCGATTTGTTGAACAAAGTATATCCCTTCAATGATGAAGCAATGAGTACGGATGTTCCAGCATTTGATTAAGAAACCCGAGTTCGATTACCCGAGGCAAAGAAGCCGGCGGAGGTTAACAAGAAGAATCATCCCAACTATCGCCCATATCACAGAATGCTTGGGCACACCATCGAAGGTCGTATCGCTTCAAAGAATGGCTTGGAGAAGAACTTCAAGAATGGAAGTGTAACAATCCCCGATGAATATTTGAAAAGAACTTGAAGAGGTTCTATCAATATGATTTCGGTGATTTGTTTGCTTCAATTGAATTCTACGCTATGGAAAACGGACGGGACACTTTTTTATTACTATTTTTACTACTTTTGTTGCTCAGCATGATCAGTACTAAGTTGTACCATCTCTTCTATCGCAATGAATGAAAGAAAAGGAAGGAGTTTATTTTTGTCCAGAATTGCTCAATATTTGGAAAGCTCAAAATTGGCTATTTTGCTAAGACTTCGACTTCAGGAAAGAATGAAGTTAATGCTCTAATGACTGGGTCTTTCACTTTAACGAATTTGGACTAGGTCCTAAGTAAATTTCAAAATGAAATAGTGTGGTTGAAATACGAGTAATTGACTCGGGATATCACGGGCCTTTTAATTTTCTGTCATGTGACTGGGTCCAGACTTTTGAATAGGTTATAATACCCCAGGATTCATATTAAGGGACATTTTAGAATTATTAATAGGGGAAGTTTCGACATGCAAAATATTTAAATGAAATATGCCCTGCCAGATACAGTAATTCTCAGAAAACAAAAGGAGCAAAAAAAAGGAGTGTTCCTGAGGAGAAGCTTGAGGTGAGCACAAAATCAAAAATTGGTGCCCCAATTCAGGCATTCAAAATCTTTAACATGTGTTTAACCAGATATAGTAATCTTCAACAAAAAAATGGATGAAAAAAAAAGAAAAGAAAAGGAAAATAGGAAATAAAAGAAAAAGGCTCCCTGAGAAGAAGCTTGAGGCAAGCATATAATCAAAAATTGGTGTCTTAATCCTCCCATGATTAATAAAACTTGAAAGGCAACCTTTAGAAGTTTCCTCCGATATTATGCTTTGAAAAGAGTCAAGTGATTCTATGCCTTTTGGTCAGTCATTAATTGGCTCAGAAATATTTTTAAACGGTGAAAAATATTTTAGTCACATGAACATAAATTTTGAAATTTACTTAGGCCTGAGAAGGAAGAATTAAAGTAAAGGTCACATTGTTGGCAATTAACAGAAATTCAACCCTGAAGTCTTATCCTGAAGTCATATCCTTCAGCGCCCAGCAAATGCGACTCAAACGTCAGTTCAAACAACGTCAGAGCAATTTCTCAAAGACAACTTCAGCAACCTTTACAGAATCTACAACAAATCAAATGACAACTACTGCAAACGAAGCTACGAAGTTCCGTCCTCTTCAGCAGTGACGTCCTTAGAAATAACACATCTTTATAGGTGCTTGAAAGAATGTGATTTCGATAGCACCTTAAAGAGTGAGTTATCTTCTAGCACTGGTCCCTAGTCAGTGGACGATACCTCAAGAAGTACTGCACATCGTGATGTTTCAAAGACAGTCTTGTTCTACGAAGCACCGGTGCTGCACTTGTTTAAAACTGGGTCCAAATCCTAAAACAAATGCAACTAAATAAAACTCTGCATAAAACAAAAAAAAAGTCAACATTTGAATAAAACAAAAGAACCCTGCACCTTGTGAATTTTTTAAAAAATCTCTACACAGACATTTCAATAAAATTTAGCACTGCATGAACTTCTACAAACATTTTCTGCATTTTACAATATGTTTTCACAATCTCTGCATTCATAAATCTCAGCAATATGTTCAGTCTCTGCATTCATAAACCTCTGCATTCCCAAATATCAACAAAATTTTTCCGAATCTTTGCATAAATACATCTCAGCAAAATTCTTCACGGTCTATGCATCCGTAAAATTCTCAACAATTCTCAGCATTTCTCCGCAATTCTCAGCATTCTCAGCAATTCTCAGCAATTCTCAGCAATCTCAGCATTTCTCAGCAATTCTTAGCAATTCTCAGCAATTCTCAGCAATCTCAGCATTTCTCAGCATTCTCAGCAATTCTCAGCAATTCTCAGCAATTCTCAGCAATCTCAGCAATTCTCAGCATTTCTCAGCATTTCTCAACAATTCTCAGCATTCTCAGCAAATCTCAGCAATTCTCAGCAATTCTCAGCACTCTCAGCAGTTCTCAGCAATTCTCAGCAATTCTCAGCAATCTCAGCAATTCTCAGCAATTCTCAGCAATCTCACCACTCAGCATTCTCAGCAATCTCAGCATATTTTTCAGCATATTCTCAGCACTCGGGATAGGCTTCCGCCTTACTCCCTCCTCAGCAGTTCTCTGCATTAGGATAGGCACAGTCCTACTCTTTTCTCAGCAATCTCAACATTCAACCCTCTCGGCACAAAATTGAAATTGAAATTGAAATTGAAAACAAAACGACCTCAGCATTTGGGATAGGTTTCTACCCTATTTCTTTCCCGACATACAAATGCATTCGGGGTAGTCCTTCACCCCACTCCTTTCTCAGCACAAAATTAAAAATTGAAATTGCAATTGAAATTGAAGCACTCTGCATTTTGCATAGGCTCCGTCCTATTCTTTCTCAGTATGCACATTTGAAGTAGGCTCAGCTCTACATCCTTCTCAGCATACAAATGCATTTGGGTGGGCCTTCGCCCTACTCTTTTCTCTGCATAAAATTAAAATTGAAATCAAAATTAAATCTGAAATCGAAATCAAATCTATGTTTGAAGAGTAAAATTCCTAAGTTCCCAAATTGAAAATTCCCCCTCTTAATTCCCCAGCGGAAACTACTCTCTCTCATTTATGCGTTCTATCCTGAGTACTTTACTTAGGCAGCCTTGTGTTGGTTTGTTGATCTTTTTTAGTCAACACCAATAGGCGCGGTGTACCTATCCAATCGCACTACTTCTATTGAGGGTCCATTTGTTGACCTCACTTTTGTCGAGGTTTAGTTTTCCTCCTAGGATTAGGGTTCTAGCCTTAGGAGCTTCCCCGACGATCTTAGATTCCTAGCAGTGGACCCACCTCGTTTTAGAGTGATCGGAACCACCTCTTTACTCTTTTGGAGTCCCGGATGAGATTCCGTACCTCTAGCTCATAGAAGGTTGGAATTGATGTTAAGAGTCCAAATTGAGTTCCTACAGGACCACCAAACCTTAGGACAACCTTGTGCATGTTTCTTGCACCACTGCTCACAAATTCTTCATTTGCGGCCTTGACGTCTTCAAGTTCTCCGCGACGGACCAGAAACCAAAGTCAGAATGTCGGGACGATCGACAGCAAGCTCAAAGTTCAAACGGGACCAAATTTGACGTACTTTCGACCTGACCGACGACAAGGTTGTCCGAACGACCTCGGATCGCGAAATGGACTGCGTCGTTGCGTCCGGAACGTCGATTTTAGCTGGGAAGGACACCAATTTTGATATGGTTTCATGTGGGATCGAATTTTGTCTGAATCGGCGAAAAATTGAATAAAACATTAATAAAAAAATGGAAATAAAGAAAAAAAATGAAAACTTAAATCCCTAAATCTAATTCACGCTTCACGCCCAAAGCCACCCAATTCCTCCCTTTCCTTTCGGTTCGCGTAGCCCTAGCCCGACCGAACTCCTCTCGTCGCCGCTCTCCTCCTCACGAAGCTTCGGCTTCGGTCCCCCCTCCTCGTACGAGCTTCCACGCTTTCTGCAGCACTCGCCTCCATGCCTCCACGCGACGTTTGTCGCTTCTTTCCCTTGTCGTCACCTTCCCCTACACGACAAGGTTGGCGTCTCTTGATTCGACTCACCGCCCAGGTAAGGCCAAGGTAAGCTCTACTCTCCTCTTGCTACAAAAGCCCTCGTTTGGGGAGGGTTTAGGGCTAGCCGAGTTTTGAGAGTAAGAGAAGGTTCTGCCAAAATTCTGGCATAGGAGGGTAAAAAAAAAAATAGTTTTGGTAGAGGGTAGGCACTGCTGAAATCGTTGTTGGACGGGTGTGTTTACTGCTCTTGGATTTTTGTTATCATTCCTTTTTTTAAGGCAAGTAAGGTATGGATGGTTTTCACTCCTCTTTAGTTACTGTTGTAGCAGTGGTTTTCCTTCCCATTTAGCTGCCTGTTATTGTTGTTGCTAGTTGGTTTTGCTTTGGCCTTAATGCTTCTCTCGGCTAAAAAAAAATGTATATAAGAGAAAGAAAGAGGAAGGGAAAAGAAAAGAAATGACTGCTAGTGGAGCATATGTTTATATGACATTATATTCGGAATGATATTTTAGGTTGCTTTTGCTAACTTGTTCTCCTTATTTCATTGTTTTGCTGAAATATACTTAAGCACAGTTGGAATCCCATATTGTCATGTTTAGGGTGATATTTTGAGAACTCTTCTTTGTCTCTACTTTTACAAATTTGTTTCATGTGTAAATTGGATCACTCTAATGGTTTTGAAGCGGGCTAAAAAAAATATCTGGAATGTTTTATTGATTTCGTTTCTTTTCAGAAATCTGAAAGTTATGCAAGTTGGTTTTATGCGATTGGGAATTCGTTTGGCTTTGGTTTCATAGAAAATGCGAAAATCGACGGCTTTATGTGCGCAAAAATTCTGAAAACTTTGATGCTTGGCATTTTGAAAATCCAAAATTTTGGGTTGCCTATTTGTAAAAATCTGAAAGTTTGACGGTTCATTTTGCAAAAAAAAAAATAAATAAATAAAAAATAATAAAAAAAATGAAAATTTAGTAAGGCATATTTACATACACGCCACCTTTTTTTTGCATGAAAAGCGTATTCCATGGACTTAAGCCAACATGGTTATACTTTTGTTGTGATGTGGAAGTTTTGGGTGGTATAAATGTAAGGATTAAAGTTTGAATTTTTTGTCTGTTAATTCATCGGGAATTGAGTAGTATGTATGTGATTATAATTATTTGGGGGCTATATATATGGGGTCATAAGATTCTTGTATGTATATGGACCTCCCCTATAAAAAAAATGATACTTTGTTGTTATCTCATTTCACTGATTCGATTTATTTGGGCTGCCCAATTCGTCGTTGCATGCTTATGAATCCTTATGAGAGAAATTACACCACAATTATATTTTATTGATGGAAGGAATTTGATATTCTCTCTTTTATTTGTGGTTCTTAAATTTCAATGCAACTTTTTGGTAGTGTAAACCCCAATTATACTATGGTGGATTTTTTTGAAATATAAGCCAGTTGTTCACCCTTTTTTATTTTATTTGATCGTTCCTACAAGGAAGATGCGATATCGTGATAAATAAGTTACGGGTATTGAAGTATTTCTCTTATTATTGCTGAAGGTTAAAGAGGCTTGATACATACATATATATATATATATATATGTATATATATATGTATATGTATATGTATATGTATATGTATATGTATATGTATATGTATATACATTTGATGGATGAGAGTGGTTATAGAGTTGGGAGTTGTGACATTTGAGTGAGGGGTGCAAATTAAAAATACATTTTCTGAAAAACGTGAGAGATGCTAGGAAGGATTGCATTGCAAAATTATTTGAGAAGGGAAGCTTACAGATTTATTTTCAATTGAGGCAATCACATACATACCATTCGATTCTCATATGTACATCTACATATTCAAGCTCCCAAACTTGAAAATTTACATATATATCACACAATTCTTATGGCTTTACATATCTAACACCTGAAATTTGCAAACAAAATGATATGTGTACGTTTAAGCCATGTCTAATTCTCTACGTTTATATACACTTATAAATTCATTTGTGAGAATGTGAGGCTAGTGGATTTTGTATACACATGTGAAAATTTATGGAATTGTGTTGGACTTTTTGAAAAATCTGAAATGGTTCAAATTAGCTTCATGTAAAATCTGAACTATCCAGTTTGGGCTTATGTGAAACATGAAATAATGCGTTGGTTTCATATAATTTTGAGGACTTTCGGAATGTCAAGGTGGCTTATAAGTTGGATGGAGGCTTTAAGGGCCCTCTTTTAGTTAATTGGTTTGGCGGCTTTTAAGCCGCGTTCGATGGATTTGTTTTGTGGCTTTTAAGTTTCTTTTTTCTTAGTAAGTCGGTTTTGAGGCTTTTGTGTCACATTTAGTGGATTTGTTCGATAGCTTTTGAGTTCAGTTAGGGTCTTCCCTCGCAGGTTGTTTTATGTTTCTCTTTTCTTTGCCATTACTTGAGTGTTATGGGATTTGGTTCCACACTCTTTAGGAGTCTAGTCCTCATCCTCTTTGGGTGTGTCGACGTTTCTTTAGGTCTTTGTATGTCGTGTAAGGACGGTCGGGAGTCCAGGGTGATTGACTTGTTTTGACTAATATTGGAAATCAGTTCACCTCTTTTACAAGAAATGCGTTAGGTGGGCTGCTTTCACCTCTCTCTCCTTTTATTGATCATTCGTCCCTTGTTTTTCTCCTTGCTTCTTAGTTCAATGTCCGCACCTACAGGGGACGTGTAGGTGTGCACATATAGCCCCTTTTGGCTATATGTGGGGTCATCAAACAAGGCTGTAAGTAGGGTGGTTGGGGCTAGGATGGTGATGATAATGCTTATGTGTGCTTAAAAAAGAGGGTTTAGAATAGTATCCCTTTTGCCAATGCGTAAAATCTCCGTTGGAGTCGCGGCATGGGACCGACGATACTATTCGCCAATTCTTGGCAAGACTGTTGCCACCAATACGCTTAAGATTGTTAGTAGTCCTAGTTCGATTAGTGGTGGATTAGCTCATGATCGTAATACTTTATAAAAATAAAAAAAATGCATTTGCAACTAAATTTCCACCTACAACAAAATTACTTTTCACCTATAAATTTTTATGCATGCAAACTAAAATGAATGAAAACTAGTGAAGGAACACGGTTAATTACTCGGGTCGATGTTAGGACAGCCTTCTGTAGGGTGTCGGTCCTGTAGCTCTTGTCCAAGATTGGGAAGCATAGTCCAGCTCTGAGTCCTCCCCGTCACCATGCTTACGATCCTTTTCAGATGCCCCATGGCTTTCTTACGGTTCGCCGTGAGTTTAGCGGGACATCTGTGAGTTTCTTCTTTTGGTGTTTTTGTGGTTTTCACTACCACTTTTTCGTGTTTGTTCGTGATTTTCTTCAAGGTTTTTCTACGGGGTTTCTTTGTCTTCTTTTTCGATTTTTTTTGTTTTCTTTCGCCTTTCTTTCGAGTTTCTTTTTCTTCCTTTCACCTTTTTCTTTTGGATTTACCGCCGGATTTCGTACTTCGCTTCTCCTGGACGTACGGTAGTGCCCCTACTTAGTCAGGTTTTTTACTTCTTTCCTTTACTGCGTTACATGCTTTACTTTCTAGTACTTGATCTTGTTAGTCTAGCATGTTTTACTTATATACATGACGCATATTCCCGCTAGCGTAGTATGTTTTATTTCCTGTAACATGTACTCTTGCTTAGCATAGCATGTTTACTATAGCATACTTAGCATAACTTGCTTGTGATGCCTGCTTCCTGTTATTCACTATAGCATGTTCATGTGTACCTGTTTTTCTGTTTTCCTTTGCTACTGCTCATGTCACTGCTGCACACACTCACGTGTGCAATGGTAATGATAATAATAATAATAATAAAATGAAACAAAACAATTCACATATCCACTATTAATAACTTAAACTTCAAACTGCAATCCTGCTACGACGTGGAGCACGGAGCACGACTTCGAGGGCAGCACAACCATCTTCAACAAAACCTATGTCAACATCAGAAAAACCATTCCTTAGTCTAAATAACAAGCCATAAGACTTCGAGGTAGTTCTCCTAGTGCGAAATAAATCCTCACATGTTCTTTTAGGCCTTTGCATAGCCTTGCTGTTCAATATAAGCCCTAACTCGCTTAGGATTCCGAGGTCGTTGTCCAATACGACGTAAATCCTCCTATCTTCCAGGTTATTTGCATAATCAGGGGGTTATGCAAAATGTAATTCCTATAATTAATTGGAAAGATTGAAACCTAAATAAATTCATTTCCAAATTTGAAGCCCAATATTAGGATAGTTTGGGAAGTCATCGAGGTTCTCCTCGAGATCCGTGACATCCCCTATCTCTCTTTCCTTTGACTCTGGAAATAACTGTGCCACATTGCTCCTTTCACCTATTGGATTTCCTACTACCACACTTCGTTGAAAACCCTACCTTTTGATTTCAAGAAGATAGAAACCCCTGATCTAAATTGAGAGTTCTCTCGGGTGACTTCGATCATTTGAGGGGTAATTGACTATAGAGACCTTCCTCTATAGGGAGCTTTAAAGACCCCGGATAATATAAACCCTATTTAATTCTTTTTGTATTAAATAGAAGAATTTGTCGGTCCACATAAAGGTTCGTAGACCAAAATAGTTTTCATGAATTCTGTAGTTTATTTGATCGAGCGATATCATTAAGTAGGGTGTCTCTTCTTCGGAATAGATGCGTTACTTGCGATATTACGCTTGTTCATTCAAACTGCTAAATAAATGAGATTCGTTCATTCTCATATTTACAAATTTAAAGTTTTACTTTCAAAACTAATATGCATATATATAAAATTAATTCTTAAACATTTAGCGGCCGACAACTTCTGGCTACTCCACTGGGGAATTAGCTCTACTCTCCATTATGATCAAGGGCTTCTATCTTCATACATCGACAATGTGTTCGTGCCCCTTATGGTCCAAATTGTCATTCTTTCGTTGGCATGCTTTGCTCATTTCTTTCTTGGGCAAGCACGGTCAACTCTCTTGATTTCAGAATCATCCGTTCGATCACCTCAAACGCAGTGGTTCAGAATCTTTATGGTTTTCTTTTTGTGTGGGGTCGGACCCCAATGTGTGTGTTGGTGCTCGAGGTGCGTTGTGAATTCGACCGCGTAGCCGGGTCCCGAATTTCACTTTTGCTTCGTGTTTCTCGGGTTTGATTTGCTATCGGCAAACTGAACCAAATTTCCACTCTCGTACCTTCCGTTTAAATCCTGAAATTAAAAGAATAATGTTAACAAATTTAAAAGTCGGAAATAATGATAAAATAAGGTGAAAACACCAAACAGAATAAGAGAATTGCCCAGTTTGCAGTACAAGTGCGGTAGCTTGAGTACTTCCGTTGAAACTACAAGGCACGGACATTACTGACTTCCAGAAATTCTTTAAATGCCAGGAATGATGTCTTCGACAAAGTTGATATTTTCTTTCACCTCCGGAGTAGAGTTCGCCGTCAATAGGGATGAACTGTCTGAGCTGGCAGTCATCAAGTTTGAGCAAGGATTTAAAAATATTGGAGTCAAGTTCGGGGATGTGGCTATTGACATGATGAAGCCTGAAATGAGCAAGTCCATTAAGCCTATTGTAGTGTTTAACCTGAAGTCTGTTGAGGAACTTCCCATGCCAAAGAAGGAATGGATTGAAAAGAACTTTGTTGTCATTACGAGCATTGGGACGTCTCCTAAGGCTATTTCTGCTCCTACTGTCAGATTCACTACTGCTGTACCAGTCGCTCCGCTAAATAGAGGAAAAGATATTCTACACAAAGAAGAGTCAGTCGATGCTTGTATTTTGCCGTCTTTTGAATTCAAGTTTGGTTTTGATTCAAAGTCCGTGCAAATGGCAAAGGCACAGGAAAGGAAACACGATCAGGGAATTCTGAAAGTCAAGCATCCGCAACGGTCTGAAGAACGCTCGTTCCAGTTGAGACCATACCAAATGGATGGGAGACAGGGTCCAACAATGAATCAACGATTAAGCAAGGTATACCCGTTCAAAGAGGAGTCGGTGTCGCGGATATTCCGTTACTTGATAAAGAGGCCGAATTCAGACTACCGGAGCCAAAGAAGCCAGAGGAGGCCGACAAGAAAGATCATCCCCAGTACTGTCTGTACCACTGGTTGCTCGGTCACACCATAGAAAAATAATTCAGCTTCAAGGATTGGCTTGAGAAGAATTTCAGAAGCAGAAATGTAGCAATCCCGAATGAATATTTAAAAGAACTTGAAAAAGGTTCTATAAATATGATTTCGTGTGATTCGATTGGCTTCTACACGACGACACCGCTGTTCGAGGAAATAAGTGATGTTTCTCGAAAACCTCCAGTTGACCTTAAAGCTATCAAAGGAAAGTTAATTGAATCCACTGTGGAAAAGCTTAGAGCTGACATTGCACGATTATCTAAAGATCAGAAAGAAGACTTTGAAGATGAAGATCACAACCTAACAGATTACGTGGAGGGTGAATTTGCAGAAATCAACGTCATCGAGACCCCAGCCATGTTAGCCGCGAGCGATACTCCTCTTTGTGAGGAGAACGCCGCGGATGAGTGGCAGAGGGCCATCCAACAAAGAGATGAACATATCAGCCGTCTCAAGAAGAAAATCAAAGAAATGAAGACTGTTATGGATGCAATGCAAGGACAATCGCACTCACAGCAGGTGGCATCCTCGGAGATGAACCAGCCGGAGATTGTCCGTATTACCGACGAAAGAATGGAGGTTGCTTCTGCAAACCAAGATGAGCCGCCAAAGAAAGATTCAACTAAGAATATGGTGCCAGAAAAAGACATTAAGCAGCTGGTCGAACAGCGGGTAAAGGAAGCATTAACCTAATCGAAAAGGGGGCGCATCAATTTTAAGGGGTAGACCCTACCCGGAGGAGTTCGATGTCGTCCCATATCTTAAGGGTTTTGTGCCACCAACCTTTAAGACTTTCAATGGAACGGGCAACCCCCGTGCTCTAGCGAGGCGTTACTTTTCCGCCAGTTTGTAAGCGGTCTTTCGGGGATTGCATTTGATTAGTATGCAGAATTGCCTAACGGGTCGATCAGGACGTTTACAGAATTGGAAAAATTGTTTGAGAAGAGATTTGCCGGAGTACTTCACCACATTACTATTGGAGATCTTATAATGGAACGTCAGAAATCCACAGAGACTTTGGTGGAGTACATTCTACGGTGGAGAAACTTGGGCATGAAGTGCGAGCCCCAATTGCAGGAACATCATGCGATTGAGGTCTTACTCAAGAATATCCATGGACCGATAGCTTTCATGCGCAAAGGACGCACCATCAAGTCGTTTGAAAAACTACTGAGCAAAGCCAGCAGTCTGCAAGAAGAGATCAAGCATACAGAACCGCAAGAAAAGATTGAAGAGCCCAGACCGAGGAAAGCTTTTGAGAAAATTTCCGTAGTAGTGGCAACAATCGATAAAGGAAAGCAGCCAATAGAGATACAGATCGAGCAGACACTTCGATAAAGTCAGCAGCAGCAGCCGCCACAGTACGGTCAGTTTTCACAGCAGTACAGTCAATCGCTTCCTCAGTTCAGTCAGCCGCCTCAGTGGTATGTTCCACACCCACAGCAGTATGTTCAGCCACGAGAGCGATGACGTTCGACAACCACCGCGAGATATTCGAGCATGTCCGACGATGACGGTCAGCGATGACAATCAACGAATACTAATCAACAGTCATCCCAGCAGAGGCCACTCTGGACGGATGGAAGGCAGGGTCGGTCTATGACCGATTTGTTGAACAAAGTATATCCCTTCAATGATGAAGCAGTAGTACAGATGTTCCAGAATTTGATTAAGAAACCCGAGTTCAGATTACCTGAGGCAAAGAAGCCGGCGGAGGTTAACAAGAAGAATCATCCCAACTATTGCCCATATCATAGAATGCTTAGGCACACCATTGAAGGCTGTATCAGTTTCAAAGAATGGCTGGAGAAGAACTTCAAGAATGGAAGTGTAACAATCCCCGATGAATATTTGAAAAGAACTTGAAGAGTTTCTATCAATATGATTTCGGTGATTTGTTTGCTTCAATTGAATTCTACGCTATTGAAAATGGACGGGACACTTTTTTATTACTATTTTTACTACTTTTGTTGCTCAGCATGATCAGTACTAAGTTGTACCATCTCTTCTATCGCAATGAATGAAAGAAAAGGAAGGAGTTTATTTTTGTCAAGAATTGCTCAATATTTGGAAAGCTCAAAATTGGATATTTTGCTAAGACTTCGACTTCAGGAAAGATTGAAGTTAATGCTCTAATGACTGGGTCTTTCACTTTAACGAATTTGGACTAGGTCCTAAGTAAATTTCAATATGAAATAGTGTGGTTGAAATACGAGTAATTGACTCGGGATATCACGGGCCTTTTAATTTTCTGTCATGTGACTGGGTCCAGACTTTCGAATAAGTTAAAATACCCCAGGATTCATATTAAGGGACATTTTAGAATTATTAATTGGGGAAGTTTCGACATGAAAAATATTTAAATGAAATATGCCCTGCCAGATACAGTAATTCTCAGAAAACAAAAGGAGCAAAAAAAAGGAGTGTTCCTGAAGAGAAGCTTGAGGTGAGCACAAAATAAAAAATTGGTGCCCCAATTCAGGCATTCAAAATCTTTAATGTGTTTAACCAGATATAGTAATCTTCAACAAAAAAATGGATGAAAAAAAAGAAAAGAAAAGAAAAATAGGAAATAAAAGAAAAAGGCTCCCTGAGAAGAAGCTTGAGGCAAGCATATAATCAAAAATTGGTGTCTTAATCCTCCCCTGATTAATAAAACTTGAAAGGCAACCTTAAGAAGTTTCCTCCGATATTATGCTTTGAAAAGAGTCAAGTGATTCTATGCCTTTTGGTCGGTCATTAATTGGCTCAGAAATATTTTTAAACAGTGAAAAATATTTTAGTCACATGAACATAAATTTTGAAATTTACTTAGGCCTGAGAAGGAAGAATTAAAGAAAAGGTCACATTGTTGGCAATTAATAGAAATTCAACCCTGAAGTCTTATCCTGAAGTCATATTCTTCAGCGCCCAGCAAATACGACTCAAACGTCAGTTCAAACAACGTCAGAGCAATTTCTCAAAGACAACTTCAGCAACCTTTACAGAATATACAACAAATCAAATGACAACTACTGCAAACGAAGCTACGAAGTTCCATCCTCTTCAGCAGTGACGTCCTTAGAAATAACACATCTTTATCGGTGCTTGAAAGAATGTGATTTCGATAGCACCTTAAAGAGTGAGTTATCTTCTAAGATCGGTCCCTAGTCGATGGACGATACCTCAAGAAGTGCCGCACATCGTGATGTTTCGAAAGACGATCTTGTTCTACGAAGCACCGGTCTTCGCACTTGTTTAAAACTGGGTCCAAATCCTAAAACAAATGCAACTAAATAAAACTCTGCATAAAACAAAATAAAAGTCAACATTTGAACAAAACAAAAGAACCCTGCACCTTGTGAATTTTTTAAAAAAATCTCTACACAGACATTTCAATAAAATTTAGCACTGCATGAACTTCTACAAACATTTTCTGCATTTTACAATATGTTTTCACAATCTACGCATTCATAAATCTCGGCAATATGTTCAGTCTCTGCATTCATAAACCTCTGCATTCCCAAATATCAACAAAATTTTTCCGAATCTTTGCATAAATACATCTCAGCAAAATTCTTCACGGTCTATGCATCCATAAAATTCTCAACAATTCTCAGTATTTCTCCGCAATTCTCAGCATTCTCGACAATTCTCAAGCAATCTCGAGCATTTCTCGAGCAATTCTTAGCAATTCTCGGCAATTCTCGACGAATCTCGGTATTTCTCAGCATTCTCGGTAATTCTCAGAGCAATTCTCGGTAATTCTCGGCAATCTCGACGAATTCTCGAGCATTTCTCAAGAATTCTCAACAATTCTCAAGCATTCTCAGCAGAATCTCGACGAATTCTCGGCAATTCTCGAGCACTCTCGAGCGAGTTCTCGACGAATTCTCAGCAATTCTCAGCAATCTCAGCAATTCTCAGCAATCTCACCACTCAGCATTCTCAGCAATCTCAGCATATTTTTCAGCATATTCTCAGCACTCGGGATAGGCTTCCGCCTTACTCCCTCCTCAGCAGTTCTCTGCATTAGGATAGGCACAGTCCTACTCTTTTCTCAGCAATCTCAACATTCAACCCTCTCGGCACAAAATTGAAATTGAAATTGAAATTGAAATCAAAACAGTCTCAGCATTTGGGACAGGTTTCTACCCTATTTCTTTCCCGACATACAAATGCATTCGGGGTAGTCCTTCACCCCACTCCTTTCTCAGCACAAAATTAAAAATTAAAATTGCAATTGAAATTGAAGCACTCTGCATTTTGCATAGGCTCCGTCCTATTCTTTCTCAGTATGCACATTTGAAGTAGGCTCAGCCCTACATCATTCTCAGCATACAAATGCATTTGGGTGGGCCTTCGCCCTACTCTTTTCTCTGCATAAAATTAAAATTGAAATCAAAATTAAATCTGAAATCGAAATCAAATCTATGTTTGAAGAGTAAAATTCCTAAGTTCCCAAATTGAAAATTCCCTCTTAATTCCCAGTGAAACTACTCTCTCTCATTTATGCGTTCTATCCTGAGTACTTTACTTAGGCAGCCTTGTGTTGGTTTGTTGATCTTTTTTAGTCAACACCAATAGGCGCGGTGTGCCTATCCGGCGCACCACACCTATTGAGGGTCCATTTGTTGACCTCACTTTTGTTGAGGTTTAGTTTTCCTCCTAGGATTAGGGTTCTAGCCTTAGGAGCTTCCCCGACGATCTTAGATTCCTAGCAGTGGACCCACCTCGTTTTAGAGTGATCGGAACCACCTCTTTACTCTTTTGGAGTCCCGGATGAGATTCCATACCTCTAGCTCATAGAAGGTTGGAATTGACGTTAAGAATCCAAATTGAGTTCCTACAGGACCACCAAACCTTAGGACAACCTTGTGCATGTTTCTTGCACCACTGCTCACAAATTCTTCATTTGCGGCCTCGACGTCCTCAAGTTCTCCGCGACGGACCAGAAACCAAAGTCAGAATGTCGGGACAATCGACAGCAAGCTCAAAGTTCAAACGGGACCAAATTTGACGTACTTTCGACCCGACTGACGACGAGGTTGTCCGAACAACCTCAGATCGCGAAATGGACTGCGTCGTTGCTTCCGGAACGTCGATTTTAGCTGGGAAGGACACTAATTTTGATATGGTTTCATGCGGGATCGAATTTTGTCTGAATCGACGAAAAATTGAATAAAACATTAATAAAAAATGGAAATAAAGAAAAAAAATGAAAACTTAAATCCCTAAATCTAATTCACGCCTCACGCCCAAAGCCACCCAATTCCTCCCTTTCCTTTCAGTTCGCGTAGCCCTAGCCCGACCGAACTCCTCTCGTCGCCGCTCTCCTCCTCACGAAGCTTCGGCTTTGGTCCCCCCTCCTCGTACGAGCTTCCACGCTTTCTGCAGCACTCGCCTCCACGCCTCCACGCGACGTTTGTCGCTTCTTTCCCTTGTCGTCACCTTCCCCTACACGACAAGGTTGGCGTCTCTTGATTCGACTCACCGCCCAGGTAAGGCCAAGGTAAGCTCTACTCTCCTCTTGCTACAAAAGCCCTCGTTTGGGGAGGGTTTAGGGTTAGCCGAGTTTTGAGAGTAAGAGAAGGTTCTGCCAAAATTCCGGCATAGGAGGGTAAAAAAAATAGTTTTGGTAGAGGGTAGGCACTGCTGAAATCGTTGTTGGACGGGTGTGTTTACAGCTCTTAGATTTTTGTTATCATTCCTTTTTTTAAGGCAAGTAAGGTATGGATGGTTTTCACTCCTCTTTAGTTACTGTTGTAGCAGTGGTTTTCCTTCCCATTTAGCTGCCTGTTATTGTTGTTGCTAGTTGGTTTTGCTTTGGCCTTAATGCTTCTCTCGGCTAAAAAAAAATGTATAGAAGAGAAAGAAAGAGGAAGGGAAAAGAAAAGAAATGAGTGCTGGTGGAGCATATGTTTATATGACATTATATTCGGAACGATATTTTAGGGTGTTTTTGCTAACTTGTTCTCCTTATTTCATTGTTTTGCTGAAATATACTTAAGCACAGCTGGAATCCCATATTGTCATGTTTAGGGTGATATTTTGAGAACTCTTCTTTGTCTCTACTTTTACAAATTTGTTTCATGTGTAAATTGGATCACTCTAATGGTTTTGAAGCGGGCTAAAAAAAAATATCTGGAATGTTTTATTGATTTCGTTTCTTTTCAAGAAATCTGAAAGTTATGCAAGTTGGTTTTATGCGATTGGGAATTCGTTTGGTTTGGTTTCATAGAAAATCTGAAAATTGACGGCTTTATGTGCGCAAAAATTCTGAAAACTTTGATGCTTGGCATTTTGAAAATCCAAAATTTTGGGTGGCCTATTTGTAAAAATCTGAAAGTTTGACGGTTCATTTTGCAAAAAAAAAAAAAAAAAAAAAAAAAAATGAAAGTTTAGTAAGGCATATTTACATACACGCCACCTTATTTTTGCATGAAAAGGCGTATTCCATGGACTTAAGCCAACATGGTTATACTTTTGTTGTGATATGGAAGTTTTGGGTGGTATAAATGTAAGGATTAAAGTTTGGATTTTTGGTCTGTTAATTCATCGGGAATTGGGTAGTATGTATGTGATTATAATTATTTGTGGGCTTAGATATATGGGGTCATAAGATTCTTGTATGTATATGGACCTCCCCTATAAAAAAAATGATACTTTGTTGTTATCTCATTTCACTGATTCGATTTATTTGGGCTGCCCAATTCGTCGTTGCATGCTTATGAATCCTTACGAGAGAAATTACACCACAATTATAATTTATTGATGGAAGGAATTTGATATTCTCTCTTTTATTTGTGGTTCTTAAATTTCAATGCAACTTTTTGGTAGTGTTAAACCCAATTATACTATGGTGGATTTTTTTGAAATATAAGCCAGATGTTCACCCTTTTTTATTTTATTTGATCGTTCCTACAAGGACGATGCGTTATCGTGATAAATAAGTTACGGGTATTGAAGTATTTCTCTTATTATTGCTGAAGGTTAAAGAGGCTTGATACATATATATATATATATATATATATATATATATATATATATATATATATATATATATATATATATATATATACATACATATATATATATATATATCAACATCTATTCTTCAACTGTTACTTTTCACAGGAAGTCTGGAGGGGAGTGATAAATTTATTAAACATAAATACTCTTCTACTTGATTGGAAGGACATATCCACCTGCTGGCAGCAATGGAATAAAGCTAATTTAGTTGCTGTCCCATTTCTGATTGCATGGTTCATCTGGATGCACAGGAACAAAGTAAAAAATGAGGAGGAGTGTAGTAAAGTATTAACTGTGGTAACAAACTGTCAGGCCTTCTTGACCAAAATCATTCTTTGGAAGCAGTTCCCCAATATTCTTCACTATCCTACCCTTGTTCACCCCAAGCAGTTTAAGATTATTTTAGTTAACTGGAAAGCTCCTCTCTCCCCTTTCATTAAAGTTAACACTGATGGGGCATTTTCAGCAGCTGGTGCTGGGTGTGGTGGTGTGTTCAGGGATCCTAGTGGCAAGTGTATCTGTCTCTTCCATACTCCTACTGTGGCGGCTGATGCTTTAGAAGCTGAGTTAACAGCAGTTTTTTGGGCTATACATTTGGCCATTTCCTGTCATTGGCACAATATCCTTGTGGAATGTGACTCTGCCACTATTCTGCAATACTTACATAACACTCTCCATCATCCTTGGCATCATTCAAATTGGATACATAAGATCAGAAGACTCTCCCAACAAAGTAATATCCAGTTTTCTTTCATTTACAGAGAAGGTAATAGGCCTGCAAATTGGCTTGCTAGGAAAGCCCTCTACTCTCAACAGGTCCTTGTGTCATCTGCCCCTCCTCCTACCCTGTCCTACCTTTTGGATGCAGATCTTGTGCAGGCTCCACACTTTAGATTGGTGGAAAATACTCATCTGTCGGGTTGATTCTTTCTTTTAGTGGATGATATGTGTTTTGGTTTGTTTTTCTCTTTCTTTTGGAAGTATATTGGTGTTTGTAAAGGGTGTGGTGTGCAGCATCTTATACCAACATAGTATTTTTGGTTAAAAAAAAAAAATGTATATGTATATGTATATGTATATGTATATACATTTGATGGATGAGAGTGGTTATAGAGTTGGGAGTTGTGACATTTGAGTGAGTGGTGCAAATTAAAAATACATTTTCTAGAAAACGTGAGGGATGCTAGGGAGGATTGCATTGCAAAATTATTTGAGAAAGGAAAGCTTACAGATTTATTTTGAATCGAGACAATCACATACATATCATTCGATTCTCATATGTACATCTACATATTCAAGCTCCCAAACTTGAAAATTTACATATATATCACACAATTCTTATGGCTTTACATATCTAACGCCTGAAATTTGCAAACAAAATGATATGTGTACGTTTAAGCCATGTTTTATTCTCTCCGTTTATATACACTTATAAATTCATTTGTGAGAATGTGATGCTAGTGGATTTTGTATACACATGTGAAAATTTATGGAATTGTGTTGGACTTTTTGAAAAATCTGAAATGGCTCAAATTAGCTTTATGTAAAATCTGAACTATCCAATTTGGGCTAATGTGAAACATGAAATAATGCGTTCGTTTCATATAATTTTGAGGCTTTCGGAATGTCAAGGTGGCTTATAAGTTGGATGGAGGCTTTAAGGGCCCTCTTTTAGTTGATTGGTTTGGCGGCTTTTAAGCTGCGTTCAATGGATTTGTTTTGTGGCTTTTAAGTTTCTTTTTTCTTAGTAAGTCAGTTTTGAGGTTTTTGTGTCACATTTAGTGAATTTGTTCGATAGCTTTTGAGTCCAGTTAAGGGTCTTCCCCCGCAGCTTGTTTTATGTTTCTCTTTTATTTGCTATTACTTAGTGTTATGGGATTTGGTTCCACACTGTTTAGGAGTCTAGTCCTCATCCTCTCCGGGAGTGTCGACGTTTCTTTAGGTCTTTGTATGTCGTGTAAGGACGGTCGGGAGTCCAGGGTGATTGACTTGTTTTGACTGATGTTGGAAATCAGTTCACTTTTTTTACAAAAATTGCGTTAGGTGGGCTGCTTTCCCCTCTCTCTCCTTTCATTAATCTTTCGTCCATTGATTTTCTCCTTGCTTCTTGGTTCAATGTCCGCACCTACAGAGGACGTGTAGGTGTACACATATAGCCCCTTTTGACTATATGTGGGGCCATCAAGCAAGGCTGTAAGTAGGGTGGTTGGGGCTAGGACGACGATGATAATGCTTATGTGTGCTTAAAAAAAAGGGTTTAGAATAGTATCCCTTTTGCCAATGCATAAAATCTCCGTTGGAGTCG
This sequence comes from Papilionanthe hookeriana x Papilionanthe teres, assembly GCA_022702705.1. Taxonomy (NCBI): domain Eukaryota; kingdom Viridiplantae; phylum Streptophyta; class Magnoliopsida; order Asparagales; family Orchidaceae; genus Papilionanthe; species Papilionanthe hookeriana x Papilionanthe teres. The sequence continues at coordinate 152,987,722 of CM040426.1, forward strand.
CGACATGCGACCGAAGATACTATTCGCCAATTCTTGGCAAGACTGTTGCCACCAATAAGCTTAAGATTGTTAGTAGTCCTAGTTCGATTAGGGTGGTTAGCTAGTGGATTGTACTACTTTATAAAAAAAAAAAACTTTTGCAACAAAATTTCCACCTATAACAAAATTACGTTTCACCTATAAATTTATATGCATGCAAACTAAAATGAATGGAAACTAATGAAGGTCCACGGTTAATTACTCGGGTCGAGGTTAGGACTGCCTTCTGTAGGGTGTCGGTCCGGTAGCTCTTGTCCAAGATTGGGAAGCACACAGTCCAGCTCTGAGTCCTCCCCGTCACCATGCTTACGGTCCTTTTCAGATGCCTCATGGCTTTCTTACGGTTCGCCGTGAGTTTAGCGGGACATCTGTGAGTTTCTTCTTTTGGTGTTCTTGTGGTTTTCACTACGATTTTTTCGTGTTTGTTCGTGATTTTCTTTAAGGTTTTTCTACGGGATTTCTTTGTCTTCTTTCTCGATTTTCTTTGCTTTCTTTCGCCTTTCTTTTGGGATTCTTTTTCTTCCTTTCGACTTTTTCTTTTTGATTTACCGTCGAATTTCGCACTTCGCTTCTCCTGCACGTACGGTAGTGCCCCTACTTAGTCAGGTTTTTGTTACTACGTTCACTCTTGTTCTTTTCTTGTACTGACGCCTTTTCTGCAGGAAAACAATAAGATGACAATAATAAACAGGTAACAATACACCGCGGGTAATCAGCGCCTACGGTACACTTGCAGCATTTTTTTTACTTCTTTCCTTTACTGCGTTACATGCTTTACTTTCTAGTACCTGCTCCTGTTAGTCTAGCATGTTTTACTTGTTACAGCGCATATTCCTGCTAGCGTAGTATGTTTTATTTCCTGTAGCATGTACTTCTGCTTAGCATAGCATGTTTACTATAGCATACTTAACATAACTTGCTTGTGATGCCTGCTTCATGTTATTCACTATAGCATGTTCATGTGTACCTGTTTTTCTGTTTTCTTTTACTACTGGTCCTATCACTGCAGCACACACTCACGTTTGCAATGGTAATGATAATAATAATAATAAAATGAAATAAAACAATTCACATATCCACTGTTAATAACTTAAAATTCAAACTGCAATCCTGTTACGACGTGGAGCATGGAGCACGACTTCGAGGGCAGCACGACCATCTTCAACAACAAAACCTGTGTCGATATCAGCAAAACCATTCATTAGTCTAAATAACAAGCCATAGGACTTCGAGGTAGTTCGCCTAGTGCGACATAAATCCTCACCTATTCTTTTAGGCCTTTGCATAGCCTTGCTGTGCAATATAAGCCCTAACTCGCTTAGGATTCCGAGGTCGTCGTCCGATACGACATAAATCCTCCTATCTTCAGGTTATTTGCATAATCAGGTGGTTATGCAAAATTTAATTCATATAATTAATTGGCATGATTGAAACCTAAATAAATTCATTTCCAAAATTTGAAGCCCAGCATTATGATAGTTTGGGAAGTCATCGAGGTTCTCCTCGAGATCCGTGATGTCCCCTATTCCTTTGACTCTGGAAATAACTGTTCCACATTGCGCCTTTCACCTATTGGATTTCTTACTACCACACTTCGTTGAAAACCCTACCTTTTGATTTCATGAAGATAGAAACCCCTGATCTAAATCGAGAGTTCTCTCAGGTGACTTCGATCATTTGAGGGGTAATTGACTATAGGGGCTTGCCTCTATAGGGAGCTTTAAAGACCCCAGATAATATAAACCCTATTTAATTCTTTTTGTATTAAATAGGGGAATTTGTCGGTCCACATAAAGGCTCGCAGACCAGAATGGATGTCATGAATTCTGTATTTTATTTGATCGAGCGATATCATCAAGTAGAGTGTCTATTCTTCGGAATAGATGCGTTACTTACGATATTACGCTCGTTCATTCAAACTGCTAAATAAATGAGATTCGTTCATTCTCATATTTTCAAATTTAAAGTTTTACTTTCAAAACTAATGTACATATATATTAAATTAAATCTTAAACATTTAGCGGCCGACATCTGCAAGTATGTATAGGTAAATTTGAAAATTGTAAGTGTTGTGTGGATGAAACCCCTTTTATATTATTGATTTTTTTCTTCTCATTTAATTCTTTGAAAGATTTTGCTTCGATAGATTTTGCATTGGATGGTGAGTGGGAGATTATTTCATGCTTGGTATTTTCCCCGTGTCTTCTTAAGAATTAAGGTTTTTAAAGTTAGAATCACTATACACTATCACATAAAAGTAAATATGAGAAAATAGAGTTGTGCTCTTAGAAGTCTCTCTATCTTAGCCTTCAACACCATGTTTTTCTCCCCCCAAAACATCATCAATATATATTTATCTCTAACCTCTAGGAATTTAATGACATCTTTTTCTAAACGATTAAGGCCATAACTATAGCCATTAAACATGGATAACAATAATACGAATATATGAATATACTTGAGAAAGTTAGCTAGTGTCAAATTTAAATGATAAAAGAAATAAAGATAATAAATTCAACTAAAAACTTGATGAAATTATAGTTTAAGCATCTCTAAAATTTTAATGTTATATTATTTAAATGACATTTTTTCTCTAAGGAATTAAAAAATGACAAATGTGATTTATCATTGTTAAGAAAGTAATGAAATAAGTTTATCTACCAAAGTATCTTATTCTTTCACATGTAAAGAATCAATGACATAATGCCATTGACTGAACTGTACATTACTTGTGTAAGGACTCCATAAAGACTGAAAATATCAACAAGCTCTTCACATTGTAGACTTGAAGCCCTAAGTTGAATTTATCCAGTCGGCAACATTATATTTTAAGTTCAAAGTCTTGTCCTTCATTGCCATTTCTGGTTGAATAGAATCATTAAAAATTCACTTAAGCTAAAACAAATTCAAATTTGCCATCGATATCTTCAACTACTTGAAAATAAACTTGTTGAGAATCCAAGGCTGCTTCTTTAAAATATAAATCCCATTTTAATTGAAAAATAGAAAGAAAATGGAAACGCTGAAGAAGATGAAGAATGGAAAGAATAAAAGGAGTTAATTTTTCTTTAAACCCACAAGATTTCAAAGAAAAGCATATAGTATTGTTTTTCAACCCTAAAGTCTTATTATAGATGTCTTAATAAAAGAAAACAAATTAAAAATGAAGGGGCAAATAAGTAATCTTATAAAACATTTTAAAATCTAATTCAGATTGTGTTGACCTCATTTTTGAGGTCTTTCATTTCCTCTCCTTAGATCCTAGGATCTAGCCTTAAGTTTTCCTTATTTTGGACTCTCTTAGAGGATTAGACTAGGACCCACCGTGTTTAGAAATTCGAGCCATTTCCTTACTCCTCGAAGTTTCATATGGACGGTTCTAAATCCTCGACACCTAGCTGAGTCGATTAAAAGCCGACGTATTGAAACTCTTGTCGAGTTCCTATAGGGATTTGAAAGCCATAGGTGGACCCCACTGCGTGCGACGTTTGACTTTTTGCCGCGAGCAATATGCTTGGCTATGGTTCTCGCTTAGGCGAAAACCGGTCGTTAATTTGTTCGATAAGTGGCTCCGGTCGGGTCAAAATAAATTCATTTTTTCCACGTTGCGCAAATTTAATTTAAATTGATGCGACCGTCGACGAACTTGTCCGAACGGCCCCGGATGACGAAACGGACCACGTCGATGCATCCGGAACGTCGATTTTAGCTGGGAAGGACATATAATTTGATAGGGTTTCGAGTCGACTCGAATCGCGCTTAAATCGACATTTTTTTTAAATAAGATGATAATATAAATAAATATTTTTTTATATATATATGATAAATATATTTTTTTTAAACCCTAATCCTACAGTTCACGGGGCACGATTACTGTTCACTATCTCCTATCTCACGCACGCCTTCGATCCTTTTCCCCGTGCCCTAACCGAGCCTCTCCGTTCCCCTCTCTGGCGACGACCGATTTCGAGAGGCTTCTTAGCCGGTTTCCCGGTCGCCTCTCCCTTCTCCGATCACAAACAACTTGCTTTCCGGTTGTAACTTCCGGTCACTTTCTTTAACTTGTTTCTCCCGCCCAAACGAATCGGGTGACCTTCCTTCTTGTCATTCTTGGCTAAGTTTTCTTGCTTGTTGTGGGGTTCCCCTCACCGCCTTGTTCCTCACCGCCGGTAAGTCGTTCCCCTTTTTCGGCTATAAATAGCCCCGATGAAAAGAATTTCGGGGACGTTTTTTTTCTCGTGTGTGACTCGAGGAATTTCGTTTTGCGGATCTTGGATTCTTTTAGGACTTTTCGCAAGTAAGCCTTCCTCTTCTTCTTCATCATTTTCTTCTTCTTCTACCATTTTCTTCTTCCTCTTTAATGGTTAATGCGATATACATTCATTAATTATAAATAAGGAGAGTGCCTCTTCTTTCTTACTTGCTCTTATACTTACGAATTGAAAAGAGATATCTCCATTAAAGATTCTTTTCATTTCAGTAATTTAATTGCTTTAGCAGGAAGTCTGTGAATCTATTCTTTATAACTTCAGTCATCTTCTGTATTGAATCTCAGAAAAGTAGTTGAGATTTTTTTTTTTTTTGGAAATCAATGGCACTTGGCTGCTGAAACTTGTTATAGCTGCTATAAACAAGCATATATATAGCAATTGAAAAAATACTTCATCATTGCTGATCCGATTCTTGTATCTTCTTTCTGGAATACACGGATTCTACTCGTTGTCTTATTTAGTGGAGAAAAGAAAAGGGGATTCATCAAGAAATGGTTAATCATATATTTAGTGGCAGAAGTCCTATTTTCTTTATTCCTTTGGTTATGGAATTTTTTTTCTTCATGTTTCATATTTGTTCTATCTTTAGAGAGATCAGAAAATACGTCTTATTGATGCGCTTGATCATTTGGCTATAGGCCATTGTTAATCCTATTTGCAGGCATGTCATTTGTAATTCTCCTTTATAAAAGTTACAGGTTGAGATAAAATTCAAATTCAATTGAGAAGAACCCCATGTTTGCTCTCATGATAAATGAACAGAGGCTTTATATTTTAGTATGGTAAGCATGTGGAAATGTTCATAGTAGCTTCATGGTAGGTGTGGCTTTGATTCTATCATAATTCATTTAGAAATTTGGTTAGTTTAACTTAAACTTCACTTGAAAGGCTATCTTAATATGTGGATGCCTGTTATTCTTATTTCAATGTCTTAAGAGACTTCTCTTGGCTTTATGAGGGAGCTCAGTGGATGAGATTTATTTCTTATGCAAGAAATTTGTTCTGGTATTCTGAATTCATATTTATATTCAGTTTTTGTTGAAATCTCGCTATATTCTTTGTCTCGAGTTCAATGTTAGCTGGATTCTTGACCCTGTATGGGCTCGGGTTGGCTCCTTTAGTTCCCTTTTGCCTTGGCTTTGAATGGGGGTGTGTTATAACTGAATCCTTTGCTGGTTTCTAGCCCAGCTATGACACGGGTTTGATCTTATTTAGGCTCGACTTGAAGCCTTGGTGCCCTGGGGTTTGATTGAGTGTTGGGAGGCTGTTTTAGCCTAGAGCTGGGCTGATTCCCCAGCCACATGGCAGTTTATTAGCTTGATTTTCAGTCTTGTGAGGGCTCAATCCTTGACTTTGTGCTTGCTGTGGATTCTTTGATTTGCCTTACTGAGGCTAAACTTTAAAATTGGATATTTAAGGGACCTTGGCTCCATGTACATCAGTATAGTTGAAAAAAAAAAAAAAAAAAAAAAAACTGCTGGATGAGTTTTTTTTTTTACTGTTTCTATTTGTTATCACAATTTATATATTCAGGGAGTTGCATTTTACTAAAAAAAAAAAATTGATTTAAATCTATAATTCTTTAGTATTTATATATTCAAATCCTCAGATTCTTGAATATTTATATGTTTAACACCCTAACCTAAACTTTTGGAATTCTGGATATTCTGAAGAATGGCTTTAAGCAATCCTTAAATACACACATGCTGGAACTATGGAACCTTGGATGCTTTGTTTACTTTGGCTTGCCTAAGTTGAATTGCTTGAATTGTATGATATTGGGACATTTCCTGCGTTTTGATTTAGTAAGTCTAAACTTTGGAATTTTTGGACCTTTTTCTGCAATTACCTGCTGAAGTATGATTTTTTTTAAAAAAAGGGAATTGTCATTGTGGTATTTTCTGAAATTGGGATTTGGAAATGTTGAATGATTTTTTACTTTGGTGCACTAAAGCTGAACTTCAGAATTTTGATAATTTCTTCTAATTTGGTTGCTGAAATCAAATTTCAGAACATGATGTTTAAGAGGATTGCCCTACATTGCTTGAACGGCTATTTATGAGCAAATCTATTGTTTTTCTTTTTTTGATTTGCTGAAATTAAAATTGATGATATATTTTGCTCATTTGTTAGTATTGTTGGATCTCCCCTGCACTTGCTGAAGTAGAAGTTTTTTTTTGGAGAATATATATATATTTCCTTACCTTGGCTTGGATGAGCAAAATTCTGGAATTGGAATAATTATGTGTTTCATTTGCGATGCCTGAAACGATAGAGAGTAAATGAGTTGACTTGTGCGATAACTTTTTATGTTTGAGAGGCATTTATCTGTTTGAGTGATAGTGCGATATATACATATGATAATATAAAAATTGATATTTCTTCAAGATGGTTCGCTCTTACGATTCTCTCATTTATTATTGAGGAAGCTTGCGAAGAAGTGCAAAGATAAAAAAAAAAGGACTGGTGGAAACCCTCATTCATGTTACAGGTTTTTGAAATGGTTGAAATGGTTGAAATGGTTTATTTAAATAATTCATGATTTGGATTAGCTCAAATTACAGATTTCAAATATTTTTTTTTATACATATGAAAAGGGTATGCTACTCATATTCTTCATATATACATGACATTGGAATAATTGTTTCTTTTGGTCTTATGAAATGAAACATCTACGACCATTAAAATATATATGAAATATCAAAGTGGGGGCATAAGTCGGATATGCGGGGTACAGGCAATGATGCACACTCGAATAATCGTGCTATTATAGCCGAGACAAATAAAAAAAAAATCAATACTCAATATTAGATGCCCATCTCACCTTGAGTTAGGTAGGTCTAATCCCTACCCTTAAGAAATTCGTGAACCGATAATAGATATTACGACACCAGATATTATGCTGGTTCAGTAACAGATACTTCAATAACGAGATACTACTGCTGCACTTGCACGACAATAAACACCACGCTCGCATAACGAATACTTACGTCAAAACATACCACCTTACACACGTGTCACAACAAACACATATCATATCGAACACATATCACATATTAAATATCACACACAAATATCACCGATAGCGTATCATACACAACACATTTAGTATATCAAATCGAAACATGACATATCAAACACATTGCATCAAATATAACACATATAATTATTAAACTTATCATGCACACCCTACACATTAAACATCACACACAAACACCATATATTAAATATTACACATACACATCACATATTAAATATCACACATACACATATACCATTTACCAAATCACACACACTATACACCATGCACAAATTAATACACACTACACACCATACACTAGTTAATACACGTTACACAACACAGACCAGATACTACGTACCAGATATTACACTGGTAAAGAGTTCAGATACTACGATGACACATACTACACTTTCAAATTCAGATACTACAAACTGGTTCACTCACTAATTAAGTGGTAGAGATTAGGATTGCCTACTCTAAGGTGATTTGCTGGTGACTTTATTTGAGATTGATACAGACTTCAGTACTTCGGGTTGCCTGTGGGATCGAGATAGAAAAAGAAGTCTACAGACTGAGCCTATCCTCAAATAGAATTCTTATTCCCCCACTTTGACATTTTATATGTTTATGGCTAAACCTGATTATATAGTTGTTTGTAGCTTGCTTCTGAGGCATCGACGGAGTTGGCCAGGTACACATTTATTTATTGTACAGTTCATTTACTTTCTTTATTGCATGCATTCCTTTACTCTTTGTATATACATTTACTTGCATTTATACTTTTTCTTTCATGCTTGCCTACTAGGATGAGCCATCTAGGGCATGGTTAGTTTATTTTGATTACTGTTTCTCTTGCATACCTGTACTTGCCCCTAGGATAGGCCATCTAGGGCATGGTTAGTTTATTTTGATTACTGTTTCTCTTGCATACCTGTACTTGCCCTTAGGATAGGCCGTTCGAGGCATGATTTTCTCTTTCTCTCCTATCTTTATTCTTTCTCGAGACGAGACGACAGAGGACGAATGAAGGATCTTCGATTGGACTTTCGTAGATTTAAATAACATTTATAGGGCGTCGAGGTTGTCATTTGATATGGCATAAATCCTCACATTATCTTTTAGGACTTAGTACGATCATACATCGTACGATATAAGTCTCTAAACCGTTTAGGATTCCGAGGTTGTCGTTTGACACGACATAAATCCTCTCATATTTTTGGGTCATTTACATATGACATGTAGATATAAATCCCAAAACATCTAAATAATTTACAAGATTGAAACATCAAATACGACTTCATTTTCAAAGATACAAAGCCCAACCATAGTTTAAGTTGAGATGTCACTGAAGTTCTTTCAGTATCTTCGACATCTCCTACTTTTCATACCTTTGGATTCTGAGAATAACTGTTCCATATTGAACTATTCCCTTTGATTTTCCTACCACGAATCGTGAAAACCTAAACGTTGATATTCTTGAAGACGAAACCCATGATCCTTATCGAGAGTTTTCTTAGGTGACTTCGGTTGCTTAAGATGTAATTAGCTATAGGGGCTTGCCTCTGCAGGGAATTAAGAACCAGATTAATCTAAACCCCGCCTAATCCGTGCATTAGACAGGGGAATTTGTCAGCTATAAAACTCGCAGACCAAAATAGAGTCATAAACTTTTAAGTTTAGATAGTTAAGCCTACTAACAAGTGGTACGCTCATCTTTCGGGATGATGTGTCACTTGTGGTATCGTGCTCAACTATTTAAACTATTTGATATGAGATCTATACGGTCTCGTTATTTTCAAAATAAAATAATATATCACCATTTTCAAAAATCAAAATAAAATACTTTACATATTACATTAAATTTAAAATTTAAAATTTTATTTTCAAAATAAATAAGGAAAAATTAGCATGACAATTTCAAGCGACTCCAGCTGGGGACTAATTCTTCTTTCCATCTTGGATTATAAGGATTTGTCTTCATACATCGATAGTGTGCCCATATCACTAGTGGGCAGGTACCATCATTCTTCCGTTGATGTACTTTGCTCATTTCTTCCTTGAGCGAGTATTGTCAACTCCTTTTTGATTCTGGAGCCACTGTTTGATCATCCTTAAACAGAGAGGTTCCAGAATCTTGAAATCTTTAAAGTGGGGTGGACCCCCAATAGGTGTGGTAGGTTAGGAGCGGTTTATCGAAGCGAGTTTGATGCGAGGTCGACCCCCTTCGGATCTTGGACAGGGTCCTACACTGAATCTCACTCTCACAACCTTCCATTTAAATTTCGAACCAAATAAAATTCGTTAAAATTTCAAAACAAAACAAAATATTTTTTTTTAAAAAAACATTGTAAATATACAATAATAAAATAAAACACCAAAATTTGAAATAAAAAAAATTCATATGAATAAATTTCAAAGGAGGCCCAGTTTATAAGACAAGTGCATTAACTTTAGTACTTCTGTTGAAATTTTAAGGTACATGACGTCACTAATTCTTTTTGGAAATTCTTCGAATGACAGGAGACAATGTCTTCACCCAAGCTGGTCTTTTCTTTTGCCTCTGGAATGGATTTTGCCGTCAATAGGGAGGAGCTGCTGACTCAGCGATCATCGAAGTTTGGACAAAGATTCGACGATGTTGAAACTAAGTTCGGGAATGTGTCCGTTGAAATGATGAAACCCGAAACGAGAAAGTCCGTTGAGCTTATTGTAGAGTTCAACTTGAAGATTGTTGAAGAGCCCTCTATGCCAAAGAAGGAGTGGATTGAAAAGGACTCTTCTATTGTTGTGAAGTATGCCGCTAGAAGCGCTGAGACTTCTCTGAGGACTGTTTCAGCTCCTACTGTTAGAACCACCGTCACCACGCCAACTGTTTTGTTAGACAAAGGAAAAGAAATTCTACACGAGGAGAAGTCAGTTGACGTTTATACCTCATCATTTTCTGAATTCAGGATTGGGTCCAATTCAAATACCTTGCACGGCGATGAAGGCACGGGAAAGGAGGTGCGATCGGGGAAATTTTGAAAATCAAACGAGTCTCGTCGACCTCGCCAACAACGGACACAACGATATGGCCAATCTAGCCAACAACTACATCGACCGAGGATCACACCAACCCAGAAATAAACGGATGTCCATTGAAGAGCGACGGAAAGTGGTGTATTCCTTCGAGGAGGAAGCGTGTCGAAGATATTCCACAACTTGTTGATGAAACCAAAATTCAGACTTCCAAAGCCAAAAAAGCCAGAGGAGGCCAGCATGAAAGATCATTCTCAATACTGCCCATACCACCAGTTGCTTGGCCACACAATAGAAAGGTGCTTTGTCTTCAAGGATTGGCTTGAAGATAATCTCAGAAATGGAAATGTGATAATCCCGAAGAAATATTTAAAAGAACACGAAGAAGGTTCTATAAATATGGTTTCGAAGGATTCAACCGAATCTCTACACGACGCCGGTGCTCGGGAAATAAATGATGTTTCTCGGAAAGTTTTAGTTGACCTTAAAGTTCTCGAGAGGAAGTTCGATTGATTCCGCCATGAGAAGCTCAGAGTTGACATTGCACAACTATTTGAAAACCGAGAAAGAATATGTCGAAAATGGAGATTACGACTACACGGATTACATGGAAGGTGGTTTTGCAGAAATCAACGTCATAGAGATGGAGGCCACACCATCCTCGTGCGACGCTCCTTTACCCACTAAGGAAAACACCGCGGATGAGTTTCAGATGGCCATTCAACAGCGGGATGAGCAGATAAGTCAATCGAAGAAACAATTGGAGGAAGTAATGAGCATCATGGGTACAATTCAGGGGCAGTCGCAGTCATTACCAATAACAACTTTGGAGGCAAACCAACCAGAAATTGTTCACATTACAGATGAAAGAAAAGAATCTCGACAGATCTACCAACGTCCTCGGCGGAATGGTCAACAATCATTTCAACAGAGGTCTTATCAAACAGGTGGGGGAAAACCCCCAAACATAAAGAATCGTTTGAACAAAATATATCCTTTCGGGGATGAAGCGATAGAACAAATGTTCCGAGAATCTGATGAAGAAACCCGAGTTCAAGCTCCCTGAACCAAAGAAACCTGAAGAGGTTGATAAGAAAGATCATCCGAGATACTGCCCATATCACAGGCTGATCGGACACACCATAAAAGATTGTTTCACTTTCAAAGATTGGCTTGAGGAGAACGTAAAAAATGGGAACATAACGATCCCGAAAGAGTATTTGAAAGAACCTGAAATAGGTTCGATCAATATGATTTCGGCTGGTCTAGTTGTTCCAATTGACTTTGACGAATGAAATATTGGCAAAACTCTCAAAGAAAATTTGAGTCGAACTCCTTCGACACGAGTATACGAGACATAGTATCGAAACCTCTTTCTGTTGAAGGATGGCAGGTTTCAACTTTGGTTACTATCGTTGATGAGAAGGGATATCAACAAGAACTATTGTTACTTCATCCCAACTCTCCCACCACAGTGAAAATAAGAAAGAGGAACCTTGTTGTTGTTCAAGTTTCATCTGAGATGAGAGATGTTTTGTTGCTCATTCTATGCACAATTTTCATTCTGACGTTCGATGTTCAATCAAGAAAAGGAGTACTTCATTATAAAAGTTACGGTGTTTTAATAATCATGACTAAAGGGGAGAGTGAAATTAATATTTTACTAATTGAATCCTTCACTTTAAGGAATTCGGACTGGTTCCTAAGTAAATTTCGAATAATATTTTGTTCTTAAAATACGAGTAATTGATCCGAGGATATCACGGGTCTTTTAATATCTCGCCGATTGATTGGGTCCATGACTTTTGAATGGACTATAATATCTCAGAATTCATATTAAGAAGTATTTCAAAATTATTAATTAAGGGAGTTCAGACATTCAAAATCCTTAATCAAAGATATGCTCTACCAGATATGTTAATTCTCAAAGGGAAACATGGAGAGTTAATTTATATAGGATAGTAAATTATGTGAGAGTTAATTTATATAGGCTAGTAAATTATATGAAAAGAAGTTTCCCTGAGAAAAGGCTTGAGGTGAGCATATAATCAAAAATTGGTGTACGAATTCTCCCTTAATTAATAAAATTTGAAGAATCATCTTAATAAAATTCTTCGGATATTATATTCGGGAAAAGAGTTAAGTGATCATGATCTTCTTGGTTGGTTATTAATTGACCCCGAAATATCTTTGGGAAAATGAAAAATATTTTAATTACATGATCAAAATTCGGAAATTTGCTTAAGTCAGGAAAGAAAGAATTAAAGAAAGGATTGCTTTATCAATAATTAATGGAATTCGAACACCGAAGTCATATTTTTCAATACCCAGAATACTTTACTCCAACTTCAATAAAAGAACGTCAGAATATCCTTCGAAGATAACATGGATAATTTGTGCGAAAATCAGTGGAAAAGAAATGACATCTACTACATGGAGCTATAAATTTACAATCTTCAGAATCAAGTATGAAGCGCAGAGAATCGTCGAAGGAGTGCATTCAAGATTGTGTGCTTGCTCACCGATCGGATACCGATTGCCTTTTGAATTTCGGTGTGCGATAAAAGAATCATTTCGGAGAACGAGTCTACATTCAAAAGCATCATGATCAATATTCTCATCGAAGATACGATATTGATTGGAGATACTCCACTATTTACTTCTCGGAGTAAATAGATTGGCCGAGGCTTTTAATAAGACTCTCGTCCGAATTCAAAGAAAATTTGAAAGAAAAATGGAGAGATGAATTAGCACGAGCGAGTTATTAGAAGCCTCGTTGGCACTATGGAACGACATTCAAAATTCCAGCTCAGTCTACACCTTATTACCTTTTGTATGGGTCCGAGACCGTTCTTCTACTGGAAATGCAACTCCCTCCCTTCAGAGCGGCAATAGCAAACAAATTCACAATAGAAGACAACACCAAACTTCAACTTGAAGGATTACGAAATCTCGAAAAAAAAGAATGTCGGCACAACAGAGTTTGGAGCTTTAGCAGACAACAATGATACAAGCTCATGATAAACTGGTTCTCCCAAAGATATTTAAAGTCCGTGATCTGATTCTTATTCTCAGGCAGCCTATTCTTGCATACTGCGATATAAGGAGTGGATTCTACCAGTTCTTGAATTATCAAGGCAAAAGATCGATGTTGCTGATAAACAGATGTTACTTGAAGAAGTACTATGCATCGTGATGTTTTAAAGAACGAATTTTAGAAATAAAATATTGTTCTTAGAAGCACCGATGTTGCGTATGTCTAAAGCTAGAGTCCGAATCCTAAAAAAAAAATCAAATAAATTCACAACATTCTTCACAAATTTTTTTTTTAAAAAAAATACGTTACAAATTACTACACACACATTCTCACAGAATTTCACACTATGATCACGATAAATTTTCATAAAATTTAACAATTTCCACATCTTTATAAATTTTCACACTTCACAAAATTTCACAAAATTTTCACATTTCCTTAAATTTTCACAAATTACACAAATTTTCACAATTATACCAATTTCCCACAAACTTCACATTTTCATAAATATTCACATCCCACAAATTTTACCATTCTTACAAAATTCAACACCACGTCTCTACACAATTCCCACACATTTTCACACAAATCACCACATTCCTACATAATTTACACAATACATCACATTTTATTCCGGGGTCAGTACTTGTATTCTGATTCCCATCTTCGAGATCGGTACCCATATTCCGATTCTCATTTTGAGGCTGATACCTATATTCCAGTTCTCATCTCGGAGTCAATACCTATATTCTGATTTCCATCCAGCATACATATGATTTATACATATTGTTTATACTTTTTTTATACATATTGTTTATACATATTCTTTGGATAGGCTTAGTCCTATTCCTTCTCAGCATATATTGATATTCTTTGGATAGACTTAGTTCTATTCCTTCTTGCCTCTTAGATTGGATGTAAAACCCCCCAAGTGGATGTTAAGGTTTTCCTTCCTAATGTGGTAAATTCAAATCTTTGTGGAGTGGAGTGAGACCCCCTTCAATGGATGTTAAGGCTTCCGACTCCTCCTTGCCTCTTAGGTTGGATGTAAGACCCCCTAAATGGATGTTAAGGTTTTCCTTCCTAATGTGGTAAATTCAAATCTTTGTGGAGTGGAGTGAGACCCCCTTCAATGGATGTTAAGGCTTCCAGCTCCTTCTTGCCTCTTAGGTTGGATGTAAAACCCCCAAGTGGATGTTAAGGTTTTCCTTCCTAATGTGGTCAATTCAAATTTTTGTGGAGTGGAGTAAGACCCCCTTCAATGGATGTTAAGGCTTCCGGCTCCTTCTTGCCTCTTAGGTTGGATGTAAAACCCCAAGTGGATGTTAAGGTTTTCCTTCCTAATGTGGTCAATTCAAATCTTTGTGGAGTGGAGTAAGACCCCTTGATGGATGTTAAGGCTTCCAACTCCTCCTTGCCTCTTAGGTCGGATGTAAAACCCCCAGTGGATGTTAAGGTTTTCCTTCCTAATGTGGTCAATTCAAATCTTTGTGGAGTGGAGTAAGACCCCTTCAATGGATGTTAAGGCTTCCAACTCCTCCTTGCCTCTTAGGTCGGATGTAAAACCCCCCAAGTGGATGTTAAGGTTTTCCTTCCTAATGTGGTCAATTCAAATCTTTCTTTGATTTCTTCAAATTCATTTTTTCTCTTGGATCGATATAAGTCCCCCTATAATGGATGTTAAGGCTTTCGATTCCTTTAAATTCAAATTTTTTTTTTTTTTTCTCTTGGATCAGTGTGAGGCCCCCTATATGGATGTTAAGGCTTCTGATTCCTTCAAAATTCAAATCTTTCTTTGATTTCTTCAAATTCAAATCTTCGAGGATAGGAGTAAGTCCCCCTATAATGGATGTTAAGGCTTCCGAATCCTTCAAATTCAAATTCCAGGGTCGGTGCAGGGATTCCGACTCTTTCAAACCCCACAACACAACATCAACCATAAATCCAAGTCAAAGCGACATTCAAATTTGAAAGCACAAACTCACAATTACAATTTGAAAACACACTTGCTAATCCCCAGCATAAACTCCTACACTTCACACACAAGTCCTTTTGAGCTGGGCTTTCTCCAAGTGGGAACCTCAACTCAAACTCAATTATCGGACCCGATTCGACCTTCGATTTGTTTCAAGTATGGTTACTTGAACATTCATTTGCGATTGGGTTGATCGTTCCGGTCAGCCTGATAGAGCGCGGCGTGCTTGTACGGCACACCACACACTATGGGGGTCCATTTGTTGACCTCATTTTTGAGGTCTTTCATTTCCTCTCCTTAGATCCTAGGATCTAGCCTTAAGTTTTCCTTATTTTGGACTCTCTTAGAGGATTAGACTAGGACCCACCGTGTTTAGAAATTCGAGCCATTTCCTTACTCCTTGAAGTTTCATATGGACGGTTCTAAATCCTCGACACCTAGTTGAGTCGATTAAAAGCCGACGTATTGAAACTCTTGTCGAGTTCCTATAGGGATTTGAAAGCCATAGGTGGACCCCCTTTGCGTGCGACGTTTGACTTTTTGCCGCGAGCAATATGCTTGGCATGGTTCTCGCTTAGGCGAAAACCGGTCGTTAATTTGTTCGATAAGTGGCTCCGGTCGGGTCAAAATAAATTCATTTTTTCCACGTTGCGCAAATTTAATTTAAATTGATGCGACCGTCGACGAACTTGTCCGAACGGCCCCGGATGACGAAACGGACTGCGCCGATGCATCCGGAACGTCGATTTTAGCCGGGAAGGACATATAATTTGATAGGGTTTCGAGTCGACTCGAATCGCGCTTAAATCGACATTTTTTTTAAATAAGATGATAATATAAATAAATATTTTTTTATATATATATATATGATAAAGATATTTTTTTTAAACCCTAATCCTACGGTTCACGGGGCACGATTACTGTTCACTATCTCCTATCTCACGCACGCCTTCGATCCTTTTCCCTGTGCCCTAACCGAGCCTCTCCGTTCCCCTCTCTGGCGACGACCGATTTCGAGAGGCTTCTTAGCCGGTTTCCGGTCGCCTCTCCCTTCTCCGATCACAAACAACTTGCTTTCCGGTTGTAACTTCCAGGTCACTTTCTTTCGCTGTTTCTCCCGCCCAAACGAATCGGGTGACCTTCCTTCTTGCCATTCTTGGCTAAGTTTTCTTGCTTGTTGTGGGGGTTCCCCTCACCGCCTTGTTCCTCACCGCCGGTAAGTCGTTCCCCTTTTTCGGCTATAAATAGCCCCGATGAAAAGAATTTCGGGGACGTTTTTTTTTCTCGTGTGTGACCTGAGGAATTTCTGTTTTGCGGATCTTGGATTCTTTTAGGACTTTTCGCAAGTAAGCCTTCCTCTTCTTCTTCATCATTTTCTTCTTCTTCTACCATTTTCTTCTTCCTCTTTAATGGTTAATGCGATATACATTCATTAATTATAAATAAGGAGAGTGCCTCTTCTTTCTTACTTGCTCTTATACTTACGAATTGAAAAGAGATATCTCCATTAAAGATTCTTTTCATTTCAGTAATTTAATTGCTTTAGCAGGAAGCTGTGAATCTATTCTTTATAACTTCAGTCATCTTCTGTATTGAATCTCAGAAAAGTAGTTGAGATTTTTTTTTTTTTTTGGAAATCAATGGCACTTGGCTGCTGAAACTTGTTATAGCTGCTATAAACAAGCATATATATAGCAATTGAAAAAATACTTCATCATTGCTGATCCGATTCTTGTATCTTCTTTCTGGAATACACGGATTCTACTCGTTGTCTTATTTAGTGGAGAAAAGAAAAGGGGATTCATCAAGAAATGGTTAATCATATATTTAGTGGCAGAAGTCCTATTTTCTTTATTCCTTTGGTTATGGAATTTTTTTTCTTCATGTTTCATATTTGTTCTATCTTTAGAGAGATCAGAAAATACGTCTTATTGATGCGCTTGATCATTTGGCTATAGGCCATTGTTAATCCTATTTGCGAGGCATGTCATTTGTAATTCTCCTTTATAAAAGTTACAGGTTGAGATAAAATTCAAATTCAATTGAGAAGAACCCCATGTTTGCTCTCATGATAAATGAACAGAGGCTTTATATTTTAGTATGGTAAGCATGTGGAAATGTTCATAGTAGCTTCATGGTAGGTGTGGCTTTGATTCTATCATAATTCATTTAGAAATTTGGTTAGTTTAACTTAAACTTCACTTGAAAGGCTATCTTAATATGTGGATGCCTGTTATTCTTATTTCAATGTCTTAAGAGACTTCTCTTGGCTTTATGAGGGAGCTCAGTGGATGAGATTTATTTCTTATGCAAGAAATTTGTTCTGGTATTCTGAATTCATATTTATATTCAGTTTTTGTTGAAATCTCGCTATATTCTTTGTCTCGAGTTCAATGTTAGCTGGATTCTTGACCCTGTATGGGCTCGGGTTGGCTCCTTTAGTTCCCTTTTGCCTTGGCTTTGAATGGGGGTGTGTTATAACTGAATCCTTTGCTGGTTTCTAGCCCAGCTATGACACGGGTTTGATCTTATTTAGGCTCGACTTGAAGCCTTGGTGCCCTGGGGTTTGATTGAGTGTTGGGAGGCTGTTTTAGCCTAGAGCTGGGCTGATTCCCCAGCCACATGGCAGTTTATTAGCTTGATTTTCAGTCTTGTGAGGGCTCAATCCTTGACTTTGTGCTTGCTGTGGATTCTTTGATTTGCCTTACTGAGGCTAAACTTTAAAATTGGATATTTAAGGGACCTTGGCTCCATGTACATCAGTATAGTTGAAAAAAAAAAAAAAAAAAAAAAAAAACTGCTGGATGAGTTTTTTTTTTTTACTGTTTCTATTTGTTATCACAATTTATATATTCAGGGAGTTGCATTTTACTAAAAAAAAAAAATGATTTAAATCTATAATTCTTTAGTATTTATATATTCAAATCCTCAGATTCTTGAATATTTATATGTTTAACACCCTAACCTAAACTTTTGGAATTCTGGATATTCTGAAGAATGGCTTTAAGCAATCCTTAAATACACACATGCTGGAACTATGGAACCTTGGATGCTTTGTTTACTTTGGCTTGCCTAAGTTGAATTGCTTGAATTGTATGATATTGGGACATTTCCTGCGTTTTGATTTAGTAAGTCTAAACTTTGGAATTTTTGGACCTTTTTCTGCAATTACCTGCTGAAGTATGATTTTTTTTAAAAAAAAGGGAATTGTCATTGTGGTATTTTCTGAAATTGGGATTTGGAAATGTTGAATGATCTTTTACTTTGGTGCACTAAAGCTGAACTTCAGAATTTTGATAATTTCTTCTAATTTGGTTGCTGAAATCAAATTTCAGAACATGATGTTTAAGAGGATTGCCCTACATTGCTTGAACGGCTATTTATGAGCAAATCTATTGTTTTTCTTTTTTTGATTTGCTGAAATTAAAATTGATGATATATTTTGCTCATTTGTTAGTATTGTTGGATCTCCCCTGCACTTGCTGAAGTAGAAGTTTTTTTTGGAGAATATATATATATTTCCTTACCTTGGCTTGGATGAGCAAAATTCTGGAATTGGAATAATTATGTGTTTCATTTGCGATGCCTGAAACGATAGAGAGTAAATGAGTTGACTTGTGCGATAACTTTTTATGTTTGAGAGGCATTTATCTGTTTGAGTGATAGTGCGATATATACATATGATAATATAAAAATTGATATTTCTTCAAGATGGTTCGCTCTTACGATTCTCTCATTTATTATTGAGGAAGCTTGCGAAGAAGTGCAAAGATAAAAAAAAGGACTGGTGGAAACCCTCATTCATGTTACAGGTTTTTGAAATGGTTGAAATGGTTTATTTAAATAATTCATGATTTGGATTAGCTCAAATTACAGATTTCAAATATTTTTTTTATACATATGAAAAGGGTATGCTACTCATATTCTTCATATATACATGACCTTGGAATAATTGTTTCTTTTGGTCTTATGAAATGAAACATCTACGACCATTAAAATATATATGAAATATCAAAGTGGGGGCATAAGTCGGATATGCGGGGTACAGGCAATGATGCACACTCGAATAATCGTGCTTATTATAAGCGAGACAAATAAAAAAAAATCAATACTCAATATTAGATGCCCATCTCACCTTGAGTTAGGTAGGTCTAATCCCTACCCTTAAGAAATTCGTGAACCGATAATAGATATTACGACACCAGATATTATGCTGGTTCAGTAACAGATACTTCAATAACGAGATACTACACTGCACTTGCACGACAATAAACACCACGCTCGCATAACAGATACTACGTCAAAACATACCACCTTACACACATGTCACAACAAACACATATCATATCGAACACATATCACATATTAAATATCACACACAAATATCACCAATAGCGTATCATACACAACACATTTAGTATATCAAATCAAACATGACATATCAAACACATTGCATCAAATATAACACATATAATTATTAAACTTATCATGCACACCCTACACATTAAACATCACACACAAACACCATATATTAAATATTACACATACACATCACATATTAAATATCACACATACACATATACCATTTACCAAATCACACACACTATACACCATGCACAAATTAATACACACTACACACCATACACTAGTTAATACACGTTACACAACACAGACCAGATACTACGTACCAGATATTACACTGGTAAAGAGTTCAGATACTACGATGACACATACTACACTTTCAAATTCAGATACTACAAACTGGTTCACTCACTAATTAAGTGGTAGAGATTAGGATTGCCTACTCTAAGGTGATTTGCTGGTGACTTTATTTGAGATTGATACAGACTTCAGTACTTCGGGTTGCTCGTGGGATCGAGATAGAAAAAGTCTACGGACTGAGCCTATCCTCAAATAGAATTCTTATTCCCCCACTTTGACATTTTATATGTTTATGGCTAAACCTGATTATATAGTTGTTTGTAGCTTGCTTCTGAGGCATCGACGGAGTTGGCCAGGTACACATTTATTTATTGTACAGTTCATTTACTTTCTTTATTGCATGCATTCCTTTACTCTTTGTATATACATTTACCTGCATTTATACTTTTTCTTTCATGCTTGCCCCTAGGATAGGCCATCTAGGGCATGGTTAGTTTATTTTGATTCTCGTTTCTCTTGCATACTCGTACTTGCCCCTAGGATAGGCCATCTAGGGCATGGTTAGTTTATTTTGATTATTGCTTCTCTTGCATACCTGTACTTGCCCTTAGGATAGGCCGTTCGAGGCATGATTTTCTCTTTCTCTCCTATCTTTATTCTTTCTCGAGACGAGACGACAGAGGACGAATGAAGGATCTTCGATTGGACTTTCGTAGATTTAAATAACATTTATAGGGCGTCGAGGTTGTCATTTGATATGGCATAAATCCTCACATTATCTTTTAGGACTTAGTACGATCGTACATCGTACGATATAAGTCCTAAACTGTTTAGGATTCCGAGGTTGTCGTTTGACACGACATAAATCCTCTCATATTTTTGGGTCATTTACATATGACATGTAGATATAAATCCCAAAACATCTAAATAATTTACAAGATTGAAACATCAAATACGACTTCATTTTCAAAGATACAAAGCCCAACCATAGTTTAAGTTGAGATGTCACTGAAGTTCTTTCAGTATCTTCGACATCTCCTACTTTTCATACCTTTGGATTCCGAGAATAACCGTTCCATATTGAACTATTCCCTTTGATTTTCCTACCACGAATCGTGAAAACCTAAACGTTGATATTCTTGAAGACGAAACCCATGATCCTTATCGAGAGTTTTCTTAGGTGACTTCGGTTGCTTAAGATGTAATTAACTATAGGGGCTTGCCTCTATAGGGAATTAAGAACCCAGATTAATCTAAACCCTGCCTAATCTGTGCATTAGACAGGGGAATTTGTCGGCTATAAAACTCGCAGACCAAAATAGAGTCATAAACTTTTAAGTTTAGATAGTTAAGCCTACTAACAAGTGGTACGCTCATCTTTCGGGATGATGTGTCACTTGTGGTATCGTGCTCAACTATTTAAACTATTTGATATGAGATCTATCTGGTCTCGTTATTTTCAAAATAAAATAATATATCACCATTTTCAAAAATCAAAATAAAATACTTTACATATTACATTAAATTTAAATTTTAAAATTTTATTTTCAAAATAAATAAGGAAAAATTAGCCGACAGATTGTTTCAAATATCAACATTTTAAATCATGAGTAATAATTAGGTATATCTTTGTTCTTCAAATTAACTAAAAGAGGTGGAAAAATCAACGTTATTCAATTTACTTAGTAAATAATGTAATTCAAAATTTTATTACATATTCAGACAAATTCGTTAAAGCACATTATGTCGAGTAGAAGTAAAGCAAACAATCTAATTCAGTTATATAGGATGATTTTTAGTTGACCTCTTATATAACAAAGTAACAAATAAAATTTATAGGCACAAAACAATAAGATATTTTTGCTTCCAACAAAACACTTTATGATGAGCTCACAATTAGTCATAAATTAAATTGATCGAGTGAATTCCAAAACTTTTAGAAAAAAATAACTATAAAATCAAGTTGGCAACTTTTCTTTACAAAATTCTAATTGCCTCAAATTTAACCTTATCAAATGTGACTGTAGATTCAATTTATCAACTTGCCTTATAAGTTGTCAATTATCTTCAAAAATTTGGCGTTAACAGTCTCCTACAAAATAAAAAAAGTTGTCGTACAAGCCTCTTGAGGAATTTCTCTAACAATTGATGTTGGGTTATTTATAGCATCTGTTGGTAGAGTTGCTAAACTCCATCCAGTAGTGACTTAAATAGGTTTACCAAAAAAAAAACATCTTGAAGTAACAAAAAATTATTTAAAATTTTAATTAGATAATTTGTAATAACATGTCTCAAAGTCTTAACCCAAGAAGAAGAAAAAGAATATGTACCCTTAAAAAAATATAGCTCAATTTCAAATCTCATCACCTTGACACTTGGATGTTCAAGAGGGGGTAGGATACTTTCTTTTGGAACCTCTTTCTTGGGTACAAGATTCTATTCAACATCTATATCAATAGTTGCATAAGGCATTTTGATTAATGTTGGCTTGGCTTTAATAACAGCATTTGAGCGGGCATGTTGATCAACAAAATGGTCAAAATGGTCAAAATTCTACAGTGCTAGAAGTTAATAGAACTTAAAATTTACTTGCTTTTATATATACTCTATTTACCAAAAATAATAAGTATTCCTTGAAAAATAAAAATTCACATATTTTGTTCCATATTCAATATTTATAGGAAATGATTAAGCACTAATGTCATTAAACTCATGAGAAACTGGCTTTTGAAGTGGAGGCTTTCAACAAGTGTCAGGGTAGAAGATTTGACTTTGAAATATTAATTTTTTACCTTTCAATTTCTACCTTCTTTTACTTGTTTTTCTCTTAACACTTATTCTTTTTTGGATAACTAAATATATTAACTTATTGATATATATTTGCATATTTGCAAAGACATCATTCATGTTTTAATTCAAAGAAGAAGAAGAGTAGTTGCAATTGAATCGCTGCTTGAGACTCAAACTTTGTTTCCTATTTATAAGATTGAAGTACATGGAAAGTGATAAGCCTAGCAATATAGAAAATTACGGAGGATGAGATTTTATGCTACTTGTTTATTAATCATTAATATACATTTAATTTTCTTGTTTTTTTCCCAATTAACATACAAGATGATTAAAAATCATAGAACTGAATATGTATGTTGAAACCTCTTTAATCAAACTTAAATCAAAAGTTCATACTAGAACCATACCAAAATTAAAGCTCAACCAAGAGACTTCAGTTCGACTCGAAGTGTGTTGAACAGTAAGCCGATTATCAGTTCAACTACTTGACCTCATCAGCTATGAAGGTACCAAGTAAATTTTCATCTATCCAAATGAATGACTTTAATCAACAACCTTTATTTATGTACAATTCATGTATTTTTTATTTTTTGAATGTAGCTTACTATATAGCGTGTTAAAGTTAACCCAAACCTATAAATAGGGGAGGCATTTTTTATGGTGTGGAGGAACAGTAACAATTTTTAAACAACTCTATTAGTAATCAATTCTCAGATTTTGTAACTAGCTTACTATATAGCGTGTTAAATTCAACTCTCTTTTTTTTTATTATTTTTTTACTCTTTTAGATCTTTTATGCACGTGACTTGAACCCACACAAATATATTGATATATCACCAATTATGATGTATTTAAACATTTAACACTTAAACTTTCATATTTAGATGCATATAGTCAAATTTTTAATACCATATAAAAAATATCACCATTATTTTTTTTTAAGTGAAGTAGACATTTTTTTATACTGAAGTTCATGATATAAATCTAAAAGTTTAGGAGTTGCAATATAAATGAAATAGAATTATATAAATAATTAGTTTTTACTATTTATAACATTTAATAATACAACATGCAGTAAATATTTTTATTTTGCTGGATGTTCTTTCTTAAATGACACGCGGGCCTCTAGTTTTTCATAAAATATTTCGTTACTGTTATATAGATCAATAAATATTAAATTTAGTTGTTAAACTTCTACTGAATTTGATTAAGATAACAGCAGAAATTCTTCTTTTTTTTGTTGTTATTTTTCCAAATATTCTTTCTTAAAATGTCATACAAGCTCTAATTTTTCATAAAGTATTTCTTCGTTAAAAATGAATTTTAACTGTTACATTTCTTTCGCGTTTGGTTAAGAATCAAACAGAGATTCTTAATTTTGCAAAATTAAGAATGTTTCCAAAATTAAAACTTAATTTGGAATGAGATTCGAATTTAATAAAGCGACTTCTATTGGTATTTTTAGAATGTTTCCAAATTTAAAACAAAGTGGGAATTAGTTTCCTAATTTATTCTAATAGGAAGACTCTCTATAAAGAGGAGGATCGCAACTCACTTCCCTGACATACCTGCTTTGCTCACATTCGCTCACTTCCCTGCTTCGCTCACTTTCCTGCTTTGCTCACATTCGCTCACATATAGATAACTATATGGAGGAATCCTACGAACCTGATATGGAGTTCCATTCGAAGACGCCGCCGCAACAATCGGAGGAGCAAAAAGAGAATAAATCCAAGATTAGGATCAAACTCTACCGAAAGAAAAAGTCGAAAGCGAGTGCTTCTTCTTCTTCAACCCAGAATTACTGCGGGGAGTGTGACTTTTCATTTAACTCCACAAAAGCCCTGTTTGGGCCCTCAATGATTCATCACAAAAGTAACATGGGAGCAAAAGAAAAGATATTTTTAGGTTTGAGAGAAGCTAAGCATGCCGATGTCATGGCAGCTTGCATTCTCATGGGGATAAGAAGGTCAATGTGCGAAACAGACATTGATGACGCAAAGCGGAGCAAACTAAACTGGATTTGCTCCAAGATAGAGAAGCAGATGAAAAAAAGGAAGGAAGTGGTACCATCAGTGCTAGCGGCAGTTGGGGCTGCGAAGGTGGAAATGCATCGGTGTGATAAGTGCGGTGAGGTGTTCAATTCTGGACAGGCTTTTGGGCGGGCACAAGCGTGCACATTATACAGGGCCTCCATTGTCCCGTCGGTGAAGCAACGTAAGTTTGTCGGCAGCTGTGGTGGCGGTGGCCTAGATGGTTCGCGACTTCGACCTTAATGAGTCTGTGGAAGAATTGGTTTTCAGAAAGTCTCTGTTCATTCATTGTTTCTCTCCTTTTGAGTTTTTGTTCATTCGTTGTTGTCGTCTCTGTAAAATGTCTTCGTTTTCAAACTATAGAATAAAACAAAAGACTTTTGTTTCTTCAATTTCTTTCTCAAACAAATTCATTTGTCTCTTCAAGCTTTTTTTATGATGGACCGTGCCCAATCATTCCTCTAAAAAATCATATTAACAATAAATTTATCAGTTTTGATGATAATTGTTTGATTAATTAGTAATTTAACTATAGTAAATTTGGCATATTATTATTTAATAAACTAACTAATTTTTATAAATTTCATTTTCTGAAACAATGTACTGGAAGCATCTTTTCATTAAACTAATTTGTGAATTAAATTAGATAATCATTTAAATTCTTTTTCTTAATATTATATATTTTAACTAAATGAAACTCTCAATACATATAGTACTTTAGTCTTGTTTGTTGTGCCTTAATGGTATATTTATCTGTGACAGAATTTACTTCATCCAAACAAAAACATAAATTAAAAACGGTCATTTAGTTAGATATTTATTTTAAGAAAATCCTGAAAATGAAATTCAAATTTAAATTCCTGGAAATCATGTTAATTACTGAAACTCCTGTAATTCTTCAAAATCAAATTCGAAATTTAAGGAACAGAGAAATCAAAAACCGGATTTCATATTTTTGGAATGTTTCCAAATTTAAAAGATAATTTATTTAATTTTTGTGTTAAATCTCATTTTGTTAAGATTTAATTTCCAAATTTATGCTTCTTGGAAGATAAAATAAATCTTTTAAAGAAGAGGAAAAACCTCGTTATGATTCATCTGACTTGTTGTGTCGGGATCAATTAAGCCAGTATCTCTCAGAATTAATGCTAAACAAGAGAACCTGGAAGTCCCTATGATGGAGCTTCATTTATTAGCGACACCACTGAAATTTGAGCAGCCGAAAAAGATCTCCTTGAAAATTCGAACCGAACTCCACCGATCTGAAAAGAATGCTTCTTCTTCTTCGCTGCAGTGAGTGTATTTAATAAGATTTTTGCATATCATTGCCAACTATGATATTGACCACAACGATGATATTAAAATATCTTTCAAATTTAATAAAATTCATCACCAATAATTTGATGTCTGTTATCAGTTTATATCGCCAATAAATATGTATATATCACCAATAAATATGTACGTGTATGTTAAAGTACAATTGATTCATGCTATATATATGTTTGTTACATGCTTGTTATTGTCATTAATAATGCTCATGCTCGTAATTATTGTCAAAAACATTGATTCTAAATTTGTTTATAATGAACATTGAAGTGTAAATTCAAAGGATTTTACTCCACACTTTTGATATGTTTTGAGGAGATGGGAAACCTAAGCAATACAAAAACTATTTTTCAGACACTCTATTATAATATTGACAATTATGACATCTTACTCTTGCTACTTTTCATCACCAATTTAATTAGTATTTTCTTTGAATGGTATGTCGAGCTTTCAAATAGTTCTTTGAAGACATTCATGGATACCTTTGTGAGGCTCTTTGGCTGCACACATCCTTAGGTTAGTTGAAACAATCTGATGGTAACACAATATAAGCCCAAGTCTTTTGTTGACTTTTACACTCATTGAAGTAACTTGAGCTTCTATTGTGAGCCTCCTCTATAGGAGCAACACATATTGGTTTTCCATTTTTTTTTAAAAAAAAATTATTGTGTTTTAAATCAAAATCAGGAAAGATGTCCTATCAAACACACCCAAACAACTCACGCAAAAAAATAGAATCTAAGGTCCTTTTTCTGGAAAAAAAGACAAAATACAACTCACACGACACACACAGATAACCCAAACAAACAAAACAACTAGGCAAGATCCAGGGGGCAAGCTCCAAAAAAGCATCCAGAACCATAGAAGCAATCTGAACACGAGAAAGAGATAAAGCAAACTTGCAGCCCAATGTGCAGCTCTGTTACCTTCTCGCCTGACATGCGACCACTTGACATGCAAATTATGAGAAAGCAAAAGAACCTTCTTCAAAGAAAGAGTCAGACTCCAATGATGACCCTCTTGCAAACAAATGCACTTCCAAAGCACAAGACAATCAGTTTCTATTTCAACATAATGCCAACCAAACCTCTTAGCCAACTGCAGACCGAAAAGCACAGCATCAATTTCTGCAAGAATAGTGGAATCAGAAACAGCCCTAGCCACAAACCAGTATAAGATACAACCCAAAGAGTCTCGACAAACACCACCCACACTGGAAGCAGTATCAGTCCAACACCCATCTGTATTTATCTTAATAAAAGGAACAATAGGTTTAGCCCATTTAACAGTAATACAGTGATGAGATGAAATGTTAAAAGGAATATTCAAAGCTTCCAGCACATTCAGTAAGGAAACAGATTGATCCTTTTTAGGTTGAACCAAACTTAAACATTTGTACAAGTAACCCATAATCAACTTAACAGTAGACACAGCACTAGGAACCGTAGCATTGAATTTCATGTCATTCCTGGAAATCCAAATGAACCACAAAATTACCACAGTAATACAAGGAAAAAACTTGCTACCAAACTTACGCCAATCAGAGAATAGATCATCAATAGTAGTAACAGCCAAATGGGACCAATTGATATTCAAAGCAGTCATACACATCGTCCAAATCTCAACAGCAAAAAGAATAGTAGTTTTCCTTCTTAGTAAGTTGAGAGACTCGACCACTACCTTGCTTATGTTGCATTCTATTATATATATATATATATATATAGCATACTATGTAGTGTGTTAAAATCAACTCAAACCTATAAATAGGAGAGACACTTTTTGTGGTGAGAGAAATAAGAGCATCTTGGAAGCACTCTACAAATAATAAATCTAATAGTTTCTTGCTTTATTTTCTTTTTTTCTCTTCTTATTTTTTTTCCTTTTTTTGAATGATCTCTGCATGTATGCGCTCTAATATTTAAAATCACTTCAAATAATACCAAAACTATTTATTTTTTTAAATTGAAATATGCACTTTAGCATAAGTTTTTGTCGCGAAAGTGTTATAAATGTAAATGTGAAAGTCACGATGTGATATATAATTACAGGAAATATCTATATAATTTGGTTTTTACTATTTGTGAATATAAATAATATAATATGCATTATATTTTTGTTATTTTGCCAAATATTATTTTTATAAATGACATGCCAACTCTAATTTTTCATAAATAATTTCGTTAGTATCTTGTATGATTATAAATAATATAATTCAATTGTTAAATTTGTTTTGCGTTTGATTAAGAACCAACATAAATTCTTAATTTAGAAAATTATACATAAATAATTTTAATAAATTTATATATATGACTCCGTTGGACTGAACTTATTTCATCCAACAAAAGTTATAAGCATGGTCTTTTAAGTAGAGTTTGATGAAACCAGAAAAATTTATCCAGTTGATTGTTCAACATAAAATTAAAATTTAATAAACTGAGAAGTCGAAAACATAATATGATATTCTTTGAATATTTCCAAAATTAAAATAGAGTTGATTTAATTTTTTGATTAATTCATATTCTCTTTGGATTTCGAAATAGTTTATTCATTTACTCTAATGTTCCTCTCAAAAATTGCTACTCTCAGGAGGATTCGTACGATCATCAAAGGCGCCCCAGCTAGAATCTGAGAAGTAGAAAGAGATTGCCTTCAAGATGAGGATCATGTGCCACCGAAAGAAAAAGCCAGAAGAGACAGTTTCTTCATCTTCAACCTGGAATCATTGCAGTGAATGTGGCATGCCATTTTCCTCTAGAAAAGCCCTGTTTGAACACTTAAGAACTCAAGGGGGAAAGCAACCATGAAGCCGGAAAAAAGTCTTTTTAACATCCAGACAAGCTAAGCATGTCGATGTCAATGAAACTTGCATTCTCTTGGGGATAAGAAGGTCAAAGTTCAAAACTGACATCGATGATACAAAGCTCAAGAAATTGAGATGGATTTGCTCCAAGATAGAGAATCGGAGAAAAAACGAAGAATGTAGTGATAACTATAATGGAATAATGTATTGGATATTTGCACCACCAATGCTAGTGTCGGGTGAGCAAAACATAGGTCTGCCTGTTAAGTAATAGCAACGAGGAAGTGAATGTTGGCTCGGGGTTGGAGAAGGAGGCACCGCCATACGGTCGTGGAAATGTAGCAATGTGATAAGTGCAATAAGGTGTTTAATTATGGACAAGCTTTGGGTGGGCATAAGCATGCACATTATACAGGGCCTCAATTGTGGCTATCCGGGAAGCAACAAAAAGTTGCTGGCAGTGATGGTGACAAAGTGGTGGTTCAAGATTTCAATCTTAATGAGTATGCGGAAGAAGAGGTTCTCTAGAATTGTAGCAGCCCTCATTATGTGTTTTCCGTGTAATCACAGTTGTTATGTTTATCTTTTTCAACTTGCAAAATAAATAAAGAATTTTTTTTTTTCTTCAACTTCTTTTTGGTTAAATAAATGAAAGATTTACATGCATATCACTTAATTTTTATGTAGTTACATATCTAACAATAAATGGAAGATTTACATGAATCTTTACATATGTCCGCTGCATTTATATATGAAAGATCAATTTTATTTAATTTTTAGTAAATTAATAACATTTTTGAAAGATCAATTTTATATATATAATTGCTCCTAAATCCATTTGGGATTTAGTGGATTAATTAAAAAGAAGAATATTTTCATTCAATTAATTTGGAGAATTATAATTTGAGAAAAGATCAGAAGCGTAATATTCAATAGAAAAAGCATTTCTTCCTTTGAGGATATTTTTATTTAGCGCTTGAATTAAAACTAATTTTTATAATTTAATTGAGTAGACTTATAAAATATTTTAAAAAAGATCATCACAAATACACAGTAACAAAATTTTTTGAATTAAATTGGGTGTTATTTAACAATTATTTATTAATATTAAATAATTAAATAAAATGAACCTAGCAATAAAAAAAATACTTTACTGGATCAAAATGACTAAGTTGAGTTGTTAAAAGTATAGTTGAAAAACACTTAATGATAATTAATAAATAAAAAAAAATTTATAATTTTATATTTTTATTGGTCAAAGCAAAAATTTTGACAAATTAAATCCAATATGTATATGATCTCATATATCCAATTTCGTAGACTGTTAAATGCCTTAAGAAACTATTAAGAATTAAAGGCATCAATATGAACTGCAAAATCATATTGACAATTACAAAATCATTTAATAGAAGTTCTACTCTTGTTAATTATCAACACCTTCTTCATCTTAATAGATACGACTTCAAGAAGAGATGCACTAACTTTTTGCTTTGTATTTGCGACTCAACAATTATTCATTAGTCAAAGTAGCATATGATTCAAGCATATGACAATCAAGCAGTATGCGGATTTGAGTCCAAATATCCATCCCATGAAGAACAAATTCATTTCTTGAGTTAGACCAATTAATTATCTAGTTAGCTATTAGTTTATTCAATAATTTAAGTTTAGCTAACAAAACTAAAATTTTGAAATGTAAAAAAGACTAAAAAAAAACTACCTCCTAAAACTGAACCTTTCTTACCAGAACCTTCTTACTCTGATGTAGACCTCTTACCCCCTCCCTCTAGGTCTACTAGGAGAGGTGGGCTAAGGCACCATGTTTAATATCTTAACATGGAACATTAGGGGGGTTGGGGACCCTACCTCCCTAAAACGTCTTAAGTATCTCTGCAGGGTCTATAAAATTGAAATATTTGCTATACTGGAGCCTATGGTTACAGTACATAAAGATAAAATTATATCCTCTTTCAAAAAGTTTTCTCATTACTGCAATAGCAACAATAAAATTTGGGTTTTCTGGAGAAGAAACATTCACTTAAATATTGTTGAGGATGATAAACAATTTGTTCTTGCTCGCTTTGCTAAAGATGTTTACACTAGTTGGATCACTTTTGTCTATGCTAGCACTATTCTATCTGATAAAACAAAATTGTGGAATCAACTTATTACCATGGGGGATAAGATTACCGATAGTTGGATAGCCTGGGGTGATTTCAATATGGTTATGTCTTCCATTGAGCGCAAAGGTGGTGCTGAGATTAGACACTCTGCTCTTTCCAATCGTTTACGTGATAGTATTTCCCTTGCTGGCCTTTATGATTTGGGTTACACTCGGTTCTCCTTACACCCGGAGAAGGGGTTTTTTATACCAGAGACTAGACAGATACTTTGGAAATTCATGTTTTCTTGACTATTTTCACATCAATAGAGTCCATCATTTGAGTTACGCTTCTTCTGATCATAATCCCATTTTACTTACTTTAGATTTTCAAAATAAACCTGCTAAAAACTCATTTAAATTCCTCAATGTCCGGACCAAACATGAATCATTTCTTAATTTGATTAAGCATCTTTGGCGGCTCATCGGATGTGGTAATGCATGGCACATTTTATGGAAACTCGCACAAATACGTAGGCTCGTGGTTTAAGAAGTTGGAATTTTGAGATTTTTGGCAATGTGCATTCTAAGGTGAAACTTTCCCAACAAGTTGTTGATGAGCTTGAGGCAAATATTCACACACATCTTGAATTGTTGAATTCTCTTACTCAGGCTCATCAACAACTTCTCTCTGATATTAATTTGGAGGAAGATTTTCTGAGACAAAAAGCTCATGATACACATTTTCTGGTTGGTGACAGAAACACACATTATTTTCATGCCACTATTAAAAATAGATTAAACTCCAATACCATCTTAAAGATCATAACTTCTGATGGGATTATTTTAAATGATCCTGATAGTATAGGCTATAATGCTGTTGAGTACTTTACTAAGATATACACTGATACAACTCAAGTTTCTCCTGTTGACTCAACTCTTTTTGCTGAGGAATTTTTGTAGGTGGCTTCTCTAAATCTGTCTGATGTCCCTACTGGTGAGGAAATTTATAGAGCACTTCAGAAGATAAATCCAAACAGGGCCCCTAGCCCGAATGGGTTTTCTTCTACCTTCTACACACACTGTTGGGACATTATTAAGGGTGAAGTTATTTCAGCTATTCAAAGTTTTTTCCTTGGAGAGGACCCCTGTAAGTATTTTACTGCTGCAATGATTGTTCTTATTCCTAAGAACGGTGATAAAACTCATTGGCATAATTTTAGACCTATTTCTCTCACAACAGGTTATTTCTAAAATCATTAGCAAGATTCTTGTTGCTAGGTGCAGTACCTCATCTCTCTCTCCTTATATCTCCACAACAATATGCATTTATTAAGGGTAGAGAGATCACTGATAATATCTTGTTGGCCCAGGAGTTAATTGAGGATCTTAATAAAAAATGTAGGGGTGGTAACCTTGTTATCAAACTTGATATCAAAAAGGCTTTTGATACTATAAATTGGAATTTTATACTAAGCATTTTCCATGCTAAAGGGTTTTTCGATAGTTTTTGCAATTTAATTAAACGTTGGTTATACTCGCAATTGTTATAGTGTGCTTGTTAATGGTACTTCTTATGGTTTTTTCAATGCTAAAAGAGGCATTAAACAAGGGGATCCTCTCTCCCCCATTGTGTTCATAATTGCATTTGATTATTTTTCTAGGCTTCTTCACAAGTATCAAAGCATGCATAGACATACAAATTACGTGCATAAGGCAAATATTTTGATATCACATCTTGCTTATGCTGATGATGTAATTATTTTTACCAAAGCCACTAAACCTCGCTATCAAGGCAATGATTCAAATTCCGAATGATTTCCAAAATGCTTCGGTCTCACTTTTAACAATACTAAATGCCAACTATATTTTGGTAAGAATGTTAAAACACATTTTTCCAATTGGGCTACCGATTTTACTGGTTTTAAGCTCTCTCATTTGCCTCTCAAGTATTTAGGTGTTAATCTTTTGAGAGGTAGGAGAAAACAAACTCAAATGGATGATGTGATTCATAAAATTAGAACTAGGATTGTTGATTTGAGGAATTCCTATCTCTCTAATGGGGCGAGAATCACTCCGTTAACCGGTGTTTTACTAAGTATTCCGGTCTATGCTCTTCGAGTCTTCAATGCAAAAAATCTGCCCTTGCTTCTCTAGAAAAGCTGTTTAATAAATTTCTCCGGGAGAATTCCGGGGCTAAAAAACATTGGCTCAGTTGGCATAAGCTTTGTAAACCAAAAAATGCGGGAGGTTTGGGTTTTAAAGCTCTTCAGCATATTGTTGATATAAATATGTGCAAGTTATGGTTTAAGTTCCGTATGGGCAACTCTCTATGGGCGAGTTTCTTGCATAATAAATATTGTATGAATGCACGTGCTTCTTTAGTAGAATGGAAGAAGGGTGACTCTAAATTATGGAAAGCCATTATTAAAGCTCGTGATATTGCTAATAAGTTCATATTTTGGGATTTGGGGGAGGGAAATGTTTCTTTTTGGAAGGAGGATTGGGGGGTTGAAAACCTCAATAATATCCAGCATCATCAGGATTTGGATTCTCTCCTTGTGTCTGATCTTCTCGTTAATGGAACTTGGGATGTTGCTAAACTTAAAGAGATTGTGGGGGATGACTATGCTATGAAAATAAACACTATTCCTTTACAAAATCAAAAGGATTTACCTATGTGGAAGAAGACTTTAAACTGTTCTTCAAGTAAAACGCTTTATCAAAATCTGCATTCATTTCCTAGATGGTGCTGGAGCACTCTTATTTGGAATTCTGTCTTCACCGCATCCATCTCCTTCTTCCTTTGGAGACTTTTTCACTCACTCCTTCCTTTGGATGATATTCTTAAACTAAAAGGCTTAAAATTGGCTTCTATTTGCCCCTTATGTAGGCAAAATGAAGAAACTTTTAACCATCTTTTCTTCAATTGCAATTTTGCTAAGTCTGTTTGGCAGAATTTGGGTACTCACTTTGGTATGTCCTGGGGCTCTGAGACCTCTATCAGGTCTTATATTGCTTGCTGGAGTCACTTTAACATTTTGGGGAAACAATTCAAGTCTTTCCCCTGGTGGTTTTTTGGTTCCTTTGGATGGCTAGGAACAACCATAAATATGAGGAAGTAGTTGTTTTACCTATCACTACCTTTTCTAATATTTTAGCCTATTTTGCTAGAATTACTAGGGTTCTCACTGCTAATGTCAACCCCCTGAGATGCCAGCTTCCTATTTTGGTTAAATGGCGACCACCTCCTCGGGGGTGGTTTAAATTTAACATTGATGGCGAGTTGGTCCCTTGCCCATGCTAGCATTGGGGGCGTTTTGAGGAATCACCGAGGCAATTTACACCGTTTTTTTCACTCACCTATCATTGCCGACGCATCTTCGAGGCCTGAATGCTGAGCTTTTTTCTCTGCCTTAACTACTGCAGTTGCTTTCTCTATGTCTAAGATAGTTATTGAAACAGATTCTTCTCTTTTTTATGTCATACTTAATGAAACATCACCAATACCCTGGAACATCACTTCTCTCTTTAAAAGAGCCAGAAACATTATTGTCCAGCACAACTTACAGATTAAATACGGCTTTGTTTTCGGAGAGGGTAATTCTCCTGTCGATCGGTTAGCAAAACTC
Organism: Papilionanthe hookeriana x Papilionanthe teres; assembly: GCA_022702705.1. Taxonomy (NCBI): domain Eukaryota; kingdom Viridiplantae; phylum Streptophyta; class Magnoliopsida; order Asparagales; family Orchidaceae; genus Papilionanthe; species Papilionanthe hookeriana x Papilionanthe teres. Next base: position 153,022,428 of record CM040426.1, read on the forward strand.
AAAGTAATCGGTCCCGTGGTTGGAATCACTCCACCTAGGCATCTTTTTATTTTACTTAATAGTGATATGTTAGATTTGCCCTTTATTAGATGTTAATTTCACTTCTCTTCTTTGTGTTTTCTTCGGTTTTTTCTTCGATGCTTGAACCTCGCATTGTTTTGAAGAGTGCTTTCCGTTTGTCTTGCCTTGCTTGTTCTAAAGCTTTGGCCATACTTTAGCTCATCCGGAAATACGACCTTTTTCTTGCGATCCGATGCTCGATACAACAAACACTGGGACTTCTTCCTATGGAGCTCGCTGATGCTTTCTGTTGTTTCTTTTCACATCTCTTCTGCCGATCTATTGTCGATGTTTCCTGCTCTTCACCTATGGCACCTTTGGTTTAATGTTTTGATTTTCCTCCCGATATCATCGTTAGTGGCTGGTGCTCAATACACCATTCACTTTTTTATTTTTCCTCTGTCACAGTTGCTATATTTTTTGGCGTGTCTGCAACTTCAGTTCTTTAGCTTTGTTTGTTTTTTGGCCTTTTTTGGCTCTTTTGGAAGTGCTTCTTTGCGTGAGTTGTAACGCGGGAGACGGAACCCCTAGGGGTGAGTTTGGGTATTGTACTTTTTCTTTACTTTTTAGTTGGGGATCTGTCTCCCCCCCCTTTTTGTACTGTTTTACTTAATTAACGCGTAGGGAGCCACGAGTTGCTCTTTCCCTTTATATATATATATATATATATATATATATATATATATATATATATATATATATATATATATATCAATTAGTTTCAAAAGAAGACTCATTTGAATTATTGAATTACTCAAGTTTGAAATCATCCAAATGCTCAAATCATATATTGACAATCATAGACTAACTTCTACTTAATTTATATCAAAACTTAAGAAGGATTAGAGTTTCATATTATGATTTAATTTTTAAACCCTATAAAAATTTATAGGAATTCACTTTTCTCTAGAGAATGCACTTCCATAAGAACAATATGTGTCATAGAGGGTTGCTTCAAATGTGTTCATTGGCCAGAGAGGGCATAGTTGAGAGTTGCTGGAGCTAGGAGAATATTCGAAGGCCACTTGAGGCTAGAGTTGGGAGCTACATGAACTGTGATAATGTTCATACGCCACAGATGCTGGAGTTGGGAGTGTATGAGCTATGGACTATGTAGGTCTAAACCCTAATAAGGAGTTGTAATAATATCTATAAACCACGAATGTTGGAGTTGGAAGTTTTATGAGCTACATAATGTTTATAGGCCACAGAGGCCAGCGTTGGGAGATGCATGAGCTATGAGCCAAATAGATAATAGTTGATCACATAGCTCGTAATGTTGAGCTGTAACGATATCTGTAAACCGCAAAGGACAAAGTCGGAGCTATACTAGTAGTGGACTATATATGTCATAGTTATCATGTTCACTGTAGTGGTGAGCCGCAATAACGTCTGTAGGCTGCGGATGCCAGAGTGGGAGCTGTAATAATGTCAGTTGTGAGCAGTGAAACAAGTAGATTGTAGTTGATCACATAGTTCGTGGCGGAGAGTTGCACTATACTTGAGGTGCATTGCTACACCATCATATCATAATTCAACCCCTTCTCTCGGTTCTTCTTAGTTTGACAAGCTTATAATTTGAATGTTCTAAATTTCTTGATTATTTTTAATTGAACTTTGATAGTTCCAAAATTTGACAAGCTTATATGTGTCAGATAGGTTCCAAATTTCTTATTCACCAAGCTTGTCAAATTTGGAACCTATTTGACATTCCGATTTAGTGTTAAAAACTTTCAAAAGTGGAGTAACGGCTTGATTTATGCTTGATTTGATTTGGATCAGACAGCATTTGGAGTCATTGTGTTCGTCTCGTCGAGTCTGTCAGTGTGACTATAAGTATCCTAAAATCAAATTTCTTGATTATTTTTAATTGAAATGTGAATGTTTTTTGTTCAATAACTTATCTCGAGAGTCATTTTTTGTCCCAAAATTTGTGTTAAACCATGATTTTTTTTTATGGAGCATCAACTATATTATGTAGTAAGTTTTTATTATTTTCTCAAATTACATACTAGTCCTAATTTTTCATAAGCAACTTTGTTGCTGTTATATTAAATAATATATTTCAATTATTAAATTCCTTTTGCTAATTGAATAAGAAATCAAAAGAAATTCTTAATTATGTGAAGTTTAATACATAAAATAATTTAATATATTTATCTGTATATGTGTATTTCCTTTGGAATATATACGTGTATTTTTATGGGACAGAATTTACTTCATCCAAACAAAAACATAAATTAAAAACGGTCATTTAGTTAGATGTTTATTTTAAGAAAATCCTAAAAATGAAATTCAAATTCAAATTCCTGAAAATGAAATTCAAATTCAAACTCCTGATTTAATATTTTTGGAACTCCTGAAAATTTAATTCGTGAAACTCCTGTAATTCTTGAAAGTGAAATTCAAAATTGAAGGAACAGAGAAATCAAAAACCTGATTTGATATTTTTGGAGTGTTTCCAAATTTAAAAGATAGATTATTTAATTTTAGTGTTAAATCCGATTTTGTTAAGATTAAATTTCCAAATATATGTTTGTTGGAAGATAAAATAAATCTATTAAAGAAGAGGAACAACCTCATTATTGTTCATCTGACATTGTGTGTCGGGATCAATTAAGCCAGTATCTCTCAGAATTAATGCTAAACAAGAGAACCTGGAAGTCCCTAAGATGGAGCTTCATTTATTAGCGCCACCACTGGAATTTGAGAGGCGGAAAGAGATCTCCTTGAAATTTCGAACCGAAATCCACCGATCCGAAAAGAATGCTTCTTGTTCTTCAAGCTGCAATCGCTGCAGTGAGTGTGGCATGTCGTTTTCCTCCACAAAAGCCTTGTTTGGACACTCAAGAATTCATCAGAAAAGTAACAGGGGAGTCCAAAAGCACTCTCTTTTACGTTTGAGGCAAGCAAAGCAGGGCAAAGATGTCTTAGCAGCCTGCATTCTCATGGAGATAATGCAGCTGAAGTCTGAAACTGCCATCGATGATGCGAAACTAAGCCAACTTAGATGGGTTTGCGCCAAGATAGAGAGGGAGAGGAGGAAGAACACGAATCAAATTGTGGCAAAACAATCCAATAACGATTTGGACATAACTTGTCGGATGGTCGCACTGGCACAGTCGATGCTGGCATTACGTGAGCACAACATCGGCCAACACATGTCAAGTAATAGCAAGGAAGTAGTGAAAACCATGGCGGTTGTTGGGGCTACGGAGGTGGAGATGCATCGGTGTGATAAATGCAATAAAATATTCAATTCTGGGTAGGCTTTGGGTGGGCACAAACGTGCGCATTATACCGGTCCTCCGTTGTACCGTCCGGGGAGAAATGGGAGGTTGTCTGCTGTAGCGGTGGAGAAAGAAGTGTTGGCTCACCACATCGATCTTAATTAGCTGGCAGAAGTTGTGTTTCACTAGAATTCAGTAGTTTCTCGTTTGTGTTTCTGTTCAATGAGAGTTACTCGATGACTTTCTGATGAATGTGTAGAATAAATAAAGAATTTGTTTCTTCATTAACTTTATTCTCTCTCAAATCAAATATGTTTGGTGTTGGAGGATCTGCAACATAATCGTGTTAGTTCAAACCTGAGCTAAGTCATTCATAATAAAAGAGAGTAGGTATTTCTGATCTAGTCGTCGAAGGCTTTTTCGTCCACCTTGTACACCCCCGTTTGAGTCTTGTAATGCGATAGATGTAAACATGCTGTGTTTGGGTGTTAGATTTGTAAGTACGTGGGAATTGTGTTGCGTATGTAAATGCCCTAAAAATTTTTAATAACTTTAAGCCTAAGTAATTAAAATTAATATGTCTTAAGTGTGTTCATATTACTATATTTTAGATAACTGAACTCACTGAAAAGTCGAGTCAAGGCTAATTCAAAACTTGACTGATCAACTCGTTGAGTTGAGCGGACGCGCCATTTATCTGAATGATTCACAAGTTTATTTGGCTCAATCACACCATTAATACCCATTAAAGAATAAACAAGTCGAAAATAAGGAGAACAATAGATATCATTTATTAGAATAAAATTAAAATTTACAAAAAAAAAGATGAAATTAAAAACGGTCATTTAATTAGATTTTTATTTTAAGAAAAATCATATCCTGTTAATTCCTTAAAATGAAATTCAAATTCAAAAAACAGAGTAATCGAAAACCTGATTTCATATTTTAGAATGTTTCCAAACTTAAGATATAGTTTATTTGATTTTTGTATTCAATCTAATTTTGGTAAAGATTTAATTTCCATATATACGCTTGTAAGAAGATTAAATAGGTCTATTAAAGAAGAGGAACAACCTCATTATGTTTCATCTGACTTGGTCTGTCGGGATCAATTAAGCCAGTATCTCTCAGAATTACTGCTAAATAAGAGAACCTCAAGTCCCTAAGATGAAGCTTCAATCATCAGCGCCACCGCTGGAATCTGAGTAGATGAAAAAGATCTCCTTGAAAATTCGAAACAAACTCCATCGATCTGTTAAAGATGCTTCTTCCTCTTCAAGCTGCAATCGTTGCACTGAGTGTGGCATGTCGTTTTCCTCCACAAAAGCCTTGTTTGGACACTTAAAAAATTATCAGAAAAATAACAGGGGAGTCGAAAAGAGCTCTCTTTCACGTTTGACGAAAGGAAAGCATGGCAAAGATGTCTTAGCAGCCTGCATTCTCATGGAGATAAGACAGTTGAAGTCTGACACTGCCATCAATGATGCAAAACTGAGCCAACTTAGATGGGTTTGCGCCAAGATAGAGAGGGAGAGGATGAAGAAGATGAATAAAATAGTGGCAAAGCAAACCGATAATGATTTGGGCATAACTTGTCGGATGGTCGCACTGGCGCAGTCCATGCTAGCGTTACGTGAGCACAACATCGGCCAACGCATGACAAGTAGTAGCAATGAAGAAGTGAAAACCATGGTGGTTGTTGGAGATACGAAGGTGGAGATGCATCGGTCTGATAAATGCAATAAAATTTTCAATTCTAGGCAAGCTTTGGGTGGGCACAAATGTGCGCACTGGTCCTCCATTGTGCCGCTCGGGGAGAAATGGGAGGTTGTCGGCTGTAGCGTTGGCAGAGGAAGTATTAGTTCACCACATTGATCTTAATTAGATGACAGAAGTTGTGTTTCATTGGAATTCAATAGCTTCTCTTGTGTGTCCTTTGTGTATTTCTGTTCAATGAGAGTTACTCGATGAATTTCTTATGAATGTGTAAAATAAATAAAGAATTTGTTTCTTCATTTTTTTTTCTTCTCTCTCAAAGCAAATATGCTTGGTGTTGGAGGCTCTGCAACATAATCCTGTTAGTTCAAACCCGAGCTAGCAAATTTATAATAAAAGAGAGACAGAGGGGTCAACCGCCTTAAGAATCCTTGGTCTTTTGATTATCATAATTGATTGTTTCATTTATTAATTTCCTCCACAACAAATGAAAATAAAATATGGTTGAATCTGGAACTTCAAATTGTCATTCAAATTTTAATTTCTTATATTGGAGCGTTCACAAAGATGGAGAGAAGGGACCGTCCCATATTTGTTACCATGGTTGCTCAAATTAGTCAAATATATTAGAAAAAAGAGTCATTTACAAATATAACAACCAACTTTTATGTACTTATATATCTAACACCTAAACTTTAATTATTGTTTTTGAATCCTAAATTGTCTTTTCTGAAGATGCCCCAAGAGTATAGGATTGCGTGAAGGAAGGAAGAGAGAAATAGAGTATAATAAGTCAGGAGTTCCTTGTAAAGAGAATTGGGAGCCGTCCTTTTATTTGGATTTTTGCATCCTATTTATTAGAGTAAACTTTGTACAATTACAGAAAGAATGAAGCAATTATGGAAACCACTCTTTACAATAGATATTTTAATTGATCGTATGAATTTCATACCTTATTTGTGTTACAATATGAAGTTTAACACGATGGTAATTGACTAACGGACTTGCTAGAATTCGGCCGATTGAAGTGATCGGCTAAGTGTCGAATGTGCCCTCATAAGTAGGTGTCGGTTGGCCGAGGCGCATGGTGTAATTTTTGAAATGGCCTTGAAGTACTCTCCCACTCTCTTTGGCTCCGTTAAGGGCACTTGTCCTTCATCCTTGACGGAGAACAAAGTCAAGTAGTTGCGAAAGAAGTATGTCATGCAAGTCAACGCCACTCTTCAAAAGTTGCTCGTGTCGGCATGGTCGACGAAACTTTTGGGCAAGGATCTGATTTTTTACCAAGTAAATAATATAACATACACTAAATAATCTAGTTATTATTATTTATGACAGTAATATAACATACAGTAAATTTTGTAATTTTACCAAATGTTCATTCCTAAATGACATGAGGGCTCTAATTTTTCATAAAACATTTCATTACTGTTATATAGATCAATTAATAACAAATCTTAATTTTTAAATTTCTACTGCGTTTGATTAAGATAACAGTAGAAATTTTTAATTTTGTCAAGTCCTCTAATAAAGTTATATAATCAGTTCTTTAATCCAATAAAGATTATATAATCACCGTCTTCTGATTAGAGTTTGAAAAAAATTATCCTGCAGTTTGTTCATAATGAGATTCGAATTTAATAAACTGAGAAATAGGAAACTTAATTTGATATTTTTAGAATGTTTCCAAAATTAAAACAAACTTTTAATTAGTTTCCTAATTTATTCTAAAAGGAAGATAGTCCCTCTCTATAAAGAAAACGGGTTTTGAAATACTTCGCAACTCACTTCCCTGCTTCGCTCACATTGGCTCACATATAGATAACTATCAGGAGAAATCCTACGAACCTGGTATAGAGCTCCATTCGACGACGCCACCGCAGCAATCAGAGGACTAAAAAGAGAATAATTCCAAGATTAGGATCAAATTCTACCAAAAGAAAAAGCCCAAAGCGAGAGCTTCTTCTTCTTCAACCCAGAATCGCTGCGGGAAGTGTGACGTGTCGTGTAACTCCACAAAAGCCCTGTTTGGGCTCTCAAGGATTCATCACAAAAGTAGCGGGGGAGACAAAGAAATGCCATTTTTAGGTTCGAGACAAGCTAAGCATGCCGATGTCATGTCAGCTTGCATTCTCATGGGGATAAGAAGGTCCAAGTGTGAAACAAACATTGATGACGCAAAGCAGAGCAAACTGAAATAGATTTGCGCCAAGATAGAGAGACAGATAAAAAGGACGAAGGAAGTTGTACCATCAGTGCTAGGGACAGTTGGGGCTGCGGAGGTGGAAACACATCGATGTGATAAGTGCGGTGAGGTGTTCAATTCTGGACTGGTTTTGGGCAGGCATAAGCGTGCACATTATAAAGGATCTCTACTGTGCCGTCGGTGAAGCAACATCAGTTTGTCGACAGTGGAATTAATAGAGTATGTGGAAGAAATGGTTTTCTGAAAATCTTTGTTCATTTACTGTTGCTCTCCTTTTGAGTTTCTGTTCATTCATTATTGTCGCCTCTGTAAAATGTCTTCATTTTCAGAATATAGAATTAAAAAAAGACTTTGTTTCTTCATTTCATATCTCAATTAAATCCATTTGTGTCGGAACCAACAAAAAACTTTTTTTACGATGGACTTTATTTCTTCATTTCCTCTAAAAAAAATCATATTAGCGATAAATTTATCAGTTTTGATGATAATTATTTGATTAAATAATAATTTGACTATAGTAAATTTGGCATATTATTATTTAATAAACTAACTAATTTTTACAAATTTTAAACAATGTACTTGAAGCGTCTTTTCATTAAATAACGTAATCATTTAAATTCTTTTTCTTAATATTAAATATTTTAACGACTGAAACTGCCTAAATAACTAATGAGTTAAACGGTTTTGAAAATTTATATACTCAAAAGTGAAAAGAGAAATTTAATAACTTAAATCCAATTTCATAAAAGTAATTAAATGTCTAAAGAAAAATTAATTATCAATGAAATCAATATGAACCTCGACATCATTTAGTTATGGAATGTGAACTATATAATCTCTTAATATTGAACAAAGCTCATAAAATTTAAGAATTCTAGAGTGATGACAACGTAACAACAACTACCAATAACTTTCATCTTCTTATCATCATTTCATAATATAATCTAATTACCATTTACTAACTGTCATTATTGGACTATTGTTTCTTAAGCATTTTCTCCTCCAACCAAACATCATCGATTGTTGTCATCATGAATAAGTTCCAAGCATGTAATTAATAATTATATTGATGGCCACTAATGCTAATAAGACTTTTGCATATGATTTCCAATATATATCATCCCCAATAAGGCTATAACATGTTATTGACTACAACAATGATATTAAAATAACTTTCAAATTTGATGTAAATCATCACCATTAATTTGATGCTTGTTATCGGTTTATATCACTAATAAATATGTAAGTGTATGCTCCAGCACAAATGATTCATGCTATATATATATATATATATATATATATATATATATATATATATATATATATATATATATATGTGTGTGTGTGTGTGTGTGTGTGTGTGTGTGTGTGTGTGTGTGTGTTACAGGTAGCTAGAAATGAAATGGAAGAAGATTGGCTGGTGCAAAAGCATAAGAAGAAGAAAAATCTGGAAATGAGACATCTTAATGAAGACAATATTATCTTGCCTGATGGTTCTCCAAAGCTGCAGAAGGCTAATTTCCTCTCTAGGCTTACAAGAGCAGGAAAGCAAGCTGCCAATGATTAATCTTTTATGTTGGAATATTAGGGGAGTGGCTAATCCTAGCTCCCTTAATAGAGTTATCAGTTTAAACAGGATTAACAAGTTTTGGGATTTTGTCCTTTTAGAACCTTTAGTTGTTAATAATTTGGGTAGATTTACTCAAAAGTTCCCTGGCTATAGTTTTATGAACAATTGCTCTAATAAAATTTGGTTTTTCTCTAGAAAAGAAATGAAGGTTGATGTTTTAATTGATGATGCACAATTTCTGCACATTTATTTTGAAATTGATCAATTTAATGGTTATGCTACTTTGGTTTATGCTGGGACTTCTAATGATGACAGGAAGGAGTTATGGGAGAAATTGCTTTCTATAAGTGCCAATATGACTGATTGTTGGCTTGTGGGGGTGATTTTAATTGTATTGCAAGTCCTAATGAAAAGAAGGGAGGCAGAAATCCTGATTTTAACAAGATGATCAAATTTTCTTCCAACATTCATGATGCTAAATTGTTTGATTTGGGTTTTGATGGATCTCTGATACACTTAAAATATATAGTATTTTTATGCACATTTTTATACCTATTTTTAATTATATTGCACTTTAATGGAAGGTATTTTGTGTTTTTCTTTCAGGTATGATGAAAATGGATGGTCATGATGAAAAGAGCAAAATTGGATCAAATTTGGAGCAAAAAAATGAAAAATAAAAAATTTAGCGATGACGGCTAAGCGCCGTGGACGGCGCTTAACCGCCACAGTTAAAAATCAAATTTCAAATGGATTTGGCGCTAATTTCAAAGGGGATGGGATGCAACTCTTGGTGGTAACGTCCATAACTTCCTTTGGGCGGCAAGTTTGAATAAGGGGTGCGATCCTTGGTAGATACATCGAATCTGGACACATTTTGAAGAGACACCAAGACACCTTTTGGTTTACTATTTAAAGAGAATCTTAGGAAAGATTAAGAGACTCTTCCTTTGCATTTTGAAGAGTTCTTTCTTTCTTTATTTTGTTCTTCCACTGCATTTTAAGAGTTTTTATTTTAGAGTAGGAGTAGAGAGTAGAAAGGAGAAAAGGGTCGGAGTGAAGTATTCTTCTTCCCACTTCTTTTCTTTCTTTTACTTTAGTTTTTATTGAAGTCTGAAGTTTGTATTCTGAGTCAACGGAGTTGGGAGACTTGCTCTGAGGAGTAGTTTAGCGAAGAGTCAAAGTTTCAGAGGAACTTCCTTAGTCTTGTGGAGAGGATTTTCAGATAAGTGTTTACATTTATTTAGTTTATTAATACTTGTTTTTTATTATTATTTTTCTTATCGTTGTTTTTAATTTCAAATCAATGTGTTTTTATATTTTCTCAATGCATTCAGAGTAGTTTACTTTATCTTTTTCTTTCTTAAATGGAGAAGTAATTAATTTAAAGAGAATTGTTGTGGAAAGTATAAGTGTTTAAAAGTTGGAAGAAGTTGTGAAGATTGATTCTAAAAACTTTGTTTACTTCTTAATTTGGCCTGTTAAGTTCTAAAATTTCTTGAGATTATGTAAGATCCAATGCGGTATTATCTTATAAAAGTTAGTAGGAATCACATGCAATTATATGGGTGAGAACTGTAGTCCATATAATTGAATGTAATATTATAAGTTATTTTTATAAAAGGGAGTAAAATTAGAGGATTTTAGAGTAACAGGCTAAAACTCCCTAATTTGGTTTGAAGTTTTGAGTTTTGTTATGAGAAGTTAGCCCCTAGAGTGAGAGACTGGTATCTTCCCTGCCTAACCATGCTCAAAATAATATAAATTTCAAATTAACCTATGTTCTTTATAGAACCAAGTAAGGGTAAAGAACACATTTGCTTCTATCTGTCACAACAAAAATTTGAATTCTTCCACAACAATACTTTAGGAATTATTACTACTTCATGAAAGGAAAGAAAAAGATATTCTAGTTAATAGTATTTTACATCCAGTGTTATTAGTTATTGTAATTTTAATTTTTTGTTTAGCATTTTATTAAGAAAATTTTAAAAGACATATCAACCTTCAAAACTTTTCAAAATCAAGACATACTTTTTCGAAAACAATCAAAGAAAGTAAAAAGATAATTTCTCTGATTCCTTTAAAGATTTTACATTTTCCTGTGGGTTCGATATCTCGGGGCTTAATCAAAAAATCATATATTACTTGATAAACGATACGTATACTTGCGTAGTATCCCATATTATAAAATCATAATTTTCATATCTAAATCACATATATTTGGTGTGGAGTCAAGTTTTTGGCACACATACATATATTCCTCGTGGCCCAAGTTTTTGGCGCTGTTGCCAATTTTCATATCATATTTGTAAGCACATATATTTATCGGGGATCAAGTTTTTGGCGCCGTTGCCGGAGAAAATTAAATTAAATTGCATTTTAAAGAGAATTAAGAAATTTTAAATTTTTACTTTTCTTTGTTTTTGTTAGTGTGTTGTATTTTGTTTTGTTTTATTATTGTATGTGTAGTTCAGGTTCTGAAGTACTTGTGTCTTACAATTTTGAATTAGAAGGAACTATCAGAAAAATCAAAAAAATTAAAAATACAGAGAAAAAAATATTCAAGAAATGGCAAATCATCAAAATCAAAATGTTGGCATTCATCAAGAATTAAGACTTTTAAGATATTATGTTAACCCTACAGTAGATGAACTTCATGGTAGTATTCAAAACCCTGCTATAGCTGCTAATTCTTTTGAGCTTAAACTCGTTATTATCCAAATTGTGTCAAATAATCAGTTTGGGGGAGCAACAACTGAAGATCCTAATTTGCATCTTTCTAATTTTCTAGAGTTGTGTGCTACTTTTAAATATGATGGTGTTTCAGATGATGCTATTAAACTTTGACATTTTCCTTTCTTACTAAAGGATAAAGCTAAAATGTGATTACATTCGTTAGCACCTGGATCAATTAGAACTTGGGGTGAACTGTCACAAAAATTCCTTGCAAAATAATTTTCACCATCTAAGACTGCTAAGTTGAGAAATGATATAACATCTTTTTGTCAGTTTGAAGGAGAATCAATATATGAAGCATGAGAAAGATTTAAAGATCTCCTCCGGAAATGTTCACATCATGTGATACTAGATTGGTTAATAATTCAAACTTTTTATAATGGATTAGTTGGATCTCTTCGATCAATCATCGATCGTTCATTGTTGGTGGATCATTAATGTCTAAACCATTTTCCGATGCTTATGCTTTAATTGAAGAAATGACTACTAATAATTTTCAATGGCCTTCTGAAAGGTTAAATCCTAAAAAGGTAGCCAGTGTTTATGAAAATGATGCATTTACAATGTTAGCAAATCAACTTGTTGCTGTATCAAGGAAAATAGACCAATTTGGGAATAATTTTTCTCAGCCAAATCTCATGATTGAAGAAAATTCATTAGGCCAAATGGTTGATTCTTATTTTTCACCAAAAACTGTGAATGCTATAATCAAACCTAACAAACCATATTCCAATTATTATAACCAAGAATCATCTAAATTTTTACTGGAATAACAATAATCAGGGTGGTGTTAATCAACAATGTGGGAACACCCAAGTAAACCTATTTGGGAATTGGAACAACCAAGGTAATAATAATAATAGATTAACTTAACCTTCAGGTTATAACAATGCTTTACAAAATAAGGAGAAGAAGTTGTCTATGGAAGAAGTAGTATCACATATGGGAAATCATTTACAAATTCAAGGAGCAACCATCAGAAATATTGAAAATCAATTGGGATAAATTGCAAATGCCTTAAGTAATAGATCCCAAGGAATGCTTCCAAGTAATACGAAGTGACTCCAAGAGAAAAGAATAAAGAACAAGTGAAAGCAATTCAACTGAGAAGTGGAAAAGAATTGGAAGGTAGAGTTCAAAAAGAAACTGAAGTAGAGAAAGAAGAGATTGAATGGCCTAAAGAGGACGCTCCAAAAGGTTTTGAAAGACTTATTTCTCCACCTAAGGTTGATTTAGAAAAACCACCACCTCCATTTCCTCAGAGACTTCGTCAACAAAAGTTGGATAAGCAATTTTCAAAATTCTTGGAGATATTAAAGAAGCTTACCATTAAAATTCCATTTGCTGAAGCCCTAGATAAAATGCCAAGCTATGCGAAATTTATGAAGGATATTCTAAATAAAAAGAGGAAGTTTGAAGAAAATGAGACTGTTGCATTTAGTGAGGAGTGCAGTGCGATAATTCAGAAAAAGCTTCCTGAAAAACTTAAAGATCTCGGTAGTTTCACAATTCCATATGCAATCGGAGACAGATTCTATGGAAAAGCTTTATGTGATTTTGGTGCAAACATTAACCTTATGCCTCTATCAATATTCAAAAGACTGGGACTAGGAGAAATAATCCCGACTATTGTAACTCTGCAATTAGTAGATCGTTCGATCACATATCCTAAAGGAGTTATAGAAGATGTTTTGGTAAAAGTGGATCAATTTATTTTTCCTACGGATTTCATTGTGTTAGATATGAAGGAAGATAAAGAGATACCCATAATTTTGGTGAGACCTTTTCTAGCTACAGGCAGAGCCATGATAGATGTGCAAAAAGGAGAATTAACGATGAGGGTTAATGATCAGACTGTTACATTTAATATTTCAAAATCGATGAAATATCCTGCAAGAGGTAAATAAGATGAGTGTTTAAGGATGGATGTTATCGAATATTTAAGTGAATGTCATTTCAAATCAACTTATGAAGAGAAAGCTGAAAGAGAAGAATTTGAATATAAGCAAGAAGAGGAGTTATTTGATTCTGAAGATTTTCAAGAAGAACATTTAAAGTATGTTCGTGAAAGTTTTGTATTGTTGGATATGATTGAAAAAGATAAATCTTATGGTTCATCAATTGAAAAACCTCCTGAACTTGAGTTAAAAATGCTTCCTGATCATTTGAAGTATGTTTTTCTAGGTGAACCTCAACCTTGCCTGTTATAATTTCTTCTCAATTAACTGAAAAAGAAGAAGAGAGTTGGCTTGAAATTCTGAAGAAGCACAAGAAAGCCTTCGATAGACAATTGCTGATATTAAAGGAATCAGTTCTTCAATTTGTATGCACAAAATTATTATGGAAGATAATTGCAAACGCGGGTGATCACTAGAAAATATATTAAGAATTTAATACCAATTTTATATGAAATTGCACTTTAAAGAAAGGTATTTTCTTTGTTTTATTGCATGAATGAAGATTTATAAGTATTGAAAGCAAAAAGCACAAAAGAAGCAAATTTGGAGCAAAAAGGACTCAATTTGATAAAAATTGAACTGTCCCGCCGACGGCGAGATTTAGGCCGCCGACGGTGAGTTTTTCCCAAAATATTTTTAATATATTATAAGGAACCCGCTGACGGCGAGATCGAGCCCGCCGACAGCGAGATCGGCGCGGTTAGCCCATCTTCTAGAAGCCCGCCGACGGCGAGATCAAGCCGCCGACGGCGAGACAGTTGAAAAGAGCCAAAATACATTGAACCTGGACGCTTTTTGAAGAGGTGCTTAAGTAACCTTTGGAGATTTGACCCCTTCTATAAATAGAGATGAATTTTAGTCAGTTGTGTGTCAGTTTTGTGTCATTTGTGTGAAAGTTAAGTGTAATTTAAGAGTCTTTTTAGTAGATAAAGTGTTTAGCATTTTGGTGTGCTGTACTGGAAGGAAGAGTCAAAGGAACTTCGAAGTTACGCTAGGGAGAAGAATTGAGATACTTATATTTGTTATTTGTTTGTTAATTTTAATGAAATTCATGCTTTGTGTTACTTTTTCCATGCATTCTGAGTAGTATCCTTAGTCTTTCTCCTTGTTATTGAGATTTTGTGAAATGATGAATTAAAGTAGTTGTGCCTAAAAATATGAAAATAGAAATTGTGCTAATCTTTTACTTAAATCTTAATTTACTTTCAATCTGGCCAATTGATTTGTTAACATATGTTGAATTATCAACTATAGTAAAGATTACATCTAAGATTCAGGGAAGTCAAAAGCCTTGGAAGGAGCGTGCAAATAAATAGTGAAATATTAACTAACGGGCGTAGAATTGGACATTTTAGTGTGACAGACTAAAATATTCAATTTGGTCTTATTGTTTAGGAGCTGAAGTGTAGATGTTAGCCCTCAGGCGAGGGGAACATGGGAGCTCTGAAGTGGCAGTCGGTATCCTCCCAGCCTAGCCGCAGATTCACATATCAAACATAAGACTAGTCAATATTCTTTGCACCTGTACCAAAGGGTAAAGAATAGGAATGCTCCTATTTGGCACAATACAATTAAAAACTAATTTAATTCGTCATTCACTTAATTCTCCAAAACAAGGAGAAAGATACTTTTTCTGAAATCTTTTATTCAACCTTTAAAGCATTAGTTTATTTTAGTCTAAGTGTTCTTAATTTCCGTATACTAGATTAGTAAGTAAGTTTACTTTAATTTGTCTTTGAAATTCTCTAACTTCCCTGTGGGATCGATATCTACGACTCCATTAGAGCCCTATATTACTTGATAACGATACGTATACTTCCGTAGTATCCACAATATAAATCATAAAATCCATAACAGAATCATCAGTATCTATATATATTCAGTGCGGGATCAAGTTTTTGGTGTTGTTGCTAACTTTTCATATCATAGTTGTAAGTATAAATATCGAAATGTAGATCAGCGGGCTGATCCCCAAATGAGATTAAATCCTATCATGAAAGAAGTTGTTAAGAAAGAAATATTAAAGTGGTTGGATGCTGGAATTATCTACTCTATTTCAGATAGTGCATGGGTTAGTCCTATTCATTGTGTTCCTAAGAAAGGAGGAGTAATTATGATTGTTAATGAAAAGAATGAAATGATACCAACAAGACAAGTTACAGGGTGGCGAATATGCATTGATTACAGAAAATTAAACCTTGCCACAAGGAAAGATCATTTTCCACTCCCTTTTCTAGATCAAATGTTGGATAGACTGGCTGGGCATAAATACTTTTGTTTTCTGGATGAATATACTTGTTACCACCAAATTCAAATTGCTCATGAGGATCAAGACAAAACTACGTTTACCAGTCCTTATGGTACGTTTGTTTTTAGAAGAATGCCCTTTTGCTTATGTAATGCCCCTGCTACATTTCAGAGATGTATGATGGCTATTTTTTGTGATTTAATTGAAAAAGGGATTGAAGTTTTTATGGATGACTTTTCAGTGTTTGGAATTTAATTTGAATCATGTTTAAAACATCTATCTAAAGTTCTAAATCGCTGTGAAGAAACTAATTTGGTCCTTAATTAAGAAAAATGTCAATTTATGGTAGGAGGAGGAATTGTTTTGGGATATCGGATTTCAGAAAAAGGTTTGGATGTAGATCCTGCAAAAATTCAAGTTATATATAATTTACCTAGCCCAACCAATGTAAGGGAAATTAGAAGTTTTTTAGGACATGCTGGATTCCACAGGCGTTACATCAAAGATTTTTCAAAGATTACAAAACCTTTATGTCGTTTACTGGAAAAGGATGCAATTTTTAATTTTGATGATGATTGCCATAAAGCCTTTGAAACATTAAAAGAAAAATTAATCACTGCACTCGTAATAATTTCACCAAATTGGGAAAAACCTTTTGAATTAATGTGTGATGCTAGTGATTATGCTATTGGTGCTGTTTTGGGTCAGAAATATGATAAAATTTTCAAAGTAATTTATTTTGCTAGTAAAACACTTAATGAAGCTCAAATTAATTAACCACTATTGAGAAAGAGTTATTAGCTATAGTATTTGCCTTTGATAAATTTCGATCATATTTAATTGGACTTAAATGTGTTGTGCATACTGATCATTCTGCTATCAAATACTTAATGAAGAAAAATGATGCAAAACCAAGACTGATAAAATGGATTCTTCTTTTGCAAGAATTTGATTTTAAGATAGTAGATAGGAAGGGTTCTGATAATCAAATTGCTGATTATTTGTCCAGGCTTGAAATTAAAAAATCTTTCTGTGATATTAAAGAAATTAATGAACATTATCCTGATGAAAATCTGTTCACTGTTAAAGAATGGAGTGCTCCGTTGTATGCAGACATAGTAAACTTTAATGTTAGTAATATTATACCCTATGGTTTGACATATCATGAAAAGAAGAAATTTCTGTCATATGCTAAGACTTATTTTTGGGATGACCCATTTTTATATAAACAAGGAAAGGATCTTATAATTCGAAGATGTGTACCTTTGGAAGAGACATGAAATTATTCAAAAATGTTATGATTCTGATTATGGGGGACATTTTGGAAGTGATAAAACCGCATATAAAATATTACAATCAGGATTTTATTGGCCTACAATTTTTAAGGATGTGAATGTTTATATTAAAAATTGTGATAGATGTCAGCATGTGGGCAATATTTCTAGAAGAAATGAAGTGCCCCTCAATTATATATTGGAAGTTGAAATATTTGATGTTTGGGGATTAGATTTTATGAGACCATTTACACCATCTTTCGGAAATGTTTATATTTTGATAGCAGTAGACTGTTTCCAAATGGATTGAAGCTATTGCTTTACCTCGATGTGATGATCAATGTGTTACAAAGTTTTTAGAAAAGAATATATTTTACAGATTTGGAATACCAAGAGTAACCATAACTGATGGGGGAAGTCATTTTAGGAATGCAATTATTGGGAAGTCAACAAAGAAATATCATATTAATCATCGCATTGATATTGTTTATCATCCGCAGACAAGTAGTTTGGTTGAATTATCTAATCGTGAAATTAAAAGAATATTGGAAAAACTGTTAATCCAAATAGAAAGTATTGGTCAATTAAACTGGATTATGCTTTGTGGGCCTATAGGACTGCTTACAAAACACCTATAGGAGCCATATAGGCTGATTTTTGGAAAAGCTTGTCATTTACCTTTTGAACTTGAGCAAAAAGCATGTTAGGCTATTAAAGAGTTCAATTATAATTTGAAAGATGCTGCTGAAAAAAGATTATTGCAATTGAATGAACTTGAAGAAATAAGAAATGAATCTTATGAAAATGCTAAGATTTATAAGGAAAAGATGAAGTTATGGCATGATCGGAAGATTCTTACTAAAAATCTTGAACAAGGACAACAAGTTTCTGTTGTATAATGCTAGATTGAGAATATTTTCCGGAAAACTTAAGTCCAGTGGATGGGTCCATTCATTGTAATAAAAGTTTATTCTTATGGAGTCAGTAGATGTTCAAGATCCTAAGACTGGAAAAATATTTAAAGTTAACGGACATAGAATTAAACCATATTTTTCAGTCAATAAATCTAAATCTGATGAGAATTTAATGTTGGGTCACTCAAAATGAGTTCTGGTATGTCAGGCTGAAGACGTTAAAACAAGCGCTTTGTGGGAGGCAACCCATATTTATCGGTGTGGTTTGCTTTATGTTTGTTTTGTGTGTTTTGTTTGCTTTGTTTGGTTTGTTTTTATGTTTTTAGTTGTATTAATTTGGAGTTTTTAAACTTAAGTAGAGTTTATTTCACCTTAATTGATGGTTTAGAGAAGTCAGAATGACATTTTGGACACTTAGCAGACCTATGCTAAATTGTGCACTGGCGGCTAAGCGCCGACTAGTTGGCGCTTAGGCGCCATAATTATAAATAACGTGAATTTCAAGCCTAGATTATGGGGGAGAAGTTGTGAGAGTTACTTAGGAGATTCTAAACGTGTAGGAGAATATTCTAGCATCTCCCAAGTCTATAAAAAAGTCCCGACTTAAGGAAAACACTTGCCCCAAGTCCTATTTTCATTTCTGAAGTCTAAGAGGAGAGTTTTGAGAGCACCATGTCTTCCTGGGAGAAGGAGATGAAGAAGAGGCAAGATTCTGATAAAAGTAAGTTCATTAGTGATAGTGTTAAGGAGTTATTTAATGGATATCTGGCTGTTAGCATTCAAGTATTGCAGAGATGATTGCATAAATTGAAGCCCGAGTGACTTCAATGGAAGCAAAGATCAATGATATTACTTTACATCTGGATCACATGGGATGGCAACTCAAGATGCAATTCAATCATTCAAGGTATGTGGAAGAAATAAATAAGGCGATGTTTGTAAAGAACAAATGGATTGAAGAAGATGATGTAAGAATGAACAATGATCGCCCGTTACATCAAATTTATATTCACGAAGGGTCAAATGAGAATAATAGTGGTCCTGGTTATATTCTGCCTAATGGAGAGTGGAATTAAAAGTGTTTTGTTTCTATTTGTTTAGTGTCTTATGTGTTATGTTAGTGTTCTTGTGAGTTCATGTTTGGTGTGTTTAATGTTTAAGTATATGTCTGATGATGTGATGGGTACATCTTAAAGATGTACACTTATCAGTTTAAGATTATAGTGTGTTGTCTTTTGAGAATTTTATCCTTTATGTTTGGATAAAAATTCTAGTATTGCAATAAGTGTGATGTTTGTTTTAATATAAGTTTGTTTTTGTGAAATTTGTGTGGAATCATTGGTTATTTAACTTTGATTTGGAGTATTAAAAGATTTGTGGGGAGAATTAATTATTGTGGACTTATTAAGGGTAATTAACAAAGTGATTTAGTGCATATACCTTAATTATAAAAATTTGGGTACTGGCGGCAAAGCACCAGAATTCCGACGCTTTCGCGCCATATTTCGCGGCTAAGCGCCGAGAGTTCGCGCTTATGCGCCAGTTCACGAAAATTGATTCCTAAAAGTTAAAAACCCGAAAATTGCCATTTTCAACCACCCCATCGTCTTCTACCTTTGTTTTACCGCGAAAGAGGAGCCTTAGGTATCATATTGTGGATCATTTAAGAGCCGATCTCAACAAAAATTGTTAGATTTGGATTCCTTGAGGTAAGAGCACTACTCCTAAGTAAAAATTTTTGATTTTCACCATGTATTTTGAGTACATTATGGAAAATCTTAAAATCACTATTCATGGTGAAAATTTGAGGAAAAACTTGATAAATTGCTTGGATTTAGTGAAAATATCTTTTGGAAGATAATTTAGCAAGTTTAGTGTGATTTTGGAATTTGGTGGATTTTTCGTGAATTTTTAGAGATGACTCCAAAGTCAAAGCGTGCATGAGAAAAGACGAAGTTTGATTCTGACAAATTTGTTAGTTTGAGGGATGAGGAAAGATACGTCGATGCATTGCATTCACGTAAGTTAATTCCTGAGCGAGTGTTTAGTAAGCCAGGAGAGGTGATTGAAGATATGATTGCAAGAAGAAACTAGCAGAATTACTGTTGCTTCTCCGCTGTTGCTGTTGTTTATGTGGTAACATAATTTTATGCAAATTTACCTGCTGCAGAGGAAAATCAGGTAATGGTTAGGAGGCATGAAGTAAACTTTTATTCAGGTGCAATCAATACTTTTTATGGACTACCTCCTGATATGTTCTGTTTTTATTCTAACTATCATCCTTCGGAAGGAGAATTAGATGAGATTATGGAGTTTCGAGTCGATGGAAGAGGATTATGTAAAATTACAAATGATAGAAGAGTGAACTTTCCTGCTTCCAAATTAAATGTCATTTCTAAGGCATGACATTATTTTATCTCATCTAAGTTGTTACCTTCAAGTCATACCAGTGAAGTGATGAGAGAAAGAGCGGTGTTGAACCATTGTATTCAGCATGGGAAGCCTATTGATATTGGAAGTATAATTTATGATTATGTTTTGAACTGTGCTAGATCAACCACAACTGCAGGTATGAAATTTCCTTCTTTGAATCATTCACTTTGTGAAAGATCTGGTGTGAAATTTGAAACCTGGGAAGAGGTACTTCAGCCATTGAGACCAATTACTAGTGTAAACGTTGGTGCTTACACTGTACATTCAGAGTTTGGTTAGAGAGGAGGATTTGGTAGGGTTTCTACTGCTTTTGCTTTTGCTGCTTCTGCTTCTCGTGCTTCTACTTCACGTGCTTCGTCATCTAATGATTCACAGACTGGTTTATTAAGAAAGATTTTGAAAAAAGTGAGTCTTACTCGAGAGCATGTGAGAGATATGGATGTTAAGCTGGATAATGTTGAGAGATATATTGTAAAACATTATGAATATGAGGAGAATTATCAAAAATATTTGGATAGACTGATTAGAGGAGATAAGAGTGCTGAGATGCCACCTCATCTATTCTATATACCTTATGTGCCATCCAGAGATTGGAACGAGCAAGATGATGATGATGATGAGGATGAAGAGTAGATGTATGTTGTTGTATTGATGTGTTGTGTCACTGTGTACTTTATCTAGTATTTTGTTTGATGATTGTATTGTGATGTGAACCTTGATAGTATGCAGATTGTAGTTGTATTGTTTATCTGTTATGCATATTCAGGTATTGTTCTTGTTTTTATTGTTGATTTATATGTTGCTGTGTGGTAGTGTGTAATAGTAAATGTTTTTATGTGTATGTTATGTCAGAGTTTTTAGTAGTGTGTACTTTAATTCCAAAAACTGTTAGGAAATTATAAACCACTATTAGGAACTTCTACTTAGGAAAACTACATGTTTAAAATTTTTCAAATTCCACTATCATCTGTTATCTGTATTAGTGTGTTATTTTAGTTGGTGTGTATTTGCTTTGAAAACCTCCACTACTGTAGAAGTCTTCTGAAATTTTTACTTTTCTTATTATTAAAATAAAAAGAAAAATATTTTGAAAAACTAAATTTGATTTCATTTTACTCCTGTATTTAAATTGTTATACTTACATATTAGGATATTAAAAATTCCTGCAAGCATGATATGTCAGTTTTTATTTCTCACCCATGTATCATTTCTTATGCATAAATGTTTTATCTTAATTAAAAATTTAAAGTTTAGGGGGGGGGGTTTGAATAAAAAAACAAAGATTTTCAAAAACCTAATATTTTATTTGATTCTCAAGAATACTTAATAATAAATCTTATTTTTGATTGAGAACAATTATGTACATGAAGTTATATTAGGGGAACAAAATTTTGAATATAGAAATAAATAAAAGAATTTAGTTAAAATTTATAGTAATCATGAAAAACTTAAAGTTAAAATTTTCTTAATGAAGAGGTGTTAAATAAAGTTAAACTATCTTTAGTAAGAAGTTTTGTATTTTTGGATAATAGAATATTTGACTTTTATTCTTCAAAGCTTAAATTTCTTTTATTGAAGAGTAATTTTCAAATATTATTATTATAATTTTTAAGTGAAAGATGTATATCTGATCTATATTTTAAATGGAAGGATGAAATTCAAAATCATTAAAGGTCTATCTAGATATAGTAATCCTTGCCTTATAAAAAAAAAGTGAAAAAAATAGTTTATGAAAAGGGAGGAGAAGCTTGAGGATTTAAGGGCCTAATCAAAAATTGGTTTCATACCTAAAGTTTAAGATATAAGTTCAGAGAAAATCTAAAGCTTAAAGTTGTAATATAGTAAGTAAAATTATTTTTCAAATAAAGATTTTTAAGTGAGAAAAATAAATGTTTGAATCCTATATTTTGAAAAATCTACAAATATTTTTGAAATAGATAGAGACTTATATTTATCATTTTCTTTTACTTAAGAACTTTCTAAACTTTAAGTTGATTTTAATTACTGAAATTTTTTCTAAATTGGACTATTCCATTTCTAGAACAAAATTTTGTTATCTTCCTAAGAAACTCAATACATAATTTGCATGCTAAAATGTTCTATGAGATTAACTGTCACTTGATGACTAGTAACATTTTAAGTTTGGGGGATTTTGATACACCTAAAATATATCGTATTTTTATGCACATTGTTATACCTATTTTTAATGATATTGCACTTTAATGGAAGGTATTTTGTGTTTTTCTTGCAGGTATGATGAAAATGGATGGTCATGATAAAAGGAGCAAAATTAGATCAAATTTGGAGCAAAAAAATGAAAAATAAAAAATTTGGCACTGGCGGCTAAGCGCCGCTGGGCCGGCGCTTAGCCGCCACAGTTAAAAATCAAATTTCAAATGGATTTGGCACCAATTTCAAAGGGGATGGGATGCAACTCTTGGTGGTAACATCCATAACTTCCTTTGGGCGGCAAGTTTGAATGAAGGGGTGCGATCCTTGGTAGATACATCGAATCTGGACACATTTTGAAGAGTCACCAAGGCACCTTTAGGTTTACTATTTAAAGAGAATCTTAGGAAAGATTAAGAGACTCTTCCTTTGCATTTTGAAGGGTTCTTTCTTTCTTTTTTTTGTTCTTCCACTGCATTTTAAGAGTTTTTATTTTAGAGTAGGAGAAGAGAGTAGAAAGGAGAAAAGGGTCAGAGTGAAGTATTCTTCTTCCCACTTCTTTTCTTTCTTTTAGTTTAGTTTTTATTGAAGTTTGAAGTCTATATTCTGAGTCAACGGAGTTGGGAGACTTGCTTTGAGGAGCAGTTTAGCGAAGAGTCAAAGTTTCAGATGAACTTCCTTAGTCTTGTGGAGAGGATTTTCAGATAAGTGTTTACTTTTATTTAGTTTATTAATACTTGTTTTCGATTATTATTTTTCTTATCGTTGTTTTTAATTTCAAATCAATGTGTTTTTATATTTTCTTAATGCATTCTGAGTAGTTTACTTTATCTTTTTCTTTCTTAAATGGAGAAGTAATTAATTTAAAGAGAATTGTTGTGGAAAGTATAAGTGTTTAAAAGTTGGAAGAAGTTGTGAAAATTGATTCTAAAAACTTTGTTTACTTCTTAATTTGGCCTGTTAAGTTCTAAAATTTCTTGAGACTATGTAAGATCCAATGCGGTATTGTCTTATAAAAGTTAGTAGGAATCACATGCAATTATATGGGTGAGAGCTGTAGTCCATATAATTGAATGTAATATTAGAAGATATTTTTATAAAAGGGAGTAAAATTAGAGGATTTTAGAGTGACGAGCTAAAACCCCCTAATTTGGTTTGAAGTTTCGAGTTTTGTTATGAGAAGTTAGCCCTGAGTGGTGGGAATCGAGGGAACTCTAGAGTGAGAGACCGGTATCTTCCCCGCCTAACCATGTTCAAAATAATATAAATTTGAAATTAACCTATGTTCTTTATAGAACCAAGTGAAGGTAAAGAACACATTTGCTTCTATCTGTCACAACAAAAATTTGAATTCTTCCACAACAATACTTTAAGAATTATTACTACTTCATGAAAGGAAAGAAAAATATATTCTAGTTAATAGTATTTTACATCCAGTGTTATTAGTTATTATAATTTTAATTTTTTGTTTAGCATTTTATTAAGAAAATTTTAAAAGACATATCAACCTTCAAAACTTTTCAAAATCAAGACATACTTTTCAAAAACAATCAAAGAAAGTAAAAAGATAATTTCTCTGATTCCTTTAAAGATTTTACATTTTCCCTGTGGGTTCGATATCTCGGGGCTTAATCAGAAAGTCCTATATTACTTGATAAACGATACGTATACTTGCGTAGTATCCCATATTATAAAATCATAATTTTCATATCTAAATCACTTATATTTGATGTGGAGTCAAGTTTTTGGCACACATACATATATTCCTCACGGCCCAAGTTTTTGGCGCCATTGCCAATTTTCATATCATATTTGTAAGCACATATATTTATCGGGGATCAATCTCTTTTTACATGGAAAAGAGGTTCTATTTGGGAAAGATTGGATAGGTTCCTGGTGAACCAACAGTGGTTAGATTTGTTTTCCATTTCTAAGGTCATTCATCTTTCTAGAATTGGTTCTGATCATTATCCTTTATTGCTGAAGTTTGCTTGTACTTATAAGCCTAAATCTCATTTCTTTAAATATCTCAATGTCTGGTCTTCTCACCCTTCCTTTCAATCTCTTATTGAGAAAAATTGGTATTTATCTGATGACTTTGGGGGTAAACATATGATTAAATTATGGTTTTTACAAAAGAAGATGGCTTAGATTCTGAAAGATTGGAATTTTCAGATCTTTGGAGATGTACATATTAAAGTCAAGCAAGCTGAATCTCTGGTGAACCAAATGGAGATGGATTTGGATGCTGGTATAATTACTGATGATATAATTATTGATGCTTATAACAACCTTAATTCTGTCATTTCTCAAGAAGAAGAATTTCTGAAACAAAAAACTACTAACAATTGGTTTATTCATGAGGACAGAAATTCTAAATTTTTTCATTCTATTATTAAATATAGAAGATCTTTAAATGTCATTGATAAGATTTAAGATTCTGATGGGAATTGGATAACTAATTATAAGGAGATTGCTGAAAGTTCTGTGGCTCATTTTCAAAAGTTATTTTCTGCTCATAATGGTAATTCTGATCATTCACTGAACATTACTGAATTATTTGAAGCTAATGATATAATCTGTGGCAGTAACAGGGGTTTCTCATACATTCCTGATGATAAGGAGATTTATGAGGCTTTGGCATCTATTGAAAATGTTACAACTTCTGGATCAGATGGATTTATATCAGATTTCTATCTTAAAAGTTAGAAGACTGTTAATGAAGTTGTGATTGAAGTTGTTAAAAGCTTCTTTGCTGGTGATCCCATCCCTAAATATTTTACTTCGAATACTATTTTCTTGATTCCTAAAGACCAAAAAAAGGAATGTATGGAAAGATTATAGACCTATTAGTCTTTCTAATACTTTTACTAAAATTATTAGTAAGATAATAGTCTTCAGGTTGCAACCTGCTTTGGATTACTTAATTGCTGAGAACCAGTCTATTTTTGTGAAAGGAAGAAGTATTAATGATAATGTTCTGCTTGCCCTAGAGATTTTAACTGATATTGATAAGTTTTGTAGAGGAAGTAATGTAATTTTTAAACTTGATTTAGCCAAAGCTTATGATACTATTAGTTGGGAATTTATATTGAAAATGCTAGCTGTAGGGGATTCTCTCAGGATTTCTGTAACTTAATTTAAAGATGGATGAGTAATAATTTCTACAGTATTTTTATTAAGGGTGAGTCTTATGGCATTTTCCAATCTGGTAGAGGCCTTAAACAAGGAGATTCCCTTTCACCTACGTTATTCATATTGGCTTTTGACACATTATCCAGATTGCTTAATAATTTGCATCAGGTTCATCCTTATCTCAGATTTCAGCATAGATCTGATTGTGTAATAATCCATTTAGCCTATGCAGATGATATAATGGTTTTTCTAATGGTAGTAAAATGTTATCAAACAGTTTATGAAGGTTCTACAGCAATTTAAATGCATTTCTGGAATGAATTTCAATAAATCCAAATGTTACTTTCTCCCTAGCAGTAAAATGACAGCTGTTATGAAAAATTAGATCATTGATTACACAGGTTTTAAAGAAGCTAACTATCCTCTCGAATATTTGGGCTTTCCTCTCATTAAAGGTAAAAGAAAATTGGCACACTTTGATGCTATTGTTGATAAAGTATCTGCCTATATTAATAACTGGACTACTTCTTTTCTTTCTAATGGTAGAAGGATAGTTTTATTAAAGCATGTTCTCTCATCTTTTCCATTATACATTTTACAAATGGTAAAATTAAAGAAAAGTACTCAAAGGCTCCTCTCTACCATGTTTAACAAATTTCTATGGGAAGGAAATCATAAGCAAATAAATTGGTCTAATTGGGATAAAATTTTTAAACCTTATGACTGTGGT
The DNA here is from genome assembly GCA_022702705.1 of Papilionanthe hookeriana x Papilionanthe teres. Lineage (NCBI taxonomy): Eukaryota > Viridiplantae > Streptophyta > Magnoliopsida > Asparagales > Orchidaceae > Papilionanthe > Papilionanthe hookeriana x Papilionanthe teres. The sequence goes on from CM040426.1 coordinate 153,048,810, forward strand.
GGACTGGGATTTAGAAATTTTCAACATATGAGTTTTATCTTCAATTGTAAACAATGGATTAGATTCAGAATGCAGAATTCTTTATGGGCCAGATTTTTATATGGGAAGTATTGTTATAGAGGAGTCCATCCTTCACAGGTTCCGCCTAATCTTGGGGATTCAAAGAACTGGAAAGAGCTGCTGAAAGTAAGAGATAAAGCTGAAGATTTATTTGTTTGGGAAGTGGGAGAGGGGAATATCAACTTCTGGTATGATAATTGGCTTTTAAATGGTTGTCTAAAAGAACAAAGAGGATTAAATTCAAAAAACTTGAGGGTTGTTGATTGTTGGTCTAACAGTAAATGGAATTATGATATGGTGCGGAGGTTGGTGAATAAAGATGATGCTAGAAAGATTTTTAATACTCCTTTTATGCCTTCCAAAAAAGACAGATTGGTAACAAAGAATTCTTCTAGCCATTCTTTGTCCAAATTCATTTATAAATTCTATTTCAGCTGGAATAAAAATGAATGAGGGGGTCTTATTTGGAACAAATTCTTATCCTCTTCTATTTCATTCTTTTGTTGGAGATTGTTTAAAAAATTATTTCCTACTGATGATATTATGAAATTGAAAGGGTTAAGAGGCCCTTCTGTGTCAACTATGCCATAATGAGGAGGAAAGTTTAGATCATCTATTCATGCATTGCTGTTTTTTCTCAGAAAGTTTGGAAGGGGGTTCTTGGATTTCTAAATTCAGGTTATCATCTTCACAATTGGATCAATATTCCTGCTTGATGGAATGATTGGAAATTACAAAGGGAGTTTTACATCCCTTCGATAATTTTTTGGTTTATGTGGGTTACAAGGAACAATTGGATTCATAAGAAAAAATTGCCATCTGTTAATATTACTGTTGCTCATTGTTTAGCCTATGTTTTTAAGAATCAGAAGTATATCAGAGATTCTAATTTTAATCAAGAAAGGAAATTCAGCTGGTATATTAGAGGAAACCTATTGATGCTTGGTTTAAAATCAATACTGATGGAAGTCTTAAGGGTCATTCAGCAGGTATTGGGGGAGTGTGTAGAGATCATAATGGAGATTGTTTGTGGTATTTCTCATCTCCTATGGCTTCTACAAATATTCTGGAGATTGAAGCAGCTGCTGTTTATTGGAGCTTAAAAATTGTTGTACAAATGAATTACTATGGTATTCATGTGGAGATGGATTGTCCTTAGCTGGTCAACATTCTTCTTAATATTTTTGAGTCTCCTTGGTTCTTACTTCATTGGATCAGAAAAATCAGAATCCTAGCTTCTAATTTAAATATTACTTAGAGCCATATTCTAAGGGAAGGAAATCAACCAACTAATTTTTTAGCTAAAAAGGCCTTGGAATCTTCTTTAGTTTCTTGTTCTACATCTATTTCTGGTTTTTTCAAGGTGTTGCTCCATGGGAATACATTAGGTTATCCTCATGTTAGATGTAATTAACTTTTTATCAATAATATCATCGTTTGGCTATATATATATGTATATATATATATATATATATATATATATATATATATATATATATATATATATATATATATATATATATATATATATATATATATATATAGTTGTTACAAGCTTGTTATTGGCAATAATAATGTTGATGCTCAAAATATTTGTCAAAGTCATTGATTCTAAATTTGTTTATTATGAGCATTGATGTAAATAACAAATAGGCCAAACAATTAATATCATTACAATGATTCTCTTCACTATGCCTTATATTCTATCTCATAGTGCTGATGTAATGTTATCATTTGAGTATAAATTATATAATCAAAAAGTGGTCATTACTTACAAATTTGAAGATGTACAACTTGATAAATTGAGCACTATCGATGATAAAGTTATGTAAATCATAGTTAACTTATGGAAAGATCTTATAATTCAGTCTTCAATGAACCATGGAAAAATTAAAAGACATGTAGTAAAATAACAAAACTCTAATGTTATCAAAAAGCAATTTAAATTTGGAGACATAATATTGAAAGCAACACGTGGTATTTCATTTATTAGTGATTAACAAAATGGATCCCACTTAAACAAAAGGGATCCCACATGGAATTGTGCTTACATCACCCAAAAATAAATTATACTCAACGCATACAATTGCAAACCAATATTAGAAAGGAGATACCAAAAACTTATAAGAGAGATGACATGAATAATTTCTATCTTTGAAAATAATGTAAAGAAGGTAATGGATAATTCCATTTATGCTTCTAGTTATGCTGGTACTTCACTTTATTGGGGTTGGAGTCCCAGGGGATACCCCTGTAGATCCACTTACCATTATGAGAGAAAGCCCTCCTACCAACCTATTCTGATCAAGTGACAATGGGTCTAGAGGGAGTCGGGTGGGCAGAGCTCCATACTTGAGCCAGCTCTCTCATACATCCTCACTTCTGTCTCTATCCCTACTTCTACATAGGATGGTATGGCAGTGGCATGTGATCCTACTCCAATTGTTATCCCTATTTATATGGAGGATAGGGTGACGGAAGCTATTTAGTGTGACATAACTATCCCACATCATCTCAGTTGACCATCGATGGTGACATCGAGATGGACCTTGAGGTTGATTTTTTTATTGATGTGACATGCCTGCCATAAGGTTATTTAGATGATCTGAATTAAGGATGATTAGCATGAAAAAGAGCTCACCATGAGAGAATCCCTCCTCATTGACCCCTCTATGGTAAGCCAAGTCATGGCCATTACCAGAGAAGGATCCCTCTCGAAGATTCCTACCATGACTGTAATAAGAATGATCCCTTTGGATCCTCTAAGTGTCAGGAGCTTCCCGCCATGAAGGATGATGGGGGAGAAAGGGATGCATTTCTAGCACATCTTCAGGATCAGATGGCCTTGATGATGGCCATTATGAACCCTATCTCTTCTAGGATTATTGTGCTATAGAAAGAGCATTTTTAGACCGCTAGTCTGTGATGAGCCTACGACATCTGATGCCACTCCTGTTCCTAAACTTGTGATGATTTTAATGAGTATTCCACCATCACCTTATGTTGTTACGCACGACATTCGGTTACAATCTTTCGTGGACAAGAAAATTAAGATCATGTTGGCGGCCTAGCGTGATAGTGTTAATGCTTGGAGAGGGAGACCATATCATGAAAACTGTAACTCTATCCCTCATTCGAAGGATTTTACTCCACAATTTAGATAGTTTTGAGGAGATGGGAAACCTAAGCAACACAAACTATTTTTCAGGCACTATTATAATATTGGCATTACGACATCCTACACTTGCTTACTTTTCATCACCAATTTAATTATTATTTTCTTTGAAAGGTATGGTGAGCTTTCAAACTGATTCATTGAGCTCGAGGATACCTTTGTGAGGCTTTTTGGCTGCGCACATCCTCAGATTAGCCTAAAAAATTTGATGGTAACACAATATAAGACCAACTAGTCTTTTGTAGACTTTTTTACACATTGAAGTAACTTGAGGTTGCAGTGTGAGCCTCCTCTATAGGAGCACCGCATTGTGGCTTTTCTTCTTAGTAAGTTGAGAGGCTCGACCTCTACCTTACTTAAGTTGCATTCTATTATATATATATAACATACTATGTAGTGTGTCAAAATCAACCCAAACCTATAAATAGCAGAGGCAGTTTTTGTGGTGTTAGAAATAAGGGCACCTTGAAAGCACTACAAATAATAAAATCTAATAGATTCTTACTTTATATGTCTCTTTTTTTTCTTCTTGTTTATTTTCTTCTCTAAATTGAGACAAATAATTCGTTACTATCTCTTATGATTATAAATAATATAATTCAATCGTTAAATCTATTTTGCATTTGATTAAGAACCAATCAAAATTCTTAATTTTGCAAATTATACAGAAATAATTTTAATAAAGTTTTATATATGTATCCGTTGGAGTGAAGTTATTTCATTCAATGAAGCTTATAAGCACGGTCTTTTAAGTAGAGTTCTATTAAAACAAAAAAAAACTATCCAGCTGATTGTTCAAAATGAAATTCAAATTTAATAAATTAAGAAGCCGATAACTTAATTTGATATTTTTTGAATGTTTCCTAAATTAAAACAGAGTTGATTTAACTTTTGGATTGATTCAGAATCTGTTCATATCAAATTTCCTAATTTATTCTAGTAAGAGGATCAAGCCAATCCATAAAGAAGGGGATTAATCTTGAAATCATTCATTCACTTACCCCGTTACTTCTCTTACAGTTCTCTAATCTTAGGAGAAATCCTACGATTGTCGAAGACACCCTAGTTGGAATATGAGAAGCAGAAATAGACTAACTTTAAGATGAGGATCAAGTACCTCCGAAAGAAAAAGCCAGACGACAAAGTTTCTTCTTTTTCAACCTGGAATTATTATAATGAGTGTGACATGTCATTTTCCTCTAGAGAAAGCGCTGTTTGGACACTCAAGAACTCATGGGGAAAGCAAACATAGAGCCAGAAAAACGTCTCTTTTAACTTTCAAACAAGCTAAGTATGCCGATGTCAAAGTAGCTTGTATTATCCTGGGGATAAGAAGGTCGAAGTTTGAAACTGACATCGATAATGCAAAGCTCAGCAAATTGAGATGGATATGCTCCAAGATAGAGTGGCAGAGGAAAACGACGAAAGTAGTGGTGACAAATTAATCTGATAACTATCACAGAATAATGTGTCGGATATCGGCACCACCAATGCTGGCGTCGGGAGGGCAAACTATCGGCCAATGCCAGTTAAGTAATAGAAATGAGGAAGTAAATGGTGGCTCGGGGGTGGACAAGGTGGCACTTACATTGTTGGCGGTTGTTGGGGTAGCGGTGGTGGTAATGTATCCACGTGATCGGTGCAATAAGGTATTCAATTCTATACAAACTTTGGGTGGGCATAAGTGTGCGCATTGTACATGGCCTCTATTGCGGCCATTTGGTAAGCAACAAAAAGTTGTTGGTAGCAGTGGTGACGATGTAAGTGGTGGTTCAAGACGTCAATCTTAATGAGTATGTGGAAGAAATGGTTCTCTAGAACTGTAATAAAAAGTTGTTATGTTTTTCTTTTTCAACTTGCAAAATAAATAAATAATTTTTTTCTTCAACTTCTTTCTTCTTAAATTCATGAAAGATTTACACGCATATCACTTAATTTCTATGTATTTAGATATCTAATATTTAAACATCAATCTTTACACATGCCCGCTTCATCTATATATGAAAGATCAATTGCATTTAATTTTTAGTAAAATAAATAACATTTTTGATGTGGAATGGATGATTTGGTGGTATGTATATAACTGCTCCAAAATGGTGTCAATACAGCTCCAAAATCAGCCCACAAACAGCATTTTAAAGCACTTCAAACAACACTTGAAAATGTCTCAAACAGCTCACATGTAAGCCTAAAACATCAATTTTAAATATCCCAAAATCAGCTGGAAAACTCAACCCAAAACAGTGTGTAAACCCTACAAAATCAGTTAACAAACTAACTCCAAATCAGTAGGCAAAGCCCTTAACATAAGCTAGAAAATAAGCATTTAATCTTTCCAAATGATTGGCAAACCAATCCCCAAAAGAGAGGCATTTTTAAAAAACAAACTTTCCGAATAGCATCCAAATCATTTCACAATGGCATTTACAGCTGCTCAAAACATGGCAAAAATCATTCCCAAACTTTGTTCAAAAATGCCCCCAAACAAGCCATAAATAATCTCGAGAGGCTGCAGCTAACTACAACAAAAACAGCCCAAAAGTTGTATTTTAAAAAGGCTTCAAGCTGTAACGAAACCAGCCCAATGAAAGTATTTTTTTACAAGTTCTTTATCAGCATTTGACATAGTCCCAATAATGACATTTATAAGCTCAAAAAAAAAAAAAAAAATGCAGCAAAACAGGCCATCAAATTCCTCCAAAACTGCAACCATGTACATGCACTTTACAAGGACGTTTATGACGAAAACACTCCTAACAACAATAACACAACTTCTGGTGAATACAAGTTGTAGAGGTGAGAGCGGGCACGAAAAGCTTTCAAGGCTGAAATTTAGTGGTGAAATAAAAGAGGCACATTTAAAGAGTAGAAGATTTTCATGCATACCACCCAATCCCTCTGCATTTTCATTCTTAAAACTAGACTTTACTGTTTGCTTCCCCAAATATTCCCATTTTCTTCTTTCAGAAGAATAAAATACACATTCTTTATACACAGATTAAAAAACAAAATGGTGTATGTAAGAAAAATGAAGTAAGGTGTTAGGAATGTGAATATATGAGAATTGAACGGCATGCATGGGAATGCCTTTAAAATTTAATAACATATCAGTGCTGATAAGGAAGGCCATAGGAAGAATGTATGAGCTGAGCCTTCACATCTAAATGGATGCATAAAAAGCCATCCGAACTTTTCATAATTTTCAAAGAGGATGAAAATTTCAGATTTTATAAATATAAAGCACCAAAGTATTTGTAATCCTTCCACATTTTTCAAATAAAAATCTAAAACTCTCAAGCTTTGTAAATATAAAGCATTGCCACCCTCTAAATTTTTCAAATAGGATGAAAAGTTTCAGATTTTGTTAAATAAGACCCCAACATATTTCAGATTTTTGTAAATATGTCATCAAACATTTCAGATTTTGCAAAGAAAGACTCCAACATATTTCAGATTTTTGCAAAGAAAGCCCTAAACATTTCAGATTTTGCAAATCAAGGCTCCAACATGTTTTAGATTTTGCAAATGAAGCCCTAGACATTTCAGATTTTGCAAATCAAGGCTCCAACATATTTCAGATTTTATAAAAATGCCATCAAATATTCTCATATTTTGCAAAAATACAATCAAACAATCTCAGATTTTTCAAAAGTGCCACCTAGAAATTTATGATTTCCAATGTGTAATTGTCCTAAAATATAGAAATCAACATTTAGGCAAATGTGTGAATGCATAAGATTTGTGTGGTATTTATGTAAATCTTTCTTGATAATGAAATGCAAAGAGAACAAATTTTATGAGTCCAAGTAACTCATTAATGTCATTTCTCATTCCTAAAATATAAGATTTTCCATAACCTGCGAAGCATATGGGTCAACACAAGTAACCACATTTGGGACTACCGGAGAATGTTCAAACTTTTACTGAAGCAATTATCACATAAAGGAATTCCCATACGGGCATCACAGTGCTTCAAAATCCAACTAACATATGTAAAAAGAAAAGCATCAGCATTTATAGAGCATTAATATGAGATTTGGCCTCCATAAACTATCACATTCCCTTCGCTTTCACATGCTATAATATCAATGCAAGTTTCAAATGTGAAAAAGCATGCATACTCAAGTTCAGAAACTAGTTAAAAGAGAGCAATGTAATCAGCCCTAGGAGTCCCTTCCATACTAAAGCTAGCTGAAGCATTCCCCTCACCCCTTTTTTATATAATTTATGTTAGCAAAGTAACATTGACAATAGAGGAGGGGAAGGGAGAGGCTTACCTTACTTTGCTAACGCAAAAACTAGAATAGAGAAAAAAGTTTCAGGGCTCTAAGGACATCAAGCACCAACCCAATAAAAATTTCGGCAGCACCTCCTTCTCCTCAAGCCTTCAACAACCTCAAAACTAACCCTAAGCAGGGATCATATAGAGGGGGGGTGGGTCGAATGGGGCAACAGACGAAATTATAGCCGGAGGAAGGCGACACCGAGAAGAGGAAGGGCCGGCCACGGGGCATTCTCGCGATTGGAGAATCGCTCGGTCGAGCGAGTCTTGAGGAGGTGAGCCGCAGGCGAGAGAAGAGGAACCGGGCGCTGGATGTGCGCGAGCTAGTGCTTGCGAAAAGAAAAGGGGGAGGACGAACCAGCGATCCAATCGTGCCAAATAAAAAGATGCTGTCTGCGTGGTTTTAGGTTAGGGTTTTAAAAAGAAATTAAAATGTCCCTTTTTTATATTAATATTATAGTATTTAAAATTATAATCTCACGATTCGTGCACTTTTCGCACGTGCATGAAATCATATCAAATTGAATGTCTCCCCTAGGTAAAGTCGACGTTCCGGACGCAAAGACGCAGTCGGTTTCGTCATCCGAGGTCGTTCGGACGAGTTCATCGATTTACGTGCAATTTGCACGTGCGCGAAAATGTAGCAATATGAGTGTCTTTTTAGGATAAAATCGACATTCCAGATGCACCGGTGCAGTTCGTTTCGCCATCTGAGGTCATCCGGACAAGTTCATTGATTTGCTTGTGTGAATGTATAAAGGTCATAAAGGGTGCCCTAAGGTTTTGGATCTTATTAGGAATTCTCTTCGAGCCTCCACATATAGTCGTCTTTAACCACTCGACCAAATGACGATGGTCAGTAAACACAACCACTCGATCAAATGGTGATGGCTTGAGATAACCCATGCGAGACATCGTAAGAGAAACAGGAAGTGGCTTAAATTTCTACGAGGGGATGGTTTCAGCACTAGTCCTCTAAGAGAGTCAAACAGAAAATCCTAGTGCTAGAACCTAGGGTATAAGGAGAGGTAGAAAAAGACCTCATAAAAAAAAATGAGGTCAACAAGTAATAAATTTAGCAACATATAAAATCACAAAGGATAATATTTTATCCTGCTTGTTTATTAATGATTAATGTACAGTTAATTTTCTTGTTTTTTTTTCACAATTAACATACAAAATGATTAAAAATCATAGAACTGAATATGTATGGTTGAAACCCCTTAAATCAAGCTTAAATCAAAAGTTCATACGAGAACCAAACCAAAATTAAAGCACAACCAAGATACTTCAGTTCGACTCGAAGTATGTTGAAAAGTAAACCGATTATCGGTTCAACTACTTGACCTCATCAGCTCTAAATGCTTTGAGTAAATTTCATCCATCAAAAGGATTTCCTTTATTCAAGTACCATTATGTATGTACAATTCGTGTATTTTTTATTTTTTGTATGTAACTTACTATATAGCGTGTTTGAGTCAACCCTAACCTATAAATAGGGGAGGCATTTATGGCTTGGAGGAACAATAACAATTTTTAAACAACTCTACTGGTAATCAAATCTCAAGTTTTGTTTCTTTGCAATCCCCCTTTTTTTTCCTCATTTTTTTCACTCTTTTAAATCTATTGTGTATGTGACTTGAACCTACACACATATATAGATAGATCGCCAATTATGATGTATTTACACATTTAGCACTTAAACTTTCATAATTGCATGCATATAACAAAATTTTTAATATCATATAAAGAGTATCACCATTATTTTTTTAAGTGAAATATACATCTTATATACGCAAGTAGATGACGTCAAAGCCTTAAGGTTATAAATCTGAAAGTTTATATGTTGCAATATAAATGTATAAGAATTATATAAAAAATTTAGTTATTTCTATTTATGACAGTAAATAACATAACATGTTCGTAAGTTTTGGTATTTATAGAAATAATTTAATTAGAGTTTGAAAAAAACTATCCTGCTGCTTGTTTATAATGAGATTCAAATTTGATAAACTGAGAAATTGAAAACATATTTTGATATTTTTAGAATGTTTCTAAAATTAAAACAACGTTTAAATTAACTTTTTAATGAAGTGAGAAATAGAAAACTTGTTTTCGTATTTTTAGAATGTTTCCAAAATAAAAACAAAGTTTGAATTAGTTTCCTAATTTATTCTAATAGGATGGCAGTCCCTCTCTATAAAGAGGAGGATGGGTTTTGAAGTACTTCGCAACGCTCACATTCGCTCAGTTTCTTGCTTCCCTCACATTAGCTCACATATAGATAACTATCTCGAGGAATCATACGAACCTGGTATGGAGCTTCATTCGAAGACGCCACCGTAGCAATCGGAGGAGCAAAAAGAGAAGAATTCCAAGATTAGGATCAAACTCTACTGAAAGAAAAAGCCGAAAGCGAGAGCTTCTTCTTTTTCAACCCAGAATCGCTGTGGGGAGTGTGACATGTCGTTTAACTCCACAAAAGCCCTGTTTGGGCCCTCAAGGATTCATCACAAAAGTAACAAGGGAGCAAAAGAAAAGACATTTTTAGGTTTGAGAGAAGCCAAGCATGTCGATGTCATGGCAGCTTGCATTCTCATGGGGATAAGAAGGTCCAAGTGTGAAGCAGACATTGATGATGCAAAGCGGAGCAAACTGAAATGGATTTGCGCAAAGATAGAGAAGCAGATGAAAAAAATGAAGGAAGTGGTACCATTAGTGCTAGCGGCAATTGGGTCTGCTGAGGTGGAAATGCATCGATGTGAATAAGTGCGGTGAGGTGTTCAATTCTGGACAGGCTTTGGGCGGGCACAAGCGTGCACATTATACAGGGCCTCCACTGTACCGTCGGTAAAGCAACGTAAGTTTTTCGGCGGCTGTGGTGGCGGTGGACTAGATGGTTCGCGACTTCCTGTGGAAGAAATGGTTTTCAGAAAGTCTTTGTTTCTGTTTCGTCTCTGTAAAATGTCTTCGTTTTCAAAATATAGCATAAAAAAAGACTATGCTTCTTCAATTTCTTTGTCATTTAAATTCATTTGTCTCTTCAAACTTTTTTTATGATGGACAGTGCCCAATCATTCCCCTAAAAAAATCATATTAACAATAAATTTATCAGTTTTGATGATAACTGTTTGATTAATTAGTAATTTAATTATAGTAAATTTGGCATATTATTATTTAATTGGACAGAAGCATCTTTTTATTAAACTAGTTTGTGAATTAAATTAGGTAATCTTTTAAATCCTTTTTCTTAATATTATATATTTTAACTAAATGAAACTCTCAATACATAAAGTACTTTAGTCTTGTTTGTTGTGCCTTAATGGTATATTTATCTCTGTATGTGTGTATTTCCGTTGGAATATATACGTGTATTTTTATGGGACAGAATTTACTTCATCCAAACAAAAACATAAATTAAAAACGGTCATTTAGTTAAATTCAAATTTAAATTCCTGAAACAGAGAAATCAAAAACCGGATTTCATATTTTTGGAATGTTTCCAAATTTAAAAGATAATTTATTTAATTTTTTTTGTTAAATCTGATTTTGTTAAGATTTAATTTCCAAATATATGCTTGTTGGAAGATAAAATAAATCTATTAAAGAAGAGGAACAATCTCATTATGTTTCATCTGACTTGGTTTGTCGGGATCAATTAAGCCAGTATCTCTTAGAATTACTGCTAAACAAGAGAATCTCAAGTCCCTAAGATGAAGCTTCAGTCATCAGCGCCACCGCTGGAATCTGAGCAGCTGAAAAAGATCTCCTTGAAAATTCGAAACAAACTCTACCGATCTGTTAAGGATGCTTCTTCTTCTTAAAGCTGCAATCGTTGCACTGAGTGTGGCATGTCGTATTCCTCCACCAAAGCCTTGTTTGCACACTTAAGAATTCATCGAAAAAGTAATAGGGGAGTCGAAAAGAGCTCTCTTTCACATTTGACGCAAGGAAAGCATGGCAAAGATGTCTTAGCAGCCTGCATTCGCATGGAGATAAGACAGTTGAAGTCAGATACTGCCATCGATGATGCGAAACTGAGCCAACTTAGATGGGTTTGCGCCAAGATAGGGAGGGAGAGGATGAAGAAAACGAATGAAATAGTGGCAAAGCAATCCAATAATGATTTGTGCATAACTTGCCAGATGGTCACACTGGCGTCGTCAATGCTAGCGTTACGTGAGCACAACATCGGCCAACGCATAACAAGTAGTAGCAATGAAGAAGTGAAAACCATGTCGGCTATTGGGGCTACGGAGGCGGAGATGCATCGTTGTGATAAATGCAATAAAATCTTCAATTCTGGGCAGGCTTTGGGTGGGCACAAACGTGCGCAATATACTGGTCCTCGATTGTGCCGCTCGGGGGAGAAATGGGAGGTTGTCGGCTGTAGCGGTGGCAGAGGAAGTATTAGTTCACCACATTGATCTTAATTAGATGGCAGAAGTTGTGTTTCACTAAAATTAAATAGCTTATTTTGTGTGTCATTTGTGTGTTTCTATTCAATGAGAGTTACTCGATGACTTTCTTATGAATGTGTAAAATAAATAAAAAATTTGTTTCTTCATTTTTTTTTCCTTCCCTCTCAAATCAAATATGCTTGGTGTTGGAGGATCTGCAACAAAATCCTATAAGTTCAAACCTGAGCTAACTTATTTATAATAAAACAGAGAAGGTAATTCCAATTTATCCTTGGATGGTGGGGTCAACCGCCTTACGAATCCTTGATCTTTTGATTATCATAATTGATTGTTTCATTTATTTATTTCCTCCACAACAAACAAAATTAAAATATGGTTGAAGCTGGAACTTCAAATTGTCATTCAAATTTTATTTTCTTATATTAGAGCCTTCACAAAAGATGGAGAGAAGGGAACGTCCCATATTTGTTACTATGTTAGCTCAAATTACTCGAATATATTAGAAAAAGGAGTCATTTACAAATATAACAACCAACTTTTATGTACTTATATATCTAACACCTAAACTTTAATTATTGTTTTTGAATCCTAAATTGTCTTTTCTGAAGATGCCCCAAGAGTTTAGGATTGCGTGAAGGAAAGAAGAGAGAAATAGAGTATAATAAGCCAGGAGTTTTGTCTGCGGTGTGGGCGGAAAGAGATTGGGTTTGAGTGTCAATGTCAAGAAGTCGCCATCTAATATTAGCCTAGTTTTATTCCTATAAATCCTATGAAGGATTTAGAAAATTTTTTAGGACTAATAGTAGAAAAGGATATTTATGATAATTCTTATATGAGGATATTCTAGAATAACATATTCTAGAATTTTCATATTAAGAAGATCATGGTAAACCGTAGATTTCTATTTCGGGTTCTTTTAGATCTCATATAGAAGCTGAGCTTCTATAGTTAATTACATCTTAAACAATTTTCAATTATTTAAGAAAACTTCGATTAATGTTAATCATTTGTTTTCTAAATAAATTTTATTTTTAAGGAGAGATGTACCCACTATCACTCCCGAATGTTTTTATATCATGTTATTGAACATTTTAGGTATTATGTCTAACCTAAAGGTTCTGGTTTTGTCTTTGTTATCAATGTCATTGTTTTGTTGAAAAGTTTCAGGTTATATGTCTAACCTAAAAGTTTTGGTTTTTTTTTTTGTCAATGTCGTTGTTTTTGTTGAAAAGTTTCAGGTTGTGTCTAACCTAAAAGTTTTGGTTTTATTTTTGTTCGCCTAAAATGTCGTCCTGCAAAACAGAGTTAGTACATCTTATAACATGTAAAGAAAATCTAAGCGATATTTCTTGTTTTCACCCTGCAAAGAAAACATTGTCAGAAATAATGTCACAGAATATTTGGATATATCTTGGATGTCAATTTATGTCAAATTATTTTGAAATGTCAATTTTATGTTGGTTATGTTGTTTTATTTTTGAAATGTCAAATTTTTGTCGATTATGTCGAGTTTTGGTTTGAAATATTGAATTTATATCTTTATTTTAAGTTTAAACTTAAATTCGAATTAACTTGAGTTCATGTCCGTCCGAACTTAAGTTAAAAGGTTTAGTTTAGATTAACTTGAGTTCATGTACTGTTCGAACTTAAGTTAAAAGGTTGAAAGTTAGATTCAATATTGTTTGAATTAACTTGGGTTCATGTCTGGTTGAACCTAAGTTAAATTCAATGTTGATTGAATCTAATTAACTTGAGTTCATGTCTGTCTGAACTTTAAGTTAAAAATGTTTGAAATTAGATTCAATATTGATTGAATTAACTTGGATTCATGTCTGGTTGAACCTAAGTTAGATTCAATGTTGATTGAATCTATTTAACTTGAGTTCATGTCTGTCTGAACTTAAGTTAAAAGGTTTGGCTCATAATAGATTTAATTAAATTTTAAGTTTTGTTTAAATAGGACTTAAAGGTTAATCAAGTCTAATAAATTAGACTTAATTAGATTTGCAGACCATCTAAGTCCCTTTTAGATAAGACTTAAGTTTTAATTAAGTCTATTTAAAGTTAGACCTAGACTTAGGATTAAGTTTAATATAGATTGAACTTAAGTTTAGGTTTTATTTAAGTCTAATATAGGTTAGACTTAAGTTTTTTTTTTTTTTTTTTGGGTTGAACTTAAGTTCATGTCAAGTTGAACTTTAGTTTTACTTATGTCTAGTATGGGTTAGACTTAAGTTAGGTCTAGTTTTGACTTAGATTCATATTTAAGTTGAATCTAAATTTGGTTTTACTTAAGTCTACTATAGGTTAGACTTAAGTCGAGCACTGGGTTTGACTTAGGTTTATGTTGAATTAAACCTAGGTCTGGTTTTACTTAAGTCTAATGTAGATTAGACTTAAGTTTGGTTTAATTGAATTTAGGTTCAATGTGGGTCGGACCTAAGGTTTAGGTTAACTTGAGTTTAAATTGGATTGGACTCGAGTTAGGTTATGTTTGAGTTTAGGTTAGGTTCGATATGGATTGAACCTGAGGTTTAGGTTAACTTGAGTTCAAGTTGGATTGGACTCAAGTTATGTTTAAGTTTAGGTTAGGTTCGATGTGGGTTGAACCTAAGGTTTAGGTTAACTTGAGTTCAAGTTGGATTGGACTCAAGTTAGGTTATGTTTGAATCTAATTCAATGTTTGAGTTTAGGTTAGGTTCAATGTGGTTTGAACCTAACATTTAAGTTAACTTGAGTTCAAGTTGGATTGGACTCAAGTTAGGTTATGTTTGATATTTATGTTATGTTAGACTTGGACTAAAGGTTGGATTTGGGTTTAATTAAACCTTAGTTGATTAAGGTTTAATAATTAATCAAGTCTAATGTGGTAGACTTAATTAGAATTTGTGTTTGATTAAGTCTTACTTAGTTAAGACTTAATAGTTTAATTAGGTCTAATGAGTTAGACTTAATTAAGGTTTATGTTTGATTAAGTCTAATTTAGTTAAGACTTAATGGTCTAATTAGGTCTAAAGGTTAGATCTAATTAGGGTTTAAGTTTGATTAAACCTTAGTTAGTTAAGGTTTAATGGTTTAATTAGGTCTAATGGGTTAGACCTAATTAGGGTTTATATTTGATTAAACCTTAGTTAGTTAAGGTCTAATGGTTTAATTAGGTTCAATGGGTTAGACCTAATTAGGGTTTAAGTTTGATTAAACCTTAGTTAGTTAAGGTTTAATGGTTTAATTAGGTCCAATGGGTTAGACCTAATTAGAGATTTATATATGATTAAACCTTAGTTAGTTAAGGTCTAATGGTTTAATTAGTTCAATGGGTTAGACCTAATTAGGGTTTAGGTTCGATTAAGTCTAATTTAGTTAAGACTTAATGGTTTAATTAGGTCTAAGGGCTAGACCTAATTAGGGTTTAAGTTTGATTAAACCTTAGTTAGTTAAGGTTTAATGGTTTAATTAGGTCTAGTGGGTTAGACCTAATTAGGGTTTATATTTGATTAAACCTTAGTTAGTTAAGGTATAATGGTTTAACTAGGTCTAATGGGTCAGACCTAATTAGGGTTTAGGTTCGATTAAGTCTAATTTAGTTAAGACTTAATGGTTTAATTAGGTCTAAGGGTTAGACCTAATTTGGGTTTAAGTTTGATTAAACCTTAGTTAGTTAAGGTTTAATGGTTTAATTAGGTCTAGTGGGTTAGACCTAATTAGGGTTTAGGTTCGATTAAGTCTAATTTAGTTAAGACTTAATGGTTTAATTAGGTCTAAGGTTTAGACCCAATTAGGGTTTAAATTTGATTAAACCATATGTTTTAAGGGGGTTAATTAAGTTTAATATGTTTTTAATTAAAGGTTTGGTTTTGAATTAAACCCTAAGGTTCAATAAGTTAACCAAGTCTAATGTGTCCTTAAACTTAATTAAGAGGATTTGGTTTTGGTTAATTAAGTCTAATATGTCCTTAAACTTAATTAAAGAGTTTTGATTTTGGTTAATTAAGTTAATATGCCCTTAAACCTAATTAAGAGAGCTTAGTTTTGGTTAATTAAATTTAATATGTCCTTAAACTTAATTAAAGAGTTTTGATTTTGGTTAATTAAGTTTAATATGTCCTTAAACCTAATTAAAAGAGCTTAGTTTTGGTTAATTAAGTTTAATATGTCCTTAAACCTAATTAAAATTTAATTTTTATATTAAACCTAATTTAAGTAAGGTTTAATGGGTTAATTAAGCTTAATTTGTCTTTAAACTTAATTAAAAGATTTGATTTTGGTTAATTAGGTTTAATATGTCCTTAAACCTAATTAAAAAATTAATTTTTATATTAAACCTAATTTAAGTAAGGTTTAATGGGTTAATTAAGCTTAATTTGTCTTTAAACTTAATTAAAAGATTTGATTTTGGTTAATTAGGTTTAATATGTCCTTAAACCTAATTAAAAATTTAATTTTTATATTAAACCTAATTTAAGTAATGTTTAATGGGTTTAAATGTTATTTTTAAACCTAATTAAATCTAATTTGGTCATTTTAGACTTAAATGAAGTTTACCATTAGTCTATCATAGACTAGAACCATTTTCAAACTTAGATCACTGATGAAAATAGGCTAAGTTTATAAAGGGTTATTTTTAGGATTAAAATTATTTAATTAATAAAGAATTTCAACCCTAAGTTTCAAAATATTATTCAAAATAATTTCTATGACCTAGAAATGGTTTTCTTAGGGTTATTGTCTGTTGCCCTATCAATTCTAGTCATTTGCATTTTATTTTTCTTAATTTTCAATTTTTTTATAATTATTATTTGAAATAATTACAAAGAAACTTGAAAATTCAAGAAAAGTGCCTTAGACATGTTTTCTGTCCTTGGAAAAATCATGAAAGGTTCCTAAGAACATGAAGATAAATGCCTCAAAGTTTCATAATTTTTTGATTTATAAATAATTTTTAATAATTAAAATACTCCAGAGAGTATTTAATTAATTAAAAATTAAATACAGGGAATAAAATTATGATTTTTATTTCATAATTTTCTCCTCTTCAAGAGCTTTCCAGAGGTATTTTTATCATATTTTTGTGACCTCTAGATAAAAAGATATTGATTTTTGAAGTTTTTAAGGTTTTATGGATTTTTTTTTATAATTTCCCGCCGCCAAACTCACCGCCGTTCGACGCGTGTCCTCGTACGCGTCGAACGAGCGGGAGGATCCGCTGTGGGGATCCGAACACGGGACACCGCGGGGAATCATCCGCGCCGTCCATCCCTAAGGCGCGGGATCGGACGGTCGAGATAATTCGGATAAAAATCTGAATTATTTCGAACCATTAAACTTTAAACATCAATATCTCACTCATTTCTTGATGAAATTGAGTGATTTTTTTTAAATGATCATACTGGATGAGAAGTATCCATCCATACGGTGATGATACAC
This sequence comes from Papilionanthe hookeriana x Papilionanthe teres, assembly GCA_022702705.1. NCBI lineage: Eukaryota > Viridiplantae > Streptophyta > Magnoliopsida > Asparagales > Orchidaceae > Papilionanthe > Papilionanthe hookeriana x Papilionanthe teres. The sequence continues at coordinate 153,066,172 of CM040426.1, forward strand.
TTCAGGCTAAGCATAACACATGATATATCAAAAATACGAATTATTTTGTAAAGAAAAATTCCATACCTTTGCCACAAGCAAATCAAGCTAGATCAGACCTTATGGTTGCCTTCTAGGACCCCAATGGAAGGTTATTGCTGCAGCAATTTGATCCAGAAGTCGGGCTTAGGGGAGAATTTTGAAGAAGTACCTAATTTGGGCTGTTTTTGAAATTTGATCAAATTGGCTCAAATAGGCTCAATCTATGGCTTGGATTTGATCCTAATGGATTGCTAAGACTCTTAGGAAGAGTTCTTATGTTGGGGGCAAGAGGATTTGGGCAGCCTATGGGTCTCCCTAATTTTTTTTCTCCTTCCTTAGGCTCGGGTATGGGCTCCTTTTATAGCCGAGGGAGGCCATGGTTTAGCTTAGGTTGTTTTAGGGGAGTAGTTATCTCCCCTATCAGTTCATTGGAAGAGAAATTCGGCTGAGGATAGGCATTGATGCTTCTCCCTAAGTTTTCCATGATGAATCTCATTGCTTTGGCTCTCCCCCATTGGATCATGCAAGAGGTGTTTTGTGAGCTTCCTTACTTCTCCTAATGAGCTTACACATCACCTCTTGGGCTCGGCAAATGATGACACACAAGCTCACCCTTCATGATTCCATTTAACCATGGTGAGGGGGGGGGGGGGGGTTTCATGCATGGTTTTCCTTCCATTGGGTAGCTTGGGAGGTGGGGGATGAGGCCTCATGTTGGTCGGCCACCTCATGGCTAAATGAAGCTTAGGGTGAAGGAGGAAGAGATACCTCACCCCATGCATCATGATGGGTGTTAACCCATGGCTAAGTTGATTTAAAGTGGGCTTAATTATGTGTTAATTATGCCTTAAGATGGGTTTAGCCTAATAATGAGAAGGCTATGTGTCATTTCATTTCTTTTTTAATTCCCATTTTAATTAATTATTTTATTAATTAAAATTGTTGGAAAATGTTTTATTAATCAATTTATTAATTGAAAATAATTTCAAATTAATTAATTGATTAATTTTATCATTTTTGTCATTTTATGATTTTAATTTAATTTTCATTTTAATTAATTATGTCATTTAATTAAAATATTGAAAATTAAATCATTAGTCATTTTAATTAATCAAAATAATTTTGAAATTAATTATTTGATTAATTTTGTTGTTTTTATTTCATTTTTATCTATTTTAATCAAAATAGATAGGTGTTGACCAATTTTAACCTGGGTTGACCCAAGTCAGCCCAAATTGATCATTTTAATTTTAAAATGTCCAGTATTTGTGATTTTGTCATTGTGGGGTTTTAAATGTGTCATTGGGTGAAAGGGTTGACTTATGGGTCAACAGGGTTGGTCATTGGGTCTGGTTTGACCATTTTGACCAATGTTGACTTTTTAGGTCATAAGGTTGACCTATGGGGTCAACAGGGTTGGTCATTAGGTCTGGTTTGACCATTTTGACCAAAGTTGACTTTTTATGTCATAAGGTTGACCTATAGGGTCAACAGGATTGGTCACTGGGTCTAGTTTGACCATTTTGACCAATGTTGACTTTTTAGGTCATAAGGTTGACCTATGGGGTCAACAGGGTTGGTCATTATGTCTGATTTGACCATTTTGACCAATGTTGACTTTTTAGGTCATAATGTTGACCTATGGGGTCAACAGGGTTGGTCATTAGGTCTGGTTTGACCATTTTGACCAAAGTTGACTTTTTAGGTCATAAGGTTGACATATGGGGTCAACAGGGTTGGTCATTGGGTCTGGTTTGACCATTTTGACCAAAGTTGACTTTTTAGGTCAAAAGGGTGACCTATGGGGTCAACGGGGTTGGTCATTGGATGCGGTTTGACCATTTTGACCAAAGTTGACTTTTTAGGTCAAAGGGTGACCTATGGGGTCAACAGGGTTGGTCATTGGGTCTGGTTTGACCATTTTGACCAATGTTGACTTTTTAGGTCATAAGGTATTGACTCATTGTAAAATGAGGTCAACAAGTTTCTTATAGAGAGAATTGGGAGCCGTCCTTTTATTTGGTTTTTGCATTCTATTTATAAGAGTACATTCTGTACAATTACAGAAAGAATGGAGAAACCACTCTTTACAATAGATGTTTTAATTGATCGTATGAATTTCATATCATATTTGTGTTATAATATAAAGTTTAACACGATGGTAATTGACTAACGGACTTGCTTGAATTCGGCCGATTGAAGCGATCGGCTAAGTGTTGAATTTGCCCTCATAAGTACGTGTCGGTTGGCCGAGGCGCATGATTTAATTTTTGAAATGGCCTTAAAGTACTCTCCCACTCTCTTTGGTTTCGTTAAGGACACTTGTCCTTCGTCCTTGATGGAGAACGAAGTCAAGTAGTTGCAAAAGAAGTATGTCATGCAAGACAACGCCACCTTTCGAAAGTTGCTCGTGTCGGCATAAGCGACGGAACTTTTGGGCAAGCATCTGGTTTTTTACCATGTAAATAATATAATATACACTAAATAATCCGGTTATTACTATTTATGAAAGTAATATAACATACAGTAAATTTTGTAATTTTACCAAATATTCATTCCTAAATGACATGAGAGCTCTAATTTTTCATAAAACATTCCATTACTGTTATATAGATCAATTAATAACAAATCTTAATTGTTAAATTTCTACTGCGTTTGATTAAGATAATAGTAAAAATTTTTAATTTTTTCAAGTCCTCTAATGAAGTTATATAAGCAGTCTTTTAATCCAATAAAGATTATATAATCACCGTCTTCTAATTAGAGTTTGAAAAAAATTATCCTGCTGTTTGTTAATGATGAGATTCAAATTTAATAAACTGAGATATACGAAACTTAATTTGGTATTCTTAGAATATTTCTAAAATTAAAACAAACTTCGAATTAGTTTCCTAATTTATTATAGTAGGAAGATAGTCCCTCTCTATAAATAAGAGGGGTATTGAAATAATTCGCAACTCACTTCTCTGCTTCGCTCACATTCGCTCACAGAGAAATCCTACAGACCTACTATGGAGCTCCATTCGACGACGCCACCGCAGCAATCTGAGGAGCAAAAAGAGAACAATTCCAAGATTAGGATCAAATTCTACTGAAAGAAAAAGCCCAAAGCGAGAGCTGCTTCTTCTTCAACCCAGAATCGCTGCGGGGAGTGTGACATGTCGTGTAACTACACAAAAGCCCTGTTTGGGCCCTCAAGGAATCATCATAAAAGTAGCAAGGGAGACAAAGAAACGCCATTTTTAGGTTCGAGACAAGCTAAGCATGCCAATGTCATGGCAGCTTGCATTCTCGTGGGGATAAGAAGGTCCAAGTGTGAAACAAACATTGATGAAGCAAAGCGGAGCAAACTGAAATGGATTTGCGCCAAGATAGAGAGGCAGATAAAAAAGACGAAGGAAGTGGTACCATCAGTGCTAGCGACAGTTGGGGCTGCGGAGGTGGAAACGCATCGGTGTGATAAGTGCGGTGAGGTGTTCAATTCTGGACAGCCTTTGGGCGGGCACAAGCGTGCACATTATAAAGGCCCTCTACTGTGCCGTTGGTGAAGCAACATAAGTTTGTTGGTGGCTGTGGTGGCGGTGGAATTAATAGAGTCTGTGGAAATCTCTATTCTTTCATTGTTGCTCTCCTTTTGAGTTTCTGTTCATTCATTATTGTCGTCTCTGTAAAATATTTCATTTTCAAAATATAGAATTAAAAAAAGACTTTGTTTCTTCATTTCCTATCTCAATTAAATTCATTTGTGTCGGAACCAACAAAAAGCTCTTTTTACGATGGACTTTATTTCTTCATTTCCTCTAAGAAATAATATTAACAAAAAATTCATCAGTTTTTATGATAATTTTTTGATTAATTAGTAATTTAACTATAGTAAATTTGGCATATTATTATTTAATAAATTAACTAATTTTTATAAATTACATTTTCCGAAACAATGTACTTGAAGCATCTTTTCATTAAACTACTTTGTGAATTAAATAAGGTAATCATTTAAATTCTTTTTCTTAGTATTAAATATTTTAACGAAATGAAATTGTCAATACATAAAGTACTTTAGTATACTTAACTAATGAATTAAACGGTTTTCAAATTTTATATACTCAAAAGTGAAATGAGAAATTTAATACTTCGAATTCAACGTGCACAGATAACTTAAATCCAATTTCATAAAAATAATTAAATGTCTAAAGAAAAATTAATAATCAATGGCATCAATATGAACCTCGACATCATCTAGTCATGAAATGTGAACTATAAAATCTCTTAATATTGAACAAAGCTGATAAAATTTAAGAATTCCAGAGTGATGACAATGTAACAACTGTCAATGACTTTCATCTTCTTCTTATCATCACTTCATAGTATAAGCTAATTATCATTTACTAATTGTCATTATTGGACTATTGTTTCTTAACCATTGTCTCCTCCAACCAACATCATTGATTGTTGTCATCATTAATAAGTTCCAAGCATGTAATTAATAATTATATTGATGGCCACTAATGCTTATAAGACTTTTGCATATCATTTCCAATATATATCATCCCCAATAAGGCTAAAACATGTTATTGACTTGAACAATGATATTAAAATATCTTTCAAATTTGATGTAAATTATCACCATTAATTTGATGCTTGTTATCTGTTTATATCACTAATAAATATGTAAGTGTATGCTCTAGCACAATTGATTCATGATATATATATATATATATATATATATATATATATATATATATATATATATATATATATATATATATATATGGTTGTTACAAGCTTGTGATTGGCAATAATAATGTTGATGCTCAAAATATTTGTCAAAGTCATTGATTCTAAATTTGTTTATAATGAACATCGATGTAAATAACAAATAGGCCAAACAATTAATATCATTACAATGCTTCTTTTCACTATTCCTTATATTCTATCTCATAGTGCTGAGGTTATGTTATCATATGAGTACAACTTATATAATCAACAAGTGGTCATTACTTACAATTTTGAAGATATAAAACTTGATGAATTGAGCACTATCGATGATAAATTTATGTAAATCATAGTTAACTTATGAAAAGATCTTATAATTCAGTCTTCAATGAACCATGGAAAAATTAAAAGACATGTAGTAAAATACCAAAACTCTAATGTTATCAAAAAGCAATTTAAATTTGGAGACAAAATATCAAAAGCAACAGATGTGGTATCTCATTTATTAGTAATTAACAAAATGGATCCAACATGAACAAAAGGGATTCCACATGGAATTGTGCCTACATCACCCAATAATAAATTAGACCCAACGCATACAACTGTAAACCTATATTAGAAAGGAGATACCAAAAACTTATAAGAGAGATGACATAAATAATTTTTATCTTTAAAAATAATGTAAAGAAGGTAATGGATAATTCCATTTATGCTGCAGCTTATGCTGGTACTTCACATTATTGGGGTTGGAGACCCAGGGGATACCCCTGTAGATCCACTTACCATTATGAAAGAAAGCCCTCCTACCACCCTATTCTGATCAAGTGACAATGGGTCCAGAGGGAGTCGGGTGGGCAGAGCTCCATACTTGAGTCAGCTCTCTCATACATCCTCGGTTCAATCACTATCCCCACTTCTACATAGGATGGTATGGCAGTGGCATGTGATCCTACTCCATTTGTTATCCCTTTTTATTTGGAGGATAGGGTGTTGGAAGCTATTTAATGTGATGTTATTATCCCACATCATCTCAGTTGACCATCGATGGTGACATCGAGATGGACCTTGAGGTTGATTTTTTTATTGATGTGACATGTCTGCCATAAGGTTATTTAGATGATCTGAATTAAGGATGATTAGCATGAAAAAGAGCTCACCATGAGAGAATCCCTCCTCATTGACCCCTCTCTGGTAAGCCAAGTCATGGTCATTACCAGAGAAGGATCCCTCTCGAAGATTCCTACCATGACTTTAATAAGAATGATCCCTTTGGATCCTCTAAGTGTCAGAAGCTTCCCGCCCTGAAGGATGATGGGGGAGAAAGGGATGCATTTCTAGCACATCTTCAGGATCAGATGGCCTTGATGATGGCAAATATAAACCCTATCTCTTCTAGGATTATTGTGCTATAGAAAGAGCATTTTTAGACCGCTAGTCTGTGATAAGCCTACGACATCTGATGCCACTCCTGTTCCTAAAATTGTGATGATTTTAATGAGTATTCCACCATCACCTTATGTTGTTATGCACGACATTTGGTTACAATCGCTCGTGGACAAGAAAATTAAGATCATGTTGGCGGCCTAGCGTGATAGTGCTAATGCATGGAGAGGGAGACCATATCATGAGGACTGTAACTCTATCCCTCATTCGAAGGATTTTACTCCACAATTTAGATAGTTTTGAGGAGATGGGAAACCTAAGCAACACAAACTATTTCTCAGGCACTATTATAATATTGGCATTACAACATTTTACACTTGCTTACTTTTCATCACCAATAAAATTATTATTTTCTTTGAAAGGTATGGTGAGCTTTCAAATTGATTCATTGAAGACATTCATTGAGCTCGAGGATACCTTTGTGAGGCTTTTTGGCTGCGCACATCCTCAGATTAGCCTAAAAAATTTGATGGTAACACAATATAAGACCAGTTAGTCTCTTGTAGACTTATTTACACATTGAAGTAACTTGAGGTTGCAGTAGAAGCACTGCATCGTGGCTTTTCTTCTTAGTAAGTTGAGAGGCTGGACCTCTACCTTACTTAATTTGCATTCTATTATATATATATAACATACTATGTAGTGTGTCAAAATCAACCCAAACCTATAAATAGGAGAGGCAGTTTTTGTGTTGTGAGAAATAAGGGCATCTTGAAAGCACTACAAATAATAAAATCTAATAGTTTCTTACTTTGTATGTCTCTTTTTTTTCTTCTTGTTCTTTTTCCCTTTTTTTTAAATAATCTTTACATGCATGCGCTTTAATAGCATATAGTTTTTTGTCGCTGAAGTGTTATAAATGTAAATGTGAAAGTCAAGATGTGATATATAATTACATAAGAATTATATATATATATATATATATATATATATATATATATATATATATATATATATATATATATATATATATATATATATATATATATATAATTTGGTTTTTACTATTTGTGAATATAAATAATATAATGTGTAGTATGCTTTTGTTATTTTGCCGGATATTCTTGTTTTAAATGACACACCAACTCTAAATTGACACAAATAATTTCGTTACTATTTTGTATGATTATAAATAATATAATTCAATCGTTAAACCTATTTTGCGTTTGATTAAGAACCAATCGAAATTCTTAATTCTGCAAATTATACAGAAATAATTTTAATAAAGTTTTATATATGTATCCGTTGGAGTGAAATTATTTCATTTGATGAAGCTTATAAGCACGGTCTTTTAAGTAGAGTTTTATTAAAACAAATACAACTATCCAGCTGATTGTTCAAAATGAAATTCAAATTTAATAAACTAAGAAGCTGATAACTTAATTTGATATTTTTGGAATGCTTCCAAAATTAAAACAGAGTTGATTTAATTTTTGGATTGATTTAGAATCTGTTCAGATCTAATTTACTAATTTATTCTAGTACGAGGACTAAGCCCATCCATAAAAGAAGAGGATTGATCTTGAAATCGTTCGTTCACATATCCCACTATTACTCTCACAGTTCTCTATTCTCAGGAGAAATCCTCAGTTGGAATATGAGAAGCAGAAAAAGACTACCTTTAAGATGAGGATCAAGTACCTTTAAGACTCTCAACAATTTTTTCTTCTTCAACCTGGAATTATTATAGTGAGTGTGACATCTCATTTTCCTCTAGAGAAAGCGCTCTTTGGACACTCAAGAACTCATGGGGAAAGCAAACATGGAGCCAAAAAACATCTCTTTTAACTTTCAAACAAGCTAAGCATGCCGATGCAAAGCAGCTTGCATTCTCCTGGGGATAAGAAGGTTGAAGTTTGAAACTGACATCGATAATGTAAAGCTCAGCAAATTGAGATGGATATGCTCCAAGATAGGGAGGCAGAGGAAAACTACGAAAGTAGTGGTGAAAAATCAATCTGATAACTATCACGGAATAATGTGTCGGATGAGTAATAGAAATGAGGAAGTAAATGTTGGCTCGGGGGTGGCACTTCCATTGTTGGGGGTTGTTGGGGCTGCGGTGGTGGAAATGTATCCATATGATCGGTGCAATAAGGTATTCAATTCTGGACAAGCTTTGGGGGGGCACAAGTGTGCGCATTATACATGGCCTCCATTGCGGCCATCTGGTAAGCAACAAAAAATTGTTGGTTGCAGTGGTGACGATGTAAGTGATGGTTTAAGACTTCAATCTTAACGAGTGTGGAAGAAGTGGTTCTCTAAAACTGTAATAAAAAATTGTTATGTTCTTCTTTTTCAATTTGCAAAATAAATAAAGAATTTTTTCCTTCAACCTCTTTCTCCTTAAATTCATGAAAAATTTACATGCATATTACTTAATTTCTATGTATTTACATATGCCTGCTGCATCTATATATGAAAGATCAGTTGCATTTAATTTTTAGTAAAATTAATAACATTTTTGATGTGGAATGGAGGATTTGGTGGTATGTATATATATAACTGCTCCTAAATCCATTTGCGTTTTAGAGGAGTGGGACCAGCAGCACAAGCAGGGGCTTTGAAGGGGGCCGCGTCCTTTCACTCTATTAAAAAAATTTATTATAAAATAGCAATTGAGAAGAAGAATATTTTCATTAAATTATTTTGGAGAATTATAATTTGATGAAAAATCACAAGCGTATTATTCAGTAGAAAAAGCATGTCTTAAGAAATTTTATATAGTTGAAAGACACTAAATGATAATTAATGAATCAAACAATTTTATAATTTGTTATTTTTATTAGTCAGAGCAGAAATTTTGACAACTGGAATCCAATATGCCTAAGATCTCGTAAATCCAATTTCGTAAAGACAGTTAAATGTCTTAAGAAACAATTAAGAATTAAAGGCATCAATATGAACTGCAAAATCATATTGTCAATTACAAAATCATTTAATAGAAGTTCTATTCTTGTTAATTATCATCACCTTATTCTTCTTAAAAGATACGACTTAAAGAAGAGATGCACTAACTTTTTTGCTTTGTATTGGAGACTCAACAATTATTCATTAGTCAAAGTAGCATATGATTCAAGCAAGTGACGAACAAGCAATATGCGGATTTGAGTCCAAATATCGATCCCATGAACAACAAAATCATTCCTTTTGTTTCACCAATTGATTATCTTGTTAGCTTTTAGTTTATTCAATAATTTAAGCTTAGATAAGAATATTAAAATTTTGACATGTAAAAGAGACTAATTATTTGTATTTTTTTTAGTTTCGATAGAAAACTTGTTTGAATTGTTGAACTACTCTGGTTTAAAATCATCCAAATGTTCCAATCTTATATTGACAATCATTGACTAAACTCTACTTAATCTATGTCAAAACTTAAGAAGCATTAGATTTTCATATTACGATTTAATATTTAAACCCTATAACAACTTTTAGGAATTCACGTTTCTCTAGAGAATGCACTTTTGTAATAACAATATGTGTGTCCTAGAGGGTTGCTTCAAAAGTGTTCATTGGCCATAGAGGCCGTAGTAGAGAGTTGCTGGAGCTATGAGTTGGGAGCTGCATGAATTGGGATAATATTCATAGGCCACATATGCTGGAGTTAGGAGTATATGAGCTATGGATTGTGTAGGTTTAGACCCTAATAAGGAATTGTAACAACATCTGTAAAACACAATTGCTAGAGTTAGAAGTTACATGAGCTAGATAATGTTTATAGGCTATAGAGGCTAAAGTTGGGAGATGTATGAGCTATGAGCCAAATAGATAATAGTTGATCACATAGGTCATAGTGTTGATCTGTAACACTATCTGTAGACCGCAAAGAACAAAGTCGAAGCTATAGTGGTCGTTGAGTATATAGGCCATAGTTAAATCATGCTTTCTGTATTGGTGAGCCACAATAATGTTTGTAGGTTGGGGGCTATAATAATGCTCTTCATGGGCTGTGAGCTACATAGACCGTAGTTGATCACATAGTTCATGGCGGAGAGTTACACTATACTCGAGGTGCATTGCTACACTATCTTTAGGGTATGTTGTTGCTCGTGTCTTTACAGTTGTCTAATTACACCAACTTTGGGGTACACTGTTAAGCTATCTTTGGGGCGTGCCACCGCATCATTTTTTGGTATGTTGTTACACCTTCTTCAGTGCTTGTCATTGCACTGCCTTTAAGATGCGATTTTGCACCACCTTTTGGATGCGATGTTGTACCGCCTTTTGGACGCGATGTTGCACTGTCTTTGGGATGCGATGTTGCACCATCTTTTGGGTGCATTGATGCATTGACTTTGGAATATGTTGTTGCACCATCTTCGGGGTGGCATTGTTACACTGTCTTTGACGTGCATTCACACAACTTCTTTGAAATGTGCTGTTGCTCCGTCTTCAGGGTACGTTGTCACACCATCTTTAAAGAATGTTGGATGGTTACGTTATTTCACAACGTATGTTAGGATTCCAGACACATATCATAATTAAACTTCTTCTTCTCCCAATTCGTCTTCAGGCTCAGGTCTAGGTTCTCTGTTAAGAGGGAGGTATGACTATATTTATAGAGTTTGGGAGAGTCATCTCTGCAAATAAGAAAGAAATTCAAACTGCTTCATTGGACAACAAAAGAGGTTCCCTAACTTGAACAATATTCTGTGGAAATTCGAGTACCTTGATGATGTCAGAATCGAGTGATCTTAGGCTCGAGACACTCAATTCGACGATAAGCTTGTCAAATTTTGAACCTATTTGACATTTCAATTTGGTGCTGAAAGCTTTCAAATGTGGCTTAACGGCTTGATTTATGCTTGATTTGATATGGATTAGACAACATTTGGAGTCATTTTGTTCGTCTCATCGAGCTGGTTAGTGTGACTATAAGTTTGCTAAAATCAAATTTCTTAATTATTATTAATTGAAATTGAATGTTCTTTTTCAAAAACTTATGTTTACATGTTTTGTCCCGAAATTTGTGTCAAAGGATGAAAATTTGTTGGAGTATCACATATAATATGTAGTATGTTTTTGTCATTTTCTCAAATGACATATGATTCTTAGTTTTTCATAAGTAACCTTGTTGCTATTATATATGATTTTAAATAATATTTTTCAATTATTAAATTCCTTTTGCTCATATTGTAAAAGAAATCAAAAGAAATTCTTAATTTTGCGAAGTTTAATACATAAAAATAATTTAATATATGCATCTATGTATGTATGCATTTTTGTTGGAATATAAATACGTTTTATGGGATGGAATTTATTTCTTCCAAACAAAAACATAAAATAAAAATGTTCATTTAATTAGATTTTTATTTAATCTTGTTAATTCCTGTAAATAAAAATCAAATTGAAGGAACAAAGAAATCAAAAACCTAATTTCATATTTTTAGAATGTTTCCAAACTTAAGAGATAGTTTATTTAATTTTTCTATTCAATCTAATTTTGGTAAAGATTTAATTTCCAAATATATGCTTGTAGGAAGATCAAATAGATCTATTAAAGGAATATATTTTTCATGTTTTGTTACAGGTATGATGATTTTAGGTGATTGGAGCAAAAGAAAGCAAATAAGAGCAAATTTGGAGCAAAAAGACGCAATTTGGCAAAGACAATACACGGGCGTCGCCGACTCCCAATTCTAGAGAGCATTTGAATTAAATCGTTAGGGCAGTGCCAATAGTGCCTTATCCAGCACTGCCAGTGCTTTATCCAACGCCGCCGGTGCGCTATATCGGTGGAAGTCAAATTCAATGCATTTGGACAATTTTTGAAAGGTTTCTTGAAGAAACTCTTGGTAAATTCGTTCATATACTATTTCAAACAGATTTGGAAGCCAAAAAAGAGAGAGAAGAGAGGGAGAGGAGTCTTTTGGAGTGAGGAAAGTGTGTTAGAGTTTGTAAAAGTCTTATTTTGTGAGGGATTCTTCTCTAAAGAGTGTAGGAGAAGGAGGAAAGTGAGAGATTGTTTCTTCCTTACTATTCTAAATGATTCAAACGAACTTCAAGGGATTTTCTTGGGGAAGAAATTGAGATAAGTTGTATTTACTTCTTGTGGTTTGTATAACCTTGCTTTTATATATAAAATCTATATTTTTTTGTATATTTCTCATGAATTCTGAGTAGATTTCTTTGTCTTTCTTCTTGCAATGAGATGTGGTGAAGTAGTAATGTAGATTTGATGTGTCATTTGAAATACTAAGAAAATGTGATGATTTTTCACTTTGAACTACATTTACTTTTAGATCTAGCCAATTGAAGTGTTAAAACTTATTGTGAAACATTCAATCCGAAAGGACTAAGTGTTCTACAACAGTAGTCGAGAATTCATTTAAGGTCCATGAATGAGTTGCGTACTTCATGGGAATTGAGTGCAAATAAATAGGTAAATGTAGTTTGATGGGCATCGAATTGAAGATCTTAAAGTGACAGGCTGAAATCTCCCATTTGGTCCTAAAGCTTGGTAACTAAAGTAAGAGTTAAACTTTAGGTGAAGAAAATGGGAGCTCTGAAGTGAGAGCCAGTATCCTCCCAGCGTAACCATGGATTTAGGGACTAAGCCTAGGATTTACTAATGTTCTTTACTTAACTATAAAGAGGGAGTACTCTAAAGAAGGTAAAGAATATGAATGCTCCTATTTAGTAAAATACAAATTTATTATCAATCTATATCACTCAATAATTATTGAATCATTTCTAGAGGAAAGATGCTTTTCCATAGTTGAACCTTTCAATACAAAACTTAGTCTATGTTAATTAATCATGTTTAGAAGTTTAGAAAGTAATTTTAGTTAATTTAGCTTTAGTCATCTTTACACTAGCAACTTAAATATTACTTGAACTTGCATTGTGAATTGAGTATTGGATTTCAATTTCTATACAATACTTTGAAAAGTTCCAACCTTTCTTGCGAGATCGATAACCAGGACTCAACAAGAGCCCTTTATTACTTGAACGACGCGTATACTTGCTTATACGGGTGACTGCCTAATTATTAAATTGATCTTATTGTAAAACTGAATTGTAATTATCTTTTGAATATTTAAGTTAGTGGCAGCACACCCGAATCATTGATCGATCTAAAGTATCTCTTCTAAAACTTAAGTTTGGTTCAACCCGGGTTCAACTGGTGAGTGAATCGTTCTGCAAAATTCAATCAAACCAAGTTCCTCGAGTGTCTTAGAGAGATGAGGCATTGAACTAAGAAATCAGCTTATCTTTCATTGTGTTAATCAATATTACATTAAGTAAAGAAACTTCCCTTTATGCATATAAGGGATACATTAAGAAACTGAAATGTTTTTAAGGAAAAAACATTTTTAAGTCGTCTCCATTCTACGTCAGCAAGAGTTCCTTTTATGTGTACGTCTTCAGTCAATAGGCCTCATGCGATAAGAGTTAACTGACTATGTAAGGCTTGTTCCAATTCTGGTCTGACTTACAGATCGCTTGCCTACGGGTTACTAGGTTGGTCATTTTTAGGACAAAGTCACTCGAAGCTACAGTCTTCTTTTTCGAAATAACGGGTGGTTTGCCTCTTGATTTCTCCTTTCGAATTACTGAGTGGGTTTGAGTTTCTTCTGTGATATTGATCACTGAAAAATTTATTAAGAAATTCATACTTATTTTTGATGAAATTGCACTTTAAAGAAAGGTATTTTCTTTATTTTGTTACAGGAATGGAGAATTTAGGTGATAAAAGCAAAAATCATAAAAAGGAGCGGATTTGGAGCAAAAAGGAAGAAAATAATGCAATTTGTGCTGAGTCGCCGACGGTGAGATCGAGCCCGCCGACGGCGAGATCGAGCCCTCCGACGGCGAGGGTACGAGGAATTCTGAAGGATTTATAACTGTCTCGCTGACAGCGAGACCGAGCCCGCCGACAGCGAGATAGCGCGGTTCGAAGACCTTCTAGAAGCCTCGCCGACAGCGAGGTAGTTCGTCGCCGACGGCGAGCTAGTTCAAATGGTGCAGATACATTAAACCTGGACACTTTTTGAAGAGATGCTTACACACCTCTTGGTCCTTTGCTCACCTCTATATATAGAGGCCGAAAATCAGTCTTTTAGGTGTCTGTTGTGTTGTCTTTGTCTTTGAGTGTAGTCTTTGTGTGTCAAATTGTGTCTTGAGTGAGTTTAGTGAGTAATTAGTGAGTCGTGTTGTATTAGAAGGAAGAGTCAAAGGAACTACGAGGAGTCCGCAGGGATAAATCAAGATAAGTATTTGTATTTATTGTTTTTAACTTTAAATGAAATCCATGCTTAGTTTAGTTCCCATGCATTACGAGTAGTTTATTAGTCTTTCTCCCCGTTTATGAAATTAAGTGACTTGATGAACTAAAAATAGAAGTACTTTTATATATATTAATAAATTGTGATAATTTTTACTTAAAACTTAATTTACTTTCAAGCTGGCCATTTGATTAGTTAAAATATGTTGAATATCAACTATAGTAAAAATTACATCTGATATTCGGGGAATTCAAAAGCCTTGGAAGGAAGGTGCAAATAAATAGGGAAATAATATCACTGGGCGTAGAATTGAGCATTTTAGTGTGACAGACTAAAATATTCAATTCGGTCCTATTGTTTAAGAGCTGAAGTGTAGATGTTAGCCCTCAGGCGAGGGGAACGTGGGAGCTACGAAGTGGCGATCGGTATCCTCCCGGCTTGCCGCGATTCGGTAATCAAACATAGGATTAGTCAATATTCTTTACACTCTGGACCAAAGGGTAAAGAATAGGAATGCTCATATTTGTCACAATACCTTAAAATTATCTATTTAAATTCATCAATCACTTAAATTTCTAAACAAGGGGAAAGATACTTTTTACGAATAGTTAAGACTTATTTAGCAATTAGTTTAATTTTCCGCACTTTCAATACGTATTAATTTTCTACTTAGTTAAGTTACCTAATTAAAATACTTAGTTTACTTTATTGCGCTTAAATTTAGAATTCCAAATTTTCGTATACTATTTTAAAATTATTATTATTATTATTTTAAAATTAGTTGTTATTTAATTTTCTCTTTCCCTGTGGGATCGATAACCAGGACTCCACTAGAGCCCTGTATTACTTGATACGATACGTATACTTGCGTAGCATCCACAACATAAACAATTACAATTCTATACATATAATATAGCGGGGTCAAGTTTTTGGCGTCGTTGCAATTAAATTAAAAATATCATAATATAAAATTGTGGGTCAAGTTTTTGGCGCCGTTGCCGGGGAAAGTAGGAAAAATTTACTAGAATAACGGACTATTTTAAAATAATCATAATATATAAATTAATATCTATTCTAAAACTGTATGCGCAAATTTGGAAACGAAAATTTAATACCTTACGATTCCGAATTAGAGCGTACGATTAAAAGAATTAGAAAACAAAAGAAACAAATTATAAATTTAACACAAATGGCGAATATTCCCGAAATTCAAAATATGAACCAACAAAGACCATTAAGAGATTATGCCAACCCTACATCGGATGAAATTCATTTAACTATTCAAAACCCCGATGTAGCTGCTAATTCATTTGAACTTAAACTCGCAATTATCCAAATGGTACAAAACAATCAATTTAGTGGTTCACCTACTGAAGATCCTAACTTACATCTTGCTAGTTTTCTAGAACTTTGTGCTACTTTTAAATATCAAGGAGTATCTGACGATGCTATAAGACTTAGACTTTTTCCTTTTTCATTAAGGGATAAGGCTAAAATGTGGTTGAATTCATTAGCACCTGGATCTATTAAAACTTGGGGAGAATTATCACAAAAATTTCTATCCAAATATTTTCCACCATCTAAAACTGCTAAATTTAGAAATGATATAACTTCTTTTTGTCGATTAGATGGAGAATCAATATATGAAGCTTGGGAGAGATTTAAGGAACTTCTTAGGAAATGCCCACATCATGCGCTACCGCATTGGTTGATTATTCAAACCTTTTATAATGGATTAGTAGGATCTTTAAGATCAATCATAGAATCTTCTGCTTTGGAGGTTCATTAATGTCTAAACCATTTGATGAAGCTTATGCACTAATCGAAGAAATGGCAACAAATAATTTCCAATGGCTCATCGATAGAGTAAATCCAAAAAAGATAGCCAGCATTCATGAAAACGATGCAATATCTATGTTAGCTTCTCAAATTGTTGCTATATCTAAGAAATTAGATCATTTTGGAATGAACTACTCTGCTACTTTAGAAGAAAAATCATCTGGACAAATCATAGAATCTCAATCTAATTATGAAACTTTAAATGCTATTAATAATAGAACTAATAACCCTTATTCAAACTATTATAATCCTAGTTGGAAAACTCATCCAAATTTTAATTGGAATAACACATCTAATCAACAATGGATGAATCAACCTAATCAAGCAAATCCAAACTATAAACCTAATTACCCACCTGGATTTAATAACAATAACCCTCGATTCAAAGATAAGAAATTATCATGGATGAATTAATTTTGAATATGGGTCATCAACTACAAAATCAAGGAAATCAACTACAAATTCAAGGAAATCAATTACAAATTCAAGGAACATCTATTAAAAATATTGAAACTCAACTTGGACATATTACTTCTGCGCTAAATAATAGAATACCTGGAACTTTTCCTAGTAATGTAGAAATAAATCCTAAAGATCAAGGAAAAGAACAAATTAAAGCAATACAACTAAGGAGTGGAAAAGAATTAGAACCTCAAAATCAAAAAGAACTTGAAAGCCAAAAAGAGGAAGTGGAAATTGAAAAGGAAACAATTCAACAAGATTCAAACTTAGAACATCCTTTAATACCTATGAAAATTTCTGTTGAAAAACCTCCACCACCATTTCCTCAATGACTAGCTCAACATAAAAAAGATAAATAATTTGTTAAATTCCTTGAAATATTAAAGAAATTAACAATCAATATTCCTTTTGTCGAAGCTTTAGATCAGATGCCAAATTATGTAAAATTTATGAAAGATATTCTAAATAAGAAAAGAAAATTCACCGATAATGAAACGAGTCGCACTTAGTGAAGAGTGTAGTGCTATTATTCGAAGAAGCTTCTCGAAAAATTGAAAGATCCTGGTAGTTTCACTATACCCTGCGCTATAGGAGAAAAATTTTATGGAAAAGCTTTGTGTGACTTAGGAGCAAGCATCAATCTAATGCCTCTATCGATTTTTAAGAGATTAGGATTAGGAAAAATTACACCTACTTCGGTAACCCTTCAATTAGTCGATCGTTCGGTTACCTATCCTAAGGGAGTTATTGAAGATGTGTTAGTAAAAGTGGATAAATTTATCTTCCCGAGTAGATTTTATTGTTTTAGATATGGAGGAAGATAAAGAAATTCCTATCATTTTAGGAAGACCATTTTTAAGCTACCTGGAAAAGCTATGATAGATGTTCGTAAAGGAGAATTAACTATGAGAGTAAATGACCAAAAAGTTACATTTAATATTGCAAAATCAATGAAATATCTCGCGCTAGAAAAAGATGATGAATGTTTTCGGATGGAAATACTTGAACATTTACAACAAGAACATTTTAAGGAATATTACGAAGATAAATTAGAAAAAGAAAACACCTGAATTAATTGAAGATAATAATGAAGAACTAGATTATATTCGGGAAAGATTTGAATTTTTGGATAATATCGAAAACACCGACAAGAATATAGTTCCATCAATTATTAAACCTCCTGAACTTGAGCTAAAAATATTACCCGATCATTTGAAATATGCTTATTTAGGTAATTCTTCAACTTTACCAGTTATTATTTCATCTCGCCTTAAACGAATCTCAAGAACAAAAACTTTTAGAAACTTAAAAAAAATATAAGAAAACTTTTGGTTGGACTTTAGCGAGATATTAAAGGAATTAGTCCTTCAATCCGTATGCATAGAATTATTTTAGATGATGAAGATAAACCTAAAGCGGATCCCCAAAGGAGATTAAACCCGATAATGAAAGAAGTAGTTAAGAAAGAAATTTTAAAATGGTTAGATAATGGTATTATATATCCTATTTCGACGATGCTTGGGTAAGCCCGATTCACCGTGTTCCTAAGAAGGGAGGAGTGACCGTCACTCGCCAATGAAAATAACGATCTTATTCCTATAAGACAAGTTACCGGTTGGCGTATATGTATTGATTATAGGAAATTAAATACCGCCACCAGGAAAGATCACTTCCCTTTACCATTTCTAGACTCGGATGTTAGATAGATTAGTCGGACATAAGTATTTTTATTTTCTAGATGGATACACCGGCTATCATCAAATACAAATTTCTCCTGAGGATCAAGAGAAAACTACATTTACTAGTCCTTATGGAACTTTCGCTTTTCGAAGAATGCCTTTTGGATTATGTAATGCACCAGGAACATTCCAGAGATGTATGATGTCTATATTTAGTAAGTTAATTGACAATGGAATAGAAGTATTTATGGATGATTTCTCCGTATTTGGAACATCATTTGACACATGCTTAACTCATCTTGAAAAAGTATTAGAAGTATGTGAGAAAACAAATTTAGTTCTAAATTCGGAGAAATGTCAATTTATGGTTGCGGGCGGCATTGTATTAGGGCATAAAATTTCGGAAAAAGGCATGGAAGTGGACCATGCAAAAATTCAAGTTATAGCTAAATTACCACCTCCAACTACGGTAAAAGGGGTAAGAAGTTTTCTTGGACATGCTGGATTTTACAGACGTTATATAAAAGATTTTTCAAAAATTACTAAACCTCTATGCCAACTTCTCGAAAAGGACAAGAAATTTGAATTTACAATCGAATGCCTGAATGCTTTTGAACTCTTAAAAGAAAAATTAATTACGACACCTATAATAGTTTCACCTAACTGGGAGAAACCATTTGAGCTTATGTGTGATGCTAATGATTATGTCTGTAGAAGCGATTCTTGGGCAAAGATATGAAAAGATTTTTAAAGTTATATACTATGCTTAAGTAAAACTCTAAATGATGCTTTGAAATAAATTATACGATTACAAAAAGAGAATTATTAGCGGTAGTATATGGTTTTAATAAATTTAGACCTTATCCGATTGGAACAAAATGTATCGTGCATACCGATCATTCTGCTATCAAATATTTAATGCAAAAGAAAGATTCCAAACCAAGATTAATTAGATGGATGCTATTAATGCAAGAATTCGACTTTGAGATCGTTAATAAGAAAGGAACCGATAATCAAATTGCGGATCATTTATCGAGATTAGAAAATCATGAATTATCCGATATTGAAAATGAAATTATAGACAGTTTTCCCGATGAATAACTATATAATATCAATGAGTGGAAAATACTCGTTGACCTCATTTTTGATGAGGTCTTCTCTTCTTCTCTTTAGTACTTAGGATCTAGCACTTAGGCTTTTCCTTTGACTATCCTAGAGGATTAGAATTGGGACCCACCACTTAGAAATTCAAACCACTTCTTAACTCCCGCAAACTCCACAAACTTGATTGTAGACCCCTAATCACATAGAGGGTTGAGATCAAATGTGGAAGTTTAAAAGATGAGTTCCTATAGGACTCTTTGGCCCTAGGATCGCCCCGGTGGCCTGGTCTGGTGAGGGGGCTGACTTACACACACAGTACACCTATACACTACACTTTCACACACCTCCTAAAAACACACCCATACCTAATTTGACCTCCTGACTCATGCAGGTGGTTCACATGGATGGTCCTTAACCCCTAAGCCCTCGGTAAGCAGGGTTAGGAACAACATAGTGGATGCCTCAAATGAGTCCCTTCATGGCTCATGTGGACTTGATATGGCTTCATGGCTCAACAAAAATGATTTCATTTCACTTACATTCACCCAATCTTCAATTTTCCAAATTTTTAATTTTTGACCCCCGGAACCCTACACCCGCCTAGCCTACCCAATACCCTTGAAACCCTCCAAAATTTGCGAAATCACTTAAATTACCCAATATTCTCCAAAATCAATCCTAAACATTGCCACACCAATCAAATTGATCATCCATACCCAAAAATACCAAAATTCCAAAAATACCTCCCAATACCCTCCAAATACCCAAAATACCCCTCTTAGCCAAAAAAATCCAAAAATTCAGAAAATTCCCAGAAAATTCCAGAAAATCCCAAATATTCCCAATTTCATTTTGTCCAACTACACCATAGGCCAATTTTGTCAATTTACCCCACTTTTATAAAAACCCCCAATTTGACCCATTTTAACCCAAAGTAAACCCAATGTCAAACTAAACCTACCCAATTGACCCAAATTCTGGTCCAATTCAATTATAAACTTCAATTCAACATCCCCAACACCAATCTAGACCAAATCCAAGTCCAATTTGATTGACATTTGAATCCAATTTCACTTTTGGCCTTAAAGCCCAATTTGGACCCATGACCCAAACTTAGCCCAAACTCACCCAATTCAACTCCAATTAACCCCAAATCTTTTCTAAACCTTCCTTAACATCCCCATAAACAAAACACTAACATGATTTGCCCAAGATTTTGACCCAAACCCCACTCAAATTCAACCCAAAATCAAAAAGCCCAATTTTGGCCTAAACCCAAACCTAACCCAAATAGGCCCAAACCCCAAAATCAAAACCCAACCAAAGCCAAAACCTCTTTGAAACACTCCCAAAAACATTTCCCAACATTTATTTTATATCAAATTCAACTCTAGCCCAACATTGGCCCAAGATAGCCCAATTTGACCTACATTGGCCCACTTACCAAATAAACCCAAATTCAAACCCATTCAAGTCCAAATCACACCAAATTGACTCCAAACCACTCATGACACATCTATAAACCAAATTCAACAATTATTTGGCCCAACCTCTTTACAAAATTTCCATTCATAAATTCATTTTTAAACTTAAAAGGCCCATTCCTTAAACCATTTTAAAAAGCCCATCTAAAACCATTTCAAAGAGCCCAAAATCCACCCTAAAGCCCACATGACATTTCCATTTGCCATCCACTTAATCAAAGCCATTTCCTAAGTTCTAATCACATCATCAAATAATTCCAAATCAAGCCTCATGCCAAATCACCCCTAAAATACCAAAATTCCTAAATTCTATTTCCATGAAATTGACCCAATCTTTTCCCAAGCCACATGGAGCCATGAAGCCACATGTAAGCCATTGGCAAGCCATGAGGGTTTCTAAGTGGTCAACCCTCTTTAAATGGCAAAAGGAGGAGGTCCTTTAACCACCTCCTAAAAGTCATTAGCTCTTAAGCATGTTTCCCCTTAACCAAGATTTAATCTAAATATTCTTGGATAAGGACATCACCACCTTTTGACCGGCTAGCCTAACCGATTTTCTCAGCCCAAGGTCAGCCATGGGGAGGTGAACCCAGCCCAAACAAATGGGTTGACCAAACCTAGCCAAGTATAGCCTTCCCCCCATTCCATTTCAATCCAAACCCTTTACACATGGCAAGGCCCAATTGACTGCACAAGCCTCCAGCCCTGACCCACCTGACCTTGAAGGTGACCTGACCCTGGCCGGCCAGCCACCACAGCCGCCGGAAACCACCAGGCCGAAAGCTCACATGTGAGCCCAAACTTGGAATTCTCACTTGCTGAGCCGCCCCATGCCCAATGGTCACCATACACTGTTCTTCCCATGCCCGAAGCGGCTGATCCCAACCCCCGGCCATCCCCGCGAGGCTCTCCGGCCACCTCTATTTAAACTCGACCCCCTCACGGCCATGGAGGAGAGTTGCACAAACCTTGCCGAAACTCTGCCAAAATTGTTCCAAACCCTACTCCACACTTAGAGCAGTTGATCCCCAATGTCAATTTGCCCTAATCCTCACTGACAGAATCCAATTTCTCAACTGAATTTTCACCCAAAACCAGGACACTTTGCCACAGTGAGCCAATCCCCAAAGATTGGTCCTACACCTTCACTGGACCAAGAGGAGAAGTTTTCCAGTGAAAGCCCCCTCTCCAGGCCACCCAGTTGTTCCAGACTCCAAAGGTTGTGATCGGCCTTGGTGGAAATTACACCAGAGCGATTCACCACATCCCCGAGCTTCATTCCTAGCCTCCTGCAGCTCCAACGAACGTGCCGAACATCTCTGATCGAGGCTTCACCTCTCAGAGCCAAGGTATGGATCAATTCTTCATCCCGAGCTTCTGAACATTCTCCATTTCAAATGAGTCAATTTCAATGAACATTAGCCGTATAGATGTGTTCGTCTCTTCAAGACGAATCCATAGAGCATAAGAACATAAAAATCCATGGAGAATCGAGTGAGATCTTAGGGCTAGAAGGTAGACGGCTCTCGGGTTAGGACGCTCGGGGACGATGAACGGATGCCGTTCATTCAATACACGCGCGGACGGACGGCTCAGATGGCGTCGGATCGGCAAACGATACGTGAACCGCGGGCCGCGTGGCACTGACTCGGAAGGCGACGTCGAATGGGAGCGCGCCGCGTGGCTGTTCGGAGACACTGAGGTTGACGCGGCGCCGATGTGGATAAGTAGAAAATTAGGTATTTTCTGATTTATTTAAATACCAGAACTTCAAAAATCCATATCTTTGTGTAGAAAAATCACAAAAATAAAATAAAAATACCCTCTTGCTCGAGTGAACGGAGGAGAATAATGTGGAAAAGAAATTAATTAATTTTACCCGGTACTTTATTTTTAATTAATTATTTACTCCCTGCATTGTTTTAATTCTCCATGCATTCATACAATTCACCATGGCATGAGACCATAGGGCTTTTGAAGCCTCCGAACTTGGGAACATTCCCTGGATTTTCCAAGGTCGGAGGCCATCTCTGTGAAAAGTTATTGATTTTTCAAATGCATGTTGCTGTTTTGAGTATTTTAATTCCAAAAATTAGCATGTTGTGAAATAAATTCTAGGAAAATTTGGTGATGTTCCTTATGACCAGAGAACCCTAGGAAAAATAGGACTTGAGTTAATTCACTCAGATTAACCCTAATTGGCCTAAATACCCAAAATTGAACTTTAATTAATTAGAGTTAACCATAGATCAAATTGACTTGAAATCAATTCTCCACTGACCTTTAGGATCAGAGGAAACCACCACAAAAGTTTGAAGTCAATTGGACTTGGTTAGCCTTACTAAATGGGTTGATTAAGCCATTTAGTCATTTTAAACTTTGAAAATTCATAACTTTCAAAATACTTTTCAAAAATTCACCAAATTGGTTTTAGAGCCTCTCTGATATTAGGGGAATTTAAGAAAATTAAAATTTCAATTTTCTAAAAAAGTTGATTTTTTGCATTATTTTAATATTTTAATAATTAATAAAATAATAAAAATCACAAAAATAATAAAATTCACCAAAATGTCACATTTTGAATTCTAATCACTTAGGAACAAATCCCATATTTTTCCTAGGTCTCTATGATGAGTTATTAAATTTTAAAGCCCTAGGGTAATTTTAAAATTAAAAAATGTATTTTCTAGCATTTCCACCAAAATAATTCTAATAAATCAAAGAAAAATCAAAAAATTGTAAAATTTAGTTCTTTGGAATCCTTGATATTAGAGAGAATTTTAAAAATTATAAATTTCATTTTTCAACTTATATTCTATTTTTAAATTAATTAATACTCCAGAACTTAAAATAATTCTAATAAATAAAATATAATTCAAAAAATCACAAAAATTGGTCCAAGTGGTCCTCTGGTCATTAGGAATGTCCCATAATTTTCTTAAGGACAGAAACTTTCCCTTGGTCATATTATTAAATTTTCCTTGGAAATCCTTATTTTCCACCAAAAATAATTATATAAATAAATTAAATACAGAAAAATCACATTTTCTCCTCTAATGTCTTCATTGATATATGAGTGAAGTCACATAAAAATTTCAAGTTCATTTAAGCTCAATTTAATGAGTTATGAAATTATTAAGCTTGAAGGGCAAAATGGTAATTAAAATTTTAACCCTTAATTAAAACTTTAGGCTTAATAAAATGAAAAGGTAAAATATTTGATCTTAATCTGATTTGGATGATTGAAATTTAAATAATTAAAGGGTAAAAACCTACTAAGCAATTTAAAAATAATTAAAATAAACCTTAATTAAGTAATTAATTAAATTTGGAAGAATGAAAAAATTGGAATTATTAAAATAGGGATATTATTAGGAAGAGATTTGTTCTTTAATTTAAGAATCCCTAAATTAATCATCTCAATAATATTTAAGTCCTAATTAAAATGCTAATCCAAATTTAAGACTTAAAATTCTAAAAAAAAACTTAATCATTAAATTAAATTAAAGTTAAATTATTTAAATTAGAATCCTTTTAAAATTTCAATTAAATTAATACTTTAACAATTAAAATTAAATCATCTTTAAAACATAAAAAAATAAAATATTAAATTAAAATTAAAAATAAAATTAAATTAAAATTTAAATTAAATTAAATTAAATTAAATTAAAACATATTAAATTAAATCAAATTAAATCAAATTAAATTAAATTAAATTAAATTAAATTAAATTAAATTAAATCATATTAAATTAAATTAAATTAAATTAAATTAAATTAAATTAAAACATATTAAATTAAATTAAATTAAATTAAAATAAAACCAAGTTAAAATTAAAATTAAATTAAATTAAATATATCAAATTAAATTAAAATTGAAACTAAACCAAATTAAATTAAATCAAAGTTAAATTAAATTGAATTAAAAATAACATCACCTAAGACATGAAGAACTCAAAAATAAATCTAAAATAATTTGAACACTATTCCAAACTTAAATCATCAATTTGAACTTGAATTTGAATCACAAATCATTAAATATCATTTTGCCCTTAGGAGCTTTTACTATTATAACTCCTAAATGGAGTATCAAATGAAATGTCATTTCACTCATAAGGATATTCAAATGTCCTAAGTTCACTGAGCAAGACAACAAAACTTAAACTCTCGGACGATTAATTCATTTGTGTAATTAAATTCATTTGGACTTAAAACAATCCTAGAAATATTGAAAAGATGTTTAAGATTCGTCTTAAGCACTTCTTCAATATGATAGGATATTTATAAGAACAATTGAACTTAGTTGTTCTTTGATGAAGAAAATCGTCCTCAAACTAAAATACAAGAACCTAGACGTCATAGAAAATGACTAGCTATAGGATTAGGATTTTGGTAGAAAACCATAACCCTTCCCTTAGCTTTACCTAGGAAATTGCTATAAATGCTTAAATGCTCTAAATTGTATTTTAAGTGCGACTTAGGATGACGGGAAGACCCTCCAGGTACGCTTTTATTTTATTGCAATTTATCTTACTGCAATTCATTTACTCGTGTTGCACTTTACTCTTTTGCATGATAAACAACAGTTGCATGAAAACCTACACCTTTAGGACAGAAACCAAAACTGAAACCCATAACTAAATTAAAAGACACTATAAGATAAAAATTCACCGCCACAACATTTCAAAATATAAGACAACTCAAAATTTAATCACAAACAGAACAACAAAACTACAACTACAACTAAATTAAAACGTCTCATTGAATGATCGGGAATACCTCGGATGATGTAACCCACGTGTTGCTAACGGGATTTCCCACGGTCTAAATGAAAGTGCGGAACTCATTCGGTTGAGTTTAGCAAATTCATCCGGACTAAGTGAATTCGATGAAAATAACGGTGCGGGATGACGGAACCAGTGGGATCTTAATCGGTTCTGTTTAATCAACTCTAAGACCTGTTTTAATTAAAATATTAAAGACACATGAAAATTAAGACTTTCTCTAAAACCAAACACTTCTCTCATCTCCTGATTTATGACTTCTAAAACTAAACCTTTGCAACGACAAGGAGCTCGGAGCATGGTGGGCAGCACGGCCATCGTCATCAGCAAAACCTGAATCTACTTCAGCAAAACTTTCCTTAGAACTAAATAACCAAGCCATAGGACTTCGAGGTAGCTTGCCTAGCGCAACATAAATCCTCAAATCTTCGTTAGGCATTTGCATGATTATGTCATGTAAATTAAGCCCTAATCGGTCTTAGGACTCCGAGGAAGTCGTCCGATACGACATAAACCCTCACATCTTCAAGGCTATTTGTATGATTTTATCATACAGATATAAGTCCTAACTAATTAAAATTGGCAAGATCAAAATACTAAATAAACATTAGGACTTTCCTAAATTCAAGCCAAACAATAGGATAGTCTGGGAAGTCACCGAAGTTCACTTCGGGTCTGTGACATCCCCTACTTCTCTTCCTTTGGACTCCTAAAATAAAATGTTCCAAACTTGATCCATTCCCTATTGAAATTCTAAAATTCAATCCCTTGAAAACCTAAACTTTGAAATTCTTGAGAGCGGAACTACTGATTATTATCGAGAGTTTTCTTAGGTGATTCCCGTCACTTAAGATGTAATTAACTATAGGGGCTTGCCCTTATAGGGAACTTTAAGAACCTGAGTAATATAAACCCCGCTTAATTCATTTATATTAAGCGAGGGAACTTGTCGGCTTATAAAATTGGTTCGCAGACCAAACGGATGTCACAAACCTTTCTAGTTTATTTAATCGAGCCCCATTATCAAGTAGTGTGTCTATTCTTCGGGATAGATACACGGTTTGTGGTGCGTCGCTCGTTTATATAAACTATTCGGGATGTGAGATCAGTTTGATTTCATATCTTAAAATTTTCAAATTTAAAATTATTTTCAAAATCAAATATTACTTTTCAAATTATTTATTTAAATTAAACCTAAAATAAGCCGCACAGTTTCTGTAGGCGACCTCTTTCAAAAACAAAACACATAACCTAAAAAATATGCCGACAATACCATGGTATGCTGATATAGTAAACTATATAGTTAGTAATATTTTACCACCTATGCTAACTTTGCAACAACAGAAAAAATTCATCCATGATACGAAAACCTATTTTTGGGATGAACCATATTTATATAAACAATGTAAGGATTTAATTATTAGAAGATGTGTACCTTATGAAGAAAGCTGAACCAATTATTCAAAAATATCATGATTCGATTTTGGAGGACATTTTGGGATCGATAAAACCGCTTATAAGATTCTACAATCCGGATTTCTATCGGCCTACTCTATTTAGAGATGTATACGGATATATTAAAACTTGCGATAAATGTCAAAGAGTAGGAAATATATCTAGAAAAAACGAAATGCCTTCGAATTTTATATTAGAAGTTGAAATTTTTGATGTTTGGGGATTAGATTTTATGGGACCTTTTATTCCTTCATTTGGAAACTCATATATATTAGTAGTTGTTGATTATGTTTCCAAATGGATTGAGGCACAAGCTTTACCTAGGTGTGATGCTTAAGAGTGTTTCAAAATTTCTGATGAAAAATATTTTTACTAGATTTGGAATGCCGAGAGTGATTATCACTGACGGAGGAACTCATTTTAGAAATAAATACATTCACAAACTAGTAGAAAAATATAATATTATGCATAAGATATCAACTGCTTATCATCCACAAACTAGTGGATTAGCTGAAGTATCTAATCGTGAGATTAAACGTATTTTAGAAAAGTCTGTAAATCCTAATAGATCAGACTGGTCTATAAGACTAGACTAATCGCATTATGGGCATACGGGATCGCTTATAAAACTCCGATTGGAATGACTCCTTACAGGCTTATATATGGAAAAACATGCCACTTACCAGTTGAATTAGAACATAAAGCATATTGGGCAATTAAAGAATTTAATTATAATATAAAGGAAGCTGGTGAGAAAAGATTGCTGCAATTAAATGAATTGGAAGAATTAAGAAATGAATCATATGATAATGATCGGATTTATAAAGAAAAGATGAAATTATGACATGATCGGAAGATTAATCAGAGAAATTTTGAACCAGGACAGGAAGTTTTGCTATATAATACTAGATTGAAATTATTTCCTGGAAAATTGAAGTCTCGATGGTTAGGACCTTTCACCATAACTCAAATATTTTCATACGGAACTATAGAAATCGAAGATCCAAAAGCTGGACATAAATTTAAAGTTAATGGACATAGATTAAAACCATATTTCGAAGGTATAAGACCTAACTATAAAGAGGTTTTAATGCTTAGTCGACTCGATTAATAATTGAAATTAGGTCGGGCCGACGACGTTAAACCAAGCGCTTTATGGGAGGCAACCCATATTAGTTATCTATTTTTATTGTATCTTAATAGTTAGTACTATATTATTGAAACTTTACTACTCAATTATTATTAAGAATCATCACATATTCGAACCACTATGATGAGAAAAGAAATTATTCGATTTAGAGCGAAATTGGACATTATTTTGGAATCTCGCCGATGGCGAGGTCGATACTCGCCGACAGCGAGGTTCGCGCCTAATTTAAATTCAGTATATTTATCGAACTCGCTGACAGCGAGAAACGTCCCGCCGACAGCGAGAACATGGGAAGCAGTTTTTATAACTGAGTCGCCGACGGCGAGAAACTTCTCGCCGACAGCGAGGAAGTTATAAAGATGAGTTATTTATAATTTGAATGCCGATTTGGACGGTTTCAACACCAATTCCTTTGTGAAAACCCATTCTTAAATCATTCTAGATCCGCCTTCTTCACTAGAATTCATTCCATTCACCATAATGGCCTCCAAATTCTTAGATTCCTCTAATTCTGGAGTGTTTAACCGGAGGAAATTTGTGAGTGTGGAAGCGCAGCGGATCTTCAACAAGTTTTTGGTAAAGAAAAGAGTTATCAAGGAACGGGGATTTGTCAATCGAGGATTAGAGAATTCCACTACGAAGATAGAAGAAATGATCGCGCAGCGCTGCTGGGAGGTATTTTGTTACACTACGTCCGTTGTTGTTATTCCAAGTTGTGAAAGAGTTTTACTCTAACTTACATGCGATCAACAATGGGAATGTCTACGTCCGAGGAAGATGGGTGACGTTTACTCCATCAAGAGTAAATGAATTATTCTCTATAGAAAACACCCCGGTATGTCACTATTCAAATTTTGTGCCTTCTCGATATAATATGAACCGGAAGAATGGGAAATGCGTGAAGACGGGTATGTTAGTTTCTCTGCATCACTTTTGAATCCTATCTCAAAGCACTGACACTTTTTCATCTCATCTAAATTGTTACCTACTATGAGGGTAAACAAGGTTTCGAAGGAATGCGCTATATTGAATTATTGTATTCAAAATGGATTGCCTATTGATGTTGGATCAATAATTGTTAAGTCCGCATCGGGTTTAATTGTGCATGGGTCAGTTCACGGACTAGGACACCCATCTACTATTTTTGCATTATGCAGTCAGTACCAGGTTTCTTATGAAGCTTGGGAAAAGGTTTTGTTACCTTGGAAGCCGCTTGATCCTACAAATATGTTCCCTACTTTGGACAATAATGATGAAATTACATTTATCTCTGATAGAGCTTCACAGAATAATCCTATAGCAAGGCCTATTTCGGATAAAACGGAGTTACTTATGAAGAAAATTAAAGGAATGGAGAAAGAAGCTGCGAATGTGAGAGATTCAATCGACAATATATCCGATTTATTTGATCACATTGATTGGAGGATGAAGGAACACTTTGATCATTCCGGACACTTGGAAGCTAGCTTTCTTCATTTACGAGACGAAGGGTTGGATCACTGAAGAATCTGCTTCGGAGTTTCCCTTCAGGCCTTTCTATAACTTATTTGTGCATCATCGTCATATCGGAAATATTAGAGAAGATGAAGATTCTGACATTGAAGAGTAGTAGTAAAGATTTCCATAGTATGTTTGTATTTATGTTATTTGATTTGATTTAGATTTTATTATGTGTGGAGTGATGATTTGAATATCTCAAACTTAATTGAGATATGCGTCATAGTTTTGTATCGGCATTTAGTGTGTCGTGGATTGGTTTGCGATGCTGATTAGTAGTAAGGATTGGAGAATTGAAGTTTGATTATAGAGTTTAAAATTATGTTAGTTTGTACATCTCATGGATTTCAACATTAAAGTTAATTTGTTGTGTTGTGTGAATTTGTTTGTGTATAAGTAGCTAATCTTCATATTAAATTAATAAATGATGTGATCGGAAATATAATATAAGGCAAATCAAGGACGAAAATGAGTGACGAATTTCGGAAAATTAAATTTTTTGGAATCTCGCCGACGGCGAGAAAAATCCCGTCGACAGCGAGATCGATCTCGCTGACAGCGAAGAATAGAGCAAAATTTCTCGCCGACAGCGGATTTTTCCCGAGAATTTTTGGTTCCGAAAAATATTAGCTCGCCGACGGCGAGAAAAATCTCGCTGACAGCGAGGTCGCTAAAAACATATGTTTTGACCGGTCAAAAACACTATTCATCATCCTCAACCTCTCATTTTCGCAAAAACTACCCTAGGGCTCACGAAATTTTGGATTTAGAGGCGATTTCATCACTCAAAAACACCGGATTTCATCTTCTCTTAGTAAGTGCTTCACTCCTATGCAAAAATTTTTGATTTTCACCATTGATTTCTTCTACATTGGGATATTTTGAAAAATTTTGAAATGTGAAGAAAATACTTGGAAGAATTTCATAGAAATTGATTTAAATGGATTTTAGTTGTTGTGGGAAGCCTTTTTAGTAATATTTTGGAGTTTAGTTAAAAATTTTTTGTAAATTTCATAGATCGAGAAATGGCTCCACGACAAAAGCGACGATTAGATTTTGACGAAACTCGATTCATTAATGCGAGAGCACAAACACGATATTTTCAAAATATTCAAGTAAGAAAGTGCATACAAGATCGAGTTTTCATGAATCCAAGAGGAGAAGTAGAGCGAGTTATAAAGGAGCGAGGATGGGAAAACTTCTGTTTCGTTACCAACAGAGCAGCTGTGGAAGTAGTAAAAGAATTTTATGCAAATTTAACACGAGTTGAAGATGCACCAGTAAAGGTTAGAGGATTTTTTGTCGATTTCAACGCTGCTAGGATTAACGCATATTATGAAGTTCAAGACACCTGGAGCGAATATGAAACTTTTGGAACTATGGAAGGACCATTAGAAGAAGTGATTAACTATCTCACTGATGGGAAAGGAGTCTGGAAGATAAAGCAGCGAGAACGGGTAAACTTCCCTCTTTCTATGCTAAATGCAACATCTAAAGCTCGGCATTATTTTATTTGCTCTACTTTGTTACCTACCTACCACCATAGTGAGGTAACAAGAGATGAAAGCAGCTTACGAATTTCGTATTCGGAACCGGAAGAGTATTAATGTGGGAAATGTTATATATAAAAACATATTAGCCACCGCTAGAAATGAAAGTGGAGGAGGACTAGGACATCCCAGTCTTATCTATGCACTTTGCCAATTATATGGGGTAGAGGCAAGAGATGATGAGGAATGGATAGAGCCTATGAAACCCCTAACTCAGGCTAATATAAAGAAATATGAATCCCACGAAGGATGGAGATCAGGAGTGAGAAGTTATTCACTCAGTCAAGTAGAGATATACCCTCTACTAGCTATGAACCTCCTGAGCCTACCACCCCTACCCTACAAGATCTGATGAATGAGCTGACACTGCATAGGAGAAGTTTTGAGCAATTTGGAGAAAATATGGGGAGAAGATTTGATCATTTTTTATCAAAGGATTGATAATCTGGAGAGGAGACATAATTATGATAGCGAATATCTCCAGCGACATTCGGAATACAAGATTGCATACTATGAAGCTGAACGTCGTTATAGGAGTGGTGATTTAGATGTCTTTCCTGAGTGCCCCCGATATTCACGAGTACCGCCTGCTCGGTCTTCTCGGCCTACAGATCAGGGAGGAGATGATATAGCTCAGGACTTTAATGTTGAAGATTAGGACTTTATTTGTTTTGTTTGTTTGATGTTAAGTTATTTTGGAAACTTTTATATGTTTGTAATATTCAGTACTTTATGTTGTGAGACATTGGATGTTTGTTAGATTATTTGCTTGAATTGTTATAGTAGTTTAGTTTTTGTTTTTGTATTAGTTAATTGCATTTGTTTTTATGTTAAATAGGATGTTAGTTTTCTTTAGTATGTTTTTATTTTTATTTTATTCTGTATTGTTTTAAGTTTTTAAAATTGTTAATGTGTTAGTTAAATTGTTTTAATATGTTAGTAATTCATATGTGTAGTGTAGAGTTAATTTTAATTGTTGTATTTAATACTTATCTCAGATTTTACCCCGCATTTTCTTTAAACTCGTTATATATATATATGGAGAATACTAACGAGTACAGAGTTCAATGAAAAATGAAAAAGCTCGCAAAAATTTCAAAGAAAATGAAATACCTAAACTTCAAAGGTATGATTTATTTACTTTCCTTTTTTCATTATTTAGAGTAGATATAAAAATTTAAGTTTGGGGGGGAGTAAAATACAAATTTAGTTATTAACTTGTTCTCAATTTCTATTTTAAAATTATTATAAAATGATTTTTATAGCAAATTTTTTCAATTTAATTAATATGAATTATTTTATTTAATTATTATAAAAGGTTAAATGAAATATTTCTAGTGCTTTAATTAATTAAATAGAATAAAATATTTGGTTAAAGGGAATAAGAATATAGTAAACTATTTTTAGTAAGGAAAACTATATTCTAAAATTAAAATTCTTAAGTATTCAGTGAAAAAGAAAAGATTGAAAATCAATGAAGTAAAAACTATGAAGTATATATAAGCTAAGAAATATTTCTAAGTTTCAAATTTAGGAAGATGAAAATGAAGTTCAAAATTATTAACGAGCTCTCCAGGATACGATGATCCTCATTAGAAAAAAAAAAGAGAAAAAGAAAAAGAAAAAGAAAAAGAAAAAGAAAAAATGAGGAGAAGCTTGAGGAGATGCCTTATCAAAAATCGGCTTCATTTGAATTAACCTAAAGGGAAAAACTTAGATATTTCCAAACTTATATTTATGGATTAGAATTTTACCTAATAGTGTTTTCTTGAATTTCTTATCATATGAATATCTTAAGTAATTATTCTTTTAAATATAGTCATTCCTGAAATGAATAGTAAGTCTAGAAATCTTAGACACGATAACTAAATAATTTATTTCTATAAGATTAATTAAATTACATGAATTATTTTTATTTAACTTTATTATGATATTAATTAATCTATATCATAGATTATTTAAATTAAAAAATCTTATTATAGAACTCATTATTTTTATGTAGTACTAAAATTACTTGAGGACAAGTAATAAGTAAGTTTGGGGGATTTTGATCACTAAAAAATTTATTAAGAAATTCATACCTATTTTTGATGAAATTGCACTTTAAAGAAAATTATTTTCTTTATTTTGTTACAGGAATGGAGAATTTAGGTGATAAAAGCAAAAATCATAAAAAGGAGCGGATTTGGAGCAAAAAGGACGAAAATAATGCAATTTGTCTTCGAGCCGCCGACGGCGAGATCGAGCCCGCCGACGAGCGAGGGTACGAGGAAGAAAATTCGAAGGATTTATAACTCGTCTCGCCGACAGTCGAGACCGAGCCCGCCGACAGCGAGATAGCGCGGTTCGAAGACCTTCAGAAGCCTCGCCGACAACGAGGTAGTTCGTCGCCGACGGCGAGCTAGTTCAAATGGTGCAGATACATTGAACCTGGACACTTTTTGAAGAGATGCTTACACACCTCTTGGTCATTTGCTCACCTCTATATATAGAGGCCGTAAATCAGTCTTTTAGGTGTCTGTTGTGTTGTCTTTGTCTTTGAGTGTAGTCTTTGTGTGTCAAATTGTGTCTTGAGTGAGTTTAGTGAGTAATTAGTGAGTCGTGCTGTATTGGAAGGAAGAGTCAAAGGAACTACGAGGAGTCTGCTTGGGGATAAATCAAGATAAGTATTTGTATTTATTGTTTTTAACTTTAAATGAAATCCATGCTTAGTTTAGTTCCCATGCATTACGAGTAGTTTATTAGTCTTTCTCCTTGTTTATGAAATTAAGTGACTTGATGAACTAAAAATAGAAGTACTTTTATATATATTAATAAATTGTGATAATTTTTACTTAAAACTTAATTTACTTTCAAGCTGGCCATTTGATTAGTTAAAATATGTTGAATATCAACTATAGTAAAAATTACATCCGATATTCGGGGAATTCAAAAGCCTTGGAAGGATGGTGCAAATAAATAGGGAAATAATATCACTTCGGGCGTAGAATTGAGCATTTTAGTGTGACGGACTAAAATATTCAATTCGGTCCTATTGTTTGAGAGCTGAAGTGTAGATGTTAGCCCTCGAGCGAGGGAACGTGGGAGCTACGAAGTGGCGGTCGGTATCCTCCCATCATAGCCGCGATTCGGTAATCAAACATAGGATTAGTCAATATTCTTTACACTGGACCAAAGGGTAAAGAATAGGAATGCTCCTATTTGTCACAATACCTTAAAATTATCTATTTAAATTCATCAATCACTTAAATTTCTAAACAAGGGGAAAGATACTTTTTCCGAATAGTTAAGACTTATTTAGCAATTAGTTTAATTTCCGCACTTTCAATACGTATTAATTTTCTACTTAGTTAAGTTACCTAATTAAAATACTTAGTTTACTTTATTGCGCTTAAATTTAGAATTCCAAATTTTCGTATACTATTTTAAAATTATTATTATTATTATTTTAAAATTAGTTGTTATTTAATTTTCTCTTTCCTCGTGGGATCGATAACCGAGACTCCACTAGAGCCTTGTATTACTCGATACGATACGTATACTTGCGTAGCATCCACAACATAAACAATTACAATTCTATACATATAATATAGCGGGGTCAAGTTTTTGGCGTCGTTGCAATTAAATTAAAAATATCATAATATAAAATTGTGGGTCAGATATCAAGGGCCAACATTGCTCCTTTGATGTTAGCGTGTTGTCACTCAATCAGTTCACCCCTCGGGAGGAGGAGTCCGTAATGACCCTTTGGCTATGATGATCGTATTTGACCAATAACACGACCTCCATTCCATGGGTTAACATGAATGAACTTTGTTCAGTTGTCATCAAACGCTTCGTTTGGATCATCTAGAGCATCGGTGGTAGTTGATCTGCCCAACTTTCCTTGGCTCCTTCAACCTTTTTCCTTAATAGATTAATGATGGGTTTATTAACTACTTCGACTTGTCAGTTCGTTTTAGGATGGTGGACCGAAGAAAAATTTAGGTCAATTCCTTGCCTCCTGCATAATTCTTTCACTCGCTAGTCCTCAAACTTAGTCCCATTATCGGTGATGATGACGAGCGGAAGCCTCAGGAGATTAAGTTAGACCATATGGAATTTCGTATTGCCTCTGCGTTGATTCGAGCAAGCGATTTTGCTTCAACCCATGTTGAAAAATATTCAACCGCCACCAAGAGGAACTTCCTCTAACATTTTAATGGAGGAAAACGTTCGAGACTGTCTAGTCTCCACAAGGAGAATGAGTAAATACTGACGATCTATTGTAGCTTCCAATTCGGCTTATGATCTAAGGGTGCGTATTTTTTACATTGTTCGCACCTTTTTGAAAATTATTAGCGTCAGGATTTTTCCCTCTAGAGTGGTTGTTGCTTCTCCAGAATGTACATCCCGAAGCACATCTTGGACCTCGTCCTCTTTCAAGCACCTCAAGTATACCAAGGCAGCTAACCTCCAGAATAACTTTCTGTCAATTAACATGTATAGGGCAGCTTTAGTTTTAAATAACCTAAGATCATTGATGCTCTTCTATATTTCCCCAGTCTCTAGGTAGTGGATGTATGGATCCACCATGCTTTTGGTCCCATCGATTGCTACCTCCTTCATCTCTAGTTCATCGTTCATTGGCGTAATAATTTTTATGGGCCTTCCTCCAAAACATATGCATTTGGGTAGGATGTCGATGACTTGATTGTCATCTTGGTTGATGTACTCGATGTGGAGGCTCTTAAACTTTTGATGTTCGTCTTTGCCTTTACACAGTATTTGTCCATTAGCTCGTCTCTGGCTTCGAATTTCATGTTAATTTGAAACACAACTAGCAAGGAGTCTGATCGCACCAGAAGGTCTCGAGCGCTTATTTAATAAGCCAAGTAGGGTTTGTCGATTAGTGCTTTGTATTCTGCTTTATTGTTTATAATGTCAAACTATATTGAGATTAACTAGTTGAGATGCTCTCCAGCTGAGCTGCTTAGAGCCAGTCCTAGCCCTACAGCCGCCTATCTGGAGGACCCATTAATGTATAGGATCCATGTCCTATCTTTAGTGTCGATCTCTTCATCTGAATCCTCTATCACGGAGAATTCAGTCAGGAAATTTGTGATCGTTTGGGTTTTGACTGTCGTTCAGAGGATGTAGATGATGTTGAACTCACTGAGATCTACCGCCCATTTTATGAATCGACCATAGTGCTCCAGTTGTGTGAGCACAGACTTCGATGGATGGTCCTTGATGACCCAGATTAGATGTATCTGGAAATATGGTCGAAGCGTACGAGCTGAAATAATCAAAGCAAAGGTTAGTTTTTCCATAATCTTATACATGGTTTCAGCACTATGAAGCACTCAGCTTATTTAGTAAAGTGTATACTACTTTCCTAACTCCTCTCCCACCAAAACTGAGCTTACAACCTCTTGTCCGAATCTAAGATACAACGATAGTTCTTTTGCTGGCTTCAAGCTCTGGAGCAATGGTGGTGACGTTAAGGAATCCTTCACGTTCTTGAACGCTTCCTCACATTTGGTCGTCCATTCAAAAATGTTGATTTTTTCTTAACGACTTAAAAAAATGCAGTGCACTTGTCGCCCAACTTCAAGATGAAATGACTAACCCCGACGATTCGATCGGTTAGCCTCTGAACCTCCTTGGTACTCCTCCAGGGTGGCATGTCTTGATTGCATATACTTCTTCAGATTGGCTTTCAATCCTTCAGGAACTAACTGAGGAACTTCCCGGTCGATGCGCCAAAGGTGCACTTGGAGGGGTTCAATCACATATTAAATTTTTTGAGTGTTTTGAAGGTCTCTTTCAGAACTCAGTTGTGCAGTTTGGGTTAAATCTAGGTGAAATTTACACACTAAAGGTTTCACGCATGTATACGCATTGGACAAGTAATATTGAATTATTGAGTCAAAATTATCAATCACACAGAGAATGCAATGATTGAGCTTAAGAAAAGTTTTAGCTTATTATAATGAGTCTTAGAGTAGAAGTTTAGTTGGTAAAGGTTGTGCTTCCTAATGCTACTAAGTTATTACTAATCCTATTGATTTACTCCTAAGTTAAGTCTACTACATCTTATTAAATAAGGGAAAATCAAGATATATAAACTACCCTTCCCTTGCAATGACATAAGTATTTTGTGTAGGAATGAAACACTTAGAATAGAAGTTGTAGTTAGTGCAAATAGGTGTAATCGTCTTCTTTACCCTCTCCCAAGTGCATAAAGAAGTTTGGTTCAAACATGATTAGTGTTTCTGTCGGTCACCCTAGAAACACCAATTTGAACCCATCAAAGTGTATTTCCCCATATATGTGATTCTTTCTAGTTGTTTATGTCATAGCTCTTCCGAGTCTTTATGGATTCACAACAAATTTTAACATATATTTTGGGCAGAATGATAGGTAAACTAAGCACAAAAAAATCCATCACTTTAATGAATAAAAACATATTTTAAATGTATTCAAATATCCAACACATCCTACTAATTTACACAAGAAAAAGGTATAATGGATCTAATTATACTGCACGAAGAAAACACAACAATTCATCATCTTATAATAAATCAAATTCATAGAAAATGAGTTTACAAATAATACAAGACAATGTAGAATGAAACACTTAACTATATCCCTTAGAAAAGAAGTGAAAACTCCTCCCCAAGTGATCTTCAAATGCTCCTTACACTGTTGGTAGTATTCCCTAAAAATATCCTCTCAAATCCCTCTCCATTCTCTCTAAGAAAATGAAGAAAAAGTAAAACCTAAATCGAAACTCTTATTTTCTGCTCTCCTGGGCTTTCTCCAAGACTTCCAAATGATCGTGAGTCTCATTTTAATTACCTCTATAGTTGCATCAACAACTGCAGAAACTGCCTCGGGCTGTTATAGCACCTAGGCGCCATTGGATTGTCCTATGTGCCAATGTCTCTGTTTGCTGGTTGAAGTATGCGCCTAGGCTCCACTAGGTTGGTGCAAGGCCCCGGTGTAGAGCTCCTTGGCGACCAAGTCTGTCACCTAGGCACCAGTGTGCTGGAATAGTTTTTATTCCCCAAATGCTTTGTTTTGCCTCCGTTTCACTCCATTTTAGCATCAATCATCCTACCTGTCATACCTGCAAGAAAAGCAAAAAAATTATTTTTCTTTAAAGTGTAATTTTATCATAAACAATTCTTAAATGTAAAGGAATTTAAGCATGCTAAAAGACATATCATTCTCTCGCCGTAGCCTTGCCCTGTCTCTATGTATGTGCACCGACTGCAACAAACTCTCGGAGCTTTCCGATACTGGTGAGCTCCAAAATCAGGTTTCAGAGGCAACGACATTCCTCTGTATCGTGTCCATGGTCACGATGGTAGTTTTAGTACCTCTTTGGACCTCATAAGACTGGGGCCGCGTTCAGTGTAGGGCCTGTTCGAAATAGTCATTGTTCTAGAGGGCCAAAACTATTTTGGCCATTAACACGTTGAATGGTGTCAAATCTTGCATTTTGCAGTAGACATGCGGTCACTCATAATACTGAGTCGACCATTAATTAAAGCGCCGTTTCAGGTCATTTCTTCACTGATCTCGGGATCGAGTGTTATTGTCTTGATGACTGGTAGAGGAATGATTGCCCATTGCCTTCTATGATTCCCCCCCCCATTCTTTTCGCTTCTTTGATGAATGGTCATATGAGTACGACTTACCCTTTGGAAAGTCCTGGGGATCTTCCTCGACTGGTATGTTCTCGTTTGGCATCTCTAATATTTCTACAAAAGTAGCAAGTTTGAATAGGTTTGGGTTATTCCTGAACTGCTCAATTCAGACTCCTCCTTTTAAGTTTGTTCTAGCTATATCAAGCATTAGATCTCTAACTTTGAGCATCTCGTTTTGGAAGTACGTGATGTAGGCTCATAATCTCTCTTTTTTTCCCTATTTGATTTCAAGTAAGGTTTCGAAGTCTTTCCTCGATTTTTGCACATTTGAAAAGTGTGAAGTGAAGAGTCTCTTAAACTCGTATTAACTTGGGATGGTTTCGGTCGGCAGATCGTTGTCCACCAAAGAACCAAACTTTTCATGGTGGTTAAGAAGATATAGTACATTATAGGGTTGGTCTTGTCTTTGCAAGAATCCAAACGAGGGATCATTAGCTTGGGCGGGTGTATGCCACTTTGATTTGGCGAGGGAACGCCCATTTGTGAGCGGCCGGACAGGCACTCGCATCCATTCTTCCCATCTCTTGTTCGTCGGTGTAGGAACCGGTGTCATTGTTCCGAGACTTGCATTTTCTCTCCGTGCAGTGGTTGCTAACTCGGTTGTCCGAGTAGGCGGTTTGTTGGTGGGGACCTTTGAGGATGGACACTTGAGGTTCCGTTTCCAAACGGGGCATTTAGTTGTTCCTCCGGGTGATTCGTTGCCTGGACGATTTAAAATTATTCCATCATGAGGGTCATTTGTGCTTGTAAGCCTTGGATTTATGCATGAATGGCTGGTTGTGTAGCATCTCTATTGGATTCCATACGTGCTATCTCTCTTTGGGAAGCTTCTCCTTCGTAGTCTTTTCCACTTATTGTTTATGGAATTTTCATACTCACCACACCACCTTTTACGATGTTGAATCTTAAATTGTCCTTTGTGAACATGCCCTAAGAGTACAGGATTGAGAGAAGAAATGAAGAGAAAGAGAGTATAGCAAGTCACTAGTTTCTTGTAGAGAGAATCGGGAGCCGTCTTATTTATAGCAATGTATTTTATACATTTACAGAAATCAGGGAACAATTATGGAAACCACTCTTAATACAATTGATGCTCAGATTGATCGTATGGATTTCATACCATATCTGTATTACAATTTGAATTTTAACATGACGATAATTGACTGACCGACTAGCTTGAATTTGACCAACTAAGACGACCGGCTAAATGGCGATTGTGTCTCCTGAAGTGTCAGTCGGCCAAGACGCATAGTCGGATGTTGATCTCATCTGTCGCAGTAAAGGTGGGCTGACTGATTTGCAGCAATCAAGGATTCCCTCCGACATATCATTCTCTCGCCGTAGCCTTGCCCTGTCGCTATGTATGTGCACCGACTGCAACAAACTCTCGGAGCTTTCCGGTACTGGTGAGTTCCAAAATCAGGTTTCAGAGGCAACGACATTCCTCTGTATCGTGTCCATGGTCACGATGGTAGTTTTAGTACCTCTTTGGACCTCATAAGATTGGGGCCGCGTTCAGTGTAGGGCCTGTTCGAAATAGTCATTGTTCTAGAGGGCCAAAACTATTTTGGTCATTGACACGTTGAATGGTGTCAAATCTTGCATTTTGCAGTAGACATGCGGTCGCTCATAATACTGAGTTGACCGTTAATTAAAGCGTCGTTTCAGGTCATTTCTTCACTGATCTCGGGATCGAGTGTTATTGTCTTGATGACTGGTAGAGGAATGATTGCCCATTGCCTTCTATGATTCCCCCCCCCCCATTCTTTTCGCTTCTTCGATGAATGGTCATATGAGTACGACTTACCCTTTGGAAAGTCCTGGGGATCTTCCTCGACTGGTATGTTCTCGTTTGGCATCTCTAATATTTCTACAAAAGTAGCAAGTTTGAATAGGTTTGGGTTATTCCTGAACTGCTCAATTCAGACTCCTCCTTTTAAGTTTGTTCTAGCTATATCAAGCATTAGATCTCTAACTTTGAGCATCTCGTTTTGGAAGTACGTGATGTAGGCTCATAATCTCTCTTTTTTTCCCTATTTGATTTCAAGTAAGGTTTCGAAGTCTTTCCTCGATTTTTGCACATTTGAAAAGTGTGAAGTGAAGAGTCTCTTAAACTCGTATTAACTTGGGATGGTTTCGGTCGGCAGATCGTTGTCCACCAAAGAGCCAAACTTTTCATGGTGGTTAAGAAGATATAGTACATTATAGGGTTGGTCTTGTCTTTGCAAGAATCCAAACGAGGGGTCATTAGCTTGGGCGGGTGTATGCCACTTTGATTTGGCGAGGGAACGCCCATTTGTGAGCGGTCGGACAGGCACTCGCATCCATTCTTCCCATCTCTTGTTCGTCGGTGTAGGAACTGGTGTCATTGTTCTGAGACTTGCATTTTCTCTCCGTTAGCTGGTTGCTGACTTGGTTGTCCAGAGTAGGCGGTTTGTTGGTGGGGGCCTTTGAGGATGGACACTTGAGGTTCCGTTTCCAAACGGGGCATTTAGTTGTTCCTCTGGGTGATTGCTGCCCGGACGATTTAAAATTATTCCATCATGAGGGTCATTTGTGCTTGTAAGCCTTGGATTTATGCATGAATGGCTGGTTGTGTAGCATCTCTATTGGATTCCATACGTGCTATCTCTGTTTGGGAAGCTTCTCCTTCGTAGTCTTTTCCACTTATTGTTTATGGAATTTTCATACTCACCACACCACCTTTTACGATGTTGAATCTTAAATTGTCCTTTGTGAACATACCCTAAGAGTACAGGTTTGAGAGAAGAAATGAAGAGAAAGAGAGTATAGCAAGTCACTAGTTTCTTGTAGAGAGAATCGGGAGCCGTCTTATTTATAGCAATGTATTTTATACATTTACGAAATCGTGAACAATTATGGAAACCACTCTTAATACAATTGATGCTCGGATTGATCGTATGGATTTCATACCATATCTGTATTACAATTTGAATTTTAACATGACGATAATTGACTGACCGACTAGCTTGAATTTGACCAACTAAGACGACCGGCTAAATGGCGATTGTGTCTCCTGAAGTGTCTTGTAGTTCAAATCTTTCGCTATAATGTGTCGGTCAATTCTTAATCACACGGTTGACAATAGGGCGGTAGGACGCCTTTGTTGTGTGACCGTCATTTGGGCCATTTGAATGCTTTAGGATTAGTGCTGATAGTTGTAGCTTATACAATTGCATTTATAGCACCCAAATAATTTGTATTACATAAAAAATACCACAAGCTTAACTTTTAAAAAGTGAAAATAAACCTTTTCATGCGCAAAGATTATGTAAAAATTGAAGTTTTGTGCTATATATCTGTAAATACAAAAGAATCTAAGTGGTACGTGTGTAAATTTTGCTTAAAAAGAAAGAAGATGGAGCCATTCAGTTGCTTTCATGATGCATAAAATTATACCAGATTCGCTTGAAAAACAAAATGATGATACATAAAATTATACCACTTTTAATGATGATTTCTTTTCGTAAACAAATAAAGATTATTAATGAATTTTCTTCATGATGATAATACTTTTATTTAATGAAAGGATATTACAATTTAGAAAATCGCTCATAAATAAATATTTATTTATTTTCCTTTTCTTTTTAATTTTGCATAAAATAAACCTGCTTCTGCTACAACTTCTCGATCAAAATTCTCTCACCAACTTGTTTCTAATTTCTTGCCCACCTAATGTATGTGCAACACATTAACTTAACGACAAGACCTTTATGTAAGTTCACAATACAAGGAAAGGGTGGGCTAATATCATTAACAATCCAAGAGATAAAAATAACATAGTCCATGAAGCAACATTTCTCTACAAAAGTTTTACAGAAAGTCAATCGATGCTCTCAAATTCCAAATTCGACCAGGCACATAATTTGCCAAAAAGAGGGTCCACAAAGATCAAGCTTTATCAATATAGCAAAAGGTTGTTAAACATTTTGAAGAAACCCCATTTTAATTTAATATAAACACCCCCACTGAAACGAGTTTTAAGCAATAACTCCACAAACAACACCAACAAAAAAGTTACATTCCCTTTCCCAGAAAAGGCTTCGACCGGCTGAATCACTTTGAATACAGGTTAACAATTAATCTCATTTGAAAAGCCCAAGCCTCACAAGTCAACACTTAATGAACCTGCTGTTATAATGAATCTCCAGGAAAAGTACAGTTACCATTAGTTTCAATAAACGAGCAAAGCCACAGAAACTCCCAACACAGTGGCTATTACAGTGGAGATGCTTTGAATCATGGTGGCCGAGCTTGTAGAGTTGTCGGTTTTGCTGACAAAATTGGAACAGTCAAGACCATCCTTCCCTTCGCGGCATTCATAAGCAAAGAGGCCAGGAGGATATTTTCCATAAATATTTATGTAGCTGAACATGGTGGTGGCACAATCATTTGTGAGATCATTAAGCAGGTCTGAATAAGGGCAGGCAAATTCCTTGAAGGCTGAACAGCAAGGTTCAGGACGGTATTGGGGTCCTTTGCACTTGTTTGTGATGATTTTGTAGTCCATGTACTCAAAGTTTATAGGGCAACCTGAAAGTAATAGAATGCTTAAACTAAACCAAACATGGTGAAATATGATCACATAAAGATCTACTCCAGATTAAAAAGTAAACATAATTATCCACCGAAGTTTTGGACTGTCGATGGTCTCTTTAAAAGTTATGCATAAGCATCAAATTGACAATACTTGTAAATACAAGTTAATTTTGAGACAACATGTTTGCAGAGAAACACAGAGCTTGGACAATATAGAAAGAAAAAGTACGCAGGGTCACATTGTAATAATATCGAAGATCAACCTAAATGCTCCGATTTCTACATTTATGCTATCATATATGGAGTGAGATGCATGGTCACATTGTTTTTTTTTTAATGTAAAATTTCAATAATCAGGTCTTTTGCGTTATTTGTAATAATATTTTCATACTATTGTCCTGCCAAGTTAACAGCTTTTGTTAGAAAGTCTGACATATGCTCACCGAAATTTTTATGAATATGGTCATCAAGATTACACAGTTATTCTCTCAAATAAAAACACCAGAAGAATATTCCCGTGAAAGTGTAATTAGCTACTTGCTCCTGATGCTCTCCTCCAAAAAATAATCTAAGAACCACAGCATGTCTTGGCTAGTCAAATTCAAGTTTTTATAGGATAGTGCTTGATATAAGAAATGAATAACCAATGGACCTATTTTGGACTATTATGCCATATGACTAGTTTATCTAATTTTATATATATATATATATATATATATATATATATATATATATATATATATATATGACGACAAAATCATCATTCATCTGAAGCGCTGTCATTCACCTGAAACAGGACTGCATCGATATACTTGAAGCTTTTTTTATGTTGAATACACTATATTATAGTATTGGCTTTTCTTAATATTACTGTTCATTCGATAGGACTAATCTTTGCTATAGACCAAACAAAAAAGTTTACCCAATGTATCACCCAGAGATTAATCAGAAAGCCTCAAAAACACTTTGATACATTTTATCCTAAAAAATAATTACTTGCAAGATGTTTAATCAGCAATGTGATTATTATATCGCATGTCAATTATAGTAGGTACACCTTTCTATTGGATGCATAGACAAACGTATCTGGCTTATCCAGAGATATTAACTTCATGTTACAGCTAGTCCGTGATATTCAATAATACACATGCCACATTAAATGGAAATTATTATTTAATGCTTAGGGAAAGCAT
Organism: Papilionanthe hookeriana x Papilionanthe teres; assembly: GCA_022702705.1. Lineage (NCBI taxonomy): Eukaryota > Viridiplantae > Streptophyta > Magnoliopsida > Asparagales > Orchidaceae > Papilionanthe > Papilionanthe hookeriana x Papilionanthe teres. Next base: position 153,111,033 of record CM040426.1, read on the forward strand.
TTAATTATGGAAATATCCTAATTAAGAAAAATAAGTGTTAACAATAATTCCAGATTGATATCTTCTATGGATAATTACAAGAGCTTTTGAATATATATATAGAAAGAGAGAAGTACGAGAGATTAAATTGTCCATTAAGGACTCATCGAGGGAAATGGGTTTCAGTTCATAAGAAAACCACCAACAGTGGATACCTACCCTCATGGTTTTGGAGCAGCAAGCACAAATGGCAGAACAAAGCTAATTGTTATAACAGAAGAATAAATTATTATTTAAGTCCAACCCCATTCCTATAGTGATATGTTTTATATACTCATGAGGGCTAGGCTAAGATTGACTCTTAATGAGTCTAAAATTCAATTTGAAGAAATCACTACTAATTATAGATCAGGGTATCTAAATACACCTAGCATAATGCAAAATAGTAAGCCCAGATTTTGATTCATCATTTTATTTTATTTTTAATAATATTTCAACAACAACCCTTTAAGCTTTTTGGAGAATTGTTGGTTTTCATCAATGATCAAGTCGAGGCTTAACTGGGAAATTAAAAAAATTAATGGGAAGAAAGCCATTTATGGAGTCAAGGCTTAACTGCAAGCCCCCATTTTTCTTCCATATACTGCTCCATAAGCAGTGAAATGTGATATCACTTTATCACTAAGTACCATTATGAGTACATATATATATATATATATATTCCTATAAACCATCATACAAAAGAAGCTAGAGAGCGTCATGATTAACAGTTATACAGCAATATTGAAATGTAGGTTCTACATAATTTGTAGTTGAGCATGCTATGTTGAAGAGAAGGATGAGACTCAGAAAAAACTTTGAGAGCAGTGGAAATCTCACAAGGAAGAAACGCTTGTTAAGTGTAAATACTGCATAAATATTATGTTATTGTATGTTTTTTATAGTATTTTTCTGTCTAACGCCATGCATGAAGTTCACATGAAAACAAATCGGGGAAAAAAATATCAAAAGTTGTGTACCAGAAATACTGTAGAAATTATTGGAGCACTGTCGCGGGGCCACTGTTAGTTCAGGGTAGCTGACCCGGAATAAAATATCCGAAACCTGAGAGCTAGACACTATGGCGCCTGGAATGCAGCACCTCAATGGCCATTGGAACGCCACAATGCCACATAGCAACGAGCAGTATGAACCACCAATTTTCAATTATTTTGCGCTTTATGACAGTTATGACACCGAATTTTGCCAAAATTAGATAGAAAGGGACTTTTTGAGAGTTCTAGGAAAGTTTTTAGTGTGTTTGAGAGTGTGAGATACACTTGTTTTGTGTGGAAGTAGAGTCCATGTGCACATGTGCAATGTGTATGCAAGTGAATTTGATGTGTAGTGGAGAGTATTAAGAGGAATTCAAAGGGAAAGCATACTGTAGAAGATGATTGGTTTGGAGCAAGAAGAAATTACATCCAGGTGTTTTCTTCCTTTACTTTTTTTTTTTTTTTTGGTAAACCTTGATTTTGTTTCAATGAAATTACTTGAGTTTTCCGTATCAATATTTAGGAACTAAATTTTTCTTTTCTTGGATTAGTATTATGAATTACTTGTTTTTTTTATGTGATTTAAAAAATAAATTGATGTGTTAATCTTTAGGGCTATTGACCATAGAATAGCTGTAACATGAAGTTAATATCCACATGAGTTTCTCAAAGTTTATACCATTGGGTCAAAAGCAAAAATTTTTCGCAAGACAAACATATTGGGATCCTAATCTAGAATGCACACATTTGGCATAAAAAAATAACTTAACGAGTAGACAAGTTCGAAAATACTAAAAACAAACAGACATGACTAGTTAATAAATTAGTTCTAAAAACTTTTGCCCCCTTCATAGGATAAATAAGTAATAGTTCACCAACGAAAAACATAAATTTGATATCAGTGAATTTCATAAAAAACAGCAAATTCGAGAAAAGAATTTGCACTGAAGAAACTTCCATAGAACAAAGCTAATTCCTATATTTCCCAAACTAACCATTGTTGGCGCGTAAATAACAAACATAAACAAAGTTGTTTCAAGCAAACTAAAAAAAAGTGAACAACAATTCTTAAGTTCCTTTGAGGCCATCAGATCAATTCAATCATTATATGCTCAAATTTCATTCTATAAAATTAAAAAAAGTTTAAAAAATAAAAAAACAAGAAAGTGATCCTTGTAGCAAAATGAATCACAAAATATGTTTAATCCTCATTCACAACAAAATCTCACGGCCCTTCCTCTACAAAATTAGATACGATAATGTTATTTATCTTAGCCAAAAACCATGGCGGGAGAATTGTGAAGGCTGAGAAATGATTAAAAACCTAGCTTTGCATTTAACAATAAAGGAAAAAGGGGTGACTAAATTAACGAAGTCAGAAACATTATCAGAGAAAAAATGAAATTACTTGTGATCTAGGACTATTGACCATAGACTAGAAGAATAAGTATGTTAACATAATTTCTTGGCGGAATACAAATATTTCCATTAGAAGATTGCAATCACGTAGGGAAATACAAAATCTTGCAAGATTTTGCAGAGTCAAGGGTACTTAACCATAATATGTGATTCCAACGCTTCTTATGTCTATGAATATAATAAAAAGTGATAGTCCCTAGTTTTCAATAACATTACAAAAAAAACATGGTGGAAAAACAGCTGAATTCTCAAAAGAGCCAATTCAAGAAAGATTTTCTATGTAAAGAAAAAGGTTAAAAATCAGTTAGGGTTGTTTTTCTAATTTAAGAATTTTTTAGAACCCTTCAAAAATATGAAACAATTAAATTGAACTTAGAATTAGTAAACTAATACTTGAACCAATTGAAAATTAACTACTTCATCGTGGGATCGATTTATGATCTCAAAATCCATACAACTTAATCGACACATATACTTTGCATGATAACGAGTGTTTCACTGCATTAGGATCAATGCCTTCTTTACTTGTACAAAATTCATGTTGTCAATTATTTCTAACAATGTAAGCAAAATTTTTTGCATTTATGTTGGATAACTATAACATAACCCTTGAGAGAACTCTCTAATTAAACAATTTCCAACTATTCCCTCAACGAGAACTAACATGTGTAGCACTCTTTATTAAAAAATAACTTACCACACACGAAACATCTGCCAAATAAAATCAATGAAATAACCAAAAAACCAACTAAAGCCATGAAAAAAATTCAGGTCGCCTAGAACAAACAAAATTCCAACCTAGAAATTCATGTACATGAAGAATGTTGAATCTTAGATCTACTAGGATTAAAAGCACAGCAAGTCTAACCCAAATGGCCATCCATCTCATGATGGCTGACTTAAAAAAATTGGATGGCCAAGGACTGTGAAGGCGTCTCAAAGTGTTGGATTTAGTCTTACCTCATATAATTGAAAAATGTCTTAAAATAGAAGTAATATGTAGTTGGCCATCACCCATAAGCTTAAACTATTAAGTTAAAAGTGAATATGACTACTAGTGTATCTATCTCAACTAGTTCCATTTTGATTCACTCACTTTAACAAGTGGTATTAGAGCTAATTTTTTGGCTAAGATTGAGTTGTACAAGCAGTTTATAGTTTTATAATCTCGGTTACCTTCCACCATGCTTCAAAATTTGACAGCAAGTGAACCCACAATGACTCAATGTATTGAAAGTACTCTTGGTTCACTCTTCCTAATAATGACAATACTTGGTGAAACAATTAACATCCACATGGGTTCTTCAAAGTTTATACCTTTGGGTTAAAAGCATAAATTTTTCGCAAGTCAAACATATTGGGATCCTAATTTATAATGCACACATTTGGCATAAAAAAATAACTTAAAGAGTAGAAAAGTTCGGAAATACTAAAAACAAACAGACATGACTAGTTAATAAATTAGTTCTAAAAACTTTTGCCCCATAGGATAAATAAGTAATAGTTCATCAACGACAAATGTATAAATTTGTTATCAGTGAATTTCCTAAAGAACAACAAATTCGAGAAAAGAATTTGCACTGAAGAAACTTCCATAGAACACAGCTAATTCCTATCTTTCCCAAACCAACCATTGTTGGGGCATATAAGACAAACAGAAACAAGGTTGCTTTAAGCAAACTAAAAAAAGCAAACAACAATTCTTAAGTTCCACTGAGACCATCAGATCAATTCAATCATTATATGCTCAAATTTCATTCTATAAAATAAAAAATAAAAAATAAAATAATAAAAAAAGAAGAAGGTGATCCTTATAGCTAAATGAACCAAAAAATATGCGCCATCCTCATGCACAACAAAATCTCACGGCCCTTCCTCTGCCAAATTAGATACAACAAATGTTATTAATCTTAGCCAAAAACCTTGGCCGGAGCATTTGCGAAGGCCGAAAATGATTGAAAACCTAGCTTTGCATTTAACAATAAAGGAAAAAGGGGTGACTAAATTGTGAGTCACAATCGTTATCAGAGAAAAACAATAACAAAATAAAATTAAACATTTACAGAAGAAAAAGAAATATCTCACTTGTTTTGGCCTGCAAGAGACTCCGACTTGTAGATCCATCTCCCTGCAGAACACCATCTACAAAAGACAATCAGAATAAAAAATTAATCAGCCTATGAATTCCTAAATTAAAAAAAAAAAAAAACAACGAGAACAGAACTGATTAGTATATATCCGCACCGGAGATGAAAGGATCCGCTGCAAATAGATCTGCGATGAAAACGAGAACGACGGCCTGCAGGAAGAAAACCCTCTTCCAATCCATAGCTCTTTCACTAATCAATGTTCCAAATTGAGCCCCAATCAGAAGAGGAAAAAAGACGTGCAGAAATAAGACGCTTCTTTTTCTAAGGTGTTCGCCGCAGGAAGCGGAGCCTCGCACAATGCGAAAGCCACGAAGAGGAAAGAGACGCGAAAATACGCGTATTTTGATCTGAGTTTCGTTAACAATAGATCGGACGATTGAGAAAATTTAATAATTTCGATACTTTTTTTGACGCGTAATGGTTGCCGCAAGAATCCTCTCTTGAGCTTTCGAGCTGTGAGCTGTTCCGCGCCCAATTTGTAATTTTAAAACACTATTCTATAGCTGTCATCCATATGATAATTGACAGTTTAAGGTGTGTTTAGGACCGCTTAAGTTTGTCCAGATAAATTATTTATTTGGAAATGTAGATTGTGGGGTTTAATCTGTGTTTCGCCTAGTATAAAAGATCAACTGTATTTTTGGATAAGTTCGCGAAAATACAATTTCCAACAATAGTAAGACGACATTTTCTAAATCGCTTCATAGCGATAGACTGCCTCAAATTCACCCTTAAGATGATAATAATATGCAAATTTAAGTATTATTACTTCAAAAGTTAATAGTATTATAAATAATAATTTAGACTTTTTATAACGTTAAAATGTCCTGTAGAATAAATATCGAAAAAGTTATTAAATTTTAATATTTATTTTCTTAACATAACTTTTTGAGTAAATAATTTGTCTGAGGAAATTTATTTTGTATTTGATAGATTTTTTGTTGATTGCATATGACCATCTTTATTTTTTTGCTGTTTTGTCATAGATTTATTAACAAATATTTTCATTGTGCATCAGAATAAAATCATATGATTTCATAGCTTTAAAATTTAATAAAAAAAAAATATTATAATTTTGGAGCTCATTGTTGATAAAGAAAACACGTGATCAATGTGGCAAATGGCAAGAGAGAATTCATGTTCAAGATCCAAATAAGACGCACAACAACAACAACAACAATAACAAAGCCTTAATCCCACTAAGTGGGGTCGGCTACATGAATCCTTTTTCTCCATTGCGTCCTATTTAGTGTCAAATTTTCGTTTAATTCTAATAAATTAAGATCATTTTTTATGCAATAAGCCCAAGTTTTCCTAGGTCTGCCTCTGCCTTTCTTAACAAAAGGATGAAAATATACGGCATCAAATTATTTCATAATGTTATGTAATTTAGGGCGAAATATTGTAAATCCAGGAGAAGAACATAGAGATTTAACGAGGTACGACAAAAACATGCCTACATCCTCGGGAGCAGAGTGGCGAATTCACTATTTCAGATTAGTTATAAAGTTCGGTTCAAACATACCCATAGGGTTACACATCTATTTATAGATAGAAAACCAAAGATAAATTACTAACTCGCCCTCGCTCTCCTCAACCCACTAAATATGAAGAGACACACCTCTTCACCAAAAAACTATAAATTTTCGGTGTATGAGTCATACCTAACAAATCTCCACCTTGGCGAATATACAGCTCTTTATGAGATATATATCATGGATTTCTTTAAACCAAAGTGGGTGAGCAACCAAACCAACTAGCAACTGCTAACATTCAACAAGTTCAAGCAATTCAAGAACTTGTTGAGAATACCTGACTTGGTCAACGTATCATTTAGCACCCAAAGCACCTTCCTGTTTGCACAAAAAATTCAACTGAACTACTGCGAACACCTTGCCCGAAGCCTTTTCCAATTTTCGTCAACGCCTCAGCCGAACTCAACCTGTCGCAACTCCTCCTGCGACGAACTTGAGAACTGTGCTTTGCCTCTATCACGATTCATCTGTCGTGATTTACCTATTGCAAAATCACCTACAACAAACCTCCGAACTCCATCAGCCAAACTCCAACTGTTCTCAAAACATGGTTCTTATTCACCGGAACCAAACTCCAGCTGTTGCAAAATCACCTGCAACAAACCTACGAACTCCGCTGGCCAAACTCCTCTATTCGCAAAACCAAGTTCCTATTCACTAGAACCAAACTCCACCTCGCAAAATTCTGTCGCGAGTACACCACTAAGGCTATCGCGCCAACTGCCTGTCGACAAGCCTGCCGCCCATACTGCCAGCAACTACAGGAACCTCCAGTCGTTACCCGACCTGCTCTGCTCAATCTGCGAAGTCCTTCCTATCTCATCTGCCTCACAAGTCCTCCGTTGAACCAACTGTTCGCGGATCCTTCCACATGCGCAGTCGCCTTCTTGTCGCTGACGATTACTGCCCTCAAGTCTTCCGCAAAACCAAATGTTCGCGGTAACTGAACATCTATCTGGTTTCATGGATATTTTCACCTGGCATACGCATTAACTTCTGGGTCTAAGCGCAACTGTTCGGTAACTACTACCGGTTCACCGCTGCAGCGGACTGCTCTCATGTTCGTTCCCAGAACCTGCACGAAATTATTTGTTACGTAACAAGGCACCAAACTCCCGAATTGAGGAATTCTCTGCTCCCCAGCTCCTCATACTTCGATGCAGCTCTTCTGGACATAAATCAGTTTTCTCTTCTGATTCCCTGCTTCCCCAGAAAAATTTTCCTCTGTCAGGCAACTGTAGCTCCCTCCACCAGCAGAAATATTCCTTCGAGTGGAAATCAAGATTCCCTTGAATCATTTCTGTCCCGTTCTCGACGTGACTGTTCACGCCAACTGCTTCTTTGCTCCAGCAGAACTGTCGCGCCTCATTGGTCTCGATCGACGCACCTAATCGCGTCCAACTGTTTCCTCGCGTCCGCGAAAACTCCCACTCATGCAAACCGTCGCACCCGTCTGACCTCCAGCGACTGCTGACGCGCTCTGCAGTTCTCTGTTGGTCTCTGGCACTAGGGATCCTTCGCACAAAATGCGATCCACCGTGAAGCCACTTATCTGTGGCCGTGGCAACTGCAAACCTGCTTCTTACATGTCCGCGCAATGCTCCACCTTGCGCAAACTCCTATGTCTGCGAACCGACGCTTCTAGTCCGGTCTCCTGTTAGCGGATAGCCGTGCACACCTCCATAGAAATCCTTCTCCGCAAACCGCACAGATCCCCCAACCAACTCCTTATGAGGTCGTCGGGCTCCGCTGTGAAAAATTTCCTACAACCAGTTGGGAACTCCTCTTGCCACGAATATCACGCCGCTCCCTGAGAATCCTTTGCTGCATCTCCCCAAACAGGTCGACAAACTGTTGCGAGCCTTCCAGCGCCCAATCTGCACCTTCATCCACTCTCCGCAATCAGAATCACGAATTATTTTGCGCCAAACTGCTGTGAGGCTTCCAGCGACCAATCTGCGCTTTCATCCATTCTCCGCAATCGCCGAAGTACCCTGCCCGCAAACTCTCTGTCGCGATCCAAACTGCTGGCTTCTAGAACTGAACTTCTTCCTCTGCTACAAACCAAATCTCTGTCGACATATTTTTAGGTTTGTATGTTGTATTTTGAAAAGGGGTCGCCTACAGAAGTTGTCGGTGAATTTTAGGTTTTAAATTTAATTTAAATATATATAATTTAGAAAGTAGCATTTGATTTTGAAAATAATTTTAAGTTTAAAACTTTTAAGATACGAAATCAAACCGATCTCACATCCCGAATAGTTTATATAAACGAGCACCGCACCACAAACCGTGTATTTATCCTGAGGAATAGACACACTGCTTGATGATGGGGCTCGGTTAAATAACCTAGAAGATTTATGACATCCGTTTGGTCTGCGAACCAACTTTATAAGCCGACGAGTTCCCCCGCTTAATATAAAGGAATTAAGCGAGGGTTTATATTACTCGGGTTCTTAAAGTTCCCTATAAGGCAAACCCACTATAGTTAATCACATCTTAAATGACGGGAATCATTTAAGAAAACTCTCGATAATGACCAGTGGTTTTGCTTTCAAGAATTTCAAGGTTTAAGGTTTTCAAAAGATTGGATTTTGGAATTTTCAATAGGGATTAGCTGAAATTTGGAACAGTTTGTTCTAAGAGTCCAAAGGAAGAGAAGTAAGAGAAGCTGAGGATTCAAGAAGAATCTTGGCAACTTTCCAAACTATCCTATTGTTTGGATTGAATTTGAGAATATTATTTAATGTTGTAATCTTGCCAATTTTAGTTAATTAGGACTTATATTTGTATGACACAATCATACAAATAGCCTCGAAGATGTGAGGGTTTATGTCGTACCAAACGACTACCTCGGACTCCTAAGACCCGTTAGGGCTTAATTTGTATAACATGATTATGCAAATGCCTAATGAAGAGTTGAGGATCTATGTTGCACTAGGCAAACTACCTCGAAGTCCTATGGCTTGGTTATTTAATTCTAAGAAAGTTTTGCTGAAGTAGATCCGAGTTTTACTGATGACGATGGCCGTGCTGCCCACTATGCTCCAAGCTCCTTGTTGTTGCAGAGATTTAGTTTTAGAAGTCATAAATCAGGAGATGAGAGAAGCATTTTGGTTTAGAGAAAATCTTAAAATCCAAGTGTTTTTTAATATTTAGTTAAAACAAATCTTAAAGTTGTTTAAACAGAACCGATTAAGATCCCACTGTTCCGTCATCCCGGCACCGTTATTTTCATCGAATTCACTTAGTCCAGATGAATTTGCTAAACTCAACTGAATGAGTTCCACACTTTCAATTAGACCGTGGGAAATCCCGTTAGTAACACGTGGGTTACATCATCTGAGGTATTCCCGATCATTCAACGAGACGTTTTAATTTAGTTACAATTATAGTTTTGTTGTTCTGTTTGTGATTAAATATTGAGTTATTTTATATTTTGGAATGTTGTGGCGGTGAATTTTATCTTACAATGACTTTTATTTTAGTTTTGGTTTCAGTTCAGGGACTATCCTAAAGGTTTTGGTTTTCATGCAACAGTCTTGTTTATCATGCAATAAAAAGTAAAGTACAGTGCATGTAAGTAAATTGCAATAAAATAAAAGCGTACCTGGAGGGTCTTCCCGTCATCCCAAGTTGCACTTGAAACACATGTTAAGGCATTTAAATATTTTGCAAGAAATACCTGTGTAAAGCTAAGGGAAAGGGTTTTGGTTGTCTACCAAGTTCCTAATCCTATAACTAGTCATCTCCTATGACGTCTAGGTTCTTGGTTTGGTTTAAGGATGATTTTCTTCATCAAAGAACAACTAGATTCAATTGTTCTTCTAAAACATCCCGTCATATTGAGGAAGTGCTTAGGACGAGTCCTAAACATCTTTTCAATATTTTTGGGATTGTTTTGAGTCCAAGTAAATTTAGTTGCACGGTGTGAATTAATCATCCAGGGGTTTAAGTTTTGTTCTCTTGCTCGGTGAACTAGGACATTTGAATATCCTATAAGTGAAATAACACTTCACTTGATACTTCATTTAAGAGTTATAATAATAAGAGCTTTAAAAGGGCAAATCAACTTATTAAGTATTTTAATGATTTAAACTTAAAGATTTAATTTTAATTTTGACTTAATTATAAAAAATTAGTTTAAGTTTGGAATAGTGTTCAAGTCTTTTTTTTTAGATTTAATTTAAATCTTTACGTTTTAAGTGATGTTATATCTTAAATTTAACCTTTATGTTTTAAGTTTACTTTAAGTGTTTGGTTTAACTCTTAATGATTTCATTTAGGTGTGTTGTTAAATGATTTTAATTCAATTTAATTTTAATTTAATTTAAGTTTAATTTAATTTAATTTAATTTAATTTGATTTGATTTAATTTAATTTATTTTAATTTAATTTAATTTAATTTGATTTAATTTAATTTTAATTTAATTTGGTTTAATTTAATTTAATTTAAATTTTAATTCAATTTAATTTTAAATTTTAATTTAATTTAATTTTAATTCAACTTAATTTGATTTAATTTATTTTGATTTAATTTTGATTTTTATCTTAATATATTAAATATGATTTAATTTAATTGTTAAGGTGTTAACTTGATTTAGATTTTGATTTAATTTAATCTCAACATCTTAAATTTAATTTAATTTAATTTAATTGATAAATTGTTTAGCATTTTAAATTTTAAGTTAGTATTATCCTTTTAGTTAAGAATTAAATATTATTGAAGTGATTAATTTAGGGATTCATAAATTAAAGAATAAATATCCTCTTAATAATATCCCTACTTTAATAATTCCAATTTCTATTATTCTTCCAAAATTTCAATTAATTAATTAATTAAAGTTTTATATTAATTATATTTGAAATGGTTAGTAGGTTTCTACCCTCAATCATTTAAGTTTTAATCATCCAAAATCAGTTTAAAATCAAATATTTTACCCTCCCCTTTTTGATTAATCCTAAAATTTTAATTAAGGGTTGAAATTTTTAATTACCCTTTTGCCCTTCAAGCTTAATAATTCTATAACTCACTAAACTAAGCTCAAATGAACTTGAAATTTTTATGTAACCTCACTCACATGTCCATTAAGACATTAGAGGAGAAAATGTGATTTTTCTGTATTTAATTTATTTATGTAATTATTTTTTAATGGAAAATAGGAGTTTTCAAGGAAAATTCAATAACATGACCAAGGAAATGTTTCTGTCCTTAAGAAAGTTATGGGATGTTCCTAATGACCAGAGGACCATTTGGGCCAATTTTGGTGATTTTTTGAATTATATTCTTTTTATTACAATTATTTTGAATTTTGGAGTATTAATTAATTTAAAAAAGAAATAAAAGTTGAAAAATGGATTTTATATTTTTCAAAAATCTCCCTAACCTCAGGGAAATTAGAGAACCAAATTTTATATTTTTCTGATTTTTCTTTGATTTATTAGAATTATTTTAGTGGAAATGTTAAAGAAAATCATTTTTTTAATTCAAAAATTGTTTTAAGCCTTTAAAATTCAATATCTTACCCTAGAGACTTAGGAAAAATATTTGGTTTATTCCTAGGTGATTAGAATTCAAAATGTGACATTTTGGTGATTTTTAATATTTTTATGATTTTCATTATTTTTTAATTATTAAAAATATTAAAATAATGATAAAAATCAATTTTTTTAGAAAATTATAATTTTAATTTTTCTAAATTCCTCTGATATCAGAGAAGCCCCAAAACCATTTTTGTGAATTTTTGAAAAGTATTTTGTGAGTTATGAATTTTTAAAATTTAATTTTGGTTATGTGACTTAATTAATCCATTTAGTGGGGTTAAACATTTCCAATTAATTTCAAATTTTTATGTGATGTTCCTCTGATCCTAAAGATCAGTAGAGAATTATTTTCAAGTTAATTTGATGTGTAGTTAACCCTAATTAATTAAAGTTTAATTTTGGGTGTTTAGACCAATTAGGGTTGTTCCATGTGAATTAACTCAAAACCTATTTTTCCTAGGTTCCTCTGGTCATAAGAAACATCACCAAATTTTCCTAGAATTTATTTCTCAACATGCTAATTATTGGAATTAAAATACTCAAAACAAGTAATATGAACTTAGAAAATCAATAACTTCTCATAGGGATGGCCTCGACCTTGGAAAATTCAGGGAATGTTCCCAAGTTCGGAGGCTTCAAAGCCTCTATGGTCTCATGCCATGGTGAATTGCCTATGCAAATGAAGAATTAAAACAATGCAGAGAGTAAATAAATCATTAAAAATAAAATACTTGATGAAATGACTTGATTTCTTTTCCACATTATTCTCCTCTGTTCACTAAGCAAGAGAGTATTTTTATTTTATTTTTGTGATTTTTCTATGCAAATATATGGATTTTTGAAGTTCTGGTAATTAAATAAATAGAAAATAGCCCTAATTTCCTACTTATCCACGCGGCGCCACGCCATCCTCGGCAGCTCCAAAAGGCCACGCGGCGCGCTCTGATTCGGCGCCACCATCTGAGTCAGCGCTGCGGGGGCCCACCATTCATGTATCATCTCCCGGTTCGACGCCATCTGAGCCGTCCGTCCAATACACGCGCGAATGGACGGCATCCGTTCATCGTCCCCGATCGACTTCACCCGAGAGCCGTCCATCTTCCAGGCTTGATATCTCTCTCGATTCTTAACCGATTTCTACGTTCTTATACTCTATGGATTCGTCTTGAAGAGACGAACACATCCATACGGTTTATGTGGCATGAAATTAACCCAATCAAAATAGAGAATGTTCAGAAGCTCGGGAAGAAGAGAGAGCTCATACCTTTGCTCAGAGAAGTGTGGCTTCGATCTGAGAGTTGTGTCACCTTCGATTGAACCTAAGTAAGCTCCAGATGAAGTCTCTGGCCTTGGGGAATTGCTCAGACCTGATTTCCACCAGACCCGATTTCAACCTTTGGAGGCTAGAACAAATGGGTGGCTCGGAGAGGGGGCTTTCATCGGGGAACTCCTTCTCTTGGTCTTGTGCGGGTGTGGGTGAGTTTAATTTGATTTTGGTGGAGGATTTGAGAGTGTCCTCGTTACGGCTCGAGAATTGAGCTCCAAAATTGAGCTCAATCGGTGGGAGTTAGGGCAGGAGAACAGTGGGGATGGATTGCTCTTGGCTAGGGAAGATTTGTGAGGAGTTTGGAGGGATTCTGTGAAGGTTTGGTTCAGCCAACCTTTTGGTCGAGAGGGGTTGGCTGGCTTAAATAGCCATGGCCATGGCTTCCCAGGGGGAGTTAGGGGCTTGGATCAACTGCTCAGGGCAAGGGAAGAACAACTGCAATGGCCATTGGGCATGGGGCAGCTCAGCAGGTGGGAATTTCAAACTTTGGCTCATCCCAAGGTTTTGGCCATTACATTTTCTGGCGACTGAGGCAACTGGCTGGTAGGGTTAGGTCACAGTTGTCATCAGGGAGGTCAGTGCTTGAGGTTTGTGCGTTCAATTAGCAAGTGCCAAGTGTAAAGAAGTTAAATCAAAGTAGAAGGGGGGAGGGATCATTTTGGGTTTCATTTGGTCAACCCATTGTTTAGGGCTTGGTGCACCCACCAAGGGACTTTGGGTGCTGTGGGGAATCATGTATGTCAGCTGGTTTTGAGTGGAGAAGTCCCCATCCAAACATATTTGGATTAATTTTGGGTTAAGGGTAATCATGGTTAAGGTTAATGACCGTAAGGGAATCTGGAAAGAGCTTCCTCCATTTGCCCAATGTGGTATGGTCACATGTCAAACCTTTCATGGCTCCACATGGGGCTTAAGGATGGCTTCATGGCTCTTATATGGCTTGGAAAAAGTTGGCTTGGTTTCATGGAAGTAGGTTTTAGGAATTTTGGTATTTTGGTGTGAAATTTGGATGGTTTGTCATATGGCTTAGTTTAGAAAAGTTTGATTGTTGATTTAGAACTTAGGGATGATTTTAATTGAGTAAGGATGAGATGAGATTGTAATGTGGGCCTTAGGATGGGTTTGGGCTTTTAAAATTTGGTAAAGGTGGGCTTTTAAAATGGCTTAAGGGAATGGGATTTTATGTTTCAAAATGGGCTTTTAGATAAAAAATTTTGCAAAGGGCCATGCTAAATAAATGTTGGGTTTGGTTTAGCGATGTGTCATGAGTGATTTGAGACAAATTTGAGGTGATTTGGAATTGAATTGAGTCTAACTTGGGTCCCCTTGGTGATAGGGTCAAAATAGATCAAAATGGACTAACTTGGGCTAAGGTTGGGTTAATGTTGAAATTGATGTAAAGTCAATGTTGAGAAATGTTTATGGGAGTGTAACAAAGAGTTTTCAAACATGGTTGGGCTTTAATTTTGGGATTTGGGCCTATTTGGGTTCATGGTGGATTTAGGCCTATTTAGGGAATTTTGGGTTTGGGTTGAATTTGAGTAAGGTTTGGGTCCAAATTTTGGGCAAACTATGTTAGTGTTTTGTTTGTGGAGATGTTAGGGAAGATTTAGAAAAGGTTTGGGGTTAATTGGAGTTGAATTGGGTTGGTTTGGGCTAAGTTTGGGTTATGGGTCAAAATTGGGCTTTAAGCTTAAAAATAAAATTGGATTCAAATGTCAATCAAATTGGGCTTGGATTTGGTCTAGATTGATATTGGGGATATTGAATTGAAATTTAGAATTGAATTGGACCAAAATTGAGGTCAATCGGAAAGGTTTGGTTTGACATTGGGTTCATTTGGGTTTGACTTTTGGGCAAATTGGGGGTTTTGGCAAAAATGGGGTAAATTGACAAAATTGGCCCATAGTGTAGTTGAATAAAATAAAATGGAGAATATTTGGGATTTTCTGGAATTTTTTGGGAATTTTTAAAATTTTTGAATTTTTGGGTCAAGAGGGGCATTTTGGTAATTTGGAGGGTATTTGGGGTATTTTTGGAAATTTTGGTATTTTTGGTTATGGATGATCAATTTGAATGGTTGGGAATATTCAAGGTTAATTTTGGGGAGTTTTGGGTGATTTGGAAATTTTGGAGGTTTTGGGTAATTTCGAGGGCTTTTTGGTAGGTTAGGTAGGTCCAGGGCCCGAGGGTCAAAAATTGAAATTTTGAAAAAATGAAGGTTGATCAAATGTAAGTGAAATGAAATTATTTTGGTTGAGCCATGAAGCCATGATAAGCTCATATGAGTCATGAAAGGACTCATTTGAGGTATTCACTATGTTGTTCCTAACCCTCTTGGCCGGGGGCTTAGGGGTTAAGGTCCATCCATGTGAATTACCTACATGAGTCGAGGAGATCAAGTTGGGTATATGTGTGGTTTTTAGGATGTGTGTGTGAGGGTGTAGTGTATGTGTAAGTCGGCTCTCATCGAACCAGGGCCACCTGGGGGTGATCCTAAGGCCCGAAGAGTCTTATAAGGAACTCATCCTTTAAACTTTCACATTTGATCTCAACCCTCTAGGTGATTAGGGGTTTACAATCAAGCTTGCAGGGTTTGCAGGGAGTTAAGAAGTAGTTTAAATTTCTAAGTGGTGGATTCCATTTCTAGTCCTCTAGGATAGTCAAAGGAAAAGCCTGAGGCTAGATCCTAAGTACTAAAAGGAGAAGAGAAGACCTCATCAAAAATGAGGTCAACAAATGGACCCCCAATAGGTGTGGTGTGCTAACCAAGCACACCGCGCGTATTGGTGTTGACCGAAGAGATCGACAAAACCAACACAGATGTCCAAGTGACACACTTAGGACAGAGTAGAAGAATTTCCGCATGGGGAGTATCAGGTATATTTCCAAGACTGGAGGTTCCTGAACTCTCGCTGGGGAAAGGAAAAGGAGGTGAATTCCAAATCACAAGATCTGGAGAATTTCGATTTAGATTTTGTTTCATTTTATGTTCAAGTTTTGATGTGTGAGTTTAGATTTGGAGTTTTAATTTAGATTGAGGTTTAATTTAAGATTAATTCGACGAAATCTTGAATTTGAAATTTGGATTTGAAATGAGAATTGAAACCTAGGTTCCAACCTCAGAATTGCAAAGAAAACTGGAATTTAGGTACTAGCCTCGGAGTGAGAATCGGAGTTTAAGTGTCGATTGAATAGGATGAGAATCAGAATTTAAGTACTGATCCCGAAAGAGGATGAGAATCAGAATTTAGGTACTGATCTCGAAAAGGGTGAGAATTGAAATTTAAGTATCAATCCTGGCAGAGAATCGAAATTTAAGTATCGATCTCGAAAGATGGGAAGCAGAATTTAGGTACTGCCCCCGGAAGAGAACTGGAATTTTGGTACCAGTCTCGAAAGTTTAGAATTGAAATTTAGGTATCAATTCGAATGAGAATCGAAATTTAAGTATCAATCTCGGAATGAGAACTGCAATGTAGGTACCAGTCTCAGAAATTTTGAATTGAAATTTAGGTATCAATTCAGATGAGAATCGAAATTTAGGTATCGATCTCGAAAAGAGAGTCAAAATATAGGTACCAACCTCGAAAGGAGAGAATTGGAATTTAGGTACCAGTCTCGAAATTTAGAATTGAAATTTAGGTATCAATTCGAAAAGACAATCGAAATTTAGGTATTGATCTCGAAATGAGGATTGGAATTTAGGTACCAGCCTCGGAAGTGTAGAATTGAAATGTAGGTATCAATTCGGATGAGAATCGAAATTTAGGTATCGATCTCGAAAAGATAGTCGGAATTTAGGTACCGACCTCAAAAGGAGAGAACTGGAATTTAGGTACCAGTCTCGGAATTTAGAATTGAAATTTAGGTATCAATTCGAAAAGAGAATCAAAATTTAGGTATCGATCTCGAAATGAGGACTGGAATTTAGGTACCAGCCTCGGAAGTGTAGAATTGAAATGTAGGTATCAATTCGGATGAGAATCAAAATTTAGGTATCGATCTCGAAATGAGGACTGGAATTTAGGTACCAGCCTCGGAAGGAGAGAACTGGAATTTAGGTACCAGTCTTGAAAGTAATGGGAATCAGAAATTTAGGTACTGATCCCGAACGGAGAGTTTCAAAGGAATTTTAAATGGATTTCGATTTGAAGATGAATTGCAAGGTTTAAAACAGTGGATTTAGATTGAAATCTAATTTGAGATTTAGATCCGTTTTGTTTGTCCTTTAACGATCCCATTTTTTTTATTTGTTATTTATTTAGTGTTCATGCGAATTTGAAGTTCATTTTACTATTTAAATTTTTAGGAAAAGTTCTCATTTATTTTCTTTTCTCTTCTGTTCTTCATTCAAAGTTCATTTAACTCTAATGGCGTTTCCCAGTCGATTTGCACAAAAAGAGGTGAAGGCAGAATATGACGTAGTCGTTTTCATTCCAACTTGCTGAAAGTACATCATACAACTTGATCTAGTCATGATGACATTTTTCTCATAAATTTATTATCTCATACAATCCATGTAAATCCAAAATGGATTGTGTAAGATTCTTGTTGATCCATCCAAAAGTGTTTGTAAAAAAATACATGTCTGAATGGTAAGAAACATGGGTAATAACATCACCTTCCAAGCCACCCTTGGCAGGAATGCCGCATGGATGTGCATTGGAGGTGTGCTATTTCTCATGTAAGTCACAGCTCGTAGGGCCGGAGACTCTCCAATTCTGGATCTAGCTGGAAGTGGTAAGGCGTCTTTCTGTCATCCATCCTTCTAAAAGTAACGGAGATCCGCTCCACTGGCACTCCCGGTATACAATGTTTTGCGACGTCTGCTCCATTTCCTTTTAATATCATGACGGAACCTACCGGAAGTGGTATCTCCACCGACCCTCGGAACTTATCCGGGCATGCTATCCGGAGGTCAGATCCGAACATAATATTACATTGGTTGACGAACGAAACTGTGCAGAAAGGTTTGACAAAGTCGTGGTGGTCTATGTGTGGAGGTATGCAGTCGCCCTCCTGGTAAATGTTGATGATGCAACTGTTGGGTATGCAGTCTGCTGGCAGTACCCTCCACGTTATCATTCTTTTCACCATTCTTTTAATTATCCTTGGCATTGGATCCACCTCACTGCGACGGAGTATCCCTGTTAGATTTCCTTTTTTGTCCTCTACGAAGTTATAGCAACATCCGCATTGTATTGTGACTCTTCCTTTCCCTGGCATCCATCTCCGGGGTTCTGAATAAGTCTTTTCCCTCAGACGGCCTGCTCGGCCCATATTCTGAAGCTCTAAGATGCAGTCCACAATCTGCTACTGCTCGTACTCTGGGAATACATCTGTGTGTAACTCGAGGTCTTCCAAAATGTTGATTCTCTTGCCTCTATTCCTTTCAAAGTATTCAAAAGTCTTCTTCTCAACATTTTGCATTCTTTCTAGTTCATATTCTGGGATGATCTGCAAGTGACAAGGTCTAGTAACGTATTGCGGGATGTATGGCTCAATCCCGTAACGTTCTCTTGCATACCTTGGCTCCTCGGGGATTGTCTCTGTCTGGACATCCTCCGGGGTTGCTTCCGCAACAAGGTTTTTTACCACTGGTGGCTCTGTCTGGCGTCGTGGTAGCCTCTCTGCCTCTGATCTTCTTGGAGTTTCCCTTATCTTTTCTGTTGTTCTTGGAGCTGGTTTTCTCTTTTCAGGTTCCTGATGAACCGGTATATTTGAAATGTGTGTGTCGGCGGTAGCGGCTGTCTCTTCGTGTTGATCTGCTGCTAGTTTAGTCAACATCTTGAGGATGCGGTGATTCTTATTCCTTCTCTGGGTAGCAGTGAGAGTAGCTCTCCTTACCCCTTGAATTTCTGCGGGCGCGGTGCTGACGAGCCTACCCTCTGCCGTGGCAACTACTGACTTGATTTTCTTGTTCTCCTCGGTGTTTTTTTTCTCTTTTTATTGTTGGATTGGTGGCTTGGGCCACCCATCTTCATCACTGTTTGGCTGTGAAGCTTATCTCGATCGGCCGGGATCCAATCATTTTCTTCGTATCGTAGGCCGAGTTGGTGTGAAGTCAGAATCAATTTCTATCACTGCTCCATCCTTCACCCCCTTTTCATCGAGTGCGAGACTCACGCCAGTTCTAAAGTTTAGGACCAACCGCCCCTTCGACATTTCCCTGCGAAAAAAATAAGGAAAGGATTAGGGGTACGTACTAAGAACAAGAACATGAAGAAAATATTTATTGATGAAAAGTTTTTTTATTCGTATTTTCTTGTAAAATTTAAACAGGAGTAGGAAAAGGAGTGAGAAAAGATTAGGAACAATATTTGATTTGAAAGGAAGGATTTGACATTTTATTATTATGGTTTCCCATGTTTTCTTTTTAACATTTTTGTTGATGAGATTTTTTTTTTATATCATCCATTTTATTTTGTTTTGGGTTCGGACCCAGTTGCAAAGTGATTACTTCACCCGTGTTTCTAGGGGTAAGATTTTACTTTAGAGCCACCCTTCGAAACATCAGGTTGCGTAATACTTCTTTAAATACCGTGCATTGATTGGAAGCATGGGTCGTTCTCCATGGCGTTTCACCAGTTGGTAGGAACCTCCTGAGTAGACTGTCTCGACCACGAACGGCCCTTCTTATGTTGGTTCAAATTTACCACCTATCTTGCGATGTGCAAGAATAGTTCTTCTGAGAACAAGAACTAAGTCACCGATTTTGAAAGTTCTTGGGCGGACCAGTTTATCATGGGCCTGGATCATCTTGGCTTGATACAGTTCCAAATTCTACTGTACGGAAAGTCTTTTCCCTTCCAAGCTTTCCAATTCTTCCAGTCATAGTCTGGCATTATTTTCTATAGTAATCTTGTTTGCAACTGCGATTCTGAGTGATGGAAGCTGGACTTCCAATGTTAACATTGCCTCGGACCCGTACACTAAAGCGTGAGGCGTAGATTGAATAGGAGTCCTAAAAGTCGTCCTGTAGGCCCATAAGGCTTCTAACAACTTCTCGTGGCAATTTCTCTTGTTGTCGTCCAAAGTTTTCTTTAAAATCTGAACGAGAATTTTATTAAAAGGCTCGGCCAAGCCGTTTGCTCTTGGGTAGTAGATCGTTGAGTATCGCCAATCGATCCCATGTCTTCTGACAAAATTGTTGATCTTTGTTCTTTTGAATGCAGACCCATTATCTGAAATGATCCTGCGCGGTACCCCGAAACGGTAGACGACTTGGTTCTTGAAAAACTGTAGCACGTGGTGTGCCTTTACTTCCCTGAGTGGTATAGCTTCTGCCCATTTAGAAAAGTAGTCTGTAGCTACAAGGATGAAGCGCTGTCCTCTTAAAGAAGGCGGTTCGATCGGACCCACTATATCTGTGCCCCAACACTCAAATGGCCACGACGCGATTGTCGGATGTAGCACATTTGGAGGTTGATGTAGAACCACTCCGTGCACTTGGCACTGGTGACAACTTTTGGCAACTTTCATACAGTCGGTCATCATTGAGGGCCAGTAGTACCCTAGTCTTTTAATCTTCATTTTCATTTTCGGACCCGACCGATGAGCGCCACAAAGTCTCGAATGCACTTCTTTAACGATTTCACGAGCCTCGGACCCGCTCGGGCATCTTAGCCACATCGATCAAAAGACCTTCGTATAATATATTGTTTATTAATGTGTAAGACAAAGTTCTTTTCTTGATTTGATGGGCTATCGACTTATCGTCGGGCGAGGCTTCTGTTCGTAGGTAGTACAGTAATGGTCGTCGCCTGATCTTACGTATTTTACGTCCTCTGCTACGATTGTTTCTTCTGCTTTTTCGATTTGTGTATTGTATCCATGTCGAGTCTGTGATAGGACCCGTCGTCCTTGAATTGACACTTCAGCCGACTCATCTTGTAGCGAGGCAAATTCCTTTGCAAGGCGAGCTAACGCATCTGCGAGAGCATTTTCTTTTCTGGGAATCTTGTAGATCGTTACATTCGGAATATGTTCTAGTTTCATGGCTTACAGAAAATACTGCTCGAGTCTTGGTTTCAGAATCCTGTACTGTCTAGCGATCTATTGAATGATCAAATGAGAATCTTCGTAGAAGTTAATGTCTGTTATTCCCATTTGAATGGTTAGTTCCAGTCCTGTTATGATGGCTTCGTATTCTGCCTCGTTATTTGTGCATGGTTCTGTTAAGTGGTAGGAGTATCTTAACATCCCCCGCTCCGGTGTTATAAAGATTAGTCCGATTCCTGCCTTACCGGGCACTATCGTTTGCAATTCTTTGTTCTTCTGTGCTGAGGACGCACCGTCGAAGTATAGCTCCCAACGTCGATCGTCAGGGTCTTCTAGGCTCATTATCTGCTCGTCAGGCAAATCATCGTTGAGAGGCGAATCTGCCGGTAAAGGGTGTGCTGCAAGGAAGTCAGCTAGTACTTGTCCCTTTACGGCGCGAAGAGGAACGAAAGTTATGTCAAATTACAATAGTATCATCGACCACCCAGCAAGTACGCGGAGAGCGTCGGTCGGGTCATCAAGTATTGCAACGTATTAACTCTCGAAATAAGGTTGACATTTTGAGAAAGCATGTAATGCCTGAGCTTCTGTGCGACAAAGATCAGGGCCAAGCAGTGCTTCTCAATAGGAGGATACTTTACTTCCGTCGGGATTAGACGACGGCTTAAGTAGTAGAGAGCATTTTCTTTTCCCTCATCATTGACTTGGGCTAGCAGGGCTCCAAGGGAGTCGTCTAAAGTCGCGGTATAAAGTATCAACGATCTACCTGAGACTGGGGCTGCTAAGACAGGAGGTGTCATTAAGTATTGTTTGATGTCATCGAATGCATGTTGACATTTGGAGTCCCAAGTATACTTGGCATCCTTCTTAATCAAAGAAGAAAAAGGCTGACACCTTCCTGACAAATTCGATATAAAGCATCGAAGATATGCCAACTTTCCTTGAAAGGATCGTAGCTGTTTCAAGGTTTTAGGAGATGACATTTCTAAGATAGCTTTAATCTTTTCCGGATCAATTTCAATCCCGCGATGTCGGACAACAAATCCTAAGAATTTCCTGGAAGTGACGCCGAAGGCGCATTTTAAGGGATTCATTTTAAGGTTGTATTGTCTTAGTCGCTCGAAAACAATTCTCAAATCATACAGGTGATCTTCTTTCAGTTTGCTTTTGATGACCACATCATCCATGTAGCACTCAACTTGGTTTTGAATGAGATCATCAAAAATCTTCGTCATCTCTCTTTGGTATGTTGCTCTTGCGTTCTTTAGTCTGAATGACATTACTGTGTAGCAATACACTCCGATCGGCGTTCTGAATGCCGTGAGCTTTTCGTCTTCGTGTGCCATCTTTATCCGGTTGTATCTCGATGATCCATCCATGAATGAAAATATTTCATGTGTTGAAGCAATGTCGATCATCGGTTCAGGATTGGTAGTGGAAATTCGTCCTTTTGACATGCTTTATTTAAATCTCTGAAGTCGACGCAGATTCTGATCTGACCATTCTTCTTTCTGACTGGCACCACATTGGCTAACCAAGTAGGGTATTATTCTTCACGGACAAATTTAGCGTCTATTAGCTTCTTAACTTCGGCTATTACTTGTTGCTCAATTTCTAGAAGCATTCTTCTGGGAGGTTGTCTGACTGGAACAGAAGTAGGATCTACTACTAACTTGTGAACTGCGACTTCTGGAGCTAATCCTGGCATTTCGTCGTAACTCCAAGCAAAACAGTCCTTGAATTCCATTAGTAGCTTGATTATGTTTTCGGAATCTTTTTTATTGAGTAAGGTGCTAACAAAGGTTGGCCTAGACTCTTCGCTAGTACCTAAGTTAACTTCCATTAACTCGTCTATTGTAGATTTGATTTCTTCTTCGAATTCTGGTGGAGCATCTTCGATTGGTGGATCTTCG
The DNA here is from genome assembly GCA_022702705.1 of Papilionanthe hookeriana x Papilionanthe teres. Lineage (NCBI taxonomy): Eukaryota > Viridiplantae > Streptophyta > Magnoliopsida > Asparagales > Orchidaceae > Papilionanthe > Papilionanthe hookeriana x Papilionanthe teres. Next base: position 153,133,938 of record CM040426.1, read on the forward strand.
AGATCTTCTGAAGCTTCGAAGCAGTCTTTATTAGGTTCGAAAGTGACAACCAAGCAAAATCCCGTATCATCAACTAATCCTACTGTGCCGAATCCGAGACCATGTTTTGCATTGGGAGGCCGACCGGCATTATTCCATAATTTTTCAAAGTGTTGTGATCGGCCTTTTGTCCATTGTCAAGGTAAGACACCACGTTGAATTAAATTTTGAACACAGGGAGAGTACCACTCAAAAGGTAGTTCCATTAATTCGGAAGAACTAACATCTTCAAATTATACATCTTTTTCAGTATTGGAGGATGAAGCACCAAGGTAAAACTTGGTTGGCTTGGTACCACCACCATGCACTTCCTTGACCACCATACCCTCGATCTTATTAGAATGGATCGGGGTCAGGGTCATAGCATGAACATGATGGTTAATCTTCTCGTACATTGATTTATATTCTTCATTCTTTTCATCTTCGAGAGAGATCTTGAACTGGGGTTTCTTTTGACTTATTTTCGCTGCTTCTTTCTTGATTTCTTCTTCTTTTTTGGAAGTGTTCTCCCAATCAACATCGATGACCGGTTTCTTCTGTCCAATTGTTCCAACATTTCTTCCACGTCCTCGTCCCCGGCCTCGACCTCGGGTGCGAGTTATGGAGAAATCTTCACCATCTCGCCGTAAGAGAGTGATGAGTAACTGTTGGACTAGAACTTCAGGTTCTTCATCGTCTCGAATTTCTTTTGCTTCATTTGGTATGGTATTTCTAGAAAAGATTGTTTTCTTCGGGGGCGCGTAGTAGGCCGCATCTTCATGAATTCCAATTTCATGCACGGAGAACGGTTGCAAATCACCTTTGATGCACTGTCCCCTCCTTCGTAATACTTTATGCCTTTGGTGCAGAGACGACGGTACCATCCGGTTTTCATGGATCCATGGTCGACCGAGTAGAGCGTTGAACAATGTCTCATAATCAATTATGTGTAATTTTGCGGTTGTCTTTGCTAAATCACCGGTCTTCATTAGTAGTGTTATCGATCTAATAGCTCTTTCTCCTTTTTTATTGAAGCCTCTTAATAGCATCTTGTCTGCTTCAAGCTCGCGAGCATCAATTTCCAAATATGCTAGCGTCAGAAGATTCAATATGTTGATTGATGCTCCTGGATCAACCAACACTCTGGAGAGCGTAAATTTTCCAATAGTGATTGAAATGTATAACGGTCGGTTGTGATCGAACATTCCCGATAATAGATCATTGTCCGTGAAGGTAACACCTCGCTGTTCTCTTAACGAGCAAACCTCGTCGAAGGAATTACCGTCCATTTGGGCTAAACAAATCTCCAGATCAAGTAAGCCTTGATAAGAGCCTCCCTCATCTCTTTTGACAGGATCAGAGCATCGTATATGCTTAGTTTGGCTGGTAGCTTCTTAAGATGGGCTAGCACGTTGTAGTCCACTTTATTACCATGTTCCTCGGTTTCTTCCCGAATGGGCAATTCCTCTGTCGGGGTTGGCTCTTCCTGAGCAACCACCTGCTTTCCTTTATCCTTTGGACCCATTCTCGGAGGTAAAACTTTTCCACTTCTTAATTTTACTTCAGTTATTTCTTCGAATTCGGTGTTGAATCTGCTCGGTGTATCCTCTTGAATTGGAACCACCGGCTCTTCGAAGTTGCTTCGGTGTACGAGGGTTCTAATTCTATCGTGATCGGAGCTCCTCGGAATTCATAAATGGACTCGTTGCTTGTCGAGCTTTCGTAGCCTCCTTTGTGAACATCTTCTTCGTCGTGGTCGTCGAGGTTGTGTATGATTTGAGAATCGTTATTTATGTTGGAATCGAGATCCAGATTAAGCCGGTTGTCGTTAGTTACGTAATCGTTAGAAACAGTCAAAACGTAGCCAATACCATAACCCTTATCATTATAAGATCCCGCCGGGGCGAGCAAATAATCATACAGAGTCAGGAGTTCGAGGGATTTCTCCCCCAAATCGGAAATAACCATCCTAGGATAAGCAGCCCCTAGTCTACCCTTCGGAGCCTCGGTCTTCTTTTCTTCCATGATCTTCTCCTCCTTCCGGGGCGGTTCTTCGATCGCAAGTGATAGTGCCAGCTCGACAGGTCTCAAACTCTGAGTTGAAGCACGTACCGAAGCGGCCTGGATGTGATCCAAAATTTTCTTCGGTGATTTTGTCCAGACAGTATTCCATCCATCATCAGTCGTGTAAGGGTCTATCGGAACAATGAGATCCGTTGAAATAACATTGACGGAACCTCCCTTCTGGGGTTCCTTCATGTATTCCTTTGGGATCGTTATGTTCCCTCTCCGGAGATTGTCATCAAGCCAACTCTTGAAAGTGATGCAATCCTCTATCTTGTGTCCGAGCATGCGATGGTAAGGGCGATAGTTCGGATGATCTTTCTTATTGACTTCCTCCGGCTTCTTGGGCTCGACGGCTAAAAATCCTGTGTCTTCATTAAGCTGCGGAACATCTTCGCTACTGCTTCAGTTTTGAATGGGTATTCTCTATTTAGAAGTTCTCTTAAAGTACGTGACGAACGAGGTGGTTGTTCATAATGCTGAGGTGACTGATAGCTCGGATGAGGTTGCTGATAACCCTGCTGAGGTTGCTGATAGCCTTGCTGAGGTTGTTGGTATGTCCGTTGCGGTGGTTGATAGCTAGACTGTGGCCGCTCTGACTGTATCTGCATTGGCTGCTTGCCCTTATCTACTGTCGCGACGATTCCAGATTTCTTTTCGAATGTTTTCACAGGCTTCTGCTTATCATTCTTGTCTACGAAACTTAACTGTTTTGCCTCTTCTTGCAAGCTCCCGGCCTTGCTAAGCAACTTCTCGAAAGTCTTGATTGTAAATCCTTTAAGGAGGAGTGCTATCGGGCCATGGATACTTTTAAGTAGGATACCGACTGCATGTTGTTCTTGAAGCCCGTAGTTCACACTTCATGCTTAAGTTTCTCCATCGAAGTATGTAATCCACTAAAGTCTCGTTCGGCTTTTGTTGCTCCACCACTAGATCACCGATAGTGATGTGGTGCTGAGCCCCGTCAAATCGTTTAACGAAGAGATTTTCCAGTTCTGAAAAGGTCTTTACTGAACCGTTCGACAATTCTACGTACTAGTCGAAGGCAATCCCTGGTAAACTGCTGACGAACTAGCAGAAGAGTAGAGCGTCACTTCCATCGGCATTGCAACAACTAGCACGAAAATGTGCGACATGCTGCCGAGGGTTTCCTGTTCCATCAAAAGTCTTAAATAGAGGTGGTACGAAGCCTTTCGGGTATTGGACTGCATCGAACTCTTCGAGGTAAGGTCTACCCGTCTGAATAGATGCTCCACTCTTGGATTGTGCTAAAGCTTCTCGCACTTACTGTTTTACCATATTTTTAATATCCTTTTCTGGAATCATGCTTTGTGTAAAATCCTTCTTTGGTGGTTCGTCTCCGTTGACGGATGTGATCTATTTTCCTCCATCTGCAATATGGATAATTTACGGGGGTGTCTCTTTCTGAGGCTGGGCCTGACTCTGGAGAGTGGCTAAGGCAGCAGCCATCTCTTCCATCCTCTTTGCCATCTGGGAAATTGTATCATCTCTTTCCCGAAGCTGTGCTCTCAACACTTACGGTTCATCTCTTTCCGCAGCTTGCCGGAGCACCTTGCGAAGCTGACAATGCTCGTGTCTCAACCATGTTGATCTCGGCATACTCCTCATCCATGAACTCTGATGAGTCAATTTCGTCTCCTAATTCTTCTTCTCTTTCTTTAGCTAACCGTCGGATGTCGGTCCTTAACTTGTCCATGGCATCCTCTAGTGGCCCTTTTTGCACGGTCTCGCAGTTGACTCGTGACGGTTGTTGAACTTCCTTCCCGGGAGTCCCCTTTATTGCGGTAGCACTTTCTTCTGATTCAAGTCTCCTGACGAGACTTTTCTTCTCAGGACATTGTTTTGGTCTTAGTTCGCCAGTAGTAGGTCGCCATACCATCCTTCTTGCAGCCGAAAGCCTAGGACCGGATGGTCTATCGGCTATATGCTGGAAGGTGGTATCCTCCCTAATTTGTAGATCCGATACAACAACGGGTGGATCGGCTTTTATCTTCTTCTTTGATTTCTGCCGTGGCGAAGCAATGAGGCTCTATTCGCGGTCCGAGGCGGGATTTAGCTGGTACCCGTCCTATCCTTCTTAAGATTTCTGACACAGGGCATCTTTCTTTCTTTGCCAATCTTTCTATCACAGCTTGCAGTCGGGCAAATGGCATAGTCTTATCCCTTTTCCTCTTGTAATTGTTGTAGTATGCAGGTTAGGGTAATGCGGTGGCGATCCTACGAACATCCTCTTCATCTGATGCGGCAGAGAGGGGGTGAAACCTGCTCCCTTCCAATAGAGGTATATACTCGGCAGTTCTTCTCTTTCGTCAGGAATTTCTTCTAGAAAAGCAACTTTAGCAGCTCTAGCTTTCTTGGCGGTCTTCCTGCTTCTATTTCTTCTTTGAGTCCGAGTTAGGGGTGCAACTCTTGAACTGGACCCAATGTAAAAAACAGATGGTATTGTAGCGAAATCCGTACCCTCCACGGTGACGGGCTCATCACGGACTTGGATTTCCTTCCCCTTCGGTTTGGCGGAAGTCGGGGTAGGTGCAGAGATGACTAGACCGGTGGGGGTAGAGACAACAGTCCTCCTACGAACAGTAGTACTCCTCTCAGCTGGAACCCTTTGCAGGGGAGGGAATTCTTGAGCCGACTTCAGGTTGAACTCAATCACGGGCTCTTCAGTTTCTGACACTTTGTCCATTAGTGTGAAGAGAGTGACGTCAGTGAACTTGACATCTGTGTTGCCAAATCCTTGTCCGAAACGAATGATCCCATTGTCGGGCAGCTCATCCTTGTAAACGACAAAGTCCATTCCATTGGTGAAAGAAAAGATTAACTTTGGGGCAGTCATTTTCTGCAGGGCAGATTTCGAATGTCAGTCCCAAATTATGCTTCTTTTCATCGTAAAGTTTAGGACGAAAAAGAAAGAGTCCGAACACATTTGTGATTTTTAAAAGAGATTGTTTATTAGGAGGTTCGTTCGTTAGAAACAAAACGATTAAAGGAAAAAAAGGGTTATAGAAAAGGTAAAGACCCGATTTAGAATTGGAAAGGAAAAGAAAGTCTTATGCAAGACTTCTCGACTCGAAGGACCGCTCCTAAACTAACACCTATTAGGGGTCCACCCCACCTCAGAAAAGAGGTAAAAGGATCTCGGAACCTCTCTGTTTAGGGGTGTCCAAACAGTGGCTCCTAAATCCGGAAGGAGTTGGCTATATTCGTTCAAGATAGAAATGAACGGGGTATTCCAACAGAAGAATGGTAGTTTTGGTCCACTAGGGATATGGACTCACCACCGATTTATGAAAGCAAAACCATCTGATCAAAATGGGGAGAGGAACTAGTCCCCAGCGGAGTCGCCAGAAGCTGTCGGCATATTTTTTAGGTTTGTGTGTTGTATTCGCCTACAGAAGTTGTCGGCGAATTTTAGGTTTTAAATTTAATTTAAATATATATAATTTAGAAAGTAGCATTTGATTTTGAAAATAATTTTAAGTTTGAAACTTTTAAGATACGAAATCAAGCCGATCTCACATCTCGAATAGTTTATATAAACTAGCACCGCACCACAAACCGTGTATTTATCCCGAGGAATAGACACCATTTGCTTGATGATGGGGCTCGGTTAAATAAACTAGAAGATTTATGACATCCGTTTAGTCTGCGAACCAACTTTATAAGCCGACAAGTTCCCCTGCTTAATATAAAGGAATTAAGCCGGGTTTATATTACCTGGGTTCTTAAAGTTCCCTATAAGGGCAAGCCCCTATAGTTAATCACATCTTAAATGACGGGAATCATTTAAGAAAACTCTCGATAATGATAAGTGGTTTTGCATTCAAGAATTTCAAGGTTTAAGGTTTTCAAAGGACTGGATTTTGGAATTTTCAATAGGGATTAGCTGAAATTTGGAAAAGTTTGTTTTAAGAGTCCAAAGGAAGAGAAGTAGGAGAAGCTGAGGATCCAAGAAGAATCTTGGCAACTTCCCAAACTATCCTATCGTTTGGTTTGAATTTGAGAATATCATTTAATGTTGTAATCTTGCCAATTTTAGTTAATTAGGACTTATATTTGTATGACACAATCATACAAATAGCCTCGAAGATGTGAGGGTTTATGTCGTACCAAACGACTACCTCGGACTCCTAAGACCGGTTAGGGCTTAATTTGCATAACATGATTATGCAAATGCCTAACGAAGAGTTGAGGCTCTATGTTGCACTAGGAAAACTACCTCGAAGTCCTATGGCTTGGTTGTTTAATTCTAAGAAAGTTTTGCTGAAGTAGATCCGAGTTTTGCTGATGACGATGGCCGTGTTGCCCACTATGCTCCAAGCTCCTTGTTGTTGCAGAGGTTTAGTTTTAGAAGTCGTAAATCAGGAGATGAGAGAAGTGTTTTGGTTTAGAGAAAATCTTAAAATCCAAGTGTTTTTTTAATATTTAATTAAAACAAATCTTAAAGTTGTTTAAACAGAACAAATTAAGATCCCACGGTTCTGTCATCCCGACACCGTTATTTTCATTGAATTCACTTAGTCCAGATGAATTTGCTAAATTCAACTGAATGAGTTCCACACTTTCATTTAGACCGTGGGAAATCCCGTTAGCAACACGTGGGTTACATCATCCGAGGTATTCCCGATCATTCAACGAGACGTTTTAATTTAGTTACAATTGTAGTTTTGTTGTTCTGTTTGTGATTAAATCTTGAGTTATTTTATATTTTGGAATGTTGTGGCGGTGAATTTTATCTTGCAATGACTTTTATTTTAGTTTTGGTTTCAGTTCAGGGACAATCCTAAAGGTTTTGGTTTTCATGCAACAGTCTTGTTTATCATGCAAGAAAAAGTAAAGTACAGTGCATGTAAGTAAATTGCAATAAAATAAAAGCGTACCTGGAGGGTCTTCCAGCATCCCAAGCTGCACTTGAAACACATGTTAAGGCATTTAAATATTTTGCAAGAAATACCTAGGTAAAGCTAAGGGAAAGGGTTTTGGTTGTCTACCAAGTTCCTAATCCTATAACTAGTCATCTCCTATGACGTCTAGGTTCTTGGTTTGGTTTAAGGATGATTTTCTTCATCAAAGAACAACTAGATTCAATTGTTCTTCTAAAACATCCCGTCATATTGAGGAAGTGCTTAGGACGAGTCCTAAACATCTTTTCAATATTTACGGGATTGTTTTGAGTCCAAGTAAATTTAGTTGCACAGGTGAATTAATCATCCGAGGGTTTAAGTTTTGTTCTCTTGCTCAGTGAACTAGGACATTTGAATATCCTATAAGTGAAGTAACACTTCACTTGATACTTCATTTAAGAGTTATAATAATAAGAGCTTTAAAAGGGCAAATCAACTTATTAAGTATTTCAATGATTTAAACTTAATGATTTAATTTTAATTTTGACTTAATTATAAAAAATTAGTTTAAGTTTGGAATAGTGTTCAAGTCATTTTTTTTAGATTTAATTTAAATCTTTACGTTTTAAGTGATGTTATATCTTAAATTTAACCTTTATGTTTTAAGTTTACTTTAAGTGTTTGGTTTAACTCTTAATGATTTCATTTAGGTGTGTTGTTAAATGATTTTAATTCAATTTAATTTTAGTTTAATTTAAGTTTAATTTAATTTAATTTAATTTAATTTGATTTGATTTAATTTAATTTAATTTAATTTTATTTAATTTGATTTAATTTAATTTTAATTTAATTTGGTTTAATTTAATTTAATTTTAAATTTTAATTTAATTTAATTTTAATTCAACTTAATTTGATTTAATTTATTTTAATTTAATTTTAAAATTTTTCTTAATATCTTAAATATGATTTAATTTAATTGTTAAGGTGTTAACTTGATTTAGATTTTGATTTAATTTAATCTCAACATCTTTAATTTAATTTAATTTAATTGTTAAATTGTTTAGCATTTTAAATTTTAAGTTAGGATTATCCTTTTAGTTAAGAATTAAATATTATTGAAGTGATTAATTTAGGGATTCATAAATTAAAAAATAAATATCCTCTTAATAATATCCCTACTTTAATAATTTCAATTTCTATTATTCTTCCAAAATTTCAATTAAATAATTAATTAAAGTTTTATTTTAATTATATTTGAAATGGTTAGTAGGTTTCTTCCCTCAATCATTTAAGTTTTAATCATCCAAAATCAGTTTAAAATCAAATATTTTACCCTCCCCTTTTTGATTAATCCTGAAATTTTAATTAAGGGTTGAAATTTTTAATTACCCTTTTGCCCTTCAAGCTTAATAATTCTATAACTCACTAAACTAAGCTCAAATGAACTTGAAATTTTTATCTAACCTCACTCACATGTCCATTAAGACATTAGAGGAGAAAATGTGATTTTTCCGTATTTAATTTATTTATGTAATTATTTTTTAATGGAAAATAGGGGTTTTCAAGGAAAATTCAATAACATGACCAAGGAAATGTTTCTGTCCTTAAGAAAATTATGCGATGTTCCTAATGACCAGAGGACCATTTAGGCCAATTTTGGTGATTTTTTGAATTATATTTTATTTATTATAATTATTTTGAATTTTGGAGTATTAATTAATTTTAAAAAGAAATAAAAGTTGAAAAAAGGATTTTATATTTTTTCAAAAATCTCTCTGACCTCAAGGAAATTAGAGAACCAAATTTTATATTTTTATGATTTTTCTTTGATTTATTAGAATTATTTTAGTGGAAATGTTAAAGAAAATCATTTTTTTAATTCAAAAATTGTTTTAAGCCTTTAAAATTCAATATCTTACCCTAGAGACTTAGGAAAAATATTTGGTTTATTCCTAGGTGATTAGAATTCAAAATGTGACATTTTGGTGATTTTTATTATTTTTTAATTATTAAAAATATTAAAATAATGATAAAAATCAACTTTTTTAGAAAATTACAATTTTAATTTTCCTAAATTCCTCTAATATTAGAGAAGCCCCAAAACCATTTTTGTGAATTTTTGAAAAGTATTTTGTGAGTTATGAATTTTTAAAGTTTAATTTTGGTTGTGTGACTTAATTAATCCATTTAGCGGGGTTAAACATTTCTAATTGATTTCAAATTTTCATGTGATATTCCTCTGATCCTAAAGATCAGTAGAGAATTGTTTTCAAGTTAATTTGATGTGTAGTTAACCCTAATTAATTAAAGTTCAATTTTGGGTGTTTAGGCCAATTAGGGTTGTTCCATGTGAATTAACTCAAAACCTATTTTTCTTAGGTTCCTCGGGACATAAGAAACATCACCAAATTTTCCTAGAATTTATTTCTCAATATGCTAATTATTGGAATTAAAATACTCTAAACAGTAACATGAACTTGGAAAATCAATAACTTCTCCTAGGGATGGCCTCTGACCTTGGAAAATTCAGGGAATGTTCCCAAGTTCAGAGGCTTCAAAAGCCCTATGGTCTCATGCCATGATGAATTGCCTATGCAAATGAAGAATTAAAACAATGAGAGAGTAAATAAATCTTTAAAAATAAAATACTTAATGAAATGACTTGATTTCTTTTCCACATTATTCTCCTCTGTTCACTGAGCAAGAGGGTATTTTTATTTTATTTTTGTGATTTTTCTCTGCAAAGATATGGATTTTTGAATTTCTGTTAATTAAATAAATAGAAAATAGCCCTAATTTCCTACTTATCCACGCGGCGCCACGCCATCCTCGGTAGCTCCGAAAGGTCACGTGGCGAGCTTTGATTCAGCGCAGCCATCTGAGTCAGCACTGCGAGAGCCCGCCATTCATGTATCATCTCCCGGTCCGACACCATCTGAGCCGTCCGTCCAATACACGCGCGAATGGACGACATCCGTTCATCGTCCCCGATCGACTTTACTCGAGAGCCGTCCATCTTCCAGGCTTGATATCTCTCTCGATTCTTAACTGATTTCTACGTTCTTATACTCTATGGATTCGTCTTGAAGAGACGAACACATCCATTTGGTTTATGTGGCATGAAATTAACCCAATCAAAATAGACAATGCTCAGAAGCTCAGGAATAAGAGAGGGCTCATACCTTTGCTCAGAGAAGTGTGGCTTTGATCTGAGAGTTGTGTCACCTTCGATTGAACCTAAGAAAGCTCCAGATGAAGTCTCTGGCCCTGGGGAATTGCCTAGACCTCATTTCCACCAGACCCGATTTCAACCTTTGGAGGCTAGAACAAATGGGTGGCCTGGAGAGGGGGCTTTCACTGGGGAACTCCTTCTCTTGGTCTTGTGCAGGTGTGGGTGAGTTTAATTTGATTTTGGTGAAGGATCTGAGAGTGTCCAGAATTGAGCTCCAAAATTGAGCTCAATCAGTGGGAGTTAGGGCAGGAGAACAGTGGAGATGGATTTCTCTTGTCTAGGGGAAGCTTTGTGAGGAGTTTGGAGGGATTCAGCGAAGGTTTGGTTCGGCCGACCTTTTGGCCGAGAGGGGTTGGGCTGGCTTAAATAGCCATGGCCATGGCTTCCCGGGGGAGTTAGGGGCTTGGATCAATCGCTCGGGAAAGGGAAGAACAGCTGCAATGGCCATTGGGCATGGGGTAGCTCAGCAGGTGGGAATTCCAAACTTTGGCTCATCCCAAGGTTTCGGCCATGGCATTTTCCGGTGACTCGGGCGAGTGGCCGGCAGGGGTCGAGTCACCGTTGTCCTCGGGGAGGTCGGTGCTCGAGGTTTGTGAGTTCAATTAGCAAGTGCCAAGTGTAAAGAAGTTGAATCAAAGTAGAAGGGGGGAGGGATCATTTTGGGTTTCATTTGGTTAACCCATTGTTTAGGGCTTGGTGCACCCTCTAAGGGACTTTGGGTGCTGTGGAGAATCAGGTAATTCAACTGGTTTTTAGTGGAGAAGTCCCCATCCAAACATATTTGGATTAATTTTTGGTTAAGGGTAATCATGGTTAAGGTTAATGACCTTAAGGGAATCTAGAAAGAGCTTCCTCCTTTTGCCCAATGTGGTATGGTCACATGTCAAACCTTTCATGGCTCCACATGGGGCTTAAGGATGACTTCATGGCTCTTATATGGCTTGGGAAATGTTGGCTTGGTTTCATGGAAGTAGGTTTTAGGAATTTTGGTATTTTGGTGTGAAATTTGGATGGTTTGTCATATGGCTTAGTTTAGAAAAGTTTGATTGTTGATTTAGAACTTAGGGATGATTTTAATTGAGTAAGGATGAGATGAGATTGTAATGTGGGCCTTAGGATGGGCTTGGGCTTTTAAAATTTGATAAAGGTGGGCTTTTAAAATGGCTTAAGGGAATGGGCTTTTATGTTTCAAAATGGGCTTTTAGATAAAAAATTTTGCAAAGGGCCATGCTAATTAAATGTTGGGTTTGGTTTAGGGATGTCATGAGTGATTTGAGACAAATTTGAGGTGATTTGGAATGGAATTGAGTCTAATTTGGGTCCCCTTGGTGATAGGGTCAAAATAGATCAAAATGGACTAACTTGGGCTAAGATTGGGCTAATGTTGAAATTGATGTAAATTTAATGTTGAGAAATGTTTATGGGAGTGTAACAAAGAGTTTTCAACCTTGGTTGGGCTTTAATTTTGAGATTTGGGCCTATTTGGGTTCACGGTGGATTTAAGCCTATTTAGAGAATTTTGGGTTTGGGTTGAATTTGAGTAAGGTTTGGGTCCAAATTTTGGGCAAACTATGTTAGTGTTTTGTTTGTGGAGATGCTAGGGAAGATTTAGAAAAGGTTTAGGGTTAATTGGAGTTGAATTGAGTTGGTTTGGGCTAAGTTTGGGTTATGGGTCAAAATTGGGCTTTAAGCTTAAAAATGAAATTGGATTCAAATGTCAATGAAATTGGGCTTGGATTTGGTCTAGATTGATATTGGGGATATTGAATTGAAATTTAGAATTGAATTGGACCAAAATTGAGGTCAATCAGAAAGGTTTGGTTTGACATTGGGTTCATTTGGGTTTGACTTTTGGGCAAATTGGGGGTTTTAGCAAAAGTGGGGTAAATTGACAAAATTGACCCATGGTGTAGTTGAACAAAATGAAATGGAGAATATTTGGGATTTTCTGAAATTTTCTGGGAATTGTTGGAATTTTTGAAATTTTGGATCAAGAGGGGCTTTTTGGTAATTTGGAGGGTATTTGGGGTATTTTTGGAAATTTTGGTATTTTTGGTTATGGATAATCAATTTGAATGGTTGAGAATGTTCAAGGCTAATTTTGGGGAGTTTTGGGTGGTTTGGAAATTTTGGAGGTTTTGGGTAATTTCAAGGGTTTTTTGGTAGGCTAGGTGGGTCCGGGGTCCCGGGGGTTAAAAATTGAAATTTTGAAAAAATGAAGGTTGATCAAATGTAAGTGAAATGAAATTATTTTGGTTGAGCCATGAAGCCATGATAAGCTCATATGAGTCATGAAAGGACTCATTTGAGGTATTCATCTATGTTGTTCCTAACCCTCTTAGCCGGGGGCTTAGGGGTTAAGGTCCATCCATGTGAATTACCTACATGAGTCAGGAGATCAAGTTGGGTATAGGTGTGGTTTTTAGGATGTGTGTGTGAGGGTGTAGTGTATGTGTAAGTCAGCTCTCATCAGACCAGGCCACCCAGGGTGATCCTAAGGCCAAAGAGTCCTATAGGGAACTCATCCTTTAAACTTCCACATTTGATCTCAACCCTCTAGGTGATTAGGGGTTTACAATCAAGCTTGCGGGGTTTGCAGGGAGTTAAGAAGTAGTTTGAATTTCTAAGTGGTGGATTCCATTTCTAGTCCTCTAAGATAGTCAAAAGAAAAGCCTAAGGCTAGATCCTAAGTACTAAAAGGAGAAGAGAAGACCTCATCAAAAATGAGGTCAACAATCTCAAAATCCTTCTTCTTCCTTCTTCCTGCGTCGATCTCCTCTGCTTTGGAACCTGACACTCTGATACCAATTGTTATGCGATTTAGAGGGAAATATTGTAAATCCAGAAGAACACAGTGATTTAACGAGGTTCAGCAAAGGCATGCCTACGTCCTCGGGAGCAGAGCGGCGTATTCACTGATTTAGAGAAGTTACAGAGTTCGATCAGACATACCCATAAGGTTACAAATCTATTTATTGATAAAACCCAAGAATAAATTACTAACTCACCCTCGCTCCCCCCAACCCACTAAATATGGAGAGACACACATCTTCACCAAGAAACTCCAAATTTTCGATATATGAGCCATACCTAACACATGAAATTATATTTGATAGATTAAATTATTATACGTACTAATGATTTTTAATTTCATCTATTCTATAAATAATTTTTTTTATTAAATATAAAAATCTCAAATTTTATTATTATATCATAGATCTAAAAGCTAACTTCATCATTATTCATGTATTAACTTCAAATCAAAGTCATATGATTTCATAAGATATAAATATAATATAAAAATATATAAAATATTAATTTTTGTTCTCTTTGTTGACAAAGAGAACTTACTGAGCCCATGTGACAAGAGAGGATCCACCACTATCATAGATTCAAATTGTACATTGGCCAACACGATTCACAAAGACATCTAGACGATGGCGAAGAAGGTAATGTGGCCCCCCTGGACCTACATAGAACGACTAAGGACTGCACGCTCACTCGACCAGTCCTGCGTACTAGGACCGTGGCACATCTCAACAGATGATGGGTAAATCGAGGAAGTAAAACAAATTCTCCAACTCTAAGTCAGTTGATGTGGACCTTCAAGTAACATAAGCTAGGCCTCATTGACGCCCTGCCACACCAATGGGTCTCATGGGTAATATCAACACATGGGCTAGAATACCCCCGCTGCACCTCCGTACTTTAAGGGTACAACATGTAAATGCACAAAGGCTCAATTCTATAAATAAGGGTCCATTTCATGAGAAATGTTACACAATTTTACCATTCATTACTATATTATTTCTGTCCCATCTCTCTACCATATTTTCAGCACTCCATTCCTTAGACAAGCCTTCCAAATAGATTTTCATTCAACATCCTAAAACGTACGGTGAGTGCAAAGCCATGCTGTCGATAATAAGAGGAGCATAACGATCACAAAGAGAAAAGAACAACCAAAGACCAATGACCAACATGAATCCCTTGCGGGATGACATTGAGGAACGCATGCTGAGAGGAATAAAAGGGATGAGAACCCCGATTATAGAGCACATATCAAACCGAGATGGTGCTAGATCTGTAGAGATGGAAACACAAAGAGTAGGGCGTATTGAGGTGCCTGGGCTCATCTAGATGAGTGTCAGCCATGTGATCGAAGAATTCTTCGCTATCCTTATGACACTAAAACTCCTACAATGAAGTTATAGTCCTTATGGGAATAATTAGTAATTTCCAAGATGGGTGTATCCTCATCGACACTGGCAGTTCCATGAATATTTTGCTCAAGTTAGAATTCAACAAGCTTAGTCTCTAGGCCCACATGTTGGTAGTGTCGACCGGCCTGCTTTTTGGTTTTTCTCGTGAAAGAAAAGAAACACTGGGTGTAATGGCATTGACGGTCACATGTGGCAAAGAAGAGAAGCAGTGCATGAAGACAGAAAATTTCTTAATCATAGCATGACCCCTAACCTACAATGTCTTTTTTGGCCGCCAACAGTTAAACCATTTATGAGTCATGGTGTCAGCTACCACGGTCAATTTCACTAGAGACAATGTCAGAATCAATGTCGAGGAAGATCCAGAGCAGTCATGAGTCTGCTACCTTCGGGCGGTAGAAAGTGGAACAGGAACCACTTGACTTATAAAACTAAAAGGAGGGTAATCTTAAAAAGAGTGAGGCCACCAAGAAGGTCCCAGTCGGCGAGGACAAACCCGATAAATCTTTCTTAATAAGTAATAGTTCTGATGTAGGACACCAGGAGCTTCTAATTCAAATGCTTCATGACCACTGTGATGTTTTTGACTGGTCCACCGTGGAGATGCTTGGGATACCTATCGATACTGCTTACCACTGATTGAACATGAGCCCTACATTTCAAAAAATTAAACAGAAGGCAAGAAACTCAGTGATCGTGTCGGTTGGGCCTATCAGGAGGAGGTGTTGATGCTGCAAGAGGCAAGGCACATCTAAGAGGTCTAGTACTATGCCAACACGTCAAAACTTACCGGGAAGTAAGTCAACCATACAAGCAAGTGCACGTGTCAAGTAGTAACGTTGTTCAAGAGTAGCGCCTATCGATCCCACTGGGAAAGTGTAATATTTATTTGCACAGAAAAATATCTAGTTTACTAATTCAGTTAACCTAGTTTAGTGTTTATTAAAAGGAGGCTTGTTGAGTTCAAAGATCTATGCAAAATAGAATACTTAGCGATTGAAAGAAAGCAAAAAATAGTTTTTTCAAGCTAGATGAGGCTCGTGCTTTTGTGATTCGGGGATCATGGCAATCGTGATTTTCTTAAATGTTTTCCTGTGTGATTGTTGTCATTCGGGGACATACTACTCCTTATACCTATGTGTAGGTCAAAAGAAGCCTAGAATCCATTAAGTTGAGGCATCCTCAATCCTCATGGCATTTCACATGACTTTTCTGAACCTCTAAGATGATTGCAAAATTACACTGGAATATGTCTATCCTCTCAGAATTCTATGTTTAACACTTCTTTTCCACTATTCAATGAGAGGTCTTAGTTTAATGAATTATTTAAACTTTCTAGTTGCCCAAACGCGATGTAAATTAAGTTTGGAGGTTAACCAACAATATAAGCCTTGAAAGCACAAGAAAATGATTAATAGAAAAATATTATAGAAAGCCATGACAAATCTACTACTCCCTACTTCAGAGAGGCATGAAGTAAAGCTTAATTACTCATTGCGGAGAAAACTATAGCGAAAACATCATATGAAAATTCATTGCAAGCAACATAAATATGAGAAACTTATGAGAAATTATTTCCTTCGAAAAGTCTGGACTTTTCACTCTCATGCAAACTCGGCGCCACTGGGTCGAAAATATATTCTAGAAAAAAAGGCAGCCGAACCCCGCATATACATGCCCGGTCCTAATTATATACATCAATATGAAATACATAATAAAGTTACGGAGCATGAGCATCAGTTCTTGGCCCACTGATACACCTAAAATATATAGCATTTTTATGCACATTTTTATACCTATTTTGATGATATTGCACTTTAATGGAAGATATTTTTGTGTTTTTCTTGCAGGTATGATTAAAATGACTGATTATGATGAAAAGAAGCAAAAGAGGAACAAATTTAGTACAAAAATGGGCTATGTGAAAATTTGACCTGTGGAGGCTAAGCGCCGCATAGTTAGCGCATAGGCATGGCAGTTTAAAAATACGAATTAAATCAAATTTGGCACCATTTTCAAGGGCTGTTTGAACTAACTTTTGGTGGTAACATCCTCAACTTACTTTGGGCAGTAGATTTGAATGAAAAGATGCAATCTTTGGTGGACATATTGAATCTGGACATGATTTGAAGAGACACCAACCCATCTTTTGGAGAGTTATTAAAATGAAGAAATGGAATCAATTTAGAGTCTTCTTTTCAGTCTTCTTAGGTTCTTTTGTTTAGTCTTCTTAGAGTCTTCTTATTGTTTAGAGTTAGTTAGTTAAGTCTCTTTAGTTTTAGAGAGTTTTTAAGGAGAAAGGGGTTGGTATGAAGACTTCTTCTCACCAATATTCTTTCATCCATTTATCTAGTTTGAATTGGAGTATAAAGTCAGAGTTGGAGTCAACAGAGTTGGGCGCCAACCTCTGTGGAGTATTTTAGTGGAAAGCAAAATTTCAGATGAACTTCCAGGGTCTTGTGGAGAGGATTTTCATATAAGTGTTTATCATTATTTTTACATTTAGTTTTTAAGTAAAACTTATTGTTTTTGCACTATGATTTATACTTTCAAATCAAGTTGTGTTTGTGTTTTCTCCATGAGTTCTGAGTATTTTTATTTATCATTTTCCTTTTAAATGAGGAAGTAATTAAATTAAGGAAGGAAGTTGTGTGAAGTATAAAAGTTTAAGGTTTGACGAAGTTGTGATGATTTATTTCCTTATACTTAATTTACTTCTTGATTTACTTCTTGATTTGGCCAATTATGATGTTAAAATTTGTTGTGAGATTATGTAAGATCCAATACGATATTGTCTCAATCAACAATTGGAAAGAATCACATGCAATTGTATGGATGAGAATTATAGTCCATATAATTGAATGAAAATAAATAGGGAGATATGTTTTAATGAGGAGTAAAATTAGAGGACTTTAGAGTGACAGGCTAAAGCCCCATAATTTGCTTTGAGGTGAAAAATTTTGTTATGAGATGTTAGCCCCCAGGTGGAGGGAATCGAGGGAACTCTAGAGTGAGAGTTGGTATCTGATCACTGAAAAATTTATTAAGAAATTCATACCTATTTTTGATGAAATTGCACTTTAAAGAAAGGTATTTTCTTTATTTTGTTGCAGAAATGGAGAATTTAGGTGATAAAAGAAAAAATTATAACAAGGAGCGGATTTGGAGCAAAAAGGAAGAAAATAATGCAATTTGTCTTGAGCCGCCGACGGCGAGATCGAGCCCGCCGACGGCGAGGGTACGAGGAAGAAAATTCCGAAGGATTTATAAGCTGTCTCGCCGACAACGAGCCGAGCCCGCCGACAGTGAGATAGCGCGGTTCAAAGACTTTCTAGAAGCCTCGCCGACAGCGAGGTAGTTCGTCACCGACGGCGAGCTAGTTCAAATGGCACATATACATTGAATCTGGACACCTTTTGAAGAGATGCTTACACACCTCTTGGACCTTTGCTTACCTCTATATATAGAGGCCGAAAATCAGTCTTTTAAGTGTCTTTTAAGTGTCTTTTAAGTGTTATTTTTGTGTTGTGTGTGTCTTTTAAGTGCAGTTTTTGTGTGTCTTTGTGTGTTCTAAGTAGTCTTTAGAATCTTAATTAGTGCAATTAGTGAGTCTTTAGTGAGTTTAGTGAGTAATTAGTGAGTCGTGCTGTACTTGAAGGAAGAGTCAAAGGAACTACGAGGAGTCTGCTTGAGGATAAATCAAGATAAGTATTTGTATTTATTGTTTTTAACTTTAAATGAAATCCATGCTTAGTTTAGTTCCCATGCATTTTGAGTAGTTTATTTAGTCTTTCTCCCTGTTTATGAAATTAAGTGACTTGATGAACTAAAAATAGAGATACTTTTATATATTAATAAATTGTGATAATTTTTACTTAAAACTTAATTTACTTTTCAAACTGGCCATTTGATTTGTTAAAATGTGTTGATTTACAACTATAGTAAAAATTACATCTGATATTCGGGGAATTCAAAAGCCTTGGAAGGAAGGTGCAAATAAATAGGGAAATAATATCATTGGGCGTAGAATTGAGCATTTTAGTGTGACGGACTAAAATATTCAATTCGGTCCTATTGTTTGAGAGCTGAAGTGTAGATGTTAGCCCTCGGGCGAGGGGAACGTGGGAGCTACGAAGTGGCGATCGGTATCCTCCCGGCCTAGCCGCAGATTCAGTAATCAAACATAGGATTAGTCAATATTCTTTACACCTGGACCAAAGGGTAAAGAATAGGAATGCTCCTATTTGTCACAATACCTTAAAATTATCTATTTAAATTCATTAATCACTTAAATTTCTAAACAAGGGGAAAGATACTTTTTCTGAATAGTTAAGACTTATTTAGCAATTAGTTTAATTTCATGCACTTTCAATACGTATTAATTTTATACTTAGTTAAGTTACCTAATTAAAATACTTAGTTTACTTTATTGCGCTTAAATTTAGAATTCCAAATTTTCGTATACTATTTTAAAATTATTATTATTATTATTTTAAAATTAGTTGTTATTTAATTTTCTCTTTCCCTGTGGGATCGATAACTAGGACTCCACTAGAGCCCTGTATTACTTGATACGATATGTATACTTGCGTAGCATCCACAACATAAATAATTACAATTCTATACATATAATATAGCGGGGTTAAGTTTTTGGCGTCGTTGCAATTAAATTAAAAATATCATAATATAAAATTGTGGGTCAAGTTTTTGGCGCCGTTGCTGGGGAAAGTAAGAAAAATTTACTAGAGTAACGGACTATTTTAAAATAATCATAATAAATAAATTAATATCTATTCTAAAATTGTATGCGCAAATTTGGAAACGAAAATTTAATACCTTACGATTCTGAATTAGAGCGTACAATTAAAAGAATTAGAAAATAAAAGAAACAAATTATAAATTTAACACAAATGGCAAATATTCCTGAAATTCAAAATATGAACCAACAAAGACCATTAAGAGATTATGCCAACCCTACATCAGATGAAATTCATTTAACTATTCAAAACCTCGATGTAGTCGCTAATTCATTTGAACTTAAACCCGCAATTATCCAAATGGTACAAAACAATCAATTTAGCTGGTTCACCTACTGAAGATCCTAACTTACATCTTGCTAGTTTTCTAGAACTTTGTGCTACTTTTAAATATCGAGGAGTATCCGACGATGCTTTATAACACTTAGACTTTTCCTTTTTCATTAAGGGATAAGGCTAAAATGTGGTTGAATTCATTAGCACTTGGATCTATTAAAACTTGGGGAGAATTATCACAAAAATTTCTATCCAAATATTTTCCACCATCTAAAAGCTTGCTAAGTTTAGAAATGATATAACTTCTTTTTGTCGGTTAGATGGAGAATCAATATATGAAGCTTGGGAGAGATTTAAGGAACTTCTTAGGAAATGCCCACATCATGCGCTACCGGATTGGTCGATTATTCGAACCTTTTATAATGGATTAGTAGGATCTTTAAGATCAATCATCGATGCTGCTGCTTGGAGGTTCATTAATGTCTAAACCATTTGATGAAGCTTATGCACTAATCGAAGAAATGGCAACAAATAATTTCCAATGGCCTGTTGATAGAGTAAATCCGAAAAAGATAGCCAGCATTCATGAAAACGATGCAATATCTATGTTAGCTTCTCAAATTGCTGCTATATCTAAGAAAATTAGATCATTTTGGAATGAACTACTCTCCTACTTTAAAAGAAAACTCATCTGGACAAATCATAGAATCTCAATCTAATTATGAAACTTTAAATGCTATTAATAATAGAACGAATAACCCTTACTCAAACTATTATAATCCTGGTTGGAAAACTTATCCAAATTTTAATTGGAATAACACATCTAATCAACAATGGATGAATCAACCTAATCAAGCAAATCCAAACTATAAACCTAATTACCCACTGGATTTAATAACAATAACCCTCAATTCAAAGATAAGAAATTATCTATGGATGAATTAATTTTGAATATGGGTCATCAACTACAAAATCAAGGAAATCAACTACAAAATCAAGGAAATCAACTACAAATTCAAGGAAATCAATTACAAATTCAAGGAACATCTATTAAAAATATCGAAACTCAACTTGGACATATTGCTTCTTTGCGCTAAATAATAGAATACTTGGAACTTTTCCTAGTAATGTGGAAATAAATCCTAAAGATCAAGGAAAAGAACAAATTAAAGCAATACAAGTAAGGAGTGGAAAAGAATTAGAACCTCGAATTCAAAAAGAACTTGAAAGCGAAAAGAGGAAGTGGAAATTGAAAAGGAAACAATTCAACAAGATTCAAACTTAGAACATCCTTTAATACCTATGAAAATTTACGTTGAAAAACCTCCACCACCATTTCCTCAACGACTAGCTCAACATAAAAAAGATAAACAATTTGCTAAATTCCTTGAAATATTAAAGAAATTAACAATCAATATACCTTTTGTCGAAGCTTTAGATCGGATGCCAAATTATGTAAAATTTATGAAAGATATTCTAAATAAGAAAAGAAAATTCAACGATAATGAAACGGTCGCACTTAGTAAAGAGTGTAGTGCTTATTATTCGAAGAAGCTTCTGAAAAATTGAAAGATCTCGGTAGTTTCACTATACCCTGCGTTTATAGGAGAAAATTTTTATGGAAAAGCTTTGTGTGACTTAGGAGCAAGCATCAATCTAATGCCTCTATCGATTTTTAAGAGATTAGGATTAGGAAAAATTACACCTACTTCGGTAACCCTTCAATTAGTCGATCGTTCGGTTACTTATCCTAAGGGAGTTATTGAAGATGTGTTAGTAAAAGTGGATAAATTTATCTTCCAAGTAGATTTTATTATTTTAGATATGGAGGAAGATAAAGAAATTCCTATCATTTTAGGAAGACCATTTTTAGCTACTTGGAAAAGCTATGATTGATGTTCGAAAAGGAGAATTAACTATGAGAGTAAATGACCAAAAAGTTACATTTAATATTGCAAAATCAATGAAATATCCTGCGCTAGAAAAAGATGATGAATGTTTTCGGATGAAAATACTTGAACATTTACAACGCGAACATTTTAAGGAATATTATGAAGATAAATTAGAAAAAGAAAACACTGAATTAATTAAAGATAATAATGAAGAACTAGATTATATTCAAGAAAGATTTGAATTTTTGGATAATACTGAAAACAACGACGAGAATATAGTTCCATCAATTATTAAACCTCACGAACTTGAGCTAAAAATATTACTCGATCATTTGAAATATGCTTATTTAGGTAATTCTTCAACTTTACCGAGTTATTATTTCATCCGCATTAAACGAATCTCAAGAATAAAAACTTTTAGAAACTTTAAAAAAATATAAGAAAACTTTTGGTTTGACTTTAGCGAGATATTAAAGGAATTAGTCCTTCAATCCGTATGCATAGAATTATTTTAGATGATGAACATAAACCTAAAGCGAGATCCCCAAAGGAGATTAAACCCGATAATGAAAGAAGTAGTTAAGAAAGAAATTTTAAAATGGTTAGATAATGGTATTATATATCCTATTTCGACGATTAGCTTGGGTAAGCCCAATTCCTTGTGTTCCTAAGAAGGGAGGAGTGACCATCATCGCCAATGAAAATAATGATCTTATTCCTATAAGACAAGTTGCTTGGTTGGCGTATATGTATTGATTATAGGAAATTAAATACCGCCACCAGGAAAGATCACTTCCCTTTACCATTTCTAGACAAGATGTTAGATAGATTAGCCGGACATAAGTATTGTTGTTTTCTAGATGGATACACCGGTTATCATCAAATACAAATTGCTCTACGAGGATCGAGAAAACTACATTTACTAGTCCTTATGGAACTTTCGCTTTTCGAAGAATGCCTTTTGGATTATGTAATGCACCAGCAACATTCCGAGAGATGTATGATGTCTATATTTAGTAAGTTAATTGACAATGGAATAGAAGTATTTATGGATGATTTCTCCGTATTTGGAACATCATTTGACACATGCTTAACTCATCTTGAAAAAGTATTAGAAGTATGTGAGAAAACAAATTTAGTTCTAAATTGGGAGAAATGTCAATTTATGGTTGCGGGCGGCATTGTATTAGGGCATAAAATTTCGGAAAAATGCATGGAAGTGGACCCTGCAAAAATTCAAGTTATAGCTAAATTACCACCTCCAACTACGGTAAAAGGGGTAAGAAGTTTTCTTGGACATGCTGGATTCTACAGACGCTATATAAAAGATTTTTCAAAAATTACTAAACCTCTATGCCAACTTCTCGAAAAGGACAAGAAATTTGAATTTACAATCGAATGCTCGAATGCTTTTGAACTCTTAAAAGAAAAATTAATTACAGCATCTATAATAGTTTCACCTAACCGGGAGAAACCATTTGAGCTTATGTGTGATGCTAGTGATTATCTTGTAGGAGCGAGTTCTTGGGCAAAGATATGAAAAGATTTTTAAAGTTATATACTATGCTTAGTAAAACTCTAAATAATGCTTGAAATAAATTATACGATTCTGAAAAGAGAATTATTAGCGTTAGTATATGGTTTTAATAAATTTAGACCTTATCTGATTGGAACAAAATGTATCGTGCATACTGATCATTCTGCTATCAAATATTTAATGCAAAAGAAAGATTCCAAACCAAGATTAATTAGATGGATGCTATTAATGCAAGAATTCGATTTTGAGATCGTTAATAAAAAAGGAACTGATAATCAAATTGCGGATCATTTATCAAGATTAGAAAATCGTGAATTATCTGATATTGAAAATGAAATTATAGTCAGTTTTCCTGATGAATAACTATATAATATCAATGAGTGGAAAATACCATGGTATGCTGATATAGTAAACTATATAGTTAGTAATATTTTACCACCTATGCTAACTTTACAACAACGAAAAAAATTCATCCATGATACGAAAACCTATTTTTGGGATGAACCATATTTATATAAGCAATGTAAGGATTTAATTATTAGAAGATGTGTACCTTATGAAGAAAGCTGAACCAATTATTCAAAAATGTCATGATTCGATTTTGGAGGACATTTTGGGACCGATAAAGCTCGCTTATAAGATTCTACAATCTGGATTTTCTTGCCTACTCTATTTAGAGATGTATACGGATATATTAAAACTTGCGATAAATGTCGAAAGAGTAGGAAATATATCTAGAAAAAACGAAATGCCTCTGAATTTTATATTAGAAGTTGAAATTTTTGATGTTTGGGGATTAGATTTTATGGGACCTTTTATTCCTTCGTTTGGAAACTCATACATATTAGTAGCTGTTGATTATGTTTCCAAATGGATCGAAGCACAAAGCTTTACCTAGGTGTGATGCTAAGAGTGTTTCAAAATTTACGATGAAAAATATTTTTACTAGATTTGGAATGCCGAGAGTGATTATCTCGACGGAGGAACTCATTTTAGAAATAAATACATTCACAAACTAGTAGAAAAATACAATATTACTCATAAGATATCCATTGCTTATCATCCACGAGACTAGCGGATTAGGCTGAAGTATTTAATCGTGAGATTAAACATATTTTAGAAAAATCCGTAAACCCAAATAGGTTAGATTGGTCTATTAGATTAGACAACTGCATTATGGGCTTATATGAGTCGCTTATAAAACTCCGATTGGAATGACTCCTTACAGGCTTATATATGGAAAAACATGCCACTTACCGAGTTAAATTAGAACATAAAGCATATTGGGCGATTAAAGAATTTAATTATAATATGAAGGAAAGTTTGGTGAGAAAAGATTGCTGCAATTAAATGAATTGGAAGAATTAAGAAATGAATCATATGATAATGATCGGATTTATAAAGAAAAGATGAAATTATGGCATGATCGGAAGATTAATCGGAGAAATTTTGAACCGGGACAGGAAGTTTTGCTATATAATACTAGATTGAAATTATTTCTGGAAAATTGAAGTCTCGATGGTTAGGACCTTTTACCATAACTCAAATATTTTCATATGGAACTATAGAAATCGAAGATCCAATAAGCTGGACATAAATTTAAAGTTAATGGACATAGATTAAAACCATATTTCGAAGGTATAAGACCTAACTATAAAGAGGTTTTAATGCTTAGTCGACCTGATTAATAATTGAAATTAGGTCGAGCTGACGACGTTAAACCAAGCGCTTTATGGGAGGCAACCCATATTAGTCATCTATTTTTATTGTATCTTAATAGTTAGTCTATATTATTGAAACTTTACTACTCAATTATTATTAAGAATCATCACATATTCGAACCATTATGATGAGAAAAGAAATTAGTTGATTTAGAGCGAAATTGGACATTATTTTGGAATCTCGCCGATGGCGAGGTCGATACTCGCCGACAGCGAGGTTCGCGCCTAAATTAGATTCAGTTTATTTATCGAGCTCGCCGACGGCAAGAAACGTCCCCGCCGACAGGCGAGAACATGGGAGGCAATTTTATAAGCGAGGTCGCCGACGGCGAGAAACGTCCTCGCCGACGGCGAGGAAGTTATAAAGATGAGTTATTTATAATTTGAATGCCGATTTGGACGGTTTCAACACCAATTCCTTTGTGAAAACCCATTCTTAAATCATTCTAGATACTGCCTTCTTCACTAGAATTCATTCCATTCACCATAATGGCCTCCAAATTCTTAGATTCCTCTAATTCAGAGTGTTTAACCGGAGGTAATTTGTGAGTGCGGAAGCGCGACGGATCTTCGACAAGGTTTTGGTAAAGAAAAGAGTTATCAAGGAATGGGGATTTGTCAATCGAGGATTAGAGAATTCCACTACGAAGATAGAAGAAACGATCGCGCAGCGCTGCTTGGGAGGTATTTTGTTACACTACGTCTGCTCGTTGTTATTCCGGTTGTGAAAGAGTTCTACTCTAACTTACATGCGATCAACAATGGGAATGCCTACGTCCGAGGAAGATGGGTGACGTTTACTCCATCAAGAGTAAATGAATTATTCTCTATAGAAAACACCTCGGTATGTCACTATTCAAATTTTGTGCCTTCTCGATATAATATGAATGAGATATTTCGATATCGATCGATGAACCGGAAGATTGAGAAATGCGTGAAGACGGGTATGTTAGTTTCTCTGCATCACTTTTGAATCTTGTCTCAAAGCACTGGCACTTTTTCATCTCATCTAAATTGTTACCTACTATGAGGGTAAACAAGGTTTCGAAGGAATGCGCTATATTGAATTATTGTATCCAAAATGGATCACCTATTGATGTTGGATCAATAATTGTTAAGTCTGCATTGGGTTTAATTGTACATGGGTCAGTTCAAGGACTAGGACACCCATCTACTATTTTTGCATTATGCAGTCAGTACCAGGTTTCTTATGAAGCTTGGGAAAAGGTTCTGTTACCTTGGAAGCCGCTTGATCCTACAGATATGTTCCCTACTTTGGACAATAATGATGACATTACATTTATCTACGATGAAGCTTCACGGAATAATCCTATAAGCAAGGCCTATTTCGGATAAAACGGAGTTACTTATGAAGAAAATTAAAGGAATGGAGAAAGAACTGAGAAAGTGAGAGATTCGATCGACAATATATTCGATTTATTTGATCACATTGATTGGAGGATGAAGGAACACTTTGATCATTACGGACACTCGGAAGCTAGCTTTCTTCATTTGCGAGACGGAAGGGTTGGATCACCGAAGAATGCTGTCGGAATTTCCCTTCAGGCCTTTCTATAACTTATTTGTGCATCATCGTCATATCGGAAATATCAGAGAAGATGAAGATTCTGACATTGAAGAGTAGTAGTAAAGATTTCCATAGTATGTTTATGTTTATGTTATTTGATTTGATTTAGATTTTATTATGTGTGGAGTGATAATTTGAATATCTCAAAACCTAATTGAGATATGCGTCATAGTTTTGTATCAGCATTTAGTGTGTCGTGGATTGGTTTGCGATGCTGATTAGTAGTAAGGATTGGAGAATTGAAGTTTGATTATAGAGTTTAAAATTATGTTAGTTTGTACATCTCATGGATTTCAATATTAAAGTTAATTTGTTGTGTTGTGTGAATTTGTTTGTGTATAAGTAGCTAATCTTCATATTAAATTAATAAATGATATGATCGGAAATATAATATAAGGCAAATCAAAGACAAAAATGAGTGACGAATTTCAAAAATTAAAATTTTTGGAATCTCGCTGACGACGAGAAAAATTCCGCCAACAGCGAGATCGATCTCGCTGACAGCGAAGAATTTCTCGCCAACAGCGGATTTTTCCCGAGAGTTTTTGGTTCCGAAAAATATTAGCTCGCCGACGGCGAGAAAAATCTCGCTGACAGCGAGGTCACAAAAAACACTTTAATTGACCGGTCAAAAACACTATTCATCATCCCCAACCTCTCATTTTCGTGAAAACCGACCTAGGGCTTGAGAGATCTTGGATTTAGAGGTGATTTCATCACTCAAAAACACCGGATTTCATCTTCTCTTGGTAAGTGCTTCACTCCTATGCAAAAATTTTTGATTTTTACCATTGATTTCTTCTACATTGGGATATTTTGAAAAATTTTGAAATGTGAAGAAAATACTTGGAAGAATTTCACGGAATTTGATTTAAATTACTTATGAATGTTGTAGGAAGCCTTCTTAGTATTATTTTTAAGTTTAGTGAAAATTTTCACGATTTTCACAGATCGATCGTATGGCTCCACGACGAAAACGTCGAGTAGAATTCGACGAAAACCGATTCATCAATGCACGAGCACGAAGCTAAATATTTTGAAAACATACAAGGAAGAAAGTGCATTGCGGATCGGGTTTTCAAAAATCCGGGAGGAGAAGTAGATCGGATTATTAAGGAGCGAGGTTGGGAGAATTTACGTTACGTTCAATATAGAGCAGTTTGTAGAAGTGGTTAAAGAATTTTATGCCAATTGATCGCCGCTGAAGATGCACCAGTAAAGGTACGAGGGTTTTTTGTAGATTTCAATGCTGCAAGAATTAACGCGTTCTATGAAGTTCATGACTCGCACTTTAGCGAGTATGAAACTTTTGGAACAATGGAAGGACCACTAGAGGAAGTCATTAACTTTCTCACTGATGGGACCGGAGTTTGGAAAATTAAGCAACGAGGAAAGAGTGAATTTTCCTCTTTCTAAATTAAATGCGATCTCCAAGCTTCGGCATTACTTTATTTGTTCTACTACGTTACCCACATATCACCACAGTGAGGTAACACGAGATAGAGCAATTTTGAATTTCTGTATTCAGAAAAACAGAAGCATCAATATCAGGATAATTATTTATCAAAACATCCTAGCCACTCCTCGAAATGAGAGTGGAGCTGGATTGGGACACCCTGGATTAATTTTTGCACTCTGCCAACTCTCCGGAGTTGAGGCTTAGAGATGATGAAGAATGGGTGGAACCTATGAAACCACTCACAATTCGCCAATATCAAGAAGTATGAGTCTCATGAAGGGTGGAGATCAGGAGTGAGAAGTTATTTCACTCAGTCAAGTAGAGATATACCCTCTACTAGCCATGAACCTCCTGAGCCTACCACTCCTACCCTACAAGATCTGATGAATGAGCTAACACTGCATAGGAGGAGTTTTGAGCAGTTTGGAGAGACAATGAGGAGAAGATTTGATCATTTTGATCAAAGGATTGATAATTTGGAGAGAAGACACGATTATGATAGCGAATATCTCCAGCGACATTCGGAATACGAGATTGCATACTATGAAGCTGAACGTCGTTATAGGAGTGGTGATTTAGATGTTGTCTTTCCTGAGTGCCCCCGATATTCACAGTATCATCCTGCTCAGTCTTCTCAGCCTACAGATCAAGGAGGAGATGATATAGTTTGGGACTTTGATGCTGAAGATTAGGACTTTATTTGTTTTATTTGTTTGATGTTAAGTTATTTTGAGGACTTTATATGTTTGTAATATTCAGTACTTTATGTTGTGAGACATTGGATGTTAGTTAGATTAATTTGCTTGAATTGTGATAATAATTTTGTTATTGTTTTTTTTTTGTGTTAGTTAATTGCATTTGTTTTTATGTTAAATAGGATGTTAGTTTTCTTTAGTATGTTTTTATTTTATTTTGTATTGTTTTAAGTTTTTAAAATTGTTAATCTGTTAGTTAAATGTTTTTAATATGTTAGTAATTCATATGTGTAATGTAGAGTTAATTTTAATTGTTGTATTTAATACTTATCTCAGATTTATCCCTGCATTTTCTTTAAACTGTTATATATATATGGATAATATTAACAGTACTGGTTCAATGAAAAATGAAAAAAGCCTGCAAAATTTCAAAGAAAAAAGAAATACCTAAACTTCAAAGGTATGATTTATTTACTTTCCCTTTTTTTCATTATTTAGAGTAGATATAAAAATTTAAGTTTGGGGGGGGGAGCAAAATACAAATTTAGTTATTAACTTGTTCTCAGTTTCTATTTTCAAATTATTATAAAATGATTTTTATAGCAAAATTTTCAATTTAATTAATATGAATTATTTTATTTAATTATTATAAAAAAGGTTAAATGAAATATTTCTAGTGCTTTAATTAGTTAAATAGAATAAAATATTTGGTTAAAGGGAATAAGAATATAGTAAACTATTTTTAGTAAGGAAAACTATATTCTAAAATTAAAATTCTTAAGTATTCAAGTGAAAAAGAAAAGATTGAAAATCAATGAAGTAAAAACTATGAAGTATATATAAATCTAAGAAATATTTCTAAGTTTCAAATTTAGGAAGATGAAAATGAAGTTCAAAATTATTAACAGGCTCTCCAGATACAGTAATCCTCATTAAAAAAAAAAAAGAAAGAAGAAAAAGAAAAAGAAAAAGAAAAAGAAAAAGAAAAATGAGGAGAAGCTTGAGGAGATACCTTATCAAAAATTGGCTTCATTTGAATTAACCTAAAGGAGAAAAACTTAGATATTTCCAAACTTATGTTTATGGATTAGAATTTTACCTAATAGTGTTTTCTTGAATTTCTTATCATATGAATATCTTAAGTAGTTATTCTTTTAAATATAGTCATTCCTGAAATGAATAGTAAGCTAGAAATCTTAGACTCGATAACTAAATAATTTATTTCTATAAGATTAATTAAATTACATGAATTATTTTTATTTAACTTTATTATGATATTAATTAATCTAATTCATAGTTTAATTGAATTGAAATATCTTACTGTAGAAATCATTATTTTTATGAAGTACTTAAAATTACTTGAGGACAAGTAATAAGTAAGTTTGGGGGATTTTGATCATTGAAAAATTTATTAAGAAATTCATACCTATTTTTGATGAAATTGCACTTTAAAGAAAGGTATTTTCTTTATTTTGTTGCAGGAATGGAGAATTTAGGTGATAAAAGCAAAAATTATAAAAAGGAGCGGATTTGGAGCAAAAAGGAAGAAAATAATACAATTTGTCTTTGAGCCGCCGACGGCGAGATCGAGCCGCCGACGGCGAGGTACGAGGAAGAAAATTCGAAGGATTTATAAGCTGTCTCGGCCGACGAGCCGAGCCCGAGCCCGCCGACGGCGAGATGAGCGCGGTTCAAAGACTTTCTAGAAGCCTCGCCGACGACGAGAGTAGTTCGTCGCCGACGGCGAGCTAGTTCAAATGGCACAGATACATTGAACCTGGACACCTTTTGAAGAGATGCTTACACACCTCTTGGACCTTTGCTTACCTCTATATATAGAGGCCGAAAATCAGTCTTTTAAGTGTCTTTTAAGTGTTATTTTTGTGTTGTGTGTGTCTTTTAAGTGCAGTTTTTGTGTGTCTTTGTGTGTTCTAAGTAGTCTTTAGAATCTTAATTAGTGCAATTAGTGAGTCTTTAGTGAGTTTAGTGAGTAATTAGTGAGTCGTCTTTGTCTTTGGAATGAAGAGTCGAAAGGAACTACGAGGAGTACGCGAGGATAAATCAAGATAAGTATTTGTATTTATTGTTTGTAACTTTAAATGAAATCCATGCTTAGTTTAGTTCCCATGCATTCTGAGTAGTTTATTTAGTCTTTCTCCCTGTTATGAAATTAAGTGACTTGATGAACTAAAAATAGAGATACTTTTATATATTAATAAATTGTGATAATTTTTACTTAAAACTTAATTTACTTTTCAAACTGGCCATTTGATTTGTTAAAATGTGTTGATTTACAACTATAGTAAAAATTACATCTGATATTCGGGGAATTCAAAAGCCTTGGAAGGAAGGTGCAAATAAATAGGGAAATAATATCATTGGGCGTAGAATTGAGCATTTTAGTGTGACGGACTAAAATATTCAATTCGGTCCTATTGTTTGAGAGGCTGAAGTGTAGATGTTAGCCCTCGGGCGAGGGAACGTGGGAGCTACGAAGTGGCGGTCGGTATCCTCCCAGCTCAGCGCGAGATTCGGTAATCAAACATAGGATTAGTCGATATTCTTTACACGGACCAAAGGGTAAAGAATAGGAATGCTCCTATTTGTCACAATACCTTAAAATTATCTATTTAAATTCATCAATCACTTAAATTTCTAAACAAGGGGAAAGATACTTTTTTCTGAATAATTAAGACTTATTTAGCAATTAGTTTAATTTCTTGCACTTTCAATACGTATTAATTTTATACTTAGTTAAGTTACCTAATTAAAATACTTAGTTTACTTTATTGCGCTTAAATTTAGAATTCCAAATTTTCGTATACTATTTTAAAATTATTATTATTATTATTTTAAAATTAGTTGTTATTTAATTTTCTCTTTCCCTGTGGGATCGATAACCAGGACTCCACTAGAGTCCTGTATTACTTGATACGATACGTATACTTGCGTAGCATCCACAACATAAATAATTACAATTCTATACATATAATATAGCGGGGTCAAGTTTTTGGCGTCGTTGCAATTAAATTAAAAATATCATAATATAAAATTGTGGGTCAGTATCTTCCCTGCCTAACCCATCTACAAAATTTTAAAGCTTCAAATTAACCAAATTTCTTTATAGAACCAAGTGAGGGTAAAGAATATAATTGCTCATATTTGGCACAACACATTTAAATACTTCCACAATGAAATTCCATAATTATTACTGATTCATTAAAAGAGAAAAAAAAATTTTATTCTCATTGCTTTCATATCATTTAGTAGTCTAGTTAATTTTAATTGATTGCTTTACTTTTTCTTAAATAAAAAATATCAAAAACAATTTTCAAATTATCTATTTTAAAACATACTTTACAAAATCAATTTAAAAAGTAAAAAGTTAATTTCTTATTTCTTTATATTTTTAGACATTTCCTTGTGGGTTCGATATCTCGAAGCTTGATCATAAAGTGCTATATTACTTGATTAATGATACATATACTTGCTTAGAATCCCATATTACAAAATAATTAAAATATATTTCTTATGTGCTTCGTAATTAAATTTTTGGCGCTGTTGCAAGGGAAGAGATAATATCATTGGAAAGAAATATAAAGTAAAAAAGCGTAAGGGTAAATATTCGAGGATCAAGTTTTTGGCGTAGTTGCCGGGAAAATTAATTAAAATTTTATATAAAGAAAATTAAGAAAAATTGAAATCTTTTTACTTTTCCTTACTTTTGTTACTGTGTTTCATTTTATCTTGTTTTATTTTTGTATGCGTTATTCAGGTTCTGAAGGACTTGTGCCTTACGGTTCTGAATTAGAGAGAACTATCAGAAAATTCAAAAAAATTAAAAATACTGAAAAAGATAAAAATATTCGAGAAATGGAGAATCAAGAAAATTAAAATGTTAACATCCATCAAGAATTCAGATCTTTAAGGAATTATGCTAACCCTACAGCATATGAACTTCATGGTAGAATTCCACACCATGCTGTAATTGTTAATTCATTTGAACTTAAACCTGTTATTATCCAAATGATATCTAATAATCAGTTTGGGGGAGCACCAACTGAAGATCTTAATTTACATCTTGCCAATTTTCTGAAGTTGTGTGCTACTTTTAAATATGATGGTGTTTCTAAAAATGCTATTAGACTTAGACTTTTTCCTTATTCGCTGAGGGATAAGGATAAGATATAGTTAAATTCATTGGCACCTAGATCTATCAGAACTTGGAGTGATTTAGCACAAAAATTCCTCACTAAAAATTTTCCACCATCAAAGACTGCGAATTTTAGAAATGATATAACATCTTTTTGTCAGTTTGAAGTTTAATCTACGTATGAAGCATGAGAATGATTTAAAGATCTCCAAAGAAAGTGTCCATATCATTTGATACCATATTGGTTAATAATTCAGACTTTTTATAATGGATTAGTTGGATCTCTTAGATCAATTATCGATGCCGTTGCTGGTAGTTCATTGATGTCTAAACAGTTTGCTGTTGCTTATGCTTTAATTGAAGAATGACTACTAATAATTTTTAATGGTCTTCTGAAAGGTTAAATCCTAAAAAGGTTGCCAATATTCATGATAATGATGTTTTTGCAATGCTAGCAAATAAAGTTGCTGCAATTTCAAAAAAGATAGAGCAACTTGAAATGAATTTTTCTCAGCCAATTTTCATGATTGAAGAAAATTCATTAGTCCAAATGATTGATTCTCAAACTTCACCAGAAACTTTGAATAACCCAGGTTGAAAAAACCATCCAAACTTTAACTGGAATAACAATAATCAGGGTGGTAGTAATCAACAATGGGGCAACAACCAAGAGTCAAAGAGCAACAATCAAAGTAATGCTTCATTAACTATTGAAGAAGTGGTGTTACAAATGGGAAATCAATTGCAAAGTCAAAGAACAACAATAAAAAATATTGAGAATCAATTGGGACAAATTGCCAATTCATTAAGTAATAGATCCCAAGGAATGTGTCCTAGTAAATATATCAGGCATTTAATTGAAGAATTTAGAGTGACTGACTAAAATCCTCAATTCAGTCCTATTGGGTGTTGAAGTGTAGATGTTAGCCCTTAGACGAGGGGAGCGTCGGAGCTCCGAAGTGAGAGCCGGTATCCTCCCAGCTTAGCCGCAGATTCAGTAACCAAGCATAGGATTAGTCAATGTTCTTTATGCCTGGACCAAAGTGTAAAGAATATGTATGCTCCTATTTGGCACAACACAGTTTTAAACTAATTTTAATTATCCATTCACTTAAATTTATTAACAACGAGAAGGATGCTTGCTTATATATTTGAACTTCACTTTATTAGTAGAATTAGTTAATTGTTAGTAGAACTAGTTTATTAAAACTTCATCTTATTTACGATTGCATATTAGTGACAGATAGGCAATTCGATTTAAAAAGTTGTGATTCTAAATTGGTTTCTATAATCCTAGTCCGTAGCCTCTAAACTATCCTTGTGGGATCGATGTCCAGGACTCCATTAGAGCCCTGTATTACTTGAACGATACGTAAACTTGCGTTGAAAGATTAACTCTATGATTATTGAATATCTTTATACACATCTATATCAAATACAAGAAATATTAAATTTATGCAAAGGTTAAATCCTGGATATCTAAACAGTTTTCTGATGCTTATGCTTTAATTGAAGAAATGGCTACTAATAATTTTCAATGGCCTTCTAATAATTTTCAATGGCCTTCTGAAAGGTTAAATCCTGAAATGGTAGCTAACATTCATGATAATGATACTTTTACGATGCTAGCAAATCAAGTTGCTACAATTTCAAAGAAGATAGACCAATTTGGAATGAATTTTTCTCTGCTAATTCCCATGGTTGAAGAAAATTCATTAGGCCAAATGGTTGATTCTCAAACTTCATCAGAAACTTTGATTGTCATAAGTATGCCTAATAACCCATATTCCAATTATTATAACCCAAGTTGGAAAAACCATCCAAACTTTAACTGGAATACTAATAATCAGGGTGGTAATAATCAATAATAGGGGAACAACCAAGTAAATCCATTGAAAAACTGGAACAACAAAGGGAATATTAATTATAGACCAACATATCCTTCAAGTGTTAACAATACTTCACAATTTAAGGAGAACTTGTCTATTGAAGAAGTGGTATTACAAATGGGAAATCAATTACAAAGTCAATGAGCTACAATAAAAAATATTGAGAATCAATTGGAATAGATTGCCAATTCATTACGTAATAGATCCCAAGGAACGTTTCCTAATAATACTGAAGTAGATCAAAGAGAAAAGACTAAAGTGTAAGTACAAGCTATTCAGTTGAGAAGTGGAAGAGAGTTGGAAGGTAGAGTTCAAAAAGAGACTGAAGTAGAGAAAGAAGAGATTGAAAAACCAAAAGAGGACGCTTCAAAAGGTTTAGAAAGAGCTATTTCTCCACTTAAGATTGATTTAGAAAAGCCGCCACCTCCATTTCCTCAGAGACTTCGACAACAAAAATTGGATAAGAAATTTTCAAAATTCTTGGAGATATTTAAGAAGCTTACAATCAATATTCCATTTCCTGAAGCCTTAGAACAAATGCCAAGCTATGTGAAATTTATGAAGGATATTCTCAACATAAAGTGGAAGTTTGAAGATAATGAGACTTTTGAACTTACTGAAGAGTGCAGTGCAATAATTCAAAAAAAGCTTTCTAAAAACTTAAAGATACTGGAAGTTTCACAAATCCATGTGCAATAGGAGACAGATTTTATGGAAAAGCTTTATGTGATTTGGGTGCAAGCATTAATCTTATGTCGTTATAAATATTCAAAAAGCTGGGATTAGGAGAAATAACCTTTACTACTGTAACTATGCAATTAGCTAATCATTCAATCACATATCCTAAAGGAGTTATAGAAGATGTTTCGGTGAAAGTGGATCAATTTATTTTTTTTGTTGATTTCATTGTGTTGAATATGGAGGAAGATAAAGAGATACCCATAATTTTAGGGAGACCTTTCCTAGCCACAGGCAGAGCGATGATAGATCTGCAAAAAGGAGAATTGAAGATGCGAGTTAATGATCAAACTGTTACATTCAATATTTTAAAGTCAATGAAATATCTTGCAAGAGGTAAATATGATGAATGTTATAGGATGGATGTTATCAAGTATTTGAATGAATGTCATTTCAAGTTAACTTATGAAGAGAAATTTGAAAGTAAAGAATTGGAACACAAACAAGAAGAGGAATTACAAGATTCAAAAGATTTTCATGAGGAAGGTTTAAATTATCTTCATGAAAATTTTGAAATGTTGGACATGACTGAAAAAGATGAATCTTTTGGTTTATCAATTGAAAAACCTCCTGAACTTGATTTAAAGATGCTTCCTAATCATTTAAAGTATTCCAGTTATAATTTTCTCTCAATTAACTGAAAGAGAAGAAGAGAGTTTGCTTGAAATTTTGAAGAAATATAAGAAAGCCTTTGGATGGATGATCCACTTTTCGATATTTATACTTACAACTATGATATGAAAATTAGCAACGACACCAAAAACTTGATCCTGCACTGAATATATATATATACTGATGATTCTGTTATGGAATTTATGATTTATATTGTGGATACTATGCAAGTATACGTATCGTTATCAAGTAATATAGGGCTCTAATAGAGTTAAGATATCGATCCCACGGGAAGTTAGAGAATTTCAAAGACAAATTAAAGTAGACTTACTTACTAATCTAGTATACAGAAATTAAGAATACTTATACTAAAACTATTGCTCAAAAAGGTTTAAATGTAAGATTCTAATTTAGAAAAGCATCTTTTTCCTTGTTGAGAGAACTAAGTGAATGATGAATTAAAGTAGTTTAGAGTTTGTATTGTGCCGAATAGGAGCATTCCTATTCTTTACCCTTTAGTCCAGGGTGCAAAGAATATTGACTAGTCCTATGTTTGATTGCGAATCTGCAACTTGGTGGCGGGAGGATATCGGCTGCCACTTCAGAGCTCCCACGTTCCCCTCGCCTGAGGGCTAACATCTACACTTCAACTCTCAAATAATAGGACCATATTGAATATTTTAGTCTGTCACACTAAAATGTCCAATTCTACGCCCGATAGTTAATATTTCCCTATTTATTTGCATCCTCCTTCCAAGGCTTTTGACTTCCCTGAATCTTGCATGTAATCTCTACTATAGTTGATAATTCAACATATGTTAACAAATCAATTGGCCAAATTGAAAGTAAATTAAGTTTTAAGTAAAAGATTATCACAATATTTAATAATTTTAGGTACAGTCACTTTGATTCATCACTTCACATAATCTCAACAACAAGGAAAAAGACTAAGGAAACTACTCAGAAAGCATGGGAAAAATAACACAAAGCATGGATTTCATTAAAGTTAACAAACAATAACAAATATACTTATATCAATTCTTCTCCCCAAGCAGACTCCTTGAAGTTCCATTTTCTCTTCCTTCTAGTACATCACACTTAATTAAACTCACCAAGACGCTAAAACACTTAAACACACTAAAAAGACTCTATTTAGAAACTAAAAGACTTTAGAATGACACTTAATTAACACTCTAATGACACACAAATGGGACAGAAATTGTCTCTATTTATAGAAGGAGTCAAATCTCCAAAGGATGCTTAAGCACCTCTTCAAAAAGCGTCCAGGTTCAATGTATCTTGGCTCTTTTCAACTGTCTCGCCGTCGGCGGGCTTGATCTCGCTGTCGGCGGGCTTCTAGAAGATGGATAAACCGCGTCGATCTCACCGTCGGTGGCCTCGATCTCGCCGTCGGCGGGTTCTCTATAAAATATTCAAAACTCTCGGGAAAATCTTACCGTCGGCAGCTTAAATCTCGCCGTCGGTGGATTAAATCTCGCCGTCTGCGGGACAGTTCAATTTTTCATCAAATTGAGTCCTTTTTGCTCCAAATCCGCTTCTTTTGTGCTTTTTGCTTTCAGTACTTATATTTCTTCATTCCTGCAATAAAATAAAGAAAATACCTTTCTTTAAAGTGCAATTTCATATAAAATTAATATGAAATTCTTAATATATTTTCTAGTGATCAAATTCCCCCAAACTTAACTATTACCTATCCTCAAGTAATTTTTATACTAAATAAAAATAATGATTATTTGTAGTAAAGTTTTTAATTCAGAAATACTATGAATTAGATTTAAATATGTATTATAGTAAAGTTTCCTAAAAATATTTTAAAATAATTAAACTAATTCTATAGATATAAGGCTATTTAGTTCTGAAGTTTAAGATTTCTAGTCTTCTATTTATTTCAAGAATGACTATACTTTTCAATATTAAATTACTTAAGATATTCGGATGATAGGAATTTCATGAAAGCATTCTTTAGTAAAATACTAATCCATATATATAAGTTCAAAAATGTAATTGAAGATTTACCCTTTAGGTTGATTCAAATGAAGCCAATTTTTGATAAGACATCTCCTCAAGCTTCTCCTCACTTTATATATATATATATATATTTCTTTTACTTTTCTTTCTGGATTGATTTTCAATCCCTTTTTCTTTACTTTTTTAAGTGAGGATCACTATTTTTGGTTAGCCTGTAAATAATTTTGATCTTCATTTTCCTCTTCCTAAATTTGAAACTGGAAACATTTACTTTTTTTATATGTATTTCAAAGTTTTTACTTCATTGAGTTTCAATCTTTTCTTTCTCAACTAAATACCTAAGAATTTTATATTTGAAAATATAGTTTTCTTTACTATAAATAGTTAACTATATTCTTATTCTCTTATACCAAATATCGTTAATCTACAAAATTAGTTAATCATTAAAAGTATTTCTCTAAACTTTCTATAATAATTAAATAAATTAATTCTAGTTTACCGAGTTAAAATTACTACAGAAAATCATTTGATAATAATTTTTGAAAATATAAATTGAGAACAATTTAATAATTAAATTTGTGTTTTTCCTTCCCCCAAACTTAAATTTTTCTATCTATCTATATAGGGTGAAAAGGAAATAAAATGCAATATTTAAATCATACATTTTAGCTTTAGGTATTTTTTCTTTTTGAAGTTCTGCAGGTTCTTTTCATCACTTAATTACCTGTACTATTAATAACTTTCTACATACATAATATTAAAGAAAGTGCTGGGTAAAGAAGTTTAACACAATACTACCACATTTTATACTAAAATATGACACTACATCCACATACATTTACTAATTTCAATCCAAGGTTACAATAGCAATCTGAAAACAGTAAAAATTTAAAAACTATATAACTTTAACAACAATGTTTAAAAAGATTTACACCACATCATAATCAAGTTCATAAACTAAACATTAATACTAAAGTTTTAAGAAAAACATACAATCAATCATAACATCAAAACTAAACAAATAAACATAGAATCTAATCTTCCACATCAAAGTCCCAAACTATATTGTTGTTTCCTTGATCAGTGGGTGGATTTGGCTGGTAATGAGTATATCGGGGGCACTCAGGAAATACAACATCGAGCTCTCCTCTCCTATAATGATTTTCAGCATCATAGTAAGCTATCTCATACTCTGAATGTCTCTGGAGATACTCGCTGTCATAATCATGTCTTCTCTCTAAGCCTCCAATTCTCTGATCAATGTGTTCTAATTTTTCTTCTATTTTCTCAAAACTTTTCCGCTGTAGAGTCATCTCATTCATCAAATCAGGAAGGGTATGAGTACTATAAGGAAAAGGATCATAACTAGTAGAAGGAATATCTCTACTCGAAGAAGGTACATAGCTCCTAGTCCCAGATCTCCATCCTTCGTGGGATTCATATTTTTTTATATTAGCCGAAGTAATGGGTTTCATAGGCTCCACCCATTCCTCATCATCTCTTACTTCAACTCCAGATAATTGGCAGAGTGAAAAAAATCAGACCAGGGAGTTCTAGTCCTCCTCCACTCTCACTTCTTGCAGTGGCTAATATATTCTTATAAATTAAACTTCCTACATTAATACTTCTTTGGTTATGAATACAAAAATTCAGAACTGTTCTATCTCTTGTTACCTCACTATGGTGGTAAGTGAGTAACAAGGTAAAACAAATAAAATAGTGCCAGGCTTTAGATAATGCATTCAACATTGAGAGAGGAAAGTTTACACTTTCACGCTGCTTAATCTTCCAAACTCCTTTCCCGTCAGTGAGAAAGTTGATCAGTTCTTCCAGTGGTCCTTCCATAGTTCCAAAGGTATCGTACTCACTGGTGGATAAGTCACGTACTTCATAAAAAAAATTAATCCTTGCAGCACTGAAATCCACCAAAAATCCTCTCACCTTGATTGGTGCATCTTCGATCGCAGTCAGATTGACATAGAATTCTTTTACCACTTCCACAGCAGCTCTGTTGGTTATGTAACAGAAGTTTTCCCATCCTCTTTCTTTTATTATTCGCTCTACTTATCCTTCAGGATTTTTGAAAACTCGATCCTAAATGCATTTCCTGTCTTGAATGTTGTGAAAATATCTTGACTGTGCTCTTGCATTCACAAATTGAGTTTCGTCGTAATCCATTCTTCTCTTTTGTCGTGGATCCATTTTTCAATCTATGAAAGTCACATAAATCTTAACCAAACTTCTAAATATTACTAAGATGGCTTCCAAATGTTACTAAAATCAATCTAAATCAAGTTCCATGAATTTCTTCTAAGTCTTTTCTTCTGATTCAATTTTTTCCCAAATTTCTCAATGTAGAAGAAATTCATGGTGAAAATAAAAAATTTTTACATATGAGTGAAGCTCTTACCAAGGGAAGATGAAATCCGACGTCAAAATGTGTTGAAATCGCTCCAAATCCTAGATCTATCAAGCCCTAAGTCAGTTTTTCGAAGTTTTGAGGAAGGGGATGATGAATAGTGTCGGTTGACCGGTCAAAATATAGTACATTTCGCGATCTCGCTGTCGGCGAGCTAATTAATTCTCCAAGGCCAAAGTTTCGGGAAAATCTTACCGTCGGTAGGGTCGATCTCGCCGTCAGCGGGATTTTCAAAATTTTAAAAATTTTTATATTTTCAATTATGTTCAATTTAATTAAGCCTTATTCTAATGTTCGGTCACTTAATTTGATATATTTTTCTAAGATTAGATATTCTACTGACTTATATAAGGTTTACACAACACAAACAGTATAACTTTTATAAATGAAATCCATGAACTTACAAACTTAAAATACCACAAATTTAACAACTGACTTAGCAAATTAACAAAGACACATCTAACTCAGCATTGCAATCCACACCATGATACTCACAATGCTGAGACTAAACAAACAACATACAATCTCATCTAAACTGAGACTATCTACGTAAAGTTCAAATTATATCAAAAACTAAATTCAAATCAAAACACATACATATAATACGAATAGAATATTCTGCTACTCATCGGAATTTGAAATGATCTCTTCTCTGATGTTTCCAATAGAACGCAGGTGCGCAAACAAATTATAGAAAGGTCTGAAAGGGAATTCTGTAGTAGAATCTTCTTCAATCCACCCATTCTGTCTCAATAGTCGTATAAAACTAGCCTCCAGATGTCCTGTATGGTTAAAGTGCTCCTTCATTCTCCAATCAATGTGATCGAATAAATCAGAGATATTATCAATAGAATTCATCACATTCTGTAGTTCCATCTCCAATCCTTTAAGATTCCTTAAAATGAGGTTTGTTCTATCAGTCAAGGGCTTAATTAAAGGATTTTTTTGAGATGCTTGATCATAAATAATTACTGTTTCATCATTGTGATCTAATGTAGGAAACATATCTGTCGGATCTAGTGGTTTCGAAGGCAATAGCACTTTTTCCCAAGCTTCGTAGGAAACTTGGTATTGACTACATAAAGCAAATATAGTTGATGGATGTCCAAGTCCATGAATCGACCCATGCACAATTAATCCTAATGTAGACTTGATGGCGATGAAAAATCTTCTTTTCTTGATTTGTATCGCTATCAATTCTCGTATCATGTTATTGTCAAGGAGTCACCACTCTCTTTCTCTATTTATCACCCTAATTCACATCCTACCTAGACTTATTGTCAGAAGTCTTTGGACAATTTGAAGAAGGATTAATCATGGTAGAGATTGAGAGAAAAAGAGATCAAATGATAATCTCATAGAATAAATCTTCAGATTCTGTAATTACTGAAGTTTTTCATATAAGAAAATCATATGAATATCTTGAGTAACCAGAGAGGTCTTGTAGGTGAAATACCTATCCTGAGTTCTTTAATCTCTTGTAGGAGCAAGCTCCTATAGTTAATTACATCTCGAGCGATTAATATCGCCTAGGAAAACTCCCGATTAAGGTTAACATTTATCCTCGAAAAAATGTAAGTGTTGTCGTGGAAGTGCATTTCTGAAGAATCGATACTACCAGCAAGTTTTATTTATGTTCGATGTCTGTCGTTGCTTTGTTGTGTTTTGTTTTGTTCTTGTAATATCATTTTATCATTTTGTATGTCATGTCATATGTCATGTCGGGATGTCGCAGTTTGCATGTCGTATCATGTCATAATGTGATGTTGGAATGTCATGAGATGTCGTGATTAATATATTAATTTGTAATGGGATATTTTATCTCCTATAAGAAGATGTTGTTATTAGGTCAGAAGATATCATTATTTATTTATTTTTGTTATTTTGTTTATGATTCCCTTTTGTTTTAAATTTTGGTTTTGTGGTGTGATGTCGTTTTGTCATGTCTTAATGTGAATCATAATATCATGTCATTTTAGGTCATATCTTAATGAATGTCGTAATGTTATAAGTTGTCGTAATTAATATCTCGATTTGTCATGAGATATTTTATCTCCTATTAGAAGATGTCATTATTATGTCATAAGATACCTTCTATGATGTCAAGAAGATATCATTATTTCCTTTTATTTTAAGTTTTGGTTTTGTCATGTCATTTTGTTATGTATTTGTTTTGGTTTAGTGTCATGTCATCATTTTATAGAAATGTCATTGTATGTTTTTGTTAATGTTGATGTTATGTCGATGTCAATGTTAATGATTTTGTCGTTTTATTTCAGATTTCGTGGCTAACCTAAAAATCCAGTTGTCTTTGTTGTCATGTCATTTTTATTTTGTTGTTTGTAGAAAGTTTAGGTTTTATGGTGTCGGCATATTTTTAGGTTTGTGTTATATTTTGAAAAGGAGGTTGCCTACAGAAATTGTAGGCGAATTTTTAATTTAATTTAAATAAATAATTTGAAAAGTAGTATTTGATTTTTTGAAAATAATTTTAAGTTTGAAAATTTAAAGATATGAAAAATCAAACCGATCTCACATCCCAAATAGTTTATAAAAACGAGCACCGCATCACAAACTGTGCATCTATTCCAAAGAATAGACACACTGCTTGATGATGGGGCTCGATTAAATAAACTAGAAGATTTGTGACATCCGTTTGGTACGCGAACCAATTTTATAAGCCGACAAGTTCCCCTGCTTAATATAAAGGAATTAAGCAGGGTTTATATTATCTGGGTTCTTAAAGTTCCCTATAAGGGCAATCCCCTATAGTTAATTACATCCTAAGTGACGGGAATCACTTAAGAAAACTCTCGATAATAATCAGTGGTTTTTCTCTCAAGAATTTCAAACTTAAGGTTTTAAAAGAATTGGATTTTGGAAATTTTAAAAGGGAATGGATCAAATTTGGAACAGTTATTTTAAGAATCCAATGGAGGAGAAGTAGGGGATATCACGGATTCAAGAGAAGTCTCGGTGACTTCCCAACTATTCTATTTGTTTGGCTTGAATTTGGAAGTTTATTTAATGTTGCAATCCTGCTAATTTTATTTAATTAGGACTTACATTTGTATGACATAATCATACAAATAGCCTTGAAGATGTGGGGGTTTATGTCGTACCAAACGACTACCTCAGAGTCCTAAGACCGGTTAGGGCTTAATTTACATAATATGATTATGCAAATGCCTAACGAAGAGTTGAGGATTTATGCTGCACTAGGCAAACTACGTCAAAATCCTATGGCTTGGTTATTTAATTCTAGGAAAGGTTTTGTTGAAGTAGATCCGAGTTTCTGTCGATGACGATGACCGAAGTTCGCCCACCATGCTCCGAGCTCCTTGTTGTTGTAGAAGTTTAGTTTTAGAAGTCATAAATCAGGAGATGAGAGAAGTGTTTTGGTTTAGAGAAAATCTTAAAATTCAAATGTTTTTTTTAATATTTTAATTAAAACTAATCTTAAAGTTGTTTAAACAAATCTTAATCCTATAACTAGTCATCTCCTATGACGTCTAGGTTTTTGGTTTGGTTTAAGGATGATTTTCTTCATCAAAGAACAATTAAATTCAGTTATTCTTCTAAAACATCTCGTCATATTGAGGAAGTGCTTAGGACGAGTCCTAAACATCTTTTCAATACTTCTAGGATTATTTTGTGTCCAAGTAAATTTAGTTGCACAGGTGAATTAATCATCCAGGAGTTTAGTTAAACTTTGTCTCTTACTCAGTGAATTTAGGTATTTGATTACCTGATGAATGAAGTGACATCTCATTTAGTGCTCTATTTAAGATTTATAATAATTAAAGCCTTTAAGGGCAAGTTGGTTTATCGAGAATTTTAATCTTCTTAATTAAAAGTTTGAGTTAATGATTTAAAGTGTTTTAACTTAACTATGAGGTTTTAATTAATAATTTTAAGTTTGGAATATTGTTCAAATTATTTTAGATTTAATTTAAATCTTTACATTTTCAATTATCTTAGTATTTCAAATTGATGTTTATGTTTTAAATTTACTTAGATAAGAAGAGGTGTTGAAATTATTGATATGTTTTGATTTAACTCTTAATGATTTCATTTAGGATTGTTGTTAAATGTTTTTATTTAATTTAATTCAATTTAATTTTAATTTAATTTAATTTAATTTAATTTTATTTTATTTAATTTTTTATTTAATTTTAATTTAATTTAATTTTAGTTTAATTTAAATGTAATTTAATTTTATTTAATTTTAATTTAATTTTAATTTTAATTTTAATTTAATTTTAATTTTAATTTTAATTTAATTTTAATTTTAAATTTAGTTTAATTTAAATTTTATTTAATTTTAATTTAATTTTAATTTTAATTTTAATTGTTAATTTTAGTTTTAATTGTTAATTTGGATTATTATTTTAATTTTTAATTAAGAACTAAATATTGTTAAAGTGAGTTATTTAGGGATTTTTTAAATTAAAGAATA
The DNA here is from genome assembly GCA_022702705.1 of Papilionanthe hookeriana x Papilionanthe teres. Taxonomy (NCBI): domain Eukaryota; kingdom Viridiplantae; phylum Streptophyta; class Magnoliopsida; order Asparagales; family Orchidaceae; genus Papilionanthe; species Papilionanthe hookeriana x Papilionanthe teres. The sequence goes on from CM040426.1 coordinate 153,178,524, forward strand.
AATATCCTCTTAATAATATCCCTATTTTAATAATCCAAAATTTAAATATATTCTTTCCAAAATTTAATTCATTTAATTAATTAAAGTTTCATTTTGATATTTTCAAAGTATTTAGTGGGTTTCTACCCCTTAATTTCCCTAAGTTTCAATCATCCAAGAGAAAGTTAAAATCAAATATTTTACCCCCCCATTTTGATTGAAACTAAAGTTTTAATTAAGGGTTAAAGTTTTTAATTACCTTTATGCCCTTTTAAGCTTATTTATTTCATAACTTACTAAATTGAGCTCAAATGAATTTGAAATTTTTATGTCACCTCACTCACATGTCAATTAAGACATTAGATGAGAAAATGTGATTTTTCTAAATTTAATTTATTTATATAATTATTTTTAGTAGAAAATAGGGGTTTTCAAAGAAAATTCAACAACATGACCAAGGAAAGGTTTCTGTCCTTAAAAAAATTATGGGATACTCCTAATGACCAGAGGACCACTTGGACTAAATTTTGTGATTTTTTAAATTATATTTTATTTATTATAATTATTTTGACTTTTAGAGTGTTAATTAATTTTATAATAAAATAAAAGTTGAAAAATAGATTTTATATTTTTCTTAAATTTCTCTGACCTCATGGAGTCCATAGAAAAAAAATTTATAATTTTCTGATTTTTTCTTGATTTATTGGAATTATTTTAGTGAAAAAGGTTGAAAATTCATTTTTTAATATTAAAAATTGCATTAAGCCTTTAAAATTCAATATCTTATCCTAGGGACTTAGGAAAAATATTTGGTTTATTCCTAAGTGATTAGGAGTCAAAATGTGACATTTTTATGATTTTTAATATTTTTGTGATTTTTATTATTTTTTAATTATTAAAACAACTTTTTTAGAAAATTCCAATTTTAATTTTCTTGAACTCCCTTAATATCAGAGAAGCTCCAAAATCATTTTTGTGAATTTTTAAAAAGTATTTTTGGAGTAATGAATCTTTAAAGTTCATTTTGCTTATGAGGCTTAATCAATCTATTTGGTGGGGTTAATCAAGTCCAATTGATTTCAAAATTTTATGTGAGGTTCCTCTGACCCTAAAGAGTAATGGAGAATTTTTTTCATGTAATTTGATGTGTGGTTAACCCTAATTAATTCAAATTCAATTTTAGGGGTTTAGGCCAATTAAGGTTATTATGAATGAATTAAGTCAAAATTTATTTTTCATAGGGTCCTATGGTCCTAAGAAACATCACCAAATTTTTCTAGAATTTATTTTACAACATGCTAATTATTGGAATTAAAATACCTAAAACAGTGACATGAACTTGAAAAATCAATAAGTATTCACAAAGATGACATCTAACCTTAAAAATTCAGGGAATGTTCCCAAGATCAAAGGCTTCAAAAGCCCTATGGTCTCATGCCATGGTGAATTATCTATGCAAATGAAGAATCAAAATACTGAAAATAGTAAATAAATTATTAAAAATAAAATGCTCATCCAATTAACTTGATTTCTTTTCCACATTATTCTCCTCTATTCACTGAGCAAGAGAGTATTTTTATTTTATTTTTGTGATTTTTCTATGCAAAGATATGAATTTTCTAAGTTCTGGGTATTTAATTAATTCAGAAAATAGGGATTTATCTACTATCCACGCGGCACCGCGTCAACCTTGGCAGCTCTGAAGCCCCTACATGTCGCGCTGCCATTCGACGCCGCCACTTGAGTTAGCAACCACGCGTCCCGCGGTCCCGCTTAATCTTCTGATCTGACGCGATCTGCACCGTCCATTCGATACACGCTCGATCCAACGGCGGCCGATCATCGTCTCCGACTGGTGTGTTCCGAGAGCCGTCCACACTCAAACCCTAAGATCTCTCTCATTTCTCAACGGATTTTTGTGTTCTTATGCTCTATGGATTCATCTTGAGGAGACGAACACATCCATACGGTTTATAGGCTATGAAATTAACCCAAACAAAATGAAAAATTGCTGGAAGCTCGGGGGGAAGAATGAGTTCATACCTTTGCTCTGAGAAGTGAAGCTTCGATCTGAGAGTTGTGTCACCTTCGATTGAGTCCAGGCAAGCTCCAGATGAAGTCTTTGGCTCTGGGGAATTGTCTAAGTGTGAAAGTGACCAAGGCCGATCACAAAGCTTGGAGGCTGGAAGCAATGGCTGGCCTAGTGAGGGGGCTTTTGCTGGGGAACTTCTCCTCTTGGTCTGGTGAAGGTGTATAGTCAATCAATTTGAGATTGGCTCACTGTGGTGAAGTGTCATGTTTTTTGGGTGGATTTTCAACTCAGAAATTGAGCTCACAGAGAGGGTTTTAGGGCTGGATTTCAGTGGGGAGCAAGTTCTCTATGTCTGGAGAGGGATCTGGAGTGATTTTGACAGAGTTTTGGTAAGGTTTTGTTCAACTCCCTCTTTGGCCGAGAGGTGGTGATGTTTAAATAGAGGTGGCTGGAGGGCTTCCCAGGGGCAATTGGAGGTCGGGATCGAGTGCTCGGGGGAGAAGAACAACCATGGTGTCCATTTGGGTTGGGACGAGCTCGGCCGGGGATAATTGAAAAATTTGGCTTACATGGAGCTCTCAGCCATGGTGTTTTCGGCGACTAGGGCAGTGGCCGGCGAGGTCGGGTCACCATCTTAACTCAGTGAGTCCAGGGATTGAGTTTGGTGCAAGCAATTGGCTATTTCCATGTGTAAGGAGGTTTGATTAAAATGGCATGGGGCAAGGGTCATTTTGGCTTAATTTTGGTCAATTCATGTATTTGGGTTTGGTGCACCCACCAAGGGACTGATTTCGACTGAGGAGGTCCGATGAGTCGACTTGGTTTGGAGTGGAGAAGTCCCCATCCAAATATATTTGGATTAATTTTGGGTTAGGGTGGAACATGGGTATGGCTAATGACTTTTAGGGAGTGTTTAAAGGATCTCCTCCTTTTGCTATTTAGGGAGGGTTAACAATCCTAAGATTCTCATGGCTTCCATGTAGCTTAAGCATGGCTCCAAGGCTTGTCTATGGCTTGCTCATGGCTTGGCTCAATTTCATGGAAATGGGTTATTTGGAATTTTGAAAATTTTGAATTCTTTTAATGGGATTTGTCATGATGCCATTTTGCTTTGATCAACATGATGGATTTTGGACATAGGGGGTGGTCTTGATTGAATGGATGATCAATGAAGATGTCATGTGAGCTTTGGATTGATTTTGGGCTTTTGAAATGGTTTTGGATGGGCTTTTAAAGTGGTTTAAGGAAGTGGGCTTTTGGATTTTAAAATTGGCTTTTGGATGAAAATTTTGTGAAGGACCATGTCAAATAAATGTTGCAATTGGTTTAAGCATGTGTCATGAGTGGTTTGGAACAAGTATGAAGTGATTTTGAATTGAATTGGGTTTTATGTGGGGTCTTTTGGTAAAGAGGCCAAGGTGGGCCAAATTGGGCTAACTTGGGCTAAGGTTGGGCTAAAGTTGGATTTGATGTAAAATTAATGTTGAGAAATGTTCATGGGAGTGTCACAAAGAGTTTTCAACTTTGGTTGGGCTTTGATTTTGGGATTTGGGCCCATTTGGGTTAGGTTTGAGCTTAGGTCAATTTAAGGGATTTTGGTTTTGGGTTAGGTTTGGGTGGAGTTTAGGTTCAAATTTTGGGTAAACAAAGTTAGTGTTTTGTTTATGGGGGTGTTAGGAAGGCTTTAGAAAAGATTTGGGGCCAATTGGGGTTGAATTGGGTTGGTTTGGGCTAGGTTTAGGTCATGGGCCAAAATTGGGCCTTAGGCTTCAAATTGAAATTGGGCTCAAATGTCAATCAAATTGGACTTGGATTTGGTCTAAATTAATGTTGGTGATATTTATTTGAAGTTTAGAATTGAATTGGACCAGAATTGAGGTCAATTGGGGTGGTTTGGTTTGGCATTGGGCTCACTTGGGTTAAAAATGGGTCAAATTGGGGGTTTTGGTAAAAGTGGGGTAAATTGGCAAAATTGGCCCATGGTGTAGTTGAACAAAATGAAATTGGGAATATTTAAGATTTTCTGAAATTTTTTGGGAATTTTCTGAATTTTTGGATTTTTTGGGCAAAAGGGTATTTTGGTAATTTTGGGGGGTTTAGGGGTATTTTTGGAAATTTTGGTATTTTTGGCCAAAGATGGTCAATTTGAATGATGGGAAGTGTTTAGGATTGATTTTGAGGGATCTTAGGTAATTTAGGCAATTTTGCAAATTTTGGGTAATTTAAAGGGTATTTGGTAGGTTTGGTGGGTCCGGGGCCCCGGGGGTCAAAAATTGAAATTTTAAAAAAAGGAAGGTTGATCAAATGTGAGTGAAATGGGATCAGTTTGGTTGAGCCATGAAGCCATATTAAGCCCATATGAGCCATGAGAGGACTCATTTGGGGCATTCACTATGTTGTTCCTAATCCTCTTAGCCAGAGGCTTAGGGCTTAAGGACCATCCATATGAATTACCTACATGAGTCAGGAAGTCAAGTTGGGTGAGAGTGTGGTCTTAGGACTTGGAATGTGTGTGATAGTGTAGTGTATGTGCAAGTCGAAGCCTCATCAGAACCGGAGCCGCCGGGGTATTCCTAAGGCGAAAAGGTCCTATAGGGAACTCATCCTTTAAAGCTCCACATTTGATTTCAACCCTCTAGGTGACTAAGGGTCTACAATCAAAATTGTGGGGTTTGCAGGGAGTTAAGAGGTGTTTGAATTTCTAAAGGGTGGGTTCCATTTCTAGTCCTCTAAGATTAGTCAAAGGAAAAGCCTAAGGCTAGATCCTAAGTACTAAGGAGTGAGAAAAGAAGAGACCTCATAAAAAAATGAGGTAAACATATGGCTATCCTAAAAGTCCTGGTTTTGTTGTCAATGTTCCGTTGTCGACGTCCTGCAAAACAGAGTTAGCACACCTATAACATGCAAAGAAAATCTAAACGAAAATTCATGTCTTCATCCTGCAAGGAAAACAAAGTTAGAAATAATGTCATATCGAAATATTTAGCTCACCTGGTCAAAGAGTCTGTTGATCTAGAGTTGTTGGATGTCCGAGTTTGGTTGAAATATCGATTTAGGTTTATGTCAATTTATGTTTAAATTTTTATTTGTCTTGAATATTGATTTGGGATGGATTGTCGAGTTAAGTTCAATGTGGGTCGAACCTTAAGAATTATTTCGTTTTATGTCGTGATATATTGAGTTTGGTTTGAAATGTCGATTAATGTCATTTAATGTTGGTGTTTATTAAATTTGGTTTAAAATGTCGATTAAAGTCGGTTAATGTCAGTGTTTCTCGAATTTCGTTTGAAATGTCAATTAACGTCGGTTAATGACAGTTTTTGTTGAATTTGATTTAAAATGTCGGTTAATGTCAAATTATGTTTGATTATGTTTGGAATGTTGATTAATGTTGAATTATGTTGAGTTTTGTTTGAAATATCGGATTTATGTCGAATTTGTTTAGTTTTGTTTGGAATGTTGGATTTATGTCGAATTTGTTGAGTTTTGTTTGGAATGTCAAATTTGTGTCGGTTATGTCGATTTATGTCTGAAATGTCAGAATTATGTTGATTTGAGTTCAATTTTGTCCATCCTAAGGCTTATGTTGATTTAGATTCAATTTTGTCGATTTAGGTTCAATTTGAGTTGAACCTAAGCTTTATGTCGATTTAGGTTCAATTTGGGTTGAACCTAAGGTTTATGTCGATTTAGATTCAATTTGGGTTGAACCTAAAGTTTATGTTGATTTAGGTTCAATTTGGGTTGAACCTATAGTTTATGTTCAGTTTAGTAGAGTTAGGTTCATTGTTAGTTGAACCTAAGGTTTAGATTTGGATTTAAGTTCAATGTAGGTTGAACATAAGTTAGGTTTTGGTTCAAGTTGAGTTGAACCAAAGGTTTAGGTTTGGACTTAAGTTCGATGTAGGTTGAACTTAAGTTAGGTTAAGTTAGGTTCATGTATGTTGAACCTAAGGTTTATGTCAAGCTAAGTAGAGTTAGGTTCACTGTCAGTTGAACCTAAGGTTTCAATATGAGTTAAATTTAACTTAGGTTCATGTCTTGTTAAACCTAAGTATGATTTGACTTACGTCTAATATGGGTTAGACTTAAGTTAGGTTTGTGTTAAACTTAGGTTCATGTCAGGTTGAACCTATGTATGGGTTGACTTAAGTCTAATATGGGATAGAATTAATTTGTGTTTAGGTTAGACTTAGGTTCATGTCAGGTTGAACCTAAGTATGGTTTGACTTAAGTCTAATATGGGTTAGTCTTAAGTTAGGTTTATGTTAGACTTAGGTTCATGTCAGGTTGAACCTAAGTATGGTTTAACTTAAGTCTAATATGGGTTAGAATTAATTTGTGTTTAGGTTAGACTTAGGTTCATGTCAGGTTGAACCTAAGTATGGTTTGACTTAAGTCTAATATGGGTTAGACTTAAGTTAGGTTTAAGTTAGACTTACGTTCATGTCAGGTTGAACCTAAGTATGGTTTAACTTAAGTCTAATATGGGTTAGACTTAAGTTTGGTTTAGGTTAGACTTAGGTTCATGTCAGGTTGAACCTAAGTATGGTTTGATTTAAGTCTAGTATGGGTTAGACTTAAGTTAGGTTTAAGTTAGAATTAGGTTCATGTCAGGTTGAACCTAAGTATGGTTTGACTTAAGTCTAATATGGGTTAGACTTATGTTAGGTATAAATTAACTTAGGTTTGTGTCATGTTGGACCTAAGTTAAGTTTTGACTTATGTTCAATGTGAGTTGAGCTTAAGTTTGGTATAGGTTAACTTAGGTTTGTGTTATCTTGGACCTAAGTTTAGTTTTGACTTAAGTTCAATGTGGGTTGAACTTATGTTTGGTTTCAATTCGAGTGAGGTTTAATTGATTAATTAGACTTAATGTGGGTTAAGTCTAATGGTTTAAGGTTAATTAAACCTAGTTTAGGTTAGGTTTAATTGGTTAATTAGACTTAATATGGGTTAAGTCTAATGGTTTAAGGTTAATTAAACCTAATTTAATTAAGGTTTAGTTTAATTAAATGAACTTAATTTGGGTTAAGTTCATTTAGTTAAAGGTTGATTAAACCTAATTTAATTAAGGTTTAAGGTTTAGTTGGGTTAAGTTCATTTAGTTAAAGGTTGATTAAACCTAATTTAATTAAGGTTTAGTTTAATTAAATGAACTTAATTTGTTTAAACCTAATCTAATTAAGTTTTAATTAATTAATTAGTTAAATTTTAATTAAAGTTTAAATATTGATTAAACCTTATTTATGTAAGGTTTGAGTCAATTAATTAAGTTTAATGTAAGTTAAACCTAGTTAAAGATTAATGATGCTTAAACCTAATGTAAATAAGGTTTAAGTAAATTAACTAGGCTTAATGTGGGTTAAACCTAGTTTAGAGTTTAATGATGCTTAAACCTAATGTAAGTAAGGTTTAGGTGAGTTAACTAGGTTTAATGTGAGTTAAACCTAGTTTAGGGTTTAATGGTGCTTAAACCTAATGTAAGTAAGGTTTAAGTAGGTTAACTAGGTTTAATGTGGGTTAAACCTAGTTTAGGGTTTAATGGTGCTTAAACCTAATGTAAGTAAGTTAACTAGGTTTAATGGTGCTTAAATCTAATGTAAGTAAGGTTTAAGTAGGTTAATTAGGTTTAATCTTGGTTAAACCTAGTTTAGAGTTTAATGGTGCTTAAACCTAATGTAAGTAAGGTTTAAGTAGATTAACTAGGTTTAATGTGGGTTAAACCTAGTTTAGAGTTTAATGGTGCTTAAACCTAATGTAAGTAAGGTTTAAGTAAGTTAACTAGGTTTAATGTGGGTTAAACCTAGTTTAGGGTTTAATGGTGATTAATTAGCCTTAAATATGTTTTAAAACTAATTAATGTTTGTTTATTATTAAACCTAATGTTTTTAAGGCTTAATTATGGTTAATTAAGTTTAAGGTTTACCTAAACCAAATTAAAACTTATTTTATTTTAAACCCTATATGATTAGAGTTTAAAATATTAACTAAGTTTAAAATGATTAAACTTAATTAATGAAGTTTTTTTTATTAACTTTAAATTTTAGCCATAAATTAAATTAAATTCCAAAAGGGTTAAAATTTATCATCTTGAAGTGTGTATTTGTGTCCTTAAGTTTCTTAACTGATTTTGGGTTTTTATTTTCTTATTTTTCCATTTTTATAATTATTATCAAAAATAATTACAACATATAATGGAAATTAGAAAATGCTGTCATAAATAACTCTCCTGGTCATGGAAAAATCCAGAAATATGCATAATGACATGAAGATTATTCTGTGAAAAATTTATAATTTTTTAAATTATAAATAATTTTTAATAATTAAAATACTCTGAGGAGTATTTAATTAATTAAAAATTAAGTATAAATTAAAAATTATATTTTTTATTCCACATTGTAGTGCTCACTGTCCTGAGCACAAGACTATTTTTATTTTATTTTTGTGATTTTTATTTAAAAAGATATGGATTTTTGATTTTTTTAAGGTTTTCTGGATTTAAATAAATCATTATCCATTTATAAAACCCACGGGAGCACTGCGTGTCCTCAGATCCGTCGAAACACGCTCGATCCACTGCGGGGCTCCGAATAGCGGATCAGATGGGAAATAATCGTGATCGTCCATTCTTTAAACAAAAGATCGGACGGCTACGCTTCATCGTCCCCAACACGCCATATCCCGCAAGCTGTCCATGGTTTAGGGACAAGATCTTGCTCGATCCTTGATGGAATCGAGCGAGGTTTGTTCCTACACGATCGTCGTGACCGACGATCATATCCATACGGATATGTGATGGTTTTGAAATATTTTTCTTCACAAAGTGTGAAAACCGAAAGCCATTAATATCTAGGTTTCATACCTTGGCCTTAATGATCAAAGCTTCGATTTGAATGGTTGCACACCTTCGCCACGACCTCAGGAAGTTTGTCCTAGCTTCAATTTGAGCTGAAATAGGGTCTGCATATGATCTCGTTTTCAGGCTACTTCGGCTTGAGAAGGTTTGGTTGAAACCTATGTTACAGGCTATGGAAAAGCTTAACTTTGATTGGGCTTTCCTCCTTTCAGTCCCTAAATGGATTTAGGATGGCTAATTTGAAGGTTTGTGGAGTTTGATTTCAAAACCTAATTTGTCTTGGTTTTAGGCTAATTTAGGTGCTCTCGAGTTGGGTAAATAGGGGAGATGTAGTGGGTTTTAGGGCCTGATTTTGGTGGGGTTTAATTGCCTAGGTCCTAAGCAGCAACTTTGATGTTGAGAGCTTATGGATTTGAGCACTGTATAGGGTTTTAGAATTTCCCCTCCCTCACCTAGTTTTTGGCTCTCGGGTTAGCTCATTTGAGCTGTTTTGTGGAGTTTTGAGGCTAGTTGGAGGCTGGACTTTGATTGGGATTCAATCCTAAGATCCCAGGGAGTAATTTTGCTGTTGGGAGCAAAGGGATTTGAGCAGAGTTTAGCCCACTGTTCTTCTCTTTTTCCTCTCTTGCTTAGGCTCGGGTTAGGGTGTATTTATAGCCATGTGGAGCTTAGGCAAGGTTTGGGCTGGCTGGAAATCATCTGGGGGAGTTGGTAACTCCCTCATTAATGTCTTGGAGATAAGTTTTGGCTGAGGGAATGATGATTTTGGAATTTTTAAGTCTTAGCCATCAATGGATTGAACTTCAACTTTGTCTTGCTCTCATTGGTGCCTTAGGGAGGTGTAGAGATTGGCTTAGAATCTATAATTCAACCCCCTTTAAGTGAGTCACCATTGATGGCTCAATGGTTGTGAGGAGAAAATGCCACATACCCTCCCTTACTCATTTCATGCATGAAAGCTTATCATGGTTTATAACCAAGGTAAAGGGGATGATGAAGCCATGTTCTTCCTCCATTGGTTTGCCTAGGAGGTGGGGGGATATGCATTGGTGTTGGCCGGCCACATCACCCCAAGGCATGGATGATTCATGCTTTGAAATGGAGGGAAGAATGCCACTTCAAAAATGTGTCATGATTTAGCTTAACCCATGGTTAACCAGGATGGTTAATGGGTTTTTCATGTTTTATTGTGTCTCATGGTGGGTCTAATGGGTTATGGGGAACCTATTAATGACCCTTCATAATTTAATTTTGATTAAAATTAACTATGAGAATTTTTAAGTCATTTATGATGTCATGTGCAAAAATGTTATTTATGTCCTTTCTTAATCCAATTTTCATTTTAATTAATCATGTCCATTAATTAAAAATGGCTGGAAATTATTTTATTAATTAATTAATTAATCAAAATAAATTTTAATTAATTTTTATATCCTTTTTAAGCTTGAAGGCTTAAATTTGTCATGTCTTTAAACCTTTACACTTTAATTGATTAATTATTTATTAAAAATTTTAAATAGTCATTTCATTAATCAATTAATTAATCTAAAGTGATTTAAGATTAATTATTTGATTAGTATTGTCATTTGTAGGTTTAGGGTTTAAATTTTTGTCATATTTTAAACCTTTTAACCATATTTTATTTTAATCAATTCAAAATTAATTAAAATTTTTAAATGTCATTTAATTAATCAAGTAATTAATCAAAATGATTTTGAATTAATTATTTGATTAATTTTTTATAAAATTTATCATTTTTGTTCAAAATTAGGTATTTTGAACCTAATTGACCCTGGTTAACCCAAGTTAACCTAAGTTGACCTAAGTTAACCCCAGTTGACTTGTGTTGGTCAATTTGAGTTTAGAAATGTCAAATATGTCATTTTCAACCTTGCCATGGTTGATTTGGTCACATCATTATGTGTTTTGTCAATTTAGGATGTAATTTGGTCTTTCATTAAGATAAGTCAAATTGGGCTATTTTTGAGTCAAAGGTGGATTTTGTTGTAGCTTAAAGTTCAAATATTAGATAAAGTAAGTTAAGGTTTTGTTTATGGGTATTTTAGGAAGATTTTAAAATTTATTTGAAGAAATTTGGGTACCATTTGAGGTGGTTTTGGATTTAACTTTGGTTTTAGTTATCATAGGGAATTTTGATTCAAATTGAATTTTGATAAAGTTGATGTTCAAATATTGGGTAAAGTATTATTCAGTTTTGTTTGTGGGTGTTTTAGGAAGATTTTAAAATTTATTTGGAGAAATTTGGGTACCATTTGAGGTGGTTTTGGATTGGTTGAGTTTATTAAATTAATTAAGAAAATTTGAATTTTTATGGTTTGGATAATTTTAGAAAAAGTCTGAGATCAAATTAAGGTCAATTTAATGAAAGGTTTTGTTCATGAGAATATTATGAAGGGTTTAGAACAAATTTGGGGAAAATTGGGTGATATTAAGTATTGTTTTGGATGCGTTATGTCATTTAATTGATTTTGTGGGTCAATTTAGAATTTTTCATTCAAAGTGGGTTAATTTGACAAAATCAATGTAATTGATAGTTGAAGAAAATGATTTGGATAATATTTTGGATTTTGTGAAATTTTCTGGGAATTTTTTTTGGAATTTTGGAAATTTTTGGCCACAAAGGGTATTTTGGTCATTTTGGGGTAAAATGAAATTTTGGTCAGAACTTTGATTTAAAGACTTGAGGAGTCAAATGAAAGTGGCTGGGACTATTTTTGACTATTGTAGAGGATTTTATAAACTCCGAGTGATTTTTAAGTATACGTTACTTTGGCTATGAAGAATCCAAAAGTAACTCGGAAGTATGTCTTGTTTATAGTCAAAATTTATCATTTGATGAGAGGGAGATCCTTGAGTGATTTTCAAGGAGTTCATAATCAATGTTAGTGAATTTCTTCACCTTAGCATGGTTTAGAAATGACCTTCACAAAAGTGAGGTCAACAAGACTTCACAATGATAGATCCAACATCGATAAGTAATCCAGATTGAATACAATAATTTAAAATTGCGCATTCCTTTGAGACTTTTTTTACCCTCATAGTGGGTAATAACTTTGATGAAATAAAGAAATGCCAATGCTTAGAGACGGGGTTAAGAAGTGAAGCAGAAAAACTAACGTACCCGTCTTCTCGTAATTCCCAATCGTCAGGTTCGTCGGTCAGATATCTGTAGATCTCATTCATGTTGTATCTTGTAGGACAAAATTTGAATAGTGGCAAACAGGGGTATTTTCAATTCAGTATAATTCATTGATTCGAGGAGTGAAAGTTACCCATCTGCCTCTTACGTAAACACTTCCATTATGGATCACATGCAGATTAGAGTAGAATTCCTTGACTACTGGAATGACGACAGCGGATGTTGTATAGCAGAATACCTCCCAACGTCGCTGAACAATCATTTCTTTAATTGTTGTCGTTGAATTCTCTGCTCCTCTATTTAGGAATCCTCTTTCTTTAATCAGTCGCTTCTTCATCAAAACCTTGTTGAATAGTCGCTGAGCCTCGGAACTGAAGAATTTCCTTCGATTAAATACTCTGGATTTCGTGGTTTCTAGTGGATTGGGGGCCATAATAGATTGTTTTGGAGGGGCTCTAATCGTTTCTAAGGAAGAAAATAGTGTAAATATGAAGTTCTGAACGTTTTATATAGAGAAATGGCCTTAGAACCGCCCAAAACTGCAAAATAACTCACAAAACCATTTTTCAACTATCTCACCGTCGGCGGTAACGATCTCGCTGTCGGCGGGATAGTTAATATATTTAAACTGAATTTGGGTGCGCCGATCTCGCTGTCGGCGGGATCGATCTTGCTGTCTGCGAGATTAGGTAAATTTGCCCAATTTCGCTCCAGTCTCAGTATTTTCTGATTTCTTCGTATAGATTCAAATTTGTGATGATTTTAAAAAGTAAAATGAGTAGTAGAATTTATTCTATATTTTAATTTTCAGTAACATTAATAAATAGATCATAATTAATAACTACTATGGGTTGCCTCCCATAAAGAGCTTGGTTTAACGTCGTCAGCCAGACCTAATTTAGTTAGTAATCGGGTTGAGTCGAGCATTAAAACCTCTTTAAAATTTGGTCTTCTCCCTTCAAAATAAGGTTTTAATCTGTGTCCGTTAACTTTAAATCTATGCCCAGTTTTTGGATCTTCAAATTCTATAGTTCCGTATGAAAATATTTGAGTTATAGTAAAAGGCCCTAACCATCGAGATTTCAATTTTCCAGGAAATAATTTCAATCTTGTATTATAAAGCTAAACTTCTTGTCCTGGCTCAAAATTCTTCAGGTTAATCTTCCGATCATGCCATAATTTCATTTTTTCTTTATAAATTCTATCATTATGATAAGATTCATTTCTTAATTCATCTAATTCATTCAATTGCAATAATCTCTTCGACCGAGCTTCTTTCGGATTGTAATTAAATTCTTTAATTGCCCAATAAGCTTTATGTTCTAATTCAACTGGTAAGTGGCAAGTCTTTTCATAAATAAGCTCGTAAGGAGTCATTCCAATCGGAGTTTTATAAGCAGTCCTGTATGCCCATAATGCAGTGTCTAGTCTTATAGACCAATCCAATCTATTAGGGTTTACAGTCTTTTCTAAAATACGTTTAGTTTCTCGATTAGAAACTTCAGCTAATCCACTGTTTTGTGGATGATAAGCAGTTGATATCTTATGAATAATATTAAATTTTTCTACTAGTTTGTGAATATATTTATTTCTAAAATGAGATCCTCCGTCAGTGATAATCACTCTCGGCATTCCAAATCTAGTAAAAATATTTTTCATTAGAAAATTTGAAACACTCTTAGCGTCATATCGAGGTAAAGCTTGTGCTTCAATCCATTTAGAAACATAATCAATAGCAACTAATATATATGAGTTTCCAAATGAAGGAACAAATGGCCCCATAAAATCTAATCCCCAAACATAAAAAATCTCAACTTCTAATATAAAATTTAGAGGCATTTCATTTCTTCAAGATATATTACCTACTCGTTGGCATTTGTCGCAAGTTCTGATATATCTATAAACATCTCTAAAAGAGTAGGCCAATAAAATCCAGTTGTAAAATTTTATAAGCGGTTTTATCCGTTCCAAATTGTCCTCCAAAATCGGAATCATGACATTTACGAATGATTTGTTCGTTTCTTCATAAGGCATGCATCTTCTAATTATAAGATCCTTACATTGCTTATATAAATATGGTTCATCCCAAAAATATGTTTTAGCATCATGAATGAATTTTTTCTGTTGTTTCAAAGTTAACATAGGTGGTAAAATATCACTTACAATATAATTTACTATGTCAGCATACCATGGTATTTTCCACTCATTTATATTATATAGTTTTTCGTCAGGAAAACTGTCAGTAATTTCATTATTAGTGTCAGATAATTCATTATATTCTAGCCTTGATAAATGATCTGCAATTTGATTATCAGTTCCTTTTTTGTTAATGATTTCAAAATCAAATTCTTGCATTAGTAATATCCATCTAATTAATCTTGGTTTGGAATCTTTCTTTTGCATTAGATATTTAATAGCAGAGTGATCAGTATGCACAATATATTTAGTTCCAATTAGATAAGGCCTAAATTTATCAAAAGCATAAACAATTGCTAATAGCTCTTTTTCAGTAACTGTATAATTCATTTCAGCATTATTAAGAGTTCTACTAGCATAGTATATAACTTTGAAAATTTTATCATATCTTTGCCCAAGTATCTGCTCCTATAGCATAATCACTAGCATCACACATAAGTTCAAATGGTTTCTCCCAATCGAGTGAAACTATTATAGGTGCTTGTGATTAATTTATCTTTTAATAATTCAAAAGCATTTAGGCATTCGAGTTGTGAATTCAAATTTCTTGTCCTTTTCTAAAAGTTGGCATAGAGGTTTAGTAATTTTTGAAAAATCTTTTATGTAGCGTACGTAGAATCCGGCATGTCCAAGAAAACTTCTTACCCCTTTTACTGTAGTTGGAGGTGTTAATTTAGCTATAACTTGAATTTTTGCAGGGTCTACTTCCATGCTATTTTACGAAATTTTATGCCCTAATACAATTCCTCCTGCAACAATAAATTGACATTTCTCCCAATTTAGAACTAAGTTTTTTCGCATACCTCTAATACTTTTTCAAGATGATTCAAGCATGCATCAAATAACGTTCCAAATATAGAGAAATCATCCATAAATACTTCTATTCCATCATCAATTAATTTACTAAATATAGACATCATACATCTCTGGAATGTTGTAGGTGCATTACATAATCCAAAAGGCATTCTTCAAAAAGCAAATGTTCCATAAGGACTAGTAAATGTAGTTTTCTCTTTATCCTCAGGAGCAATAGGTATCTGATGATAACCAGTATATCCATCTAAAAAATAAAAATATTTATGTCCGGCTAATCTATCTAACATTTGGTCTAGAAATGGTAATGGGAAGTTATCTTTCCTGGTGGCTGCATTTAATTTTCTATAGTCAATACATATACGCCATCCAGTAACTTGTCTTATAGGTTTTAAATCATTATTTTCATTAGCTTTAATGGTCACTCCTCATTTCTTAGGAACACAGTGAATTGGGATTACCCAAGCACTGTCCGAAATATGATATATAATACCATTATTTAACCATTTTAATATTTCTTTCTTAACTACTTCTTTCTTTATTGGGTTTAATCTCCTTTGGGGATCTACTCTTGGCTTATGTTCATCATCAAAAATAATTCTGTGCATACAGATTGAAGGACTAATTCCTTTAATATCTACTAAAGTCCAACCAAAAGTTTTCTTATATTTTTTCAATGTGTCTAACAGTTTTTGTTCTTGTGATTCATTCAATTCAAGTTGATATAATAAGCGGTAGGGTTGAAAGGTTACCTAAGTAAGCATATTTTAAATGATTAGGTAAAATTTTTAATTAGATTTCAGGAGGTCTAATAATTGACGGAACTATATTCTTTTCAGCGTTTTCAGTATTATCCAACATTTCAAATTTTTCCTGTATATAATCTAGTTTTTCATTATCTGCTTCTTCAATTAATTCAGTATTTTCTTTTTCTAACTTTTCTTCATAATATTCTTTAAAATGTTCATTTTGATAATGTTCAAGTATTTCCATTCGAAAACATTCATCATCTTTTTCTAAAGCAGGATTTTCATTGATTTTGCTATGTTAAAAGATAATTTTTGATCGTTTACTCTCATAGTCAATTCTCCTTTCTGAACATCAATCATAAATTTTCCAGTGGCTAAAAAGGGTTTTCCTAACATTATGGGAATTTCTTTATCTTCTTCCATATCTAGAACAATAAAATCTACCGGGAAGATAAATTTATCCACTTTTACTGACACATTTTTAATAACTCCCTTAGGATAAGTCACAGAACGATCAGCTAACTGAAGAGTTACTGAAGTAGGTGAAATTTCTCCTAATTCTAATCTTTTAAAAATTGATAGAGGCATTAGATTGATTCTTGCTCTTAAGTCACACAAAGCTTTTCCATAAAATTTTTCTCCAATAGCGCAAGGTATAGTGAAACTACCAGGATCTTTTAATTTTTCAGGATGCTTTTTCTGAATAATTGCACTACACTCTTCGCTAAGTGCAACAGTTTCATTATGTGTGAATTTTCTTTTTTATTTAAAATATCTTTCATAAATTTTACATAATTAAGCATTTGTTCTAATGCTTCTACAAAAGGAATATTTACCGTTAATTTTTTTAAAATTTCAAGGAATTTAGCAAATTGCTTATCTTTTTTATGTTGCTTTAGTCGTTGAGGAAATGATGGTGGTGATTTTTTCTATAGATATTTTCATAGGGATCAATGGATATTCTAAGTTTTGATCTTGCTGATCCTTTTCTTTTTCGATTTCCACTTCCTCATTTTTACTTTCTGTTTCTTTCTGAATTTTAGTTTCTAACTCTTTTCCACTTCGTAATTGTATCACTTTAATTTGTTCTTTTCCTTGGTCTTTAGGATTTATTTCCACATTACTAGGAAGAGTTCCGGAATTCTATTGTTAAGCGCAGTAGCGATATGTCCAAGTTGAGTTTCAATATTTTTAATTGTTGTTCCTTGATTTTGTAATTGATTTCCTTGAATTTGTAATTGATTTCCTTGATTTTACAAGTGCTGACCCATATTTAATATTAATTCTTCTATAGATAACTTCTTATCTTTAAATTAAGTGTTATTAAATCCAGGTGGATAAGAAGGTTTATAATTTGTATTTCCCTGATTAGGTGGATTTCCTATAGAGTTGTTCATCCATTGTTGATTAGCTGTATTGTTATTCCAATTAAAATGTGGATAATTCTTCCAACCAGGATTATAATAATTCCCAAAGGATTATTGGGTCTATTATTAATAGCATTTATAGTTTCATAAAGAGATTAAGAATCTATAATTTGTCCAGATGAGTTTTCTTCTAATATAGTAGGAGAATAATTCATTCCAAAATGATCTAATTTCTTTGATATAACAACAATTTGAGAAGCTAACATAGATATTGCATCATTTTCATGAACACTAGCTATCTTTTTAGGATTTATTCTTTCAGCAGGCCATTGAAAATTATTAGTAGCCATTTCTTCGATTAATGCATAAGCTTCATCAAATGGTTTTGACATTAATGAACCTCCAGCAGCAGCATCAATGATTGATCTAAGAGATCCTACTAATCCATTGTAAAAAGTTTGTATAATTAACTAATCTGGTAATGCATGATGTGGGCATTTTCTAAGAAGTTCTTTAAATCTCTCCCAATCTTCATATATGGATTCTCCATCAAACTGACCAAAAGATGTTATATCATTTCTAAGTTTTGCAGTTTTTGAAGGAGGAAAATATTTGGATAGAAATTTTTGTGATAATGCTCCCCAAGTTTTAATTGATCCAGGTGCTAATGAATTTAGCCACATCTTAGCCTTATCCCTTAAAGAAAAAGGAAAAAGCCTAATTCTAATAGCATCATTAGATACTCCTTCATATTTAAAAGTAGCACATAGTTCCAAAAAACTAGCAAGATGTAAATTAGGATCTTCATTAGGTGAACCACTAAATTGATTATTCTGTACCATTTGGATAATTGCAGGTTTAAGTTCGAATGAGTTAGCAACTACATCAGGGTTTTGAATAGTTAGGTGAATTTCATCTAATGTAGGTTGGCATAATCTCTTAATGGTCTTTGTTGGTTTATATTTTCAATTTCTGGATTATTTGTCATTTGTGTTAAATTTATAATTTCTCTCTTTTGTTTTCTAATTCTTTTAATTGTACGCTCTAATTCTGAATCGTAAGGTATTAAATTTTCGTTTCCAAATTTACGCATACAATTTTTAAGTAATATTTAAAATAGTCTGTTACTTTAGTAATTATTTTAATAATTATATTAATTACCTTAATAATTACTTTACTTCCCCGGAAACGGCGCCAAAAACTTGATCCACTTTTCGATATTTATACTTACAACTATGATATGAAAATTAGCAACGGCACCAAAAACTTGATCCCGCACTGAATATATATATATACTGATGATTATGTTATGAAATTTATGATTTATATTGTGGATACTATGCAAGTATACATATCGTTATCAAGTAATATAAGGCACTAATGGAGTCCAAGATATCGATCCCATAGGGAAGTTAGAGAATTTCAAAGACAAATTAAAGTACACTTACTTACTAATCTAGTATACGGAAATTAAGAATACTTATACTAAAACTATTGCTCAAAAAGGTTTAAATGTAAGATTCTAATTTAGAAAAGCATCTTTCTCCTTATTGAGAGAATTAAGTGAATGATGAATTAAAGTAGTTTAGAGTTTGTATTGTGCCAAATAGAAGCATTCCTATTCTCTACCCTTTGGTCCAGGTGCAAAGAATATTGACTAGTCCTATCTTTGATTACTGAACCTGCGGCTAGGCTGGGAGGATACCCGCTGTCACTTCAGAGCTCCCACGTTCCCCTAATATTTCCTTATTTATTTGCATCCTCCTTCCAAGGCTTTTGACTTCCCTGAATCTTAGATGTAATCTTTACTATAGTTGATAATTTAACATATGTTAACAAATCAATTAGCTAAATTGAAAGTAAATTAAGTTTTAAGTAAAAAATTATAACAATATTTAATAATTTTAGGCACAATCACTTTGATTCATCACTTCACAAAATCTTAACAACAAGGAAAAAGACTAAGGAAACTACTCAGAAAGCATGGGAAAAATAACACAAAGCATGGATTTCATTAAAGTTAACAAACAATAACAAATAAACTTAGCTCAATTCTTCTCCCCAAGCAGACTCCTTGAAGTTCCTTTGACTCTTCCTTCTAGTACAGCACACTTAATTAAACTCACCAAGACGCTAAACACACTTAAACACACTAAAAAGACTATATTTAGAAACTAAAAGACTCTACAATGACACTTAATTAACACTCAAATGACATAAAAATGGGACAGAAATCGTCTCTATTTATAGGAGTCAAATCTCCAAAGGTTGCTTAAGCACCTCTTGTGGCTCTTTTCAATTGTCTCGTCGTCGGCGGGCTTGATCTCGCCGTCAGCGGGCTTTTAGAAGATGGATAAACCGTACCGATCTCGCTGTCAGTGGTCTCGATCTCGCCGTTGGCGGGCTCTTTATAAAATATTCAAAAACTCTCGGGAAAATCTCGCCGTCGGTGGCTTAAATCTAGCCGTCGGCGGGACAATTCAATTTTTCATCAAATTGAGTCCTTTTTGCTCCAGATCCGCTTTTTTGAGTTTTTTGCTTTCAGTACTTATAATTCTTCATTCCTGCAATAAAATAAAGAAAATACCTTTCTTTAAAGTGCAATTTCATATAAAATTGGTATGAAATTCTTAATATATTTTCTAGTGGTCAATGGACAATAGCTAATATTAAAAGAATCAGTCCTTCAATTTACATGCATACAATCCTTATGGAGGATAATTGCAAACCTTGGGCTGATCCTTAAAGGAGATTAAATCCTATCATGAAAGAAGTTGCTAAGAGAGAAATCTTAAAGTGGTTGGATGCTGGAATTATCTACCCTATTTCAGATAGTGCATGGGTTAGTCCTATTGAATGTGTTCCTAAGAAAGGAGGAGTTCATGTGACTGTGAATGAAAAGAATGAAATAATACCAGTAAGACAAGTTACAGGGTGGAGAATATGCATTGATTATAGAAAATTAAACCTTGCCACCAGAAAAGATCATTTTCCACTTCCTTTTTTAGATTAGATGTTGGATAGACTGACTGGGCATAAATATTTTGGTTTTCTGGATGGATATACTGGTTACCACCAAATTCCAATTGCTCTGGAAGATTAAGAGAAATTAACATTTACCAGTCCTTATGGTTGGACATTTTAGTGTGACAGACTAAAATATTTAATTCAGTCCTATTGCTTGAGAGCTGAAGTTTACATTTGCTTTTAGAAGAATGCCCTTTGGTTTATGTAATGCCCCTGCTACATTTCACATATGTATGATGACAATTTTTTATGATTTAATTAAAAAAGGGATTGAAGTTTTTATGGATAACTTTTTTGTGTTTATAATTTCATTTGAATCATGTTTAAAACATTTATCTAAAGTTTTAAAATGCTGTGAAGAAACTAATTTGGTCCTTAACTAGGAGAAATGCCAATTTATGGTAGCAGGAGGAATTGTTTCGGGACATCGTATATCAGAAAATAGTATGGAAGTAGATCCTAAAAAAATTAAAGTGATCACTAATTTACCTTACCCAACTAATGTATGGGGAATTTGAAGTTTTCTGGGACATGCTAGGTTTTACAGGCATTATATTAAAAAATTTTCACAAATTTCGAAGCCTTTATGCATTTTACTGGAAAACGATGTGATTTTTAATTTTGATGTTGAATGCCTGAAAGCTTTTGAAACTTTAAAAGAAAAATTAATCCCTACATCTATTATAGTTTCACCTAACTCGGAAAAATCTTTTGAATTAGTGTGTGATGCTAGTGATTATGCTATTGGAGTTGTTTTAGGTCAGAAATATGATAACATTTTCAAAGTGATTTACTATACTAGTAAAACTCTTGATGAAGCTCAAATTAATTATACCACTATTGAGAAAGAGTTATTAGTTATAGTATTTACCTTTGATAAATTTAGATCATATTTAATTGGAACTAAATGTGTGGTGCATACTGATCATTTTCCTATTAAGTATTTAATGAAGAAGATGGATACAAAACCAAGAGTGATTAGATGGATTCTTTTTTTTCAAGAATTTGATTTTGAAATAGTAGATGAGAAGGGTGCTGATAATCAAATTGTCGATCATCTGTCCAGGATTGAAACTAAAAAATCTCTCTGTGATGCTGAGGAAATTAATGAAAATTTTCTTGATGAAAAATTGTTTGTTGTTAATGAGTGGTGTGTTCCGTGGTATGCCGACATTCTAAACTTTATTTTCAGTGATATTTTACCCTATGGTTATACATACCAGCAGAGGAAGAAATTTTTAGCTGAAGCCAGAACTTATTTTTGGGATTACTTGTTTTTATATAAACAATTGATTATTCGAAGATGTGTGACTTTAGAAGAAACTTATGAAATTATTCAAAATGTCATAATTCTGATTATGGGGGACAATTTGGAGTTGATAAAACTGCATATAAGATCTTACAATCTAGATTTTAGTGGCCTACAGTTTTTAAGGATGTTAATGCTTATATTAAAAATTGTGATTGATGTCAGTGTGTAGGCAATATTTCTAGAAGAAATGAGATGCCCCTCAATTATATGTTGGAAGTTCAAATATTTGACGTTTAGGGATTAGATTTCATGGGATCATTTATACCATCTTTCAAAAATACATACATTTTGATAGTAGCAGACTATGTATCTAAATGGATAGAAGTTGTTGCTTTACCTTAATGTGATGCTCAAAGTGTTGCAAAATTTTTAAAAAATAATATATTTTAAAGATTTGGAATACTAAGAGTAATCATAACTGATGGGGGAAGTCATTTTAAGAATGCGATTATGGAGAATTTAGTAAAGAAATATCATATTAACCATCACATTACTACTGCTTATCATCCGCAGACAAGTGGTTTTGTTGAATTATCCAATCGTGAAATTAAAATAATATTGAAAAAAACTGTTAATACAAATAGAAAGGATTGGTCAATCAAATTGGATTATGCTTTATGGGCCTATAGGACTGCCTACAGAATTTCTATAGGAATGTGCCCATATAGGCTAATTTTTGGAAAAACTTGTCATTTACCAGTTGAACTCGAGCATAAAGCATATTAGGCTATTAAAGAGTTCTATTATAATTTGAAAATTGTTGGAGAAAAGAGATTGTTGCAATTAAATGACCTTGAAGAGATAAGGAATGAATATTATGAAAATACTAAGATTTATAAAGAAAAGATGAAGTCGTGGCATGATCGAAAGATTCTTACTAAAAATCTTGAGCCAGGTCAAAAAGTTTTACTATATAATGCTAGATTGAGAGTTTTTGTTGGAAAACTTAAGTCTAGGGGAATTGGCCCATTTATTGTGATGAAAGTTTATTCATATGGAGCTATGATATTAAAGATCTTAAGACTAAAAAAATTATTTAAAGTTAACGATCATAGACTTAAACCTTACTTTTCAGTCGATCAATCTTTACCTGATGAGAATCCGATGTTGGGTCACTCAGAATAAGCTGTGGGTATGTCAAGCTGATGATGTTAAACCAAGCTCTTTGTGGTAGGCAACCCATATTTATCAGTGTGCTTTGCTTTATGTTTGCTTTGTGTGCTTTTATTTGGTTTGATTTGAGAAATGTGGTAGCATTTTAGAGTTTTTTATTTTATAGTGGTATTTATTTGGCCTTATTTGATGACTTAAAGGAGTCAGAATGAAGATTTTAACGTTTGGCAGAACTGTACTGGTTGGCGCATACGCGCTACTGTTATAAAAATGTAAAAAATGAGGTTCTAAAAGCCTAAAACGTGGGTGGGTAGTTTTTGGAGTTATTGAGTTTTAAAACGTCTAGGGTCGGTTTTAAGGCTTCCTAAGTCTATTAAAAGGCCTTGGATTTATGAAATACTTACCTCAGTTATTATTTTCATTTCCGAGTCTTAAAAAGAGAATTTTGAGTAAAATATCTTCTTGGGAGAGCGAAATTAAGAAGAAAGAGGATGCCAACAAGAAGAAGTTTATTTGTGATAGTGCGCAATAGTTATATAATCGATTTTTGGCTGTGAGTATCCAAGGAATAGCAGAAAGGATTACGAAGATCGAAGCTGATGTGGAGTTCATTGTTGTATAGGTAAAGGAAATTAATGCACATTTAGGGCACATTGGATGGCAACTCAAAATTAAAGTCGTGTAGAAGATACGGATAGAGCGGTGTTTCTAAAGAACAAATGAATAGAAGAAGATGATGTAAGAGTTTTTAATCATTGCCCGTTTTATCAGATTTACATTCAAGATGGTTCAAATTGAACTAATGGTGGTTCTGGATATATCCCACCTAATGGAGAATGAAATTAAATTGTGTGGTCTTGTGGTTTTTATTATGTCTGTTTAGTTTTTTAAGTGCATTTTTAAAATTTTTGTAATTGTTGCACTTTACATGTGTTTGCTACATCTCAATGATGTAAATTTGTGTTTAATTACATGTTTAAGAACTTATGTATTGGGGAATTTCATCCAAAGTGTTTGGATAAAAATTTGTAGTTTGTGTTAAGTGTAATTTAATATTTAAGTAATATAAGTTGTGTTTGTGTGAAATTTGTGTGGAATCATTGGAGATTGAAGTGTACTTTTGGAGTATTAGAAGATTTTATGGGGATAAATAATTATTTGAAGTGATTAAAGGCGATTAACTTGAATTTTTGGTGAAATTAACTTGATTGTCAAAATTTGGGCACTAGCGTTTAAGCCCCAAACCGACGCAGCATAAGCGCCAGATTTCACAGCTAAGCGTCGTATGCCTCCGGCATAGGTGCTGGTTTGCGAAAATCAATTGTTGGCAGTTAAAAGCTCAAAATTTACCATTTTTAACTCCCCCATCACCATCAACCTCTAGATTTTGTGAAATAAGAACCTAAGGCATCATCAAATTGGATCATTTTAGAGCCGATTTTGTTGAAATTTGTTGGATTTGAATTCCTTAAGGTATGATCACTACTCCTAAGTAAAAATTTTTTATTTTCACCACATATTTTGAGTGCATTATTGAAAAATTTGAAAATCACTATTCATGGTGAAAATTTGAGGGAAAGCATGAGAAATTGCTTGAATTTAGTGGAGTTTGCCTTTGGATGTTGAGTTTACAAGTTTAGTTTAAATTTGGAATTTATGGTGAATTTATTGTGAATTTTTAGAGATGGCTCCAAAGTCAAAACGCTCGAAAGAAAAAGTGAAATTTGAGTTCGACAAATTTTTCAGTTCTAGAGTGGAGAATCATTACGTTGATGCACTCGAATTGCGAAATTTAATTCTAGAATAAGTCTTTAGCAAGCCAGGAGGAGATATTGAGGAGATGATTACAAGAAGGAATTGGGAAAAACATTGTTACTTCTCCGCTATTGCAGTTGTTTCTGTGGTGAGAGAGTTCTATGCTAACTTGCCAGCAGTAGAAGATAATTTGGTGATGGTTAGGAGGAAACAAGTGGATTTTTCATATGCGGTAATTAATAATTTTTATCGATTACCTTCTGCGATGTTTTGTTTTTATACGAATTATCATCCTTCCGAGGGAGAGTTAGATGAGATTATGGCCTGTCTTACTGGTGGAAGAGGTTTGTGGAAGATAATAAAGGAAAGAAGGGTGAATTTTTAAAAGTCTAATTTGAATGCCACCTCAAAGACATGGCATTACTTCATCTCATCTAAGCTTCTGCCTTCAAGTCTTGTCAGTGAAGTTATAAGAGAGAGAGAGCTGTTCTGAACCATTATATTCAACAAGGAAAGCATTAGATATTGGAGCTATTATTTTTTATTATATTTTGAACTATGTCAAAGCTGCTACCATAGAAGGTATGGGATTTCTTTCACTGATTTATTCACTTTGTGAGCAGTCTGGTGTTAAGTCTGAAACATGGGAAGATGTTCTTCAGCCACTTAGTCCTATTACTAGTGTAGATGTGAACACTTACACTGTACATTCAATATTTAGCTGGAAAGAAGGATCTGTTAGAGCTTCTAGTGCTTCTGCTTCTGCTACTTTTACTTCTCATGCTTCTACTGCACAAGCATCATCCTCCAGAGATTCACAAATTGGATTACTACAGAAGATTTTAAAGAAGGTGAGTCTTACGAGAGAACATATTAGAGATATGGATGGTAAGATTGAAAATATTGAAAGGTATATTGTGAAACATGATGAATATGAGGAGAACTATCAGCAGTACATGGACAGAGTGATTAGAGGAGATCACAGTGCTGAGATGCCCCCTCATCCTTTTTATATACCTTATGTGCCATCCAGAGACTGGATTGAAGATGATGATGATCAGGATGATGATTAGGATTGTTATGTTGAGTTTGTGATGTTGTATTATGATTTACTTATGTGTTGTGATGTTTTATTTTGATATTTTTATATGTGATGTGATGTGTTTTGATATGAACTCTGATGTTGTGTAGGCTATAATTAAACTATTTCTTTTATGTACATTCAAATGTTTATGTTATAATATGTGATGTGTTTGTGGTAGTATATGTTTTTTATGTGTTTTCTAGTGTTTTAATTTTTAGTAGTGTCTAATTTAATTTCTATAAATATTATAAAAATTTATAACACTATTAGAAACCACTATTTTTATAACATGTTTAAACTTTTCAAAATTTGCTATCATTTATTTTCTAGTATGCTGTGATTTGTGTTATGTTAAGTTGGTGTGTACTTGCTTTGAAAATCTCCATTATTGTAGAAGTCGTTCAAACTTTTGAAATTCTATTTTATGAAAAACTAAAAAACTGAATTTGATCAACTATTTACATTTGTTTTTAAACTGTTATACTTGCATATTTAGAATATTAAGATTCATGCAAGCATGTTATTCTAGTTTTTTAATTCTTACCTCTGTATCATTTTTATGCTTAAATGTTTTATCCCAATTAAAAATTAAAGTTTGGGAGGGGGGGGGGAGATTTAAAAACAAATTTTCAAAAACTAAAATTTTATTTGTTCTTGAGAATACTTAAATAAAATTTCATTTTTGATTGAAAATAATTATGTATATGAAGTTATATTAGGGAAACAAAATTTTGAATATAGAAATGAGTAAGAGAATTTAGTTAAAATTTATAGTAATGATGAAAAATTTAAAGTTAAAACTTTCGTAGTAAAGAATTGTTAAATATGGTCAAACTTTCTTTAGTAAGATGTGTTGTATTTTTGGAGAAATGGAAGATTTGATTTTTATTTTTCAAAACTTAAATTTCTTTTATTGAGAAATAATTTTCAACACTATTATTATGATTTTTAAGTGAAGGATATATATTAGACCTTTATTGTAAATGAAAGGCTGGAATTCAAAATCATTAAAGACTCATCCACATACAGTAATCCTTGCCTTAGAAAAAAAAGAAAAAGAAAAGAAAGAAGAAAAAAAAAGAAGAAAAAAAAAGAGAGAAAAATAGTATGCAAAAAAGGAAGGAGAAGCTTGAGGATTTAAGGGCCTAATAAAAAAATATGTTCCATACCTAAAGTTTAAAATATAAGTTTTAAGAAAATCTAAAGCTTAAGATTAAAATATAGTAAGTAAAATTATTTCTAAATAAAAGTTTTTAAGCGAGAAAGATGAAATGCTTGAATCCTTTATTTTGAAAAATCTACAAGTATTTATGAATTTGATAGAAACAAATATTTTTCATTATCCTTTACTTAAGAACTTTCTAAACTTTAAATTGGTCTCATTTACTAAAATATTTTCTAAATTGGACTAGTTCATTTCTAGAACAAAATTTTGAAACCTTCCTAAAGAAACTCATTTACATAATTTGCATGTTAAGATTCTCTATGTGATTAAGTGTCATTAGAGGATAAGTAACATTTTAAGTTTGGGGGATTTTGATACACCTAAAATACATAGTGTTTTTAAATGCGTTTTTATACCTATTTTTGATGATATTGCACTTTAATGGAAGGTATATTTGTGTTCTTCTTGTAGGTATGATTAAAATGACTGAGCACGATGAAAGGAGCAAAAGAGGATCAAATGTGGAGCAAAAATTGAAGAATGAAAAAAATTGGCTTCTGACGCCTAAGCACCGGACCTTTGCCGCATAGGCGCCATCGTTAAAAATTCAAATTAGCTCAAATTTGGTGCCATTTTTAAGGGGTGTTTGAAGCAACTTTTAGTTTAAACTTCCTTAACTTCTTTTGGGCGGCAGATTTAAATTAAGAGATGCATTTTTTGGTAGATACAATGAATCTGGACATGATTTGAAGAGACATTAAGGCACCATTTGGAAAATTTTAAAAAGAAGACTTCAAGATCAGAAAAAGGGTTGTTGTTGGAGGGTGTGATTAGTGTTAAGAGTCAAGTTTATGTTACAGAGTTATTGAGAGTACACCTTTCCACATCATCCACTTTTATTATCACTTGTATCTAGTTTTTATTAAGAGTAGAATAGAGATTTGGAGTCAGCGGAGTTGGGCGCGAACCTCTATTGTGTCTTGTAAAGGGAAAGCAAAGTTTTAAAGGAATTTCAAGAGTCTTGTGGAGAGGATTTTCTGTTAATTATTTATCTTTGTTTTACATTTATTTTTGAAGTAAGACTTGTTGTGTTTTCATTATGAATTATACTTTCAAATCAAGTTGTGATTGTATTTTCTCCATGAGTTCTGAGTAGTTTTTTTATCTTTTTCCTTTTAAATGATGAAGTAATTAATTTATGGAAGCTATGTTAAGTATAAGATTTCAATGTTGGAAGAAGTTGTGATGATTCACTTGAACTTTATTTATTTCTTGATTTTGGCCATTTAAAATATTAATATTTTTTATGAGAACATGTAAGATACAATGCGGTATTGTCTCAATCAACAATTGGAAAGAATCACATACAATTGTATGGGTGAGAATTGTAGTCCATATGATTGGATGCAAATAAATAGGGACTTATGTTTTAATGGGGAGTAAAATTAGAGGACTTTAGAGTGACAGGCTAAAGCCCCCTAATTTGGTTTGATGTTTTAAATTTGTTATGTGATGTTAGCCCCCAGGTGGAGGGAATCGAGGGAACTCTAGAGTGAGAGCTAGTATCTTCCCTGCCTAACCCATCTACATTATTACATAACTTCAAATTAACCAATGTTCTTTATAGAACCAAGTAAGGGTAAAAAATATAATTGCTTCTATTTGGCACAACACATTTAGATACTTCAACAAAGAAATTCCATAACTATTATTGATTCATTAAAAGAGAAAAAAGATATATTATTCTCATTCACTTTCATAATATTTTATAATTGTGTCACTCTAGTTATTTGTTTTACTTTTTATTCAGAAAATTCCAAATACAAATTTGAAAAACTTTATATCTTAAAACATAATTTACAAAATCATTTTTAAAAGTAAAAAGTTATTTTTCTTATTTCTTTAAAATTTTAGACATTTCCCTATGGGTTCGATATATCGGGGCTTAATCAAAAAGTTCTATATTACTTGATAAACGATACGTATACTTGCGTAGTATCCCATATTATAAATAATTAAAATTTATCTCTTATTTGCTTCAGAGTCAAGTTTTTGGCATCCGTTGCAAAGAAAGAGATAATATCATTGGAAACAAATATAAAGTGAAAATCGTAAGCATAAATATTCAGAGATCAACCAAACATTACTCACTAACTCTACACACTGATTTCTGCCGCCCAAAACAAGTTAAATTCGTCTATGAACGAATTTCCAAAGAGTTGCCTCAAGAATCCCTTCAAAAAGTGTTTTTCAAATACATTAGATCTGGCTTGAACCGACATTGGGCACCGTCGGCGCCCTATTCCAACTTTTTTTATAACTCTCTGGTAAAATGCACCGTTCGCACTTGTTTGGGCGCTGTGGGTGCCTGACTTTCCAAAATCTATATTTTTGTCTTTTTTCGCTCCAAATTCGTTCCCTTTTTGCTTTTTTTTGCTCCATTTGCCTAAAATCATCATACCTGCAGCAAAACATAAAAAATACCTTCCATTAAAGTGCAATATCACCAAAAGTGAGTACTAAATATATTAAAATCAAACATATTTTTAGTGCATCAGCAGCTTCTCAAAAAATTTTCAGAAGAAATGGAATGAGCATTTGTAATTCTTTGCATCTTTGTCATAGTGGTGCCAATGGGAGTGGAGGAAGTGTAGGAGGGTGCTCATAGTGTTTGGGAGACCTTTTGGTGGGTGGAAAAGACTAGATTTGGTCTATTCATGGCTCTCCAAAGCCTGGTTTGGCTCCCCCAAGGGTTGGTCAAAGAGGTCGTGACCAAGGTGCCATGTGTCTTCCCCCATCGTGAGTGGTACCATTTATGTATTTTAGTGCTTGGAATTGGCTTGGTTTGTCTTTTGTGTCACCCACATGTCTTGGTGGGTGGGTCATGGGCTTCACGAGCCATGTGTATTGGTTGGATTTTTAGGGTTTATGAGCTTAACCTAATTGGGTTAGGTTTAGCCCAAGATTTTAGGCTCTAAGGGAATTGAATTATCCTCTAAATTAGTTAATTATTTATATTGGTGAATTATAGGGGTTGACCCCATGATATCTTTTTGGTCCTCCACATGGTGTGATGTCATGACCATGTTGGGTGAGGTTCAATTGGATGCCAGGGTGTCTAATTTATCAAGGTTTGACCAAAATTGGGCTAGGACCAACTGTTTTGACCAATCATGGTGTCACCAAGTTTTTTGGTGAAAAATGTGATACGGTTTAAGGTGTTTTTTAGGGTTTTGAGACCTAGAGCATGTCTTACCCATGGTGGAGGTGGCTTGGGCCTATTACCAGGTTAAAACCCTAAGAAACTCAACCAAGGGGTTGAGGACTTGGGCTTTCTCTACAGAAGCCCAAGGGGGCATAAACTTAGTGTGAAGGTTATTTACAGGTATGTTGACAAGCCCACACAAAAGTGAGGTCAACAATGGCAACACGTCTCAGAAAGATGAGGAGTAAATCGAGCAAGTTAAACAGATCCTCCAGCTCCAAGGCAGTTGATGCGGGCCTTCAACAAAAAATCGCCCAGCTTTATAAACGACCGACCACACTGATGGACCCCATGGGTGATATTCATGCACCGACCAGAATAACCCCGCCGTACCTATGTACTTTATGGATACACTGCGTAAATGTACAAAGAAGTATTCCTATAAATAGGAGGTCCATTCATGAGAAAGGTTACACAAAATTACTGTTCATTACTGTGTTATTACTCTCCCCTCTCTCTATAATCCTTCCAACACTCTATTCCTTTGGTAGGCCTCCTGAACAGATTTTGATTCAACAAAAATAAAATATATTAAGAAGGGAAAGAATACACCACCCTCAAATATTGCTTTATAAGAAGGCCAAAATAAATCAATAACGACCATGGTGAAAGGGAAAAATAGACACAAGAAGATATTCTGAAAGGTTTAGTTAAAATGATTGATATCTATAATGATTGTGCTAGTTTGTTATAGGCTCCAATGCTATGCCTCAAGTGAAATGAAGTAATTTTGAATATAATGAAATAGATGCATAAGAAGATTGAGTAATAATGCCTTATACTTAGCAAATATGAGATTTTATGAATAAGAGAAATGAGGACTGGATAGCTTTGTAAGAGAAGAATTTTCTTTGAATTTTCAGTGTCGGCAAAGCTTAAGAGGATTTTCGTATGAGGTCCAAACTTGTCATAGTTGAGCTCCACAGCGTGATGGTGTCAAATTATGCTTTTACTTCTAAGGAGAAAAATTCAGTGTGCTGAAGAATTCCTCCTTTCTCAGCTTATATATCTCTATCATCTATTCCTCACTCCATACCACTATTGATTGAATTGTATGTAAAGATATAGCCACAATACGATAGTAGTATTAGAGAATTATAAGGAATTGGTGGTTATGAAAATATGGATGATGATGGCTTAATAATCATTTAGTTTTGTAGGGTGAGCTATTAAGGACAAGATCATTACAAAAAAAAAACATGAAAAGTAGGTACCGACATATTGTTCTATCAACAGAGTTAAATATGAGAAATAGTTTACTTTTTATATTTGATCTTTTTCATCGAGTCATATCATAAATAATTTGTATAACTCCTAGGTAAACAAAGAAATAAACTAGAAGTTTATGCACAAATATTCTAATAAATAAATTAATACAAAAACATGTAATACATTCCTCTCACTGAAATCAACATGAGTCATCTGATTATACTATATCTACTAATTCAAGGGCTAATGTTTTGATAAATATTACAAATTTTGAACATCTCAAATGATGAAAGTTATTTTAAAAAATCAAAATGATAAAGAACACTCCTAATATTATTATTTCCTTTATCAAAGGAACATTAAACAAAAATGTGTAATCATTTGAAGAAAAAATTTGAGCATTTAATGTTCCATTAGTATTAGTTTATTATTCTTAGAAGTCAAAGGACTCGAAGATGTTGATTCTTTAAGAATCTTTAAGGGCGCATAAACTTTTATGAGCTGCATGTATTTTATTTGTTTGAAAATTTAGATGATATAAATCTTATAAGGGATATCATTTTTTGCCCATATAAAAATGTATGCTAATTTTATTACAAACTTTAATATTAAAAAATATCACAAAACTCGAGCCATAGAAGATGATTTATTTAAGAAAATCTTAAAATACTTGGTATCCTTTATTTTTCAAATGAGTTCTAATAACTTTGTAACAAACCTAAAATATTCAATTATAAATCTCAATCCTTAATTAGCTCTAAGATTTTTTGGATGCCTCAAATAAATTGTATGGCCAGAAAAGACCACCTCGCTGAGCTAGGATAAACCATCGCCAGAGTTGCGCAAGCAGAGATTTTAGCCTTGTCGGCATATTTTTAGGTTGAGTGTTGTATTTTAAAAAAAAGGGGTCGCCTATAGAAGTTGTCGGCAAATTTTGGATTTTAAATTTAATTTAAATATATATATAATTTAGAAAGTAGTATTTGATTTTGAAAATAATTTTGAGCTTAAAAATTTTAAGATATGAAATCAAACTGATCTCACATCCCAAATAGTTTATATGAACGAGCACCGCATCACAAACCGTGTAAATATCCCGAAGAATAGACATACTGCTTGATGATGAGGCTCGATTAAATAAACTAGAAGATTTGCGACATCCGTTTGGTCTGCGAATCATCTTTATAAGCCGACAAGTTCCCCTGCTTAATATAAAGAAATTAAGCAGGGTTTATATTACCTGGGTTCTTAAAGTTTCCTATAAGGGCAAGCCCCTATAGTTAATTACATCTTAAATGACGGGAATCATTTAAGAAAACTCTCGATAATGATCAGTGGTTTTGCTCTCAAGAATTTCAAAGTTTAAGGTTTTCAAAGGATTGGATTTTGGAATTTCAATAGGGATTAGTGTCGGCCATCTTTTTTTATGAAATAATATGAAATTTTAAATTTAAATTTAATGTATAATATAATTTTGATTTTGAAAATGATGATATATATTTTTTTTTATTTAAAAAAAATAACGAGACCATATAGATCTCATATATCTAATAGTTTAAATAGTTGAGCACGATACTACAAGTGACACATCATCCCGAAAGACGAGCGTACCACTTGTTAGTAGGCTTAACTATCTAAACTTAAAAGCTTATGACTCTATTTTGGTCTGCGTATTTTTTAGCCGACAAATTCCCCTGTCAATACATAGATTAAACAGGGTTTAGATTAATCTGGGTTCTTAATTCCCTATAGAGGCAAGCCCCTATAGTTAAT
Source organism: Papilionanthe hookeriana x Papilionanthe teres (assembly GCA_022702705.1). Lineage (NCBI taxonomy): Eukaryota > Viridiplantae > Streptophyta > Magnoliopsida > Asparagales > Orchidaceae > Papilionanthe > Papilionanthe hookeriana x Papilionanthe teres. The sequence continues at coordinate 153,211,382 of CM040426.1, forward strand.
TACATCTTAGGCGACCGAAATCACCTAAGAAAACTCTCGATAAGGATCACGGGTTTTGTCTTCAAGAATTTCAACGTTCAAGTTTTCACGATTGGTTGTAGGAAGATCAAAGGGAATGGTTCAATATGGAGCAGTTATTTTCAGAGTCCAAAGAAGTAAAGAGTAGGAGACGTCGAAGATACTGAAAGAGCTTCAGTGACATCTCAAACTAACCTATGATTGGGCTTTATATCTTTGAAAGTGAAGTTGTATTTGATATTTTAATCCTGTAAATTATTTAGATGATTTGGGATTTATATCTACATGTCATGTGTAAATGACCCAAAAATATGAGAGGATTTATGTCGTGCCAAACGACAACCTCGGAATCCTAAACAGTTTAGGACTCATATCGTACAATATAAAATCGTACTAAGTCCTAAAAGATGGTGTGAGGATTTATGTCGTATCAAACGACGACCTCGACGCCCTATAGATGTTATTTAAATCTACGAAAGTCCGATCGAAGATCCTTCATTCGTCCTCTGTCGTCACGTCTCAAGAATGGATAAAGATAGGGGATAAAAGAGAAGAACATGCCTCGAACGGCCTATCCTAGGGGTACATGCAAGGGAATAATTAAGGTAGACATGTATAATAAAAAGGAAAACAACCATGCCCTAAATGGCCTACCCTAGGGGTATGTACAGGTGTGTAAGAAAAGTAATAATCAAAATGGACATGTGTAATAAAAAGAAACTAACCATGCCCTAAATGGCCTACCCTAGTGGTATGTACATGTATGCAAGAGAAGTAATAATCAAAAGCATGAATATGAGTAAATAGGTACAGTAATGAAAAGTAAAGGAATGCACGACAATATGAATAGTAAAGAAAGTAAATGAGCTGTACAGTAAAAAAATGTGTATCTGGCCAACTCCGTCGATGCCTCAAGAGCAAGCTAATAACTACAAGTATCTGTATAATCAGGTTTAGTTATAAACATATAAAAGATCAAAGTGGGGGAGTAAGAATTCTATTTGAGGATAGGCTCAGTCTATAGACTCCTTTTTCTATCTCGATCCCACATCAACCCGAAGTATTGAAGTCTGTATCAATCTCAAATAAAGTCACCAGCAAATCACCTTAGAGTAGGCAATCCTAATCCCTACCACTTAATTAATTAGTGAACCAGCTTGTAGTATCTGAATTTTGAAAGTGTAGCATCTGTGATTGTATTATCTGAATTCTTATAAATGTAATGTCTGATGTATAGTATCTGGTGTGTGATGTGTGATGTGTGATGTGTGATGTGTAGTGTATAGTGTGTAATGTGTTATGTGTAGTGTGTTATGTGTAGTGTGTTATGTGTTATTTAATATATGGTGTGTGTGTATGTGTGATGCTTAAAATGTTATATGTGGCATGATGAGTTTGGCAATTATATGTGTCATGTTTGATGTGATGTGTTTAATGTGTTGTATGTGTTGAATTTGATTTGATGTGTTAATATAGTGTCTGATGTCGTGCAAGTGCAGTGTTTATTGCTGTGCAAGTGTGGTGTAGTATCTGTTGTGTGAGTGTGGTGTTTATTGTTGTGCAAGTGCAGTGTTTATTGTTGTGCAAGTGCAGTGCAGTATCTATTGCTGTACTAGTGTAATATCGAGTGTCGTAGTATCTGTCGTTGGTTCACGAATTTCTTAAAGGTAGGAATTAGAACTACCTAAACTATAGGATAAAATGGGCATCTAAAATTGAGTATTGATTTTATTTGTTTCAGCTAAAAAAGCATGATTATTGAAGTTTGTGCATCATTGCCTGTACCTCGCATGTCCAACTTATACACCCACTTTGATATTTCATATGCATAGTCAACCATTTAAATGTTTTCATATCACAAGACTGGAAGAGAGAATTTTCCAAGTAATTTTGAAGTACTAGCTTTCCATTTTCTAATTCAAACTTAAAATATACTCATGTAACTAGTGTATACTTTAAGAATTTCTCAAAGAGAAATGTGCCTGTATTCTTACATTGTCTTCAGATCCATATATTTCATGCAAGCCGAAAGCAAATTTCAACAAATTTCAGCAAATGTCAATTCCAATATTCATGCAAACCAAAGCAGCATTAATAGTGAATGGAAAGAAAGAAAAATCCTCATATATATATATCAATTAATTTTCCTTCATTTACAAAGATGACATATAAATAGAAGCTCAAGCACATAGAGGTTGAATGATATATATGTCGTGTCGTTATGAAAACTTGCAAATTAAATTTTCAGCAAATTTATAGTAATTATGTAGAAAGCTCGTCATAATTTATTAGGAGAAGAAATATTTTGGTAGTTTACAATTAAGTAAATAATTAACATATAAATGTTATAATAACAGAAAGTATTACTTACATACTCCAAAAATTCATGGCATAAGATTAACTTCAATGGCACCTCAAATTTGAATAGGAATTCCAAAAAAACTAATGAAATTTGTCAATTAATCCTAATTTAAAAAAAAAAACCATCCATCTGCCTCCTATTTTTTTTTACTGAGGCTTAGCTAAAGATAATAACGATTATGTATAACATGCCATTTGTATTACAGCCATTAAAGAACAATGACAGGTTTACATGCATACCACTCAATTCTTATGTATTTATATCGACCACCGAAATTTTACCTTTAACATATATATCAGCTAAATATTTCATACCACATAAAATTGTTATGATTTTAAATTTTTTTTTTAAGTTGAAATAGTCCTTTTCATGTATGAGTAAGGGAGTATATATACATAAATTGAAGTTTAAATGTCAGATATGTAAACGTATAAGAATCGTGAGGTATGTATGTAAATCTTTCAGATTTGGGGGATATTGAATAATAACTTGAACTTTTAAAGTGGCAGCTCACGAAGGAATGAGCTAGTTTGAAGAAATTGTTATTCTACTTCAATCAGATACAAAACCAGCCAACCATTCAAATCAATTCCCCAACCATTACTTCTACCGAAAGTCTCACTGTTTATCAGCCGGAGATCCAATGATCAAAATAAAGACAATAAAGGAGTGAAAGAACTAAAAAAAAAAGGGTTAATACCCAAGAAATATATCCAACTTTCAATACCATACACAAAATATTAGCCGCATTGATACCATAGCACGTTGTAATATGTGCAAATGCATTGTTTGGATTCAAGTGTCATATTCAGGATTTCAGAAAACCATATGCATAGATCTAAGTTCTCCAACTGCGTTTTTTAAGAGAATGGATCAGGTAACTTTTATAAAACTCCTGAAACAGCCCTTCTTAGAATAGTATAAACTGATGAAATTTAAATCAAGATATTTCTTTCAAGAAATATTTCTTTTAGGCAAAGAATTCATTATTTAATGATATGAAATAATAATCTGAAAGAGTGACTAAAATACTTGCAAACCAACTAGTGAAGAATGCGTGCAAAGATTTATACATCCTAAATATATAAGTCATCTTGGGAGTGTAAGGTAGTAAGAAAAGGTAAAAGAAAACAGAGTTGAATATCTCAAAGTAAATCTTCATGATATACATATTGAAGGTGTAAGAATGATAACACAACTATACACCCAAATAAAGAGATGAAGACTTGGATTTATCATCCTTTTTTTTGCAGCAGAAAATGAAAGCATAAAACAATTCTTTGCCGCTTATTAGCAAAACCGACAGCGAAGAAGCTGATAACTTAATTGAATCCAAAATTATGAAAGAACTGTCATAATCACAGTTTAAGTGATAGTATTCAATTCCAAAAACTATAAACATATGATAAAACAACATCTCAGATTCAAATAGCGTAAGGCTAAACCGCCTCCAATCAATCAAATGAAGTTTATGATCTTAAAAGAGATCTGCATCGAAGCTTGAATAGGATAAGGTGAACTGATTCAGATTTTAATTCAGGGCGAAACTTCTACATTAAGTCAAGCATCCCTAATTATAGAATAGTATAAAGAAGATTTGCAGAAATCTTATCGAAAATGCTCACTAAAAAAACAAGGGAAATAAAACGCAAGCTGATATCCTTAGGAAAGAATGAAATATGAGGTAATTCACTTCAGAATTATACTCATCCATCTTTAAATCAAATCTCATATAGCATCAGAGGAAGACTTACCTCTCAGAAAGTCCGAAAAGCCCAAAGGCAATGACCAACGAAGAAATTCCAATTCTCACAGATGAATCACTCGTTCCAGCAATCGTAAACTCCAGAGGAAGCAACAAATGAAATCTCAAGTGGGATAAAAAAAATTCATCGTCCCCTTTAAATTTCCAACCCAAAGGAGTATTTATAGTCAGGCGAGGGGAAGAGGTGCTTACCAACAGTGAAGACCAAGGGTGAGGAGAACACACCACAAAGGTAAGAAACCAATCAAGATTAGCAAGAAGGAAGGTCACCCGACTTGTTTGAGCGGGAGGAATAGTTAGGAAATACGATCGACAGTTATGACCGGCAGCGAATTTCAGTTGTGGTCGGAGGAGGAAGAGATGACCGGGAAACCGGCAATAGCAATTTCTCGAAATCGGTCGTCACCGAAGAAGAGGACGGCAGGGACCGATTAGGGCACGAGAAAGGGATCGAAGGCGCGTGCGTGAGAATGGGGAGAGTGAACAGTGCCCGTAGGATTAGGGCATATAGTTTAATATATTTTATCATATATATATATAAAAACATTTATTACTATTATTATTTTATTTAAATCCGTCGCTTTATGCGCAATTCGAGCCGACTCAAAACCCTATCGAATTATATGTCCTTCCCAGCTAAAATCGACATTTCGGACGCATTGGCGTAGTTCGTTTTGTCATCCGGGGTCATTCGGACAAGTTCGCCATTGGTCGCATCAATTTAAATTAAATTTGCGCAACGTGGCAAACATGAATTTATTTTGACCCAACCGAAGCCATCTAACGAGCAAATTAATGACTGGTCTTCGCCTAAACGAGAACCATAGCCCAACATATTGCTCGTGGCCAAAAGTCAAACGTCGCACGCAGTGGGGTCCACCTATGGCTTTTAAATCCTTATAGGAACTCGACAAGAATTTCAATACGTCGGCTTTTAATCGACTCAACTAGGTGTCGAGGATTTAGAGCCATTCATATGAAACTTCAAGGAGTAAAGAAATGGCTCAAATTTCTAAATATGGTGGGTCCCAGTCTAGTCCTCTAAGAGAGTCCGAAATAGGAAAATCCTAGGGCTAGATCCTAGGCTCTAAGGAGAGGGAAAAGAAAGACCTCAAAAATGAGGTCAACAAATGGACCCCCAATAGGTGTGGTGTGCTGTACAAGCACGCCGTGCCTATTGGCGTTGACCGAAATGATCAACCCAATCACAAATGAATGTTCAAGTAACCATACTTGAAACAAATCATCAATCGAATTAGAGTTGAAGTGAAGTTACGTTCCCGCTAGGGATTAGCAGGCGTACCTTCAATCCAACGCCGTGAATTTGAATTTCCAAAATATGTGTAAGGAAATGATTCAGAAGCATGCCTCTGATCGTAGAGAATGTCCTGAGGAAGAAATAGGATAAAACCTATCTCAAAGAATTTGAATGTATGCTAAGAAGGAATAGGACTAAGCCTATCCGAAGAGTATGTATAAACAATATGTATAAAAATTATGTATAAATCATATGTATAAATCATATGTATGCTGGATGGGAATCAAAATATAGGTATTGATCCCGAGATGAGAACTGGAATATGGGTACCAGCCTCAGAATGAGAATCGGAATATGGGTACCGATCTCAGGAGATGGGAATCAGAATATAGGTACTGACCCCGAGATGAGAACTGGAATATGGGTACCAGCCTCAGAATGAGAATCAAAATTTAGGTATCGATCTCAGAAAAATGAGAGTAAGAATTTAGGTACTGACCTCAGAAGGAGAGAACTGAAATATTGGTATCAGTCTCGGAATGAGAATCAGAATATGGGTACCGATCTCAGGAGATGGGAATCAGAATATAGGTACTGACCCGAGATGAGAACTGGAATATGGGTACCAGCCTTGGAATGAGAATCAAAATTTAGGTATCGATCTCAGAAAAATGAGAGTCAGAATTTAGGTACTGACCTCAGAAGGAGTATGATGTATTGCGTAAATTATGTAGGAATGTGATGATTTATATGAAATATGGAGATGTGATGTCTTTTGTGTAATTATGAGGAATTGTGTAGATATGTAGTGTTGAATATTGTGAGAATTGTGAAGTCTGTGAAATACAGTGTATATATGTTGGAATTGGCAAGAGTATGAAACAAAACTCATATTATCATTATTTTATTTAAGATTTGTTATCCCAAAAATACTTTATTAGGTATTTATTTATATATATATTTTTATTTTTTTCAAGAATTATTATATTTCTTATTTTACACATCGTTCTTGCTTCTTAGCCTTTTCAAAATTGCGGTAAACCAAATTTATTGGTTTTCGACAAACAATCAGCCATATTTGCTTTTAAACTGTCAAAAGAAGTCTGATCATATTTGCTTGAAACTGAATATTATATAATAGTGGATGAAATACTATCACACCGAATACCAAGCATGAAGAACATCACTGTCATCATACAGCAATAATCTGTACATATCTATATGTTTTTTCTATAATATCTTTGGATATCAAATCAAATCTGTGTATCATTCTGAACATTCACCACTGTCTATCATGTACTTGAACAATAAGCTGTATAGAGACTAGCCTCACCTTCAACATACATTGGAGAATCTGGAAAAATCCTTCCCACATATAAAGAGGTGTGCTGATTTTAAACAACTTATAGTTCATACGGTCGGAGATTCTCTATTTCCGGATCAGATTTATAACGAAACGGTATCTTGTCCTCATTCATCCTTCTGTGAGTGATCGAAATCCTCTCGTACGACACACCAGGAATAAAATGTTTTGCCACATCGGCACCATTTCCTTTTAGGATTAATACCGAGCCCACTGGTAAAGGAATTTCAACAGGTCCCTGAAATTCTCCTTCTCCAACAATCTGAATTTTTGTACCAAACATAATATTGCATTCATTGACGAACGAGACAGTACAAAAAGGTCTTTTGAAGTCATGGTGGTCAACATGTGGATGAATACAGTAACCCTCCTTATATATATTTATAATACAACTGTTTGGAATGCAATCGGTGGGGAGCACTCGCCAGGCTACCATCCGTCTGATCATTCATTTTATGAATGATGGGAAGGGGTCAACTTCATCATGGCGAATTATGCCAGGAGGATTACCTTCTCTGTCTTTAGCGAAGTTGTAACAGCACCCATACTGTATGGTAATTCGTCCCTTTCCTCGTTTCCATTTTCTGGGTTCAGAGTAAGTTCTTCTTCTCAAGCGTCCAGCTTGTCCCATTTGTTGCTCGAGCATAACACAATCCACAATTTCTCTTTGTTCTCGCTCAGAAAATACGTCAGTGTACAATTCTAATCCTTCCAGCATATTGATGTACTTTCCCTGGAGTCTTTGAAAATGTTCGAAATTCTGTTTTCTTACTCTTTGATACTTTTCTAGTTCATGTTCTGGAATACTTTGTAATCTACGCGGCCTGTCCACAAACTGCTGGACGTATGGCACAACTTCCATATTCTTTTTCTTGATCCCCTTCTTCTGAAGAGTAGGTTTCGGTACAGTCTTCTCTGGCTTTGGTAGGATTACCTCAACGGGCTGATTTGGAATCTTCTCTTTCAGCGCGACTGCCATCCTTTCAACAACAGCTTCATCCTCTCCTTGTTCTTTCATCTGTTCCAACATCTTGTCAATCCGTCGGTTCCGGTTCCTCTTCTGAGTGCGAGTGAGTGTTGCCTTACCTTCCAACTGATCATTGGTAGAGATAGCACCAACAAGCTCACCTTCAGAAGTCATCACCATAGAATTAATCTTGTTAGTTGTAGTGTAGTCTGCTTCAACCTCATTCATTTTCCTCTTCTTTCCGAAAGAACGTTGATCTTTGTTTTTGAATGTTAATATGGGTTTCTGACCACGGAAAGCTTCCTGATCCACAATCGTCAGAGCCGAGCTTTCATACTCCAAATTCACTTGTTCAAAATCCAGATCAAACTCTATAATTGCTCCCTCTTCAACCTTCTCTTTATTCAGGGCAAAACCAAGTCCATTCTTAAAGACGAAAATCAGCCTTCCTTCTGATATTTTCCTGCACAAACACAGGAAAACAGTCAGTATGTCAGGCCGGGCTAAGCAAGAACAATATGTATTAATCTGGAATGTATTTGTTTTAATTTATATATATATGCGTATATATACATATTTTATTTATTTATTCATAAATATAAGGCTTATTATGGAGATTGAAATTCATATGAAAGGAACGGGAATGATGATTAGATTATGTTTTAGAATATATGAATTCTATTATAGATTGAAAAGGAATATTTTTATTCAACAATGTTATTTCAAATTTAAGTCCGAACTCAGTTATAATTGAAGTGTCAGTGCTTCTAAGAACAACACTTTATTTCTAAAGTTTGCTCTTTTGAAACATCACGACGCATAATATTTCTTTAAGTAACGCCCATTAATAGGGAGCATAGGTCGTTCCCCTTGACAGTCCACTAACTGGTATGCTCCTCCAGAGTAAACTTTCTCCACCACAAATGGACCTTCCCAAATCAGTTCGAGTTTTCCACCTATCTTGCGATGTGCAAGGATAGGTCTCTTGAGAACAAGTACAAGGTCACCAACTTTGAAAGTCTTGGGGCGGATCAGTTTATCATGTGCTTGAATCATTTTAGCTTGATATAATTCCAAATTTTGTTGTGCTAATAGTCGTCTTCCTTCCAAATTTTCCAGCTCTTCCAGACGGAGTTTAGCATTTTCTTCAGTAGTAATTTTGTTGGCAACAGCAACTCTGAGAGACGGAAGTTGCACTTCTAAAGGAAGAACGACTTCGGACCCGTACACGAGGGCGTAAGGAGTAGACTGTGTTGGAGTTCTGAACGTTGTTCGGTAGGCCCATAAGGCTTCTAATAACTGCTCGTGCCAATTTCTTTTATTTTCATTTAGAGTTTTCTTTAGAATTTGGACGAGAGTCTTATTAAAAGCCTCGGCCAGGCCGTTTGCTCGAGGATAATATATTGTAGAGTACCGCCAATCTATGCCATGTCTTCTGACAAAATTATTAATTTTGGTACTTTTGAATGCAGACCCATTATCCGAAATTATTCTGCGTGGTACACAAAAACGATAGACAACTTGATTTTTGAAGAATTGTAACACATGATACGCTTTCACTTTTCTGAGCGGTACAGCCTCTGCCCATTTTCAAAGTAATCGGTAGCTGCTAAGATAAATCGGTGTCCTTTTGAAGATGGAGGATCTATAGGACCCACCACATCTGTGCCCCAACACTCAAACGACCACGACGCGACCGTCGGGTGGAGCACATTAGGGGGTTGGTGTAAGACCACTCCATGTATGTGACATTGATGGCAGCTTTTGGCGATTTTCATACAGTCGGTCATCATCGCAGGCCAGTAGTATCCTAGCCTTTTGATTTTCATTTTCATCTTAGGACCTGACTGATGAGCGCCACAAAGTCCTGAATGTACCTCCTTCACGATTTCTTGAGATAACAGTACAAGGACAGCTGATTCTTTCAAGACTTCTTCTGAATCAGAAAATTCCAGCTCTATTGCAATTGGCGATCCTTGAAACTCTAGAATAAGTGTTTCATCTTCCATACAACAGCTGTCATTATCTGTATCTGTTTCTAAATCATCATTGCACATGTCAGTGTTCTGTACGATTTGAGAATTGTTATTATGATTAAAATTAGCATCAGAGTTAGGTTGGTTATCGTCAATCACATCACCAACAGAAACAACCAAAACGTAGCCGAAATGAAATTCCATAGTATTACGTGCTCCTGGTGGAGCGAAGAAAAAATCATACAAAGTCAACGGTTTGAGAAATTTCTCTCCCAAATCCGTAACAACTAATCTCGGACCAACGACTCATCTTTTGAGTTGACTTTTCAATCTTTTCTTCCATAACTTGTTCATTCTTCTCTTGAGATTTATTTTTTGCCCCAATCAATAACACTGGTTCAGCAGGTTCTGGATCTTGAATTACAGCTTGTGTTGAAGCATTCTGGAACTGACTCAATATCTTCTTTGAAGATTTAGTCCATACTGTACTCCATCCATCATTGGTTGTATATGGATCAATTGGAACAATATGATCAACCGAGATTGTATTGATTGAACCTTTTTCAGGTTCTCTCATATACTCTTTCGGGATTGTTATGTTCCCTCTCGTGAGATTATTTTCCAACTAATTCTTGAAAACAAAGCAAATTTCTATAGTATGTCCAATCATTCTGTGATATGGGCAGTATAGCGGATGATCTTTCTTATCAACCTCATCAGGTTTCTTAGGTTCAGGTAATTTAAATTCAGCTTTCTTAACCAAATTCCAAAACATCTTGCCAACTGCTTCATCTTTGAAAGAGTATACCCTACTTAATCGTTCCGCTAGAGCCAAAGTTGGTTTCTCGTTCATCGGGGGAGGTCTCTGTTGTGAAGACTGTGGATTATACTGCTGAAGCAGTTGATGAGTCTGTCGAGGTTGTTCTATCTTTATCTGTATTGGTTGTTTGCCTTTATCAATAGTTACAACAGTCACAGATTTCTTCTCGAAAGCTTTTATTGGTTTCTGTTTCTTGGTCTTTTCAATAAAACCAAGTTGTTTCGCTTCTTCTTTTAGACTTGCAGCTTTACTGAGCAATTTTTCAAATGTCTTGATCGTAAATCCTTTAAGGAGGAATGCTACCTGTCCATGAATACTCTTCAATAAAATTTCAATTGCATGTTGTTCTTGGAGCTCGAGGTTCGTACTTCATGCTCGGATTCCTCCATCGCGTAATATAATCCACCAATGTTTCGTCCGGTTTTGTTTCTCGACCACAAGATCACCAACGGTGATATGGTGTTGAGCTCCGAAAAACCGTTTAATGAAAAGATTTTCTAATTCTGCGAAAGTCTTGACCGATCCATTCGGTAATTCTGCATACCAATCAAAAGCAACACCTTAGAGGCTACTCACAAATTGTAGGAACAATAGTGCATCGTTTCCTCCTGCATTACAGCAACTGGCCCGAAAATGTGCGACATGTTGTTGTCGGCATATTTTTAGGTTGTGTGTTGTATTTTTGAAAAGAGAGTCGCCTACAAAAATTGTCGGCGAATTTTAATTTAATTTAAATAAATAATTTGAAAAGTAGTATTTGATTTTAAAAATAATTTTGAATTTGAGAATTTTAAGATATGAAATCAAACCGATCTCACATCCCGAATAGTTTATATAAACGAGCGCCGCACCACAAACCGTGTATCTATCCCGAAGAATAGACACACCGCTCGATAATGGGGCTCGATTAAATAAGCTGGAAAGGTTTGTGACATCCGTTTGGTCTCGCGAACCAATTTTATAAGCCGACAAATTCCCTATTTAATATGAAACTATTAAACGAGGTTTATATTACTCAGGTTCTTAAAGTTCCCTATAAGGGCAAGCCCCTATAGTTAATTACATCTTAAGTGACGGGAATCACCTAAGAAAACTCTCGATAATAATCAATAATTTGCTCTCAAGAATTTCAAAGTTTAAGTTTTTCAAGGGGTTGAATTTTGGAATTTCAATAGGGAATGGATCAAATTTGGAACATTTTTTATTTTGGGAATTCAAAGGAAGAAAAGTAGGAGAGATCACAGATTCGAAGCGGACTTCGGTAATCTCCCGACTATCCTATTGTTTGGCTTGAATTTAGGAAAGTCCTAATATTTATTTAATGTTTTAATCTTGCCAATTTTAATTAATTAGGGCTTATATTTATATGATAGAATCATACAAATAGCCTAGAAGATATGAGGGTTTATGTCGTATCGGACGACTACCTCGGAATCTTAAGACCGGTTAGGGTTTAATTTGCAATGCAAATGCCTAACGAAGAATTGAGGATTTATGTTGCACTAAGCAAACTACCTCGAAGTCCTATGGCTTGGTTATTTAATTCTAAGAATGGTTTTGCTGATGTAGATTTCAGTTTTGCTGACGACGATGGCCGTGCTGCCCACCATGCTCCGAGCTCCTTGTTGTTGCAGAGGTTTTAGTTTTAGAAATCATAAATCAGGAGGTGAGAGAAGTGTTCTGGTTTAGAGAAGTCTTAATTTCCAAGTATTTTTTATGTTTTAATTAAAACGAGATCTTAAAGTTGATTAAACGGAACCGATTAAGATCCCACGGTTCCGTCATCCCGACACCGTTATTTTCATCGAATTCACTTAGTCCGGATGAATTTGCTAAACTCGACTAAATGAGTTCCGCACTTTCATTTAGACCGTAGGAAATCCGTTAGCAACACGTGGGTTACATCATCCGAGGTATTCCCGATCATTCAATGAGACGTTTTAATTTAGTTGTAGTTGTAGTTTTGTGTTCTGTTTGTGATTAAATTTTGAGTTGTCTTATATTTTGAAATGTTGTGGAGGTGAATTTTATCTTGTAGTGTCTTTTAATTTAGTTATGGGTTTCAGTTTTGGTTTCTGTCCTAAAGGTGTCGGTTTTCATGCAACTGTTGTTTATCATGCAAGAAAAGTAAAGTACAGTGCATGTAAGTAAATTGCAATAAAGTAAATTGCAATAAAGTAAAAGCGTACCTGGAGAGTCTTCCCGTCATTCCAAGCTGCACTTAAAATACAGTTAGAATATTTAAGTAAGTTCCTAGGTAAAGCTAAGGGAAAAGGTTTATGTTTTTCTACCAAGTTCCTAATCCTATAGCTAGTCGTTTCCTATGACGTCTAGGTTCTTTGTGTTTTTGGTTTTAAAGACGATTTTCTTCATCAAAGAACAATTAAGTTCAATTGTTCTTGTAAATATCCTATCATATTGAGGAAGTGCTTAAGAAGAATCTTAAACATCTTTTCGATATTTCTAGGATTGTTTTAAGTCCAAATGAATTTAATTGTGTAAATGAATCAATCGTCCGGGGTTTTCAAGTTTTGTTTACTTGCTCGAGTGAACTAGAACATTTGAATGTCCTATAAGTGAAGTAACATTTCATTTTAATGTTCTATTTAGGAGTTATGATAACTAAGACTCCTAAGGGCAAAATGATATTTAATGATTTGTGATTCAAATTTAAGTTCAAATTAATGATTTAAGTTTGGAATAGTGTTCAAGTTATTTTAGATTTATTTCTTCATGTCTTAAGTGATGTTATTTAATTTAACTTAATTTAATTTAATTTATTTTAATTTATTTAATTTAATCTGATTTGATTTAATTTAATTCGATTTAATTTATTTGATTTAATTTCTTAATTTAATTTAATTTATTTGATTTAATTTCTTAATTTAATTTAATTTATTTGATTTAATTTCTTAATTTAATTTAATTTAATTTTAATTTAATTTAATTTAATTTTTAATTTGATTTAATTTAATTTAATTTAATTTATTTTAATTTATTTTAATTTAATTTAATTTCATTTAATTTAATTTAATTTAATTTCATTTATTTATTTAATTTAATGTATTTAATTCATTTAATTTAATTTAGTTTGTTTATTTGATTGGACTTAATTTTAATTTAATTTAATGCAACTTTTAATCTTGATTTAATTTAATTTAATTGAGATTTTTTTGAAAGAGTTTAATGATTTAATTTAATTTAATGATTAAGTCTTTTAATATTTTAAATTTGAGTTATCATTTTAATTAAGAGATGATTAATTTAGGGATTTTTAAATTAAAGAATAAGTCTCTTCCTAATAATGTCCCTATTTTAATAATTCCAAATTTATTATTCTTCCAAATTCAATTAATTATTTAATTAAAGTTTAATCATTTTAAATTACTTAATGGGTTTCTACCCTTTAATTATTTAATTTCAATCATCCAAATCAGATTAGGATCAAATATTTTACTTGTTAATTTTTATGAGACCTAAAATTTTAATTAAGGGTTAAAATTTTAATTACCATTTTGCCCTTTAAGCCTAATAATTTCATAACTCACTAAGTTGAACTCAAATGAACTTGAAATTTTTATGAGACTTCACTCATATGTCAATAAAGACATGAGAGGAGAAAATGTGATTTTTTTTTGCATTTAATTTATTTATATAATTATTTTTAGTAGAAAATAGAGATTTTCAAGGAAAATTCAATAACATGACCAAGGGAAAGTTTCTGTCCTTAAGAAAATTAGGGGACATTCCTAATGACCAGAGGACCACTTGGACCAAATTTTGTAATTTTTTGAATTATATTTTATTTATTAGAATTATTTTAAGTTCTGGAGTATTAATTAATTTAAAAATAAAATAAATATTGAAAAATAAATTTTATAATTTTTAAAATTCTCTCTGATGTCAAGGATTCTAGAGAACCAAACTTTGCAATTTTCTGATTTTTTCTTTGATTTATTATAATTATTTTGGTGAAAATGCTAGAAAATACATTTTTTTTTATTTTAAAATTACCCTAGAGCTTTAAAAATTAATATCTCACTAAATAGACCTAGGAAAAATATGGGACTTGTTCCTAAGTGATTAAAATTCAAAATATAACATTTTGGTGAATTTTATTATTTTTATGATTTTTATTATTTTTTAATTATTAAAAATATTAAAATAATATTAAAAATCAACTTTTTTAGAAAATTGAAATTTTAATTTTCCTAAACTCCCCTGATATCAGAGAGACTCCAAAACCAATTTGGTGAATTTTTGAAAGATATTTTGAAAGTTATGAATTTTTAAAGTTTAAAATGGCTAAGTGGCTTAATCGACCCAATTAGTGGGGCTAACCAAGTCCAATTGACCTCAAATTTTTATGGTGGGTTCCTCTGATCCTAAAGGTCAGTGGAGAATTGATTTCAAGTCAATTTGATCTATGGTTAACTCTAATTAATTAGAAACCTATTTTAGGTGTTTAAGCCAATTAGGGTTAATCTTAGTGAATTAACTCAAATCCTATTTTTCCTAGGGTCCTCTCGGTCATATGGAACATCACCAAATTTTCCTAGAATTTATTTCACAACATGCTAATTTTTGAAATTAAAATACTTAAAACAGCAACATGCATTTGAAAAATCAATAACTTTTCACAGAGATGGCCTCTGACCCTGGAAAATTCAGGGAATGTTCCCAAGTTCAGAGGCTTCAAAAGCCCTATGGTCTCATGTCATGGTGAATTGTATACATGCATGGAGAATTAAAACAATGCAGGGAGTAAATAATTAATTAAAAATAAAATACTTGATGAAATTAAATGATTTCTTTTCCACATTATTC
Organism: Papilionanthe hookeriana x Papilionanthe teres; assembly: GCA_022702705.1. Classification (NCBI taxonomy): domain Eukaryota; kingdom Viridiplantae; phylum Streptophyta; class Magnoliopsida; order Asparagales; family Orchidaceae; genus Papilionanthe; species Papilionanthe hookeriana x Papilionanthe teres. Next base: position 153,226,738 of record CM040426.1, read on the forward strand.
TCCTCTGTTCACTCGAGCAAGAGGGTATTTTTATTTTATTTTTATGATTTTCCTACACAAAGATATGAATTTTCAAAGTTACGGGAATTAAATAAATAGAAAATACCCTATTTTTCTATTTATCCACGCGGCGCCGCGTCGACCTCGGCATCTCCGAAATGCCGCGTGGCGCGCTCCCATTCGACGCCGCCATCCGAGTCGGCGGCCCGGGCCCCGCGGTTCTCGTACCGTCTCTCCGGTCCGACGCCATCCGAGCGCGTCCTTCCGCGCGTGTATTAAATGGACGGCATCCGTTCATCGTCCCCAAGTGTCCTCGCCCGAGAGCCGTCCACACTAAATCCTTAAGATCTCGCTCGATACTCAACGATTTTTATGTTCTTATGCTCTATGGATTCGTCTTGAAGAGACGAACACATCCATACGGTTATCATGCATTGAAATTAAGGCATTTGAGATGGAGAATCTCCGAAGCTCGGGATGAAGAATTAATTCATACCTTAGCTGCGAGAGGTGAAGCCTCGATCGAGAGATGCTTGGCACGTTCGTTGGAGCTGCAGGAGGCTAGGGATGAAGCACAGGGATGTGGTGAATTGCCTAGGTGTGATTTCCACCAAAGCTGATCACAACCTTTGGAGTCTGGAACAACTGGGTGACCTGGAGATGGGGCTTTTGCTGGTAGACACCTTCCCTTGGCCTGGTGCAGGTGTAGGATCAATCAATTTGGGGATTGGTCCACTGTGGGGGAGTGTCCTGGTTTTGGGCTTGGATTTCAACTCTGAAATTGAGCTCGCGAGAGGAAATGGCGGGGGGATCTCTGCGGGGATCAAGTGCTCTGTGTATGAGGAGGGGTCTGGAACAATTTTGGCAGAGTTTTGGCAAGGTTTGTGCAACTCTCCTCTCATGGCCGAGAGGGTGAGGGGTTTAAATAGGCATGGCTGGAGGGCCTCCCAGGGGGAGTTAAGGGCTGGGATCAGCTGCTCATGGCAAGTGAAGAACAGCTGCAATGGCCACTGGGCATGGGGCAGCTCAGCAGGTGAGAATTCCAAGCTTGGATTGACTTGGACCTCTCGGCCATGGAGTTTTCCGGCGGCGGGGTGGGCGGCGGCGAGCGAGGGTCACCCTCGGGGTCGGGTGGGTCGGGGTCGGGTGTTTGTGCGAAGCGATTGGCAAATGCCGAGTGTAAAGAGCTTGGATTGAAATGGAATGGGGGGAAGACCATTTTGGATCTAAATGGGTCAACTCACCCATTTGGGCTTGGTGCACCCCTCGAGGTGGCTTTGGGTGCTTGTGGGGGATCAAAGGGATCGAGCTTGGTTTGGCATGGAGAAGTCTCGATCCAAATATATTTGGATTAAATTTAGGTTTAGGTGAATCATGATTAAGGCTAATGAGCTTTAGGGATTAAGGAAAGGGGCCCTCCTTCCTACCCAATATGGTATGGTGACATGTAAAGAGGCTCTCATGGCTTCCATGTGGCTCATGCATGGCTTCATGGCTCACCTTTGGCTTAGGGAAAGCTTGGTCGATTTCATGAAAATGGGTTTTAAGAATTTTTGGTAATTTGGTGTAAAATTTGGATGGTTTGTCATATGGCTTTGTTTAGAAAGATTTGATTGCTGATTTAAGACTTAGGAATGATTTTAATTAAGTGAGGATGAGATGAGATTGTAATGTGGGCTTTAGGATGGGCTTTTAAAATGGTTTAGGAAAGTGGGCTTTTGAATTTTAAAATGGATTTTGGGATGAAATTTTGGTAAAGGCTTGGGCCAAATAAATGTTGGGTTTAGTTTAGAGATGTGTCATGAGTGGTTTGAAACAAATTTGAAGTGATTTGGGTTTGAATTGGTTTGAATTTGGGTTTAATTGGTAAGTGGGCTAAAGTGGACCAAAATGGGCTACCATGGGCCAAAGTTGGGCTAGAATTGAAGTTGATGTGAAATTAATGTTGGGAAATGTTTATGGGAGTGTTTCAAAGAGGTTTTGGCTTTGGTTGGGTTTTGATTTTGGGGTTTGGGCTCATTTGGGCTAGGTTTGGGTTTAGGTCGAAATGGGCCTTTTTGATTTTGGGTTGAATTTGAGTGGGGTTTGGGTCTAAATTTTGGGCAAATCATGCTAGTGTTTTGTTTATGGGGATGTAAAGGAAGGTTTAGAAAAGATTTGGGGTTAATTGGAGTTGAATTGGGTGAGTTTGGGTTAGGTTTGGGTCATGGGTCCAAATTGGGCTTTAAGGCCAAAAGTGAGATTGGACCCAAATTTCAATCAAATTAAGCTTGGCTTTGGTCTAGATTGGTGTTTGGGATGTTGAATTGCAGTTTAGAATCGAATTGGATCAGAATTTGGGTCAATTGGGTAGGTTAGGTTTGACATTGGGTTTACTTTGGGTTAAAATGGGTCGAATTGGGGGTTTTGATAAAAGTGGGGTAAATTGACAAAATTGGCCCATGGTGTAGTTGAACAAAATGAAATTGGGAATATTTGGGATTTTCTGGAATTTTCTGGGAATTTTCTGAATTTTTGGATTTTTGGGTCAAAAGGGGTATTTTGGGTATTTGGAAGGTATTGGGAGGGTATTCTTGGAATTTTTGGTATTTTTGGCTAGGAATGGTCAATTTGAGTAATGTGGAAATGTTTAGGAATGGTTTTGAGGAATTTTGGGTAATTTGGAAATTTTTTGAGAAATTTGGGTAGTTTCAAGGGCATTTGGTAGGGTTGGTGGGTGTAGGGTCCTGGGGGTCAAAAATTGAAAATTTGGAAAATTGAAGATTGGGTGGATATAAGTGAAATGAAATCATTTTTGTTGAGCCATGAAGCCATATCAAGCCCATATGAGCCATGAAGGGACTCATTTGAGGCATTCACTATGTTGTTCCTAACCCTCTTAGCCAGGGCTTAGGGGTTAAGGACCATCCATGTGAATCACCTACATGAGTCAGGAGGTCAAGTCGGGTATGGGTGTGTTTTTGGGAGGTGTGTGAAAGTGTAGTGCATAGGTGTAGTGTATGTGTAAGTCAGCCCTTCACCAGACCAGGCCACCTAGGGCAGTCCTAAGGCCAAAGAGTCCTATAGGAACTCATCCTTTAAACTTCCACATTTGATTTCAACCCTCTAGGTGATTAGGGGTCTATAGTCGAGTTTGTGGAGTTTACGGGGAGTTAGGAAGTGGTTTGAATTTCTAAAAGGTGGGTCCCAATTCTAGTCCTCTAAGATAGTCGAAGGAAAAGCCTGAGGCTAGATCCTAAGTACTAAAGAGAAGAAGAGAAGACCTCATCAAAAATGAGGTCAACAAATGGACCCCCAATAGGTGTGGTGAGCTGACGGAGCACACCGCACGTATTGGTGTTGACCGAAGCGATCAACAAAACCAACACAGATGTCCAAGTAACAAACTTAGGACGAAGTAGAAGGGTTTCCGCTGGGGAGTGTCAAGTATATCTCTGAAACTGGAGATTCTTGAACTCTCGCTGGGGAAAGGGAAAGGAGGTGAATCCCAAATCACATGATCTGGGAGAATTTTGATTTAGATTTCATTTTGTTTCATGTTCAAGTCATGATGTTGTGAGTTTAGATTTCAATTTGGAGTTTCAATTTAGATTGAAGTTTGTCAAGATTAATTTGAAGGAATTTGATTTGAAATGAAAATTGGAATTTTGAAGTTTTAGATGTAACATCTTCAACCCCAAAAGAAGATCGAATCGATTGGATTGAGTCATTGCAATGAGGAAAGATCTCAGAGTAATGTGGTATTGGATGTAAAATCCGTAACCTCAAGAGTTTGAATTGATGTATTTCAGTGCAATAGGAAGAGAATCCTAAAGCAGTGCAGTCTTGGATGTAAAATCCTCGACCCAAAAGTTTGAATTTGATGTATTTCAGTGCAGTAGGAAGAGAATCCTAAAGCAGTGCAGTCTTGGATGTAAAATCCTCGACCCAAAAAATTTGATTTGATGTATTTCAGTGCAGTAGGAAGAGAATCCTAAAGCAGTGCAGTCTTGGATGTAAAATCCTCGACCCAAGAGTTTGATTTGATGTATTTCGGTGCGGTAGGAAGAGAATCCTAAAGCGAGTGCGGTCTTGGATGTAAAATCCTCGACCCAAGAGTTTGATTTGATGTATTTCGGTGCGGTAGGAAGAGAATCCTAAGCGATGCGAGTCTTGGATGTAAAATCCTCGACCCAAAAATTTGATTTGATGTATTTCAGTGCAGTAGGAAGAGAATCCTAAAGCAGTGCAGTCTTGGATGTAAAATCTTCGACCCAAGAGTTTGGTTTGATGTATTTCAGTGCAGTAGGAAGAGAATCCTAAAGCAGTGCAGTCTTGGATGTAAAATCCTCGACCCAAAAATTTGATTTTGATGTATTTCAGTGCAGTAGGAAGAGAACCCTAAAGCAGTGCGGTCTTGGATGTAAAATCCTCGACCCAAGAGTTTGAATTGATGTATTTCGGTGCGGTAGGAAGAGAATCCTAAAGCGATGCGATCTCGGATGTAAAATCCTCGACCCAAGAGTTTGAATTTGATGTACTTCGGTGCAGGTAGGAAGAGAATCCTAAAGCGGTGCGGTCTCGGATGTAAAATCCTCGACCCAAAGGTTTGAATTTGATGTATTTCGAGTGCAGTAGGAAGAGAATCCTAAAGCAGTGCAGTCTTGGATGTAAAATCCTCGACCCAAAAAGTTTGAATTTGATGTATTTCAGTGCAGTAGGAAGAGAATCCTAAAGCAGTGCAGTCTTGGATGTAAAATCCTCGACCCAAAAGTTTGATTTGACGTATTTCAGTGCAGTAGGAAGAGAATCCTAAAGCAGTGCAGTCTCGGATGTAAAATCCTCGACCCAAGAGTTTGAATTTCATTCCAACTGCGAAGATACATCATACATCTGAGTCCGGAATATATTTCATACAATCCATGTGTATTCAAAACTTGACCGTGTATGATCTTCGTTGATCCATCTAAAGAAGCATCTCGTCAAAAGTCCATGTCCGAATAAGAAGATACATGGTCAATAACATCACCTTCCAAGCCATCCTTGGCAAGGATGCCGTATGGATGTACACGGAGGTGTGATATTTTCCATGTAACTCGCGCCGTAAGGCCTGAGGCTCTCTAGCTCCTAGTTCCGTCGGAAATGGCAAGGTATCCTTCGTCGTCCATCCTTCCCGAACGTAACTGAAATCCTCTTTACCGTACTCCTATGCAATGCTTGGCGATATCTCGCTCCGTTACTCCTTCGCATCATGACGCAACCTACCGTGGTATCTTCACCGGCCTCGGAACTCACTCCGGCCCGCTATCCTGTGAGGCCGTATCCGAACATGATGTCGCACTCGCTCGGAAAGAGATCGTGCAGAAAGGCCCGACAAAATCACATGATCAATGTGTAGTATACAATACCCCGTTCACAGATGTCGATGACGCAACACAGTATGCGCTCACGCACTTCATGTTATCAATCTCTTTACCATTCTCTCGATGACTAATGGCATCGTCCATCATTGGCGCATCTTATATTCTCATGTATTTCCTTCCGTCTTCTACAGTGTCAGAATAAAGATCCACATTGTATCGTGATTCTTCCTTTCCCCGGCATCCATCTCCGGGCTCGAGTATGTGTTTTTCAGCGGCCTGCTTCGCCTACTTTCTTTTCTAAATCCCGGATGCAATCCACGATTTGTTGCCGCTCACTTCCGAGAATACGTCCGTATGTAATTCGAGGCCCTCCAAGATATTGATTCTTCGTCTCTAATCCTTTCAAAGTATTCAAAGGTTTTCTTCAACATTTCGCATCTTCCAGCCTCGTATTCCGGAATGATCTGGCAGATGGCAAGGCTCGGTGACGTATTGTGGGATATAAGGTTCGATCCCTTCACGTTCTCCCCGCATACCTTGGCCTCGTGGATGATGTCCGTCGACATCCCCCGGGTTGCTCGCAACAAGGTCATGCATCACCTGTGGTTCTATCCGGCGGCGTAGTAGCCTTCTTTCTTCTCGGTCTTTGTGTGATTTCTCCGGTTCTTTCCGTCATCCTAGGAGCCGGCCTTTCTTCGGTTCCCGGTGAACCGGTCCTCGAAGTGTATGCACTCGTCATTAGCAACTCGCCTCGTCGTGCTGATCCGCCTAGTTTCGTCAACATCTTACGGATACGGCGATTCTTATTTCTTCGTTGCGTTGCCGTGAGAGTAGCTCTCCGAACCTCTCGAATCTCCGTGGGCGCGGCGCCGACAAGCCCGCCCTCCGCCGTAGCGACTACGTACTTCATTTTCTTATCTTCTTCAATATTTGTCTTTCTTTTCTTGTTGCTAGACGGCGTGGCTCGCTCACCCACTTTCATTATCGTACGTCCAGCAATTCTTCTCGATCAACCGGGACCTGGGCCACTTTCTTCGTATCGTAGGCCTCGTCGGTGCGAACCGAGTCATCTCGATTATCGCTCCATCTTTCACCCTCTTTTCATCAAGTGCAAGGCTTACGCCATTCTTAAAGTTTAAGACCAACCGCCGCTCGACATTTCCCCGCGAAGAGACAAGGAAAAGGATCGTGGCTGTACTAAGAACAAGAACATCAAGAAATGTTTATTACATCTGCTTTTATTATTATTTTTTATATTTTCAAACTTAACAGGAATGAAGTGGGATAAAATTAGGTAAGAGATTTCGATTCTTAAAAGAGAAAAACAAGAAAAACTTTATTATCGTGATTTTATTTATTTTAGCACATTTTATTATTTTTTTGCTCCTAATTCTACCATAAGTAATCACTTCACCCGTGTTTCTAGATGGAAAGTTCATTCCTTCGAAACATCGCAAATAATACTTTTTCAAGTATCGTCTATCGATCGGGAAGATATGTCGTTCTCCTCGGCAATTCACTAGCTGGCAGGAACCTCCCCGAGTATACCGCTTCAACCACAAACGGTCCTTCCCAAGTGGGTTCAAATTTTCCTCCTATCTTCGCGGTGTGCAAGGATAGGTCTTTCGAGAACGAGAACTAAATCACCAACTTCAAGGTTCTCGGCGGACCAGTTTATCATGGGCTCGAACCATCTTAGCTCGGTATAATTCTAATTGCTGCTACTGCAGTCTTTTCCTTCCGTGCTTTCTAATTCTTCGAGTCGTAATTGGGCGTTTCTTCAGTTGCAGGATTTTATTTGCAACTGCACTCGAAAGTGAAGGGAAAGCTGAACTCTAAAGGTAACACTGCTGACTCCATACACCGCAGCGTAAGGTGTAGCTTGCGTAGGAGTTCGAAGGTTGGGTCCGGTAGGCCCATAAGGCTTCTAACAACTTCTCGTGCCAATTTCTCTTATTGTCGTCTAAAGTCTTCTTTAAAATTCGAACGAGAGTTTTATTAAAAGCCTCAGCCGAGCGTTTCGCTCTCGGGTAGTAAATTGTCGAGTATCGCCAGTCGATTCCGTGTTCCCCGACAAAATTATCGATTTGTGTGCTTCCGAATGCTGACCCATTATCCGAGATGATCCCGCGCGGCACTCAAACGGCATAATATGGTTCTTTAAAAATTGTAGCACGCGACGTGCTTTCACTTCTTACAACTCGCCGCCCACTCGGAAAAGTAATCCGTAGCCGCAAGAATGAAGCGATGTCCTTCGACGACGGCGGTTCTATCGGACCTACTCATATCCGTGCCCCAACATTCAAATGGCCACGATGCAATTGCCTGATGTAGCACACTGAGGCCGGTGCAAACCACCCGCGCACTCGGCATCGGGTGATGCTTCGGCGATTTTCATGCGTCATCATCGAGGCCGTAGTACCCTAGTCTTTTAATTTTCATTTTCATCTTTGGACCCGATCGGTGAGCGCCACAGAGTCCCGAATGCACCTCCTTAACAATTTCACGGGCTTCGGACTCGCTGCACCTACCCACATTTGATCAAAAGACTTTCGTATAATGTGTTGTTTACTAATGCGAGGATGCAGTTCTTTTCGTATCCGATGGGCTAACGACTTATCATCCGGCAGTTTTCCCGTTTGCAGTACTCCATTAATGGCCGTCGCCAATCTTCCGTGTTTTCCGTCACCGGCCGCAATCGATCCTTTTTCCTTCGATTTCCGTGTATCGTGTCTATGCCGAAGCCGTGATAGGACCCTACGTCCCGTGAACTCGACACTTCCACTGATTCATCTTGCAACAGCAAATTCTTTGCGAGACGAGCTAGCGCATCCGCGTAGCATTTTCTTCCCCGGGGAATTTTGCAGATTGTCACATTCGAATCGTTCCAACAAATTAGGACAAGACATCGGAAGTATCGTCGAGTCTTGGTTTTAAAATTCGTATTGTCCGGCGATCTGCTTCATCGGATTAACTCGTGAATCCCCGTAGATGTTGATGTCCGGTTATCCCCATTCGAATGGTTAATTCCGGTCTCCGTTATGAGGGCTTCGTATCTTCGTTGTTCGTACACCCGTCCGTCAAGCGGTAGGAGTATCTTAACATCCCCCGCTCCGGTGTTGCGTGAAAGATTAGCCCGATTCCTGCCTTGCATCGGGCACTACTACTTGCGATTCTTCGTCCTTGTGCGCTGAAGATGCTCCGTCGAAATATAATTCCCAACGTCGATCATCAAGGTCTTCTAGATTCATTATTCGTTCATCCGGCGCATCGTCATCGAGAGGCGATTCCGCCGCAAAGGGTGTGCCGCAAGGAAGTCTCAAGGCTTGTCCCCACGCACAAGAGGCACGAAAGTTATATCAAAATTGCAACAATATCATCGACCATCTCGGGCAAGTCTCGTCGGAAAGCGTTGGACGGGTCATCAAGTATTGCAACGGATTAAACTCTAGATCGGCCGACCTTACGAGAAAGCATGTACGTTCGAGCTTTTCGAGCGGCGAAGATCAGGGCCAAACAATGCTTTTCAATTGCGGGATACTCCATTTCCGTCGGCGTAAACGACGACTAAGTAATAAAGAGCATTTTCTTTACCCTCATCATCGACCTCGCTACCGTGCTCCGAGAGTCGTCTAAAGCCGCGTATAAAGTATTAGCGTCTACCCGAGATCGGCCAGTTAAGACAGAGTGTCATTAAATATTACGAATGTCTCGGCGTCCCCTCTCGCATTTCTCTTCCCAAATAAATTCGGCGTCCTTTTTAACTAGTGCCGAGAAAGGCCGACACCTACCGATGTGCTCGGTATAAAGCGTCGAAGATATGCCAAACTTTCCTCGAAAAGATCGTAGTTGTTTTAAGGTTTCGGGAGGCCGCATTTCTAAGATGGCTTTAATCTCTCCGGGTCGATTTCAATTCCACGATGCCTGACAACGAATCCTAAGAATTTCCCGTGAGTGCGACGCCGAAGGCGCATTTTAAGGATTCATCTTAAGGTTAAATTGCCTTAATCGTTCGAAAACAATTCTCAACCGCGCGTGGTTTGCCCTTACTTTGCTTTCGATGACGACATCGTCCACGTAGCATTCGACTCGATCGTGGATGAGATCATCAAAAATTCTTGTCATTGCTCTTGGTAGGTTGCTCCCCGCGTTCTTCGCCTCCGAATGGCATCACCGTGTAAAGAAATACCCGATCGGCGTTCGAATGCCGTAAGCTTTTCATCTTCTCGGAGCCATTTTTATTTGGTTGTATCCCGAAGATCCATCCATGAATGAGAATATTTCGTGCGTTGAAGCGATGTCGATCATTAATTCCGGGATCGCAGAGGAAATTCATCTTTCGGACATGCTTCGTCTAAATCTTCCAAATCCACACAAATTCCGACCGACCATTCTTCTTTCCCCGACCGGTACCACGCCGGCTAACCAAGCTCAGTATTGTTCTTCACGGACAAATTTAGCGTCTATTAACTTTTTAACTTCACCATGACTCGTTGTTCGATTTCGACGCATTCTTCCGGACTCATTCGATCGGTCGTGCGGGTCCAATTTTGGCTTATTGACCGCGACCTTCCGTGAGCTAAACTCCGCATCTCATCGTAGCTCCAAGTTGCAAAATGTTTCGATCCATTAATAACTCGATTATTTCTTCGAAGCTTTATCGAGTAAAGAGTTAACAAAGGTAGGTTCCAGTTTCGCTAGTACCTAAGTTAACTTCTATTAACTCATCTATCGTATTCGATTTCTTCTTCGAATTCTGTGCGGAGCGTATCCAATTTGTAAATCTTCGAGTTCGTTCCCGTAGTTTGCGCTATTGACTTACAGTGACAACCAAGCAAAAATTCAAGATCATCAACCGACCCTACCGCGCCGAACCCGAGACCATGTTTTGTGTCAGCGACGACCGAGTTATTCCATAAATTTTCAAAACGTTGTGATTGACCTTGTCCTGCCGAGGTAAGAAACCACGCTGAATTAAATTTTGAACACAGAGAGTACCACCAAAAGGCAATTCCATTAATTCTGCGAGTAGCATCTTCAAATTGTACATTATTTTCGCTGAGAAGAAGCACCACGTAGAATTTGATTGGTTTCGTACCACCGCTACGTATCTCTTCGACTCCATACTCGATCTTATTAGAATGGACGGGGTCAGGGTCATAGCATGCATAGTGGTTAATCTTCTCGTACATCGATTTATATTCTTCGTCTCTTTCATCTTCGATAGATTTTTAATTTGCGGCTTTTCTCGTCTCTATTTGCCGCCGCTCTTTGCTCGATTTCTTCTTCTTCGTAACTATCTTCCCAATCGACATTAATGGTTGGTTTCCTCTCGTCCAATCGTCTCTAATGTCTCTACCACGACCTCGTCCCGCCGACCTCGATGCGAGTCGTGGAGAAACCTTCACCATCTCGCCGGTAGTGGAGGCGAGCGACTGGCTGACTAGAACTTCGGTGTCTTCGTTGTCCCAAACTTTCTTTGCTTCATTTGTTATAGTATCTCCGGGAGAAGATCGTTTCTTCGGCGGTGCATAATAAGCCGCATCCTCGTGGATTCCACTTGCTGTACGGAGAATGGCTGTAAGTCACCTTCGATACCCGTTCCTCCATCGTAGCATTTCCGATGCACCGATGTAGAGACGATGGTACCATCCCGTTTTCATGTATCCATGGTCGGCTCCGCAGAGCGTTGAACGATGTTTCGAATCAATTATGTGAAATTTCGCTTGGCTGTTCGTTTAAGTCACCGGCCTTCATCGTTAGCCGTCATCGAGCCGAGGGCTCTTTCTCCTTTCCTCGTCGAATCCTCTTAATAACATTTCGTCTCTGCCCGAGCTCGCGGGCATCAATTTCCAAGTATGCTAGCGTTCGAAGATTCATTATATTGATTGATGCCCCCCGGATCCACCACTCCGGAGAGTGTAAATTTTCCAATTGTAACCGAAATGTACACACGGGTCAGATCTCGTCACCCGCGCAGTCGTCGTCTCATGGCTGCAACACTCCGTCGTTCCTTTAACGAGCAAACCTCATCTAAGGACTCTCCGCCATTTGAGCTAAGCAAATTTCTCGGATCAAGTAAGGCCTCGTATCGCAGCTTCTCTCATCTCCTTCGATAAGATGAGAGCGCTGCGTATGCTAGTCTGGCCGGTAGCTTCTCAAGATGGGGGCTACACGCCGAGTCTACTTGTTTTCATGTGTCTCTCGCTTCTTCTCGAGAGTTTTCCGCTGCTGTCTTTCCCGAACAACCACCGCTTTCCTTCGTCTTTGGACCCATCCTCGGAGGTAGAACTTTTCCAATTTCTGCTGACTTCGTAATTCTCCGAATCTATTGCCGAGCTCGCTGTCTTTCGAATCGGAATGTCGCTCTCGGATTAGCTTCAGATCAAGGCCGAATTTATCGCGGATCGGAGCTCCTCGAAACTCGCAGATAGATTCGTTGCTTGTTGAACTCTCGTAGCCTCCTTGATGGATGTCTTTCTCGTTATTTTGCTCGTCTTATGATCGTGTATGATTCGTGAATTGTCGTCGGTATCGAAATCGATATCCGGATTATCGTTAGTTACGTAATCGTTAGAAATACCAAAAACGTAGCCAACGCCATCAGCCCATCATTATATGATCCACCGAAGTGAGCGTATAATCATACGTAGTCAAGTGCCCGAGGGATTTCTCCCCGAATCGAAACAACTATCCTAGACAAGCAGCCCCGCCCGAGCTCAGTGCCTCAGTCTTCTCTTCTTCGTCAATTTTCTTCTTTTCTTCAATCGTCTCCCGTCGAGGTGGTTCTTCTATCGCAAGTGATAAGACTTGGCCATCAGTCAAACTCGAATTGAAGCTCGCACCGGCTGGGCCTGATGCCGTCTAAAATCTTTTCGAAGACCTCGTCCAAGCGGTACCATCCATCGTCACGTATGTGATCTATCGAATGATGGGATCGAGATAACATTGACGGAACCTCCTTTCCGGGGTTCCTTCATGTACTCCTTCGGGATCGTTATATTCCCTTTCCGCAAAGTTGTCATTGAGCCAACTTTCAAGGTAATGCAATCTTCTATTTTGTGTCCAAGCATCTCGGTGGTAAGGGCAAAAGTCAGATCACCTTCTTGTTGACTTCCGGGTCTTTAGCCCCGGGCAAAGCCTGGAAATCCGGAGTCTTCATCAAACTCGCGGAACATTTCTAAGATCGCTTCATTCTCGAACGGATATTCTCCGTTCAAAAGCTCTTTAATGTACGGGCTCGCGGACGAGGTGGTCGTTCATACGGCGAGATGACCGATACCCCGTCGTGTCATTATTCCCGTTGTGGTTGCTGCGGCCGTTCTGGTATTTCTGCATCGGCTGCTTGCCTTGTCAACTCCACGCAACGATCCCGGATTTCTTTTCAAAGTCTTTACAGTGCTTCGTTCGTCCGTCTTGCCTGCGGAAACTTAATTGCGCCGCTCTTCTCGCAAGCTTCCGCCTCGCTAACAACTTCTCGAAAGTCTTAATAGTGAATCCCTTAAGGAGAAGTGCTATCGCTGCGGATGCTTTTTAGCAAATGCCGATCGCATGCCGTTCTTGCAAGCTTGTGGTTCACACTTCATGCTTAAGTTCCTCCATCGAGTATGTAATCCACCAAAGTTTCATTCGGCTTTCGTTTCTCTACCACTAAATCACCTACAAGGATGTGGTGTCGAGCTCCCGCGAATCGCTTGATGAAGAGGTTCTCTAGCTCCGAGAATGTCTTAACCGAACCGTTTGGTAATTCTCGCAGGCCGTCGAAGGCGATTCCCGACGATCGCCGACGAACCGTCGGAAGAGCAATGCACGCTCCCGCCGCATTGCAACAACTGGCACGAAAGTGTGCCACATGCCGAGGGTTCCCGGCTCCATCGAAGGTCTTAAACAGGTGGTACGAAGCTCGGCATGGGATACGTCGACCCTTCTAAAGGGGGTGTCTACCCGTCCGAATGGATGTCCCGCTCTTTCGATTGTGCTAAGGCTTCGCAGACTCCGCCGTCTCCACCAAGTTTCGTATCCTTCAGGAATCATACTCCGTGCTGTATCCTTTTTCAGCCGATCATCCCCATTGACGGACGTAATCTCCTTTCTCCGTCTACAATGTGAATGACTTCCGGGGGTGTTTCCCTTGTGGTTGGCATTTCCCTCGACTTCGGAGAGTTACGGCCATCTCTTCCGTCCTTTTCATTCGAGCGATCGTGTCGTCTTTTCCCGAAGCCGCTTCTCACCGCTCTGGCCTTCCTTCTGCGGCTGCAGAGCACCTGCGAAGCCGATGAAGCTCGTGTTTCAACCATGTTGATTTCTCGCGCATTCGTCGTCCATACCCCGATGAATCAATCTCGTCTCCGAACTTTTCTTCTCTTTCCTTCGCCAACCGCTTCTGACATCGGTTCTCAACTTTTCCACAAGATCTTCTAACGGGGCTTTCGTGTGTCTTCGTGGTTGTCGTGCGATACGTCGGTCCCTTTCCTCACGAGTCCCCTTCATCGCGGCAAAGACTTTCCCGCATTCAAGTCTCTCGGCAAGACTTTCTTTATCTAGTCGTGGGCCGTTTCAATCTCAACTCGCCTGGGCATAAGACGCCATACCATCCTTCTCGAAGTAAAATAGAAGGTCTAGGGACTGGGAGGAACTGTCGGCCAAATGCCAGAAGGTGGTATCCTCCCTAATCCGTAATCCCGAGATGACAACAAAGCGGACTAGCCTTCATCCTTTTACTCGGCTTTCCGTCATGACGGCTGGTTCTACTCGGGCCCAAGACGGGATTCTGACCGGCACCGCCCTATCCTCCGAGAATCTCCGATACGAGGCAGTTTTCCTTCTTCGCTAACTTTTCTACCAAGTTTGCGTCGAGCAAACGGCGTAGTTCTAGTTCTTTCTTGCGGCTATCGTTGTATTGTGTGGCCGGCACTGCGCAATGGCAATATCATCTTCTGCGCGGCGAGAGGGGATGAAACCTCGCTTCCTCCCAAGAGTGGTGTGTATTCGTGCGCCGGTGTGTATTCTGGCAGCAAAGACTCGGCAGTTCTGACCCCTCTAGAAAGCAATTTCAGCAGCCCCGGCTTCTTGGGCCGATCCTTCTATTTCGTTTTCCGGGGTCTTGCTAGTGACGGAATTCGAACCGGACCCGATCTCGAAAATGGTTGTCTTACAGAAGATCTGTACCCCACGGTAACAGTCCATCATAATCTTGGATTTCTTTCCCTTTGATTTGGCGAAAGTCGGGCAAAGGTAACAACTGCATCAGCCGTAAAGAACAAATTCTCCCCGTGACATCGGTACTCCTCTAGTCGGGATCCTTTGCGTAGGAGGGAATTCTTGGGTTGACCTAAGGTTGAACTCAAGCAAAGCTGGCTCGCCGTATACCTTGTTCATTAGTGCAAAGAGGGAGACGTCGGTGACCTTGACGTTCGTGTTTTCAAATCCTCGCGTCCAAATCGGATGATTCCATTACCTGGCAACTCATCCTTATGTACAGCGAGGTCCAGCCCATTGGTGAAAGAGAAAATCGCCTTCGGGGCTTCCATTTCTGCAAGGTAGATTCTGGTTGTCGGGCCCCAAGCTATGCTTCTTTTCTTTAGACGAAAAGAAAGGAATGAAAAGAGTCCGAATCATTCATGTTCATGTATTTATAAAAAGGAATCACTTATTAAAGGGTTTCGTTTATTTAGAACTAGAGTGTTCAAAGGTGTAGAGAAGGTAAGGAATCTGAATTGAGTTGAAAGGAAAAGAGAGTCTTAAGCAAGACTTCTCGACTCGAAGGATCACTCCCAAACTAACACCTATCGGGGGTCCACCCCACCTCGAAACGAGGTAAAAGGATCTCGGAACCTCTCTCGTCTAGTGTCGAAATGCTGGCTCCTAAATCCGAGAGGATGTTGGTTATACTTGTTCAAGGTAGAAATGAACACAGTATTCCAACGGAAAGAAGGGTAGTTTGATCCATTGCACATGGATACACTACCGATTTTTGTTAAGTAACTATTCGATTAGAACCCGAGAGAGGAACTCGCCCCGCCGGAGTCTTTAAAGTTGCCTGCCGTATTTTTAGGTTGAGTGTTGTATTTTGAAAAGAGGTCGCCTACGTAAATTGTCGGCGAATTTTAATTTAATTTAAATAAATAATTTGAAAAGTAGTATTTGATTTTGAAAATAATTTTGAATTTGAAAATTTTAAGATATTAAATCAAACTGATCTCACATCTCAATAAACTTTATATAAACGAGCGCCGCACCACAAACCGTGTGTCTATCCCGAAGAATAGACACCGCTTTTGCAATGGGGCTCGATTAAATAAACTAGAAAGGTTTGTGACATCCGTTTGGTCTGCGAACCAATTCTTTATAAGCCGACAAATTCCCCCGTTTAATATGAAACTATTAAACAGGTTTATATTACTCCTATGTTCTTAAAGTTCCCTATAAGGGCAAGCCCCTATAGTTAATTACATCTTAAGTGACGGGAATCACCTAAGAAAACTCTCAATAATAATCAATAATTCTCATTTCCTCAAGAATTTCAAAGTTTAAGTTTACAAAGCGATCGGATTGAAATTTCAATGGGGGAATGGATCAAATTTAGAACATTTTTATTTAATTAAAAGCGTAGTTGCGCAGGAGATCACGGATTCGAAGCGGACTTCGGTAATCT
Organism: Papilionanthe hookeriana x Papilionanthe teres; assembly: GCA_022702705.1. Taxonomy (NCBI): domain Eukaryota; kingdom Viridiplantae; phylum Streptophyta; class Magnoliopsida; order Asparagales; family Orchidaceae; genus Papilionanthe; species Papilionanthe hookeriana x Papilionanthe teres. Next base: position 153,242,734 of record CM040426.1, read on the forward strand.
CCCCGACTATCCTATTGTTTGGCTTGGATTTAGGAAGGTCCTAATGTTTATTTAATGTTTTATTCTCGCTAATTTTAGTTATCAGGCTTATATTTATATGATGTAATCATACAAATAAACTCTAGAAGATACGTAGGTTTATGTCGTATCTGGACGACTACCTCTAATCCTAAGACCTAAGCAGGGGCTTAATTTGCAATGCAAATGCCTAACGAAGAATCGAGGATTTATGTCATGCCAAGCAACCACCGAAGTCCTATGGTCGTTTATTATTTAATTCTAAGAATGGTTTCGCTGATGTAGGTTTCGGGGCTATCGACGACGATGGCCGTGCCGCCACCATGCTCCGAGCTCCTTGTTGTTGCGCAGGTTTTAGTTTTAGAAATCATAAATCGTGAGATGAGAGAAGTGTTCGCCAGAGAAGTCTTAATTTCCAAGTGTTTTTTATGTTTTAATTAAAATGTATCTTAAAGCCGATTAAACAACCGATTAAGATCCCACGGTTCCGTCATCCCGGCACCGTTATTTTCATCGAATTCACTTAGTCCAGATGACTGCTAAACTCAACTAAATGAGTTCCGCACTTTCATTTGCACGTGAAATCCTGCTAGCAACACGTGGGTTACATCATCCGATAGATGCTCCCGATCATTCACTCAGATGTTTTAATTTAGTTGGTGGGGCGAGTGGGGGCGAGGTTCTGTTTGTGATTAAATTTTGAGTTGTCTTATATTTTGAAATGTTGTGGAGGTGGAATTTTATCTTGTAATGTCTTTTAATTTAGTTATGGGTTTCGCTTTGGTTTCTATTCCCAAAGGTGTCGGTTTTCATGCAATCGTTGTTTATCATGCAAGAAAAGTAAGTTAATAAACAGATGTAAGTAAATTGCAATAAAGTAAATTGCAATAAAGTAAAAACGTACTGAGAATCTTCCCGTCATTCCAAGCCGCACTTAAAATACGCTAATATTTAAGTAAGTTCTCAGTAAAGCTAAGGGAAAGGGTTTATGGTTTTCTACCAAGTTCCTAATCCTATAGCTAGTCGTTTCCTACGACGTCTAGGTTCTTTTTGTGTTTTGGTTTTAAAGACGATTTTCTTCATTAAAGAACAATTAAGTTCAATTGTTTCGTAAATATCCTATCATATCGAGGAAGTGCTTAAGAAGAATCTTAAACATCTTTTCAATATTTCTAGGATTTGTTGTTTTAAGTCCAAATGAATTTAATCGTGTAAATGAATCAATCGTCCTGGGAGCCAAGTTTTGTTTACTTGCTCAAAGGAACTAGAACATTTGAATGTCTTATAAGTGAAGTAACATTTCATTTTAATGTTCTATTTAGGAGTTATGATAACTAAGGCTCCTAAGGGCAAAACGATATTTAATGATTCGTGATTCAAATTTAAGTTCAAATTAATGATTTAAGTTCGAATAGTGTTCGTGTTATTTTAGATTTATTTCTTCATGTCTTAAGCGATGTTATTTAATTTAACTTAATTTAATTTAATTTAATTTATTTTAACTTATTTTAATTTAATTTAATTTAATTTAATTTAATTTAATTTAATTTAATTTAATTTAATTTCTTAATTTAATTTAATTTAATTTTAATTTAACTTAATTTAATTTTTAATTGACAATTTAATTTAATTTAATTTAATTTAATTTAATTTAATTTAATTTAATTTAATTTAATTTTAATTTAATTTTATTTAGTTTAATTTTATTTATTTATTTAATTTAATGTATTTAATTCATTTAATTTAATTTAATTTGTTTATTCGATTTAACTTAATTTTAATTTAATTTAATGCAACTTTTAATCTTCGATTTAATTTAATTTAATCGAGATTTTTTTGAAGAGTTTAATGATTTAATTTAATTTAATGATTAAGTCTTTTAATATTTTAAATTTGTTATCATTTTAATTAAGAGATGATTAATTTAGTGGATTTTTTAAATTAAAGAATAAATCTCTTCCTAATAATATCCCTATTTTAATAATTCCAAATTTATTATTCTTCCAAATTCAATTAATTATTTAATTAAAGTTTAATTATTTTAAATTACTTAATGGGTTTCTACCCTTTAATTATTTAAATTTCAATTCTATCCAAATCAGATTAGATCAAATATTTTACTTGTTAATTTTTTATGAGACCTAAAGTTTTAATTAAGAGTTAAAATTTTAATTACCATTTTGCCTCTTTAAGCCTAATAATTTCATAACTCACTAAGTTGAACTCAAATGAATCCTCAAATTTTTATGAGACTTCACTCATACGTCAATAAAGACATTTAGAGAGAAAATGTGATTTTTCTGCATTTAATTTATTTATATAATTATTTTTAGTAGAAAATAGAGATTTTCAAGGAAAATTCAATGACATGACTAAGGGAAAGTTTCTGTCCTTAAGAAAATTAAAGGACATTCCTAATGACCAGAGACCACTGCGTACCAAATTTTGTAATTTTTTTTGAATTATATTTTATTTATTAGAATTATTTTAAGTTCTGGAGTATTAATTAATTTAAAAAATAAAATAAATGTTGAAAAATAAATTTTATAATTTTTAAAATTCTCTCTGATGTCAAGGATTCCAGAGAACCAAACTTTGCAATTTTCTGATTTTTTCTTGATTTATTATAATTATTTTGGTGAAAATGCTAGAAAATGTATTTTTTTTAATTTTAAAATTACCCTAGAGCTTTAAAATTAACATCTCGCTAAATACCTAGGAAAATATGGGACTTGTTCCTAAGTGATTAAAATTCAAAATATGACATTTTAGTGAATTTTATTATTTTTGTGATTTTTATTATTTTTTAATTATTAAAAATATTAAAATAATATTAAAAATCAACTTTAGAAAATTGAAATTTTAATTTTCCTGAACTCCCCTGATATCAGAGAGACTCCAAAACCAATTTGGTGAATTTTTGAAAGATATTTTGAAAGTTATGAATTTTTAAAGTTTAAAATGGCTAAAGTGGCTTAATCAACCCACTAGTGGGGCTAACCAAGTCCACCGACTCAAATTTTTATTGTGGGTTCCTCTGATTCAAAAGGTGTCGCTGGAGAATTGATTTCAAGTCAATTTGATCTATGGTTAACTCTAATTAATTAGAGACTTATTTCAGTATTTAAGCCAATTAAAGTTAATCTAAGTGAATTAACTCAAATCCTATTTTTCCTAGGGTCCTCTGGTCATGTGGAACATCACCAAATTTTCCTAGAATTTATTTCACAACATGCTAATTTTTGAAATTAAAATACTTAAAACAGCAACATGCATTTGAAAAATCAATAACTTTTCACAGAGATGCTCGACCTTGGAAAATTCAGGAATGTTCCCAAGTTCAGAGGCTTCAAAAGCTCCTTATGGTCTCATGTCATGGTGAATTGTATACATGCATGGAGAATTAAACAATGCAAAGGAGTAAATAATTAATTAAAAATAAAATAATTGATGAAATTAAATGATTTCTTTTCCACATTATTCTCCTCGTTCACCGAGCAAGAGTGGTATTTTTATTTTATTTTTATGATTTTCCCTACACAAAGATATGAATTTTCAAAGTTCTGGGAATTAAATAAATAGAAAATACCCTATTTTTCTATTTATCCACGCGGCGCCGCGTCAACCCCAAGAAATTCGAATGCCGCGCGGCGCGCCCTCCCATTCGACGCCGCCATCCGAGCGCAGCCCCGGCCCCGCGGTTCTCGTACCGTTCCCCCCGGTCCGACGCCATCCGAGCCGTCCGTCCGCGCGTGTATTAAATGGATTCGCATCCGTTCATCGTCCCCATGTCCTCACCCGAGAGCCGTCCACACGCAATCCTTAAGATCTCACTCGACACTACCGCATTTTCATGTTCTTATGTTTGCATTGACATTCGTCTCAAGAGACGAACACATCCATACTATCGTTATCAAATTAAGGCATTTGAAATGGAGAATCTCCGTGTTTTCCGGGATGAAGAATTAATTCATACCTTGGGGCCTTCCGAGAGAGTGTGAAGCCTCGACGTTGATGCTTCGCACGTTCGTCGGAGCCGCAGGAGGCTGGGTGGCTGAAGCCCTCCGGGGATGCCGTGAATCGCCTGTGTGTGATTTCCACCAAAGCCGATCACAACCTTGGAGTCTGGAACAACTCGGGTGACCTGGAGAGGCTTTGCCGGTAGACACCTCCCCTTGGTCCGGTGAAGGTGTAGGATCAATCAACTTGGGGATCGTCCACCTGGGAGTGTCCCTGCTGCTCGGATTTCAACCTCCGAAACCGAGCGCTCTCCGCGCAGAGGAAATGGCAGTGGGATCTCACTGGGGATCAAGTGCTCGTGTATGAGGAGGGGTCTCGGAACAATTTTGCGCAGTTTTGGCAAGGCTCAGGCAACTCTCCTCTCATGGCCGAGAGTGGGGGCGGTGTTTAACAGTATGGCCTGGAGGGCCTCCTGGTGGAGAGTTAAGGGTCAGACTGCCTGCTCATGGCAAGTGAAGAATGGCCGCAATGGCCACCGGGCATGGGGCGCTCTCAGAAGAGGAGAATTCCAAGCTTGATCGACGAATTCTCTCGCCATGGAGTTTTCCGCGATCGGCATGCCGGCAGTAAGGGTCACCCTGTGTCAAAGGCCGTGGCCGTGCTCATAAGAAGCACTGGCAAATGCCAAGTGTAAAGAGCTGATTGAAATGGAATGGGAAGACCATTTTGATCTGGGTCAACTCACCCATTCGCTGTGCACCCCTCAAGGTGGCTTTCAGGCTGTGGGGGATCAAAGGGATCACTACCTGGCATGGAGAAGTCTCCATCCAAATATATTTGGATTAAATTTAGGTTTAGGTGAATCATGATTAAGGCTAATGAACTTTAGGATTAAGGAAAGGGGCCCTCCTTCCTACCCAATATGGTATGTAGGAGTGTCCAAGGCTCATGGCTCACATGGCTCATGGCCGCCTGGCCGCCTACCTTGGGTTTCTAGGAAAGCTCGTCAATTTCATGAAATGGGTTTTAAGAATTTTGGTAATTTGGTGTAAAATTTGATACTTAACATGGCTTTGTTTAGAAAGATTTGATTGCTGATTTAAGACTTAGGAATGATTTTAATTAAGCGAGGATGAGATGAGATCGTAATGCGGGCTTTAGGATTTCGGCTTTTTAAATGGTTTAGGAAAGTGGGCTTTCGAATTTTAAAATGGATTTCAGATGAAATTTGGTAAAGGCTTGGGCCAAATAAATGTTGGGTTTAGTTTAGAGATGTGTCATGAGTGGTTTGAAACAAATTGGAAGTGATTTGGGTTTCGAATTCGATTAATTGGGTTTAATTGGTAAGTGGGCTAAAGTGGACCAAAATACAATATGGGCCAAAGTTGGGCTAGAATTGAAGTTGATGTGAAATTAATGTTGGGAAATGTTTATGGAGTGTTTCAAAGAGGTTTTGGCTTTGGTTGGGTTTCGATTTTGGGGTTCGGGGCTCATTCGGGAAGCAGGTTCGGGGTTTAGGTCAAAAATGGGCCTTTTTGATTTCGGGGGGGTTTAATTCGAGTGGGGTTTGGGTCTAAATTTTGGGCAAATCATGCTAGTGTTTTGTTTATGGGGATGTAAAGGAAGGTTTAGAAAAGATTTGGGGTTAATTGGAGTTGAATTGGGTGAGTTCGGGTTAGGCTCGTCATGGGTCCAAATCGGGCTTTAAGGCCAAAAGTGAAATCGACCCAAATTTCAATCAAATTAAGCTTGGCTTTGGTCTAGATTGGTGTTTGGGATGTTGAATTGCAGTTTAGAATCGAATTGGATCAGAATTTGGGTCAATTAGGTAGGTTAGGTTTCCGATATCGGGTTTATTTCTGGGGTTAAAAATGGGTCAAATCGGGGTTTGAGAAGCGGGTAAATCGGTCAAAAATCGCCTATGGTGTAGTTGAACAAAATGAAATTGGGAATATTTGGGATTTTCTGGAATTTTATGGGAATTTTCTGAATTTTTGGATTTTTGGGTCAAAAGGGGTATTTTGGGTATTTGGAAGGTATTGGGAGGGTATTCGGAATTTTTGGCATTGGCTGTGAATGGTCAATTCCAATGTGGAAATGTTTAGGAATGGTTTTGAGGAATTTTGGGTAATTTGGAAATTTTCGGTGAAATTCGGTAGCTTTATGTGCATTCGCAGTGGTCAAAGGGGTGTAGGGTCCTGGGTCAAAAAATAAAAATTTGGAAAATCAAGATCGGGTGGATGTAAGGAAATGAAATCATTTTGTTGAAAGCCATGTAGCTTTCACATTGCTTCCATATGAGCCATGAAGGGACTCATTCGAGGCATTCACCATGTTGTTCCTAACTCCCAAATTGGCTGCCAGGGTCACAGACCATCCACGCGGATCACCTACATGAGTCAGGAGGTCAAGTCAGTATAGGTGTGTTTTTGGGAGGTGTATGAAAGTGTAGTGCATGTGTGTAATGGTATGTGTAAGTCGCCCTTCACTGCATCAGTTACCTGCAGGCCTCCTATGCCAAAGAGTCCCATTAGAACTCATCCTTTAAACTTCCACATTCGATTTCAACCCCAGGTGATTAGGGGTCTATAGTCAAGTTTGTGGAGTTTGCAGGGAGTTAAGAAGTGATTTGAATTTCTAAAAGGTGTCCCAATTCTAGTCCTCTAAGATAAGCCAAAGGAAAAGCCCAAGTGCTAGATCCTAAGTACTAAAGAGAAGAAGAGAAGACCTCATCAAAAACGAGGTCAACAAACTCAAATAAATTACACTACTACTGAAAAGAGCTTTTAACAATAGTATATGCCTTTGATAAATTTAGACTACATCTTCTGTGAATAAAATGTATCGCACATACCGATCATTCGCTATTAAGTATTTAATATCTAAAAAGGATGCTAAACCTAAATATCGATCGTATGGGTTTTACTCTTACAAGAATTTGATTTTAAAATTGTAAACATAAAAGGAACTGACAAACAAATTGCTGATCATTTATCAAGAATCAAAAATAATAATGAGAAGATTTATGAAGAAAATATAAATGAGAAATTCCCGGATGAACAATTATATGTCATTCGTAGATTACAAATGCCTTGGTATTCGGGATATAGTTAACTACTAAGTTAGCAATATTTTACCTTATGGGATGAATAGTAAATACATTAAGAAATTCAAGAATGATTGTAAATCATATATTTGGGAAGATCATCATTTATTTAAAATAAAGAGATTTTGTGATTCGAAGACGTGTACCTTATGAATAAACTGTGATTTATTCAAAAATGTCACGATTCTCGTCAATTGTGAGGACACTTTGGAGTTGATAAAACTACATTTAAAATTTTAAATTCGGATTTTATTGGCCTACTTTATTTAAAGATGCTGGAGATTATGTGAAAAAACTCGTGATCGATGTCAAAGAATGGGAAACATATCCAAAAAAGATGAAATGCCTCAAACATTATATTAGGAATAGAAATTTTCGATGTATTGGGTTTAGACTTTATGGGACCTTTCATACCATCATCTGGAAAAATTTATATTTTATTAGCAGTTGATTATGTTTCAAAGTGGAACGAAGTTGTAGCTTTACCTAACTGTGATTCCAAAAGTGTTTCGACATTTTTAAAGAAGATGATTTTACAAGACGGGAACGCCCAAGATAATTATCTCAAAATTTGGGGAAGTCATTTCAAAAATATAAGAATTCAATCATTACTGGAAAATTTTGGAATTAAACATAGAAATGCAACTACTTATCATTCTCAAACAAGTGGAATGGCTGAAGTGTCAAACAGAGAAATTAAAAGAATATTAGAAAAGACTGTTAATCCTAAAAAAACTAACTGGTTGACAGATTTATCTCCGCATTATGGGCTTATATAACAATTTTTATAAGACACCTATCGGAATGTCACCTTATAGATTAATTTATGGTAAACATTGTCACTTACCTTTCGAACTCGAACATAAAGCTTATCGGGCGATATCGGTGTTCAATTATAATTGGACACGTGTAAGTTAAAACAATTATCGTAACCGAATGAACTCGAAGAGATGTTAAATGAGTCTTATGAAAATGCAAGAATTTATAAGGAAAAATGAAGAAATTACATGACAAAATGATTTCAAGGAAAATATTCGAGCCCTGACAAGAAGTATTATTATTTAATGCTCGTTTAAAACTTTTTCCTAGAATTGATGAACCAACATTCCTTACATAATCTTGATTTAGGCTTCAAATAAAAAGGGAATTGAGATCTAAGAAACTTTATAACTCAAATCGATGATTATCACTAAAACCTTAGTAGTTTGATTATTATTGCCAATTCATCATAACATGTTTATCATAACTTAATTTTTCAATATATATCCACCATTATCATTCAACTATCATTATTTATCTATCCTTCACTTGACTGCTAATGTTCAACCATTTGTACCTAATTATTACTGTATAATCATCGTCTCTTGTTTACGGTTATCTTGCTGTTATATCTCAACAATTGTTATCGCTCTTCACTATTTTTACTATAACCGTGGGAGACTAAGAAATTGCCCTAACTTTGTAATTCCATCATTTCCAATTATAGGAAAGAATGAAATTTATTAATATCTCTACTATACGGTGGAATATTTAAACCAGGTCAGTGCCATGATTTTCTTCTTTTAGGTTTTTAATATACAATTTTCGGTGCCTTCTATGTTATTTTTATTTCTTTATTTATGTGAGACATTCTTACAAAACTATACATTACACAAACCTCTCTCTACCATCATAAATATTCCAGCGTAGAATACCTGCCTTTATCATTACTGTTATCTTAGTACTACTTTTGTGGTTACATTCAACCCGATTAGCCTTAGTCATATTTTATAAAATTAGATTGTGTTTTACGATGAATTTTTCAGCATACAATAGTTTCTTATATCTTTATTATTAGCTTGACTAAAATATTTTCTATTAAAAATTATTGGGTTATTTGTTGATCAATGAATTTACTATTTGTATCTGTTGATGTGAAGGTATTTTTATTTGATACTATAACTAAGGATTCAAACCAGGAAAAAAAAAAATCAAAGACCCTTTTAGTCTTTTCTCCATTTTCCCTCAGCACTTTTGACTAGCAATCCGTAAAGTTCTTTATTGTTGATTCAATTATATAATGCAGCCAATTTCGTTCATTACCAATTAGTCTACAATATGCCAAAGTATTTTGAAGGGCTCCACAATTCTGGACTCTTCTATTTGGAACTTGACTACCTTTACAAAATGTTGAAGATTCCCCGTGGTGCAGGTGTAGTGGCTGTTTTACATTGTCTTTAAGAAACTTGAGGTCTCTTTAGATTAAAAATATGGTCACATGCAGCGCTAAATTCATTCTATGTTTTCGTATTAGGTAATATCTACTGTATGAGGTTATCTGGCCTTTCATTAATTAAGTTATTACCTTAATTTAATTTTGAAAAAATGAACCACAATTATCTACAACTGGTCACCTTAGATGAAGCACCCAAAATTTTGATTATACTTATCTACTCTTAAGATTAAAACTTGACACCAAAATCTATTATCCAACAAAGCCTAAGAGTGAAAATCAGATTGTGCTATAAACAATACAGATTGCAACAATATAGATAAAATAGCTGCAGTCAGTAGATTCTCTTCTTTTTTTGGAGAAGAAAGTAACTTTTCAGGCATTCGTCATCTTAATCTTAAAGCAGAGAAAAAAGTGAGTGATGTCCCTACAATAGATAAGTGAGAATGATTAAACCCACATTTCATGTCTAGTAGATAATGGTTTTTGAAGGCCATTTCATGTTATTGTTATATTTTAGTTCGAGGAAAGATTCTTTACGATATCTCATAAAATGAGCTCCAGAAAGAGTTTATCTCAAACATTTTACTAATCTAAATTTATTTCAATACAAAATTTATTTGCAGTAATTAGGAAAAAAACTGAAAATAAATTTAAATTCTTATTTTGAGATCTTTTCTCTTGAGTTTTCTTTTTTAATATGGAGATAATGATGATAGTGATTTATGAAAGTTTAAAAAATAGGTTACCTTGTATTTATTTTTCCAATAAAATAATCTATTTAAAATGCAGATTAATTAAAATATTGCACAGTTGTCAAAAAATTACAAATAACATCCCCAGAATTTATTTAATGTAAAATAAACAAATTTTGTACAAATACTTTTGGAACTTTGGCTCAATCAGCTTCAAACTTAGAATTCTTGTGCATTCTTTCTGAAGCCGCAACAATAGTTTTAATTTATTTCCTATACTCTTATACATATAACTGTGTAAACGTCTTAAGCTATTCCTAGTTCATCACTTACAACTATCTACATGTAAGCAGGACCTCACTAGCATTGGTAATGGCAGTTGAGCACTCTCTTGAGACATCTGCTGCCCCCGACATTGATGATGGAAAGATAAGAAGTGGTAATTATGTTGCTAACATACTTCCTTCTTTTAGAAATAATTCATATCCCTCTCTTTATAGACTTAGTCCTTATTTCTAAGCCTTCGGGCAAGGCAACACTACCAGGAACTGTGTGGACATGCATAGCTCATATCATAACTGGAGTCATTGGCGCTGGTGTGCTATCCTTGGCCTGGAGCACTGCACAATTGGGATGGATTGCGGGGCCTTTGGCCATGGTTTGCTTTGCCTTCGTCACCTATTTCTCTGCCTTCATGCTCTCAGAGTGTTACCGATCTCAGCACCCGGTGAACGGGGCTAGAAACTACTCATACATGGACGCAGTTAGAAAGACATTAGGTACCTGGAACAAGTAAAAATGCTAATTTTGCTGTTTTGCTTTGTGGAGTTCTGAAATTGACTTCTGTAACTTTTTTTTTTTTTTGGTGGTAGCTCAGGCAAGAAGCACACTTTTTTTTGTGGTTTTCTGCAATATTTGAGCTTGTTTGGAACTTCTACTGCATACGTTATCACTACTGCAACTTGTATGAGGTAACGGCTTGCTGTTAAACGGGATGTGAAACTAAAACTTGATATTTCATACTTGGCATCTTTGATTGATTTCGCTCTTAACTTAATTTTGTAGAGCAATTCAGAGATCAAATTGTTATCACAAGCAGGGGCACAGTGCTCCATGTTCGGGTGGAGATAGCTTTTTTATGTTGATGTTTGGCGTTGTACAGATTTTCTTCTCCCAGATTCCAGATTTTCACAATATGCAGTGGCTATCTGTTGTTGCTGCAACTATGTCTTTCACCTACTCCTTCATTGGATTTGGGTTGGGTCTTTCCAAAGTGATTGGTAATGTTTACCTTGACTTCAAATAGTTTTGCAATTTCAGTACCTTCAGCGATAAACAGATTTCAACCTGTAAATGATGGTTTGATTTACTTTCAATTGATATCAGTTTGCAGAATCGAAAGGTTTCATGAAACTAAGAAAAAGCTTAGAATTTAAGATAATCAATGAAATAGATTGATAAGTAGGAATATGGGAAGGCCTAACGCTTTATGGATTGATTGAGGAAGAGATAGGTAAATTAAGGATGGCCACAACTGAAGGCAGTCATTGCGGAGAGAGAGAGTCGCCAGGCTTCTTCATTCACTTTTTGCATACCCTAATGGCCCCTATACAAGGTTACATAAAAAACTACAAGTTCATTAATAACCTTTAACTCATAGGACTCATGAATGACTTACGAAAGCACCCATTTACTTTATTCCTTTCATAGTATTGAAGTTATAATTTTAATGTGTCTTACGAAATTAAATAATGATTTCCACGCATATAAATATGAGCTAGTATGTTTAGGATGTCATAGATCATAGAGTGTGTCGGCTTGTAAGAAGATGATTTCGTATGGATCTCATCATAAAATTTGAAGTTACTGTTCTTAAAAATTGGTTTTCAATAATTAATGCAGAAGATCAACTGAACCAATGAAAGGTAGTCTGTCTAGAACTTATTTTGTTAAAAGGCCTTTACCTCACAGCCAAAAGAAAGAGCAGTTCCTTTCAAGTTTCTATCTTTTGTGTAACATAAAACATGACTTTCTGTGCAGCACAATGCACTTTTCTAATGCTACTTCTGTCTCAGAGAATGGAAGGATCAATGGGGGGATTGGTGGGGTTCACACAGCATCTACAGCACAGAAAGTTTGGAAAGTTTCCCAAGCCATTGGGGACGTAGCATTTGCTTATCCATACTCTATAATTGTCATAGAAATACAGGTAAAATGTTGCAACTCCTATATGGCGTAAACAAAAGAGAAAATTTTGTTAAAAATTCTAACAAGCTGTGCTTCTTCCTGCTGTATATCAAGAGAATGAACTCTATCCAAAATTTTCATTGGATGCAGGATACTTTGAAGTCTCCACCTCCTGAACACCAGACAATGAAGAAAGCTTCCATGGCGTCCATCATCATCACCACCTTCTTCTACCTCTGCTGTGGATGCTTTGGCTATGCCGCCTTTGGCGATGATACCCCAGGAAATCTCTTAACTGGATTTGGATTCTATGAACCCTACTGGCTCGTAGACTTAGCCAATTCTTGCATCATACTTCACCTTATAGGAGGCTATCAGGTAATACAATTCTTAAAGAATTTTCTAAAGATATCCATTTTTAAGTTAGCTCATGATTCAATGCAGTTCTTTCTGCCATGAAATACTTTTTGTCTCTAAAATAGGAATCTTAGCTTCACTTATAGCTGTTTGTCAAGATAAAGGATTTCTGCAGGTGCGAAAAAAATATCACTTTTCCCTGCTAAATTTTGCTCAGAAATCAGAATCCATGGTTCTTTCATCTATATCTCTAATTCAAGGCTTTAATACTGTTGGAATATATGCTTAGGACTGCTGAACTTTTTCCTTAATCTTAGGAGTTGAGCTAGTTATGGTATTCTTGATCTTGATTTCTTTCTTGGTTGTTTTTCTGGTCCTTTTTTGTAGTGGTTTGTTATTTTCTAAAGCTTTAAATTGTAAAGCTTAATGATAATACAGTAGTTCTGTTTTCCTCCTTCAATCTATAGCATTTTTTTGTTCTTTCTCTTCTTTCTCACTTTCAAGAAACCAACAATTTGGTATCAGAGCTCTCTTCTTAAGGGGCCTGTGTGTGAGTTTGAGCAATTATGGAGATCGAAGCTAGCTTTTCCTCCATTGCTCCACCAGTGCTTGATGGTGACAACTACCGAATCTGGGCAATACGCATGGAGACTTATCTGGAAGTGTTGGATCTCTGGGAAGCAGTGGAAGAAGACTATGATATTCCTCTTCTCCCTGACAATCCCACCTTAGCACAAATTAAATTTCAAAAGGAGAAGAAGACAAAGAAGTCTAAGGCAAAAGCCTGTCTGTTTGCTGCAGTCTCCTCAACAATCTTTACTCGTATCATGTCATTGAAAACGACAAAAGAGATCTGGGGTTATCTCAAAACCGAGTATGAAGGAGATGAAAGAATTCGAGGGATGCAGGTGCTGAATTTAGTTCGTGACTTTGAGCTGCAAAAGATGAAGGAAACAAAAACCATAAAGGAGTACTTTGACAGGCTACTCAACATAGCAAATCGTTTCAAACTATTGAGTTCTTCTTTAGAAGATTCAAGGATTGTTTAGAAAATTCTTGTAACAGTGCCTGAAAGATTTAAGGCAACCATCACCACCTTAGAAAACACAAAGAACTTGTCAAAGATTACTTTGACAGAACTCTTAAGTGTCTTGCAAGCACAAGAGCAGAGGCGTGCAAAGAGGCAAGAAGGAGTTCTCGAAGGAGCCCTACTAGTCAAGCATCAAAATGATGAAAAGAATTGGAGATCCAAGAACAAGAAGTTTCAAGCAACTAGTGGACAATGTTCTGCATCCGGTAACAGAAGCAAAATTGGAAATAAAGGAGTGAAGAAAGATTATCCTCCATGTCAACATACTGGAAAGAAAGGTCATCCTCCTTTCAGATGCTGGAGAAGACCGGATGTAAAGTCCAACAAGTGTAATTAAATGGGAGATGAAGCTATCATTTGCAAGAATGAAAATCAGCAGCAAGGAGATGAAGCACAAGTGACAGATCAAGAAGAAGAAGATCAGTTTTTTGTTGCAACTTGCTTCACGAGTTATGAAAGAAGTGAAAATTGGCTCATTGATAGTGGCTGCACAAATCATATGACACATGACAAGGAGTTGTTCAAGGAATTGAAGAGCACCAAGTCCAAGAAGGTCAGAATTGGGAATGGTGATTATATTGCAGTAAAAGGAAAGGACACCGTAGCCATTGCAAGCTGTTCAGGAACCAAGTTGATCACCGATGTTCTCTATGTACCAGATATTGAACAAAATTTGCTCAGTGTTGGTCAATTAATAGAGATGGGATTCAAAGTGATGTTCATGGAGAAGGCCTGTATGATAGACGATGCTACAGGGAAAAAGATGTTCGAAGTTAAGATGGCAGGAAAGAGCATTTCATTCAATCCAATGCAGAAGGAGCTCGAGGATCACCAGTTAGTCAGTGACATCTACAAGAACAATGATGTTGTCATCCACTTACTGATACGCAAGTCAGCCAAGGTTAGGGCTAAACCTATTGGCAAAGACTTTGAGTTATCTGTTGACGCCCCATGCTTAGAGGAGAAGGATTAGGCCACAATGAAACTTGTAAAAAAACCACCAGACAGGCATGCTTTAATTGAGCCAGTTATTATCAATCGAAAAATTGAAGCTTCAATGAAGGGGATGATTGGGACATATGCAAAGAAGGTTCTTTATGAGTTGAAACAAGCTTCAAGAGCTTGGTATAGCAAAATTAATGAACACTTCAACATCAAGTTGTTTTTTATAAGAGAAGTGCAGAAAGAAGAATTTGTGACTCTAGTTGACTGCAAATCAGAAGATAAGTTGGCAGATTTGTTTACAAAGTCACTTCCAATCAGCAAGTTTGAGTTTCAAAGGCAAAAACTTGCTGTTCGCAGCTCCTAAAGCAAGGAGGAGCGTTGGAATATATGCTTAGGACTGCTGAACTTTTTCCTTAATCATAGGAGTTGGTTAGACTACTTAACTTCTTTCTTTATCTTAGGATTTAGTTATGGTATTCTTGATCATGATTTCCTTTTTGGCTGTTTTTCTAGTCCTTTTTTGTAGTGGTATCTTATTTTCTAAAACTTTAAATTGTAAAGCTTAATGATAATATAGTAGTTATGTTTTCCTCCTTCAATCTATAGCATTTTTTTATTCTTTCTCTTCTTTCTCACTTTCAAGAAACCAACAAATACTAACATTAAATATACTTCTTCTGCAATCAATATCTTAATCTCTTACTAACAATGTCTTTTATGTTTCAACTCAGGTATTCAGCCAGCCAATATTTGCGTTTTTTGAGCGGTGGTTCTCAGAAAAACTTCCATTGAGCTGGACTTTGATGAATGGCTTCCACAGAATTTATCTTCCATTCTTACCATCCTTCAGAATAAATCTGTTCCGAATCTTCTTTAGAACAGTCTACGTTGCATCAACCACAGGGCTTGCGTTGGGCTTCCCATACTTCAATCAGGTGCTTGCATTGCTTGGAGCCATTAGCTTCTGGCCGCTGGCAATCTATTTCCCAGTGGAGATGTATTCTGTGCAGAAGAAGATTGCACCCTGGACATCGAAGTGGCTCGTGCTCCAGGTCTTCAGTGTTGGATGTTTGCTTGTGAGCATTTTTGCTTTGATTGGATCCATTGAAGGTCTCTTCAGTCAGAGACTTTAGAGAACTGGAGATCGATTTATATGAAGCTGTAATGTATTTGAAGAAGGAATGATATGCTGTTTTTCATATCTAAATTGGGAACACTGCATTTTTTTGGAAAGCCGCTTGAGGGCCACGAAGAGAAATCCTCTAAAAAAAAAAGCAAAGTTAAGAACATTGAACGCTATGTAGGCTATGTTGAGGGCAGAATGAAAAAATATATAACTAGTTACATTCTGAATTCATAAGAATATCAGAAAAAGAATGCCTTATAGGAGAACAATATTAAGTTCCAAGCATTCGGACATCCCATGAATATTTTCTCTCGATAAAGAGGGTGTCAAAATAATCATTATTGATGCCAATAAAGAAAAGCTAACCATAAAGGGTTAATAGTGATGTCCTCATACATTAGACTATCTGATTCAAACAACAAAGCAAAAGAGAACAACCCAGCCACCAAATCGAACAGGGCACAATTGATGCACAAAGTAAGAACTGTTATGTAGAGACTGTCATAACGAGCAATATTGTGGCTGCCAACAGTGTCGCATCTCTGAATGAAGTAATATCCAAGCTCAAATTTGTAAATTGTAATCTAAATGTAAGAGTGAAAAATAAAATAAGGAAAATAAATAAGCAAAAAACTCTCCAAGACAACAACAACAATAAGCCTTTATCCCACTAGGTGGGGTTGGCAACATGAATCCTTTCTCTCCATTATGTCTTATTGAGTGTCAAATTTTCATTTAATTCAAACAGATTAAGATCATATTTTATACGGTATGCCCAATTTTTTAGTAGATCTACCTCTGTCGTTCTTAAAATAAGTGGAATGTCAAACTTCTAATCTCCTAACATAATTATAAAATGGTCAACGTCTAATGTGCCAAGCAATCTAAGACGACTCTCTCTAGACTCGTATGCTAAGCATTCTCATCTTAGCAGCACATAACATTTTTTATATTTCTCTTTTAATGGCCAACATTTTGCACCATATAACATTGTTGTTCTCACCACCATCTTATAAATCTTTCCCTTAAATCTAAGCGGCACTTTTCTATCACACAATAAGCCTGATGCATTTCTTCACTTCAACCAACTAACTTGAATTCATCAAATAATATCACCATATATATCACCACCACTTTGAACAATAGACCAGAGACATCAAATACAATAACTCATTTTAATGACTTGATCGCCCATAGTTACATCTCTACTACTAGAGCTACAACTACTAAAATTAGATTCCATGTATTTAGTTTTAGATCTCCTCACACGAAATCCTTTAGACTCCAATGAAGACCTTCATAATTCAAAATTTTCTTAAACTCTTTCTAAACTCTTTTCCACAAGAAGGATATCATCAGCAAAAAATAAAAATAAAAATAAAAGTACACCAAGGTATATCCTCATGTAAATGTCCTGTATGAGCATCCATAACTAAAGAAAAAAAGATATGGGCTTAAAGCCGATCCCTAATGTAATTTAAGTAAAATAGGAAAATACTTGGTCAATCCTCCTTCTGTTCAACACAACTAGCAACTATAGTATACATATCTTTAATGATTTGAATATAAGTCATATCAATATCATTCTTCTCTAGAAATCTCCGAAGGACTTCTCCTGGTAATATTCTAAGCTTTTTCAAAATCAATAAAAATCAGAAAAAGAATGTCATCAATTTAAAACATCTACTCTCTTAACCAGATCATCAAATGATCGACTTCTAATGTGAAAAAACCATTTTAGATGACGCTCTCTAATCTTGTCCTCCATTGGAGCTACAACAACCCTATTACAAATACATTTATTTCACACTTTGTCTATAAGTGTCAAGCTACTCATTCACCTAAGCATTCTGATCTCAACAACACTTAACTTTATTGTATGCTTCTCTTTAAAGATTAACAATATGTGCCATGGAGCATGCAGGTCTCACCACCATCTTTTGAAATTTCCTTTTAGTCTAAGCAATACTTTTAAATCACCCAATGGGCGTGATGCGTTCATCCACTTCAACCAAAATACTTGAATTTTATTAATAACATTTCCATCTATATCACCATCACTTGGAACAATAGGCCTGAGATTTCTAAAACATTAATATCTTTTAATGATTTTATCACCCATAGTTACAACTCTACCACTAGAACTACTAATACTATAATTATGTTCAACGTATTCAGTTTTAGATCTACTCAAACAAAAGACTTTAGACTCTAATGTAGACCTCCATAATTCAAGTTTTTCCTGAACTGTTTCTCCGGCCTTATCCACAAAAAGGATATCATTAGCTAAAGGCATACACCAAGGTACTCCTGCAAATGTCCAGTAAGTGCATCCATAACTAAAGCAAAAATATAATCTTAAATTCGATCCTTGATGTAATCCAACTGAAATATGAAAATACTTGGTCAGTCCTCCTTCTGTTTGAACATAAGTAATAGTTGTAATAAACATATCCTTATTAATCTTAATATAAGTCATATCAATACCTTTCTTCTATAGAGCTCCTAAATTAGTTCTCTTAGAACCTTATTGTATGCTTTTTTTATATCAATAAATATCATATGTAGATCCTCCTTGTTGTCTTTGTACTTCTCCATCAAACCTCTTAATAAACGTATAACATCCATAGTTGACCTACCCGACATAAATTCAAACTTATTATGAGAAATATTTATATCACGTCTTAACTTATGAACAATTCCCCTCACCCATAATTTTAAAGTACAACACATCATCTTAATTCCTTTATAATTTACACACTCTTGCACATCACCTTTATTCTTAAAAACGGGGACCAAAATACTCTTCCTCCCCTCCTAAGTCATTTATTTAGTTTTCAAACTAACATTAAAGAGTATAGTAAGTCAAAAACTCATAATCCACTAAATATTTTCATACTTCAATTAGGATATCAGTAGGTCCTACTAATTTTTAACTTGTATAATATAAATAATTCCTACTAATTCTCCTTAAAGCAACATCAACTTCTTTTTTACTAACGTGATTGTAAAATAAAATGTTTTTTTATTTATTAATGATATTAAGATCACTAAGATTGATCATTTTTTCAGAAATTGCAATGAAAAGCTAATTAAAAAAGCTCACCTACCTATGTAGAATATCTTCCTCTAAAAAAATTACTTTATTATTTTCATCTTTGATACACTTTACTTGAATTAAATCTTTAATTTTCCTTTTAGTTTTTTTTTGGCTAGTTTATACATATATTTTTCACCCCCTTTTGTCTCTAATCTATTATAAGGAACACTAAAGACATAATTTTAGCATACAAAATTGTTCTCTTAGACTCCCTACAAGCCATTTTATACTTTTTTCAGTTCTTTAAGCTTTTACTTTTAAAATAATTTTTATAACACAACTTCTTATATTTTATTTTTTTTACATAATATTATTCCACCGCCAACTATTTAAATTTATAAATTTTTTCCCTTTTGATTCTCCTCTTTTGCCATTTATTTAAGAGCTTTTTACTTTGTCCCACATAGAATTTGGTTCTTCATAAACACTTTAATTCTTGAAATCATGAAGTTTACTTATAAAACTAATTTTATTTGTGTCTTTTAAGTACCCCCATCAAATTCTATGATAATATTTTCCTCGTATTTTGTATCTTACGACTCTTTGTCTTAAAATCCAAAACTAATAATCAATATTGAGTACTTAAAATTTCACGTGGAATTACCTTACATCTTTACACTCTTGATGATCTATTTTCTCATAAGAAAATAATTAATTTTTGTTCTATTAAATCAATTATTATAAGTAATAACATGTTCATCTTTTCTCTTAAATAAAGTTTTAGCAATAATAAAATCATACATTAACGAAAAATCTACTATATAGTTTTACCTTCTTAGCTGATCACTCCAAAATCGTAATCACCATGAATATTTCTAATTCCACCACCTTACCAACATGTTGGCTTATTAAAATCTACTCCAAAGTTTTCCTTCAAGAGGTATTATAAGTATTAGTTCTTCTAGGTCATTCCAAAATTTTTTTTAACCTAAACCTACATGAGAAACATGAGCACTTATAACATTAAAAATCTTAATTTCAATAACAATCTTTAAGACTATACTTCTATATCCATTTTTATTAATATTTACGACATAATCATTTAAAATCTTATTTTTATTACTCTTACACCAATATAATAAAAACAAGTAAAAAATGTAACAATTCCTACCACAAGTCCCTACTCCACAAAGTTACTCAATGTTTGCACCAAGTCCAATTAAGGTCGTGCAACTACAACAGATTGATCATAAACACCCCTCTAACCAATCCGAACCTCCACCATCTCTTTACTCTGTCTTTACCATACCGAAAAGTTTAGGATAAGTTTTAATGAAAAGTTGTAAATCCTTTTACACCCTTCAGCATCTCGATACACTTCATGCTATAAGAGCCACCATAGCCTTACAACATCACAATTCTTCCCTTAGGCATGATTTTCTCGTCCTCCTCCAATGCCTCCTCTGGCGACCATTCCACAAATTAGCAAACTCCTCCATAGAGTCATAACCCAATACCAACCCAGTTGAAGTTCATCCTAATCAACATCTGAAGCCTCATCTTCATCCAACTCAACTCCAAAAGTCACCCGAGCTAGAAGGTCCATGTTCTTTGACTATTTTGAGCAAATGGGTAAGATAACTTCCTTGGTGGTTCCTGCCCCTATTCGGTGATACCCGAAACCATTGAGATCCCTTACCTTAATTATGATTTCACCAAGCGAATATTAATGGATCAAAACCTAGCAGCTGCTCTCTTCAGTGTTATCTCCCCATCCATTCTACCATATGCACTACCGTTAGAAAATTTTCATGATATCTTGAAAATTATCGAGATTCAACTTAAATCCTCCAATCACTTCAGATTGTCCAACTGAGGAATGAGCTCCACAATCTTAGCATGTTGAACAAACATATGACCCAATACTTACTCGAAATCAAAACCAAAGTTTATACCCTAGCAGCCACTGGAGCTTCCATAAATTCAGAGGACATCATTCAGTACACCCTCAATGGATTACCCTTTACATATCATGCCTTCAAAATCGTAAAGGAATTATTAACTTCTACCGCTCTTAATACATCCCAAGGTTGACAAAGAAAACATCCAATGACAATTGTAATATTTTCTCCTATCGCTCCACTTCAAGTATTTGTAACCTCAATTTATGAAACCAGCCACAAAATGGGACATGAAGATTTCAAATGTTGGTTGTGCCATGACAACTCCTACCAAACTCCTATAGCACTTGTCACCTCAAACCTCAACTCAATAAATAACAAATGGTACCTTGATAGCAGTGTCTCTGACTACCCCATAACTGATTCATACCACCTCATACAAGCTCAAGGCTATAACATAGAAAGCACTATTATAGTCGGGAATGGTCAACAACTACTTATTGCACAAGTCAGCTAAGAAATCTTGCCCGTCTCTCTGAGTAAGCTTCATATACATCAATTAAATCACATTCCCAATTTAGCTTATAACCTACTCCCTATTCATAAACTAAACCATGCTAAAGCTTGTTCCATTACATTCAACTCCAATGGCAATCACATCACTGCTTTAAGGACTAATCACGCCATTCTTAAAGGCTCTTGTGTTCTTGACTCTAGTCTCTCGCACATCCAAGAAAAAATCGCCCATCAACGTCGCTTGCTCTCCTTTTGATTCAACGAATCCCGCAACTATACCGCTAATGAATTAGACACCCATCACCTCAAAAGTAATTAGCGATCGTCTATAGAAAATCTTCTTTTTGAATTTCTTCTAAATATCTACATTATAATACTTGCAAAGTAGGTAAGAGTCCCAAACTTCATTTTCATGTATCTACTACTACGTCATCCTCTCCACTAGAATTTCTTCATACTGATGTATGGTCTCTTCCCCCTTAATATAAGCTTACAAATGCTATTTGGTTTTTGTTGATAACTATTCTCGGTACACTTGTGTCTATCTTCTTCGCAATAAAATTGACTACCAAATGTTTTCTTGAATTCAATGCAATGAATGAAAATCAAAGTCCATTTAAAATAAAATGATTTCGCACAGACAATTGCAAAAACTACCTCAATACTGATCCTCCTATACAATATGTACATTCTTAGTGTGTAATTACTACAATTTTAATCCTAGACAATAGAGCCAAAAACTTGATCCCAATGCTTGTATGTGCTTGCACACTTAATTCGACTGAGTGCAAATTATCAAATAATTCTCAGTTTTCTCCATAATTCAATTTTACATACTTAGGATACTATGCAATTATACGTATCGTTCAAGTAATATAGGGCTCTAATGGTGTCCCGATTATTAATGCCACAGAGAAGCAGTAACTCTTTATTTGACTTAGTAAAATTCTAATTAAACCGTCGATAAATTGTATAGGAATTGAGGTCGTGTCGATCGGCAAATGGGAGTTTGTTGATTACTTTTAAAAATATAATTTAATTTAGTACATATATAACTAATTTTGAAAAGTAGCATTTTAATTTTGAAAATGCGAGAACCAACCGATCTCATATATTTAATAGTTTAAATAATCGAGCATAACACCACGAGTAATGCACCTATCCCCAAAAATAGACACACTATTCAATAACAAGTCTCGATTAAATAAACTAAAGAATTTATAGCATGTGTTTTGTTTTGTGAACATTTATGTTGAATGAAATGTTCCTCTATCTAATATAAAAGATTAGATAGGTTTTATATTACATGGATTTTTAATGTTTCCTATAAGTGCAAGCCCCTGTAGTTAATTACAACTTAAACAATCGAATTCACCTAAGAAAACTCTTGATTTTGATTAGAGGTATTTGTCTTCATTAATTTAATGTTTATGGGTTTTCAAGGTCTGACATAGAAAATTCAAATTGGAAGGGTTAAAATGAGAACAGTTATTGTAGAATCCAAAAGAAGAAAAGTAGGAGATGTCTCAGATCCTGAGGAGAACCTCGGTGACTTTCCAAGCTATTCTATGGTCTGTCTTCAATTTTGAAGAGATATTTTTAAATGTTCTATATTGCCAATTTTATCATTTAGGGCTTATATTTACATAATTCCGATCATGCAAATAGCTTAGGAAGATAGGAGGGCTTACATCGTACCAAAGTACGACCTCAGAGACTAAAAAGAGTTAGGTCTTATGATGTTCAACATGACTGTGCAGGAGCCTAAAGATAAGTTGAGGATTTACTCTGTGTTATATGGACTATGTTGAAGTCCTATGGATTGTTGTTTAATTCTGAGGAAAGGTCTGCTAATGTATAAACTTCTACTCTCTTGAAGATGTTCTTCTATATGACCTCATCGTGCTGCCCACTGATGCACAAAAATATGTTAGATTTTTGCAATATAATTTGTATTCATTTTTAGTGATATTGCACTTTAATGGAAGGTATTCTTCATGTTTTGCTGCAGGTATGATGATTTTAGGTGATTGAAACAAAAGGAAGTGAAAAGGAACGAATTTGGAGCAAAATGAGGCAATTTGGCAAAAAGAGCACACTAACACCGCCGACGCCAGAATGGGCGCCGCCGACACCCAATTCCAAAGAGAATTTGAATTAAATTGTCGGGGCAGCACTGCCGGTGCCCTATGTCGATGGAAGTTAAATTCAATGTGTTTGGACTATGTTTGAAGGGCCGCTTGAGGAAACTCTTGGGAAATTTGTTTCTAAACTATTTTAAATAGATTTGAACACCAAGAAAGAGCGCGAAAAGGGGGAGAAGAGTCTTTGGGAGTGAGGAGAGTGTGTTAAGGTTTATGGAGAGTGTGTTGGTGAGTGTGTTAAAATGTGTAGAAGTATTGTTTTGTGAGGGATTCTTCTCTAAGGAGTGTAAGAGAAAGAGAAAAGTGAGATATTGTGATCCCCGATAAATGCAACGACGCCAAAAACTTGGTACTGTGATCACAGAAAAATATATTAAGAAATTTATACCCATTTTTTATAAAATTGCACTTTAAAGAAAGGTATTTTCTTTATTTTATTGCAGGAATGAAGATTTATAAGTGATGAAAGCAAAAAGCATGAAATAGAGCGAATTTGATAAAAAAAGGAAGAAATTCATGCAAAATGAACTAAGTAACCGACGACGAGATCGAGCCCGCCGACGGCGAGATCATGAGGAGAATTTTTGAAGGATTTGCAACTACCTCGCCGACAGCGAGCCCGAGCCCGCCGACGGCGAGATCACGCGGTTTGGAGACCTTCTAGAAGCCTGCCGACGGCGAGGTCGTTTCTCGGCGACGGCGAGACTGTTCAAAATACTGGATACGTTGAACCTGGACACTTTTTGAAGAGGTGTTTAAGCACCCCTTGGACCTTTGCCTACCTCTATAAATAGAGGATGAATTTTAGTATGTGGTGTGTCATTTGTGTGTCTCTTGAGTGTCAATTTGTGTCTATTTTAGAGAGTCTTAGTGTACTACTAGGTGTACATTTTAAGAATTTAAGAGTGTAATTAGTGAGTTTAGAAGTGGGGTACATCTAGAAGGAAAAGTCGAAGAAACTTGAGAGTACTGCACGGGGAGGAAATCGAGATAAGTAACTTTGTTTATTGTTGTTAACTTTAAATGAAATCCATGCTTTGTTTAATTTCATGCATTACGAGTAGTTTTCTTAGTCTTTCTCCTTGTTTATGAAGTTATGTGAATTGATGAAATTAAATAGAAGTGCCTAATATATTAAAATAAATTGTGATAATTTTTACTTAAAACTTAATTTACTTTTCAATCCGGCCATTGATTTGTTAAAATATATTGAATTATCAACTATAGTAAAGATTACATCCAATATTCAGGGAAGTCAAAAGTCTTGGAAGGAGGGTGCAAATAAATAGAGAAATATTATTTATCGGACGTAGAATTAGACATTTTAGTGTGACAAACTAAAATATTCAATTTGGTCCTATTGTTTGAGAGCTGAAGTGTAGATGTTAACCCTCGGAGTGAGGGAACGTGGGAGCTACGAAGTGGCGACTTATATCCTCCCGACCTAGCCTCGGATTTAGTAATCAAACATAGGACTAGTCAATGTTCTTTTCACTCGGACCAAAGGGTAAAGAATAGGAATGCTCCTATTTGTCACAATACAAAAATCTATTTAAATTCATCATTCACTTAATTTTCTAAAAACAAGGAGACGGATACTTTTTCTGAAATCTTTAAATCAACTTTAACTAGAACATTAGTTTACTTTAGTTCGCTTTAGTTACATATTCTAAATTTCCGTATACTATATTTAAATACTTTTTAAATTTAGCTGTTACAAATCTTCTAAAAACTTCCCTGTGGGATTGATAACCAGGACTCCACTAGAGGCCTGTATTACTTGATACGATACGTATACTTACGTAGAATCCACATTATACATTCGTTCATAAAATCAAATATATATATATATTAAAGTGGGATCAAGTTTTTGGTGTCGTTGTTATTAACATAATTTACAAACATAAAAAAAAGTGGGTCAAGTTTTTGGCGCCGTTGCCGGGGAGTTTCTAGAAATTATTTACTAGAGTAACGGACTATTTTAAAATTTATTTTGCAAAATTGTATGCGTAAATTTGGAAACAAAAATCTAATACCTTACGATTCTGAATTAGAGCGTACAATTAAAAGAATTAGAAAACAAAAAAGAGAAATTATAAATTTAACACAAATAGCGAATATTCCTGAAAATGAAAATATCAATCAACAGAGACCATTAAGAGATATGATAAGATTTTCAAAGTTATATATTATGCTAGTAAAACTCTAAATGATGCTGAAATAAATTATACAGTTACTGAAAGAGAATTATTAGCAGTTGTATATGCTTTTAATAAATTTCGGCATTATCTAATAGGAACTAAATGTATTGTGCATACTGATCACTCTGCTATAAAATATTTAATGCAAAAGAAGGATTTTAAACCATGATTAATTAGATGGATATTATTAATGCAAGAATTTGATTTTGAGATCATTAAAAAAAAGGGAACTGATAATCAAATTGCTGATCATTTATCAAGATTAGAATATCATGAGTTAACTGATACTGATAATGAAATTATAGACAATTTTTCTGATGAACAACTTTATAATATAAATGAGTGGAAAATACCTTGGTATGCTGATATAGTAAATTATATTGTGAGTGACATTTTATCACCTATGTTAACTTTGATATGGAGCTACATCAAATGGATGTTAAGACCGCATTTCTCAATGGAGACGTTGATGAAACGATCTATATGGTGCAACCGAGAAAACTTTGTGTCGGGAGACCCAAAGAATATGGTTCTGCAACTGAAAAAATCTATTTATGGGCTCAAACAAGCTTCCGTCGATGGTATCACAAATTTCATCAAGTGATTCTATCATTTGGTTTTGAAATGAATGCGGTTGATGATTGTGTGTATCATAAATTCGGTGGGAGAAAGCATATTTTTCGATTTTGTATGTGGATGACATACTGCTACCACAAATGATATAGGCATGTTGCGAGGAAACCAAGATATTTCTATCAATTAATTTTGAGATGAAAGATCTTGGTGATGCCTCATTTGTCTTAGGAATTCGGATTCAACGAGATCGTTCTCGGTGTGTTCTTGGATTATCACGAAGAGCTATATTGATACGAGTGCTTAAAAGATTTGGCATGCGGAATTGTAAACCGATTGACACCCCTGTCTCTAAAGGAGACAAGTTCAGTCTCAATCAGTGCCCAAAAGGAAACCTTGAGATTCAGGAAATGCAAAAGATTCCCTATGCTTCAGTAGTAGGGAGTCTTATGTATGTTCAAGTTTGTATGCGGCCAGATAATGTGTACATTGTTGGAGTTTTAGGCAGATACTTAAGCAACCCAGGAATGGATCATTGGAAAGCAGCCAAAAGAGTTATGAGGTACTTAAGGAGAACAAAAGATTACATGCTTACATATAGGAGATCAGATCATTTGGAGATCATTGGGTATTCTGACTCCGATTTTGCTGGATGCCAATACAACAGAAGATCCACATCAGACTACATATTTTTGTTAAGTGGTGGAGCTATATCTTGGAGAAGTACAAAACAAACACTAGTAGCTTCATCCACTATGGCAGCAGAGTATGTAGCATGTTATGAGGCATCCAACCATGGCATATGGCTGAGAAATTTTGTCACTGGGCTGCTCATTATGGAAGGAATTGAAAGACCACTAAAGTTATTTTGTGACAATAAATCAGCTGTATTGTATTCCAATAATAACAGAAGTTCATCCAAGTCAAAGCATATTGACATCAAATTTCTTATTGTGAAGGAAAGAATACAAAGTGGCCAGATTCACATAAAGCATATTGGAACGAACTCCATGATTACGGACCCCCTTACAAAGGGTCTAATACCCAGGGGCTTTCATGATACTGCTCATATGGGTGTTATAAAGCATGAGGAAATTTAGATTCAGTGAGAGTTTATTAACTTGTTTTTTTTAGCTCTATGTTTTATTTTGTATACAAAACATATTTGGATATTTTTTGATCAGAAATGAGGCATTTTATTCAGTTCAGTACACTCTGTACAGTTAAATTATGATCTCACTTAAGTAAAGTAGGACCAGTTGAAAATTGACATGAATAGACCACTTTACATGTAATTTTTATTTCACACATTCATGATTGATCTATGTCATTTGATTATATTAATATATGTGACCATTGATGGGTTTAGTTGTGAAAAATACAACGAAGACTGCTTTGATCCTATATTGATATGATTAATGGAAGAGATTGTAATGTGCCTTTACAATGATGACAACGAATTAAGGGCGCACTAAGGTTGACACATTTATCTTATACATATATAGTCTAGTGGGAGATTGTTGGATCAATTATGGGACTATAATATAATTAATAAATGTGTTGGGTCATCATTTAATAAGTCAAAATTATTATGGTCTAATTAACTATAAAATTTATGACTTTAGACACTTTTGTCATGAAATTATAAGTGTGGATACCATAAGGGCTACTTCCAATTTGATGAGGGGCAAAATTAGAATTAAGCAAATTTTGTAACCACCCTTTGGTTACATTAAATAAGGGGGTAATGGTCCCCGGTCTGCAGAGAAAGAAATAGAAAATTTATTATCATTCATGATACTAAAACATACTTTTGGGATGAACCATACTTATATAAGTAATGTAAGGATTTAATTATTAGAAGATGCGTGCCTTATGAAGAAACTGAACCAATTATTCAAAAATGTCATGATTCGATTTTGGAGGACATTTTGGGACTGATAAAGCCGCATATAAAATTCTACAATCTTGATTCTACTGGCTTACTCTATTTAAAGATGTATACGGATATATAAAAACCTGCGATAAATGCCAAAGAGTAGGAAATATATCAAGAAAAATGAAATGCCTCCGAATTTTATATTAGAAGTTGAAGTTTTTGATGTTTGGGGATTAGATTTCATGGGACCTTTTATTCCTTCATTTGGAAACTCATATATATTAGTAGCTGTTTATTATGTTTCCAAATGGATTGAAGCGCAAGCTTTACCTAGGTGTGATGCTAAAAGTGTTTCAAAATTTTTAATGAAAAATATTTTTTCTAGATTTGGAATGCCGAGTGTGATTATCACTGACAGAGGAACTCATTTTAGAAATAAATATATTCACAAACTAGTAGAAAAATATAATATTAATCATAAGATATCAACTGCTTATCATCCACAAACTTGTGGATTAGCTGAAGTTTCTAATTGAGAGATTAAGCGTATTTTAGAAAAGTCTGTAAACTCTAATAGATTGGACTGGTCTATAAGACTAGACACTACATTATGGGCATACAGGACTGCTTATAAAACTCTGATTGGAATGACTCCTTACAGGCTTATATATGGAAAAACTTGCCGCTTACTAGTTGAATTAGAACATAAAGCATATTGGGCGATTAAAGAATTTAATTATAATATGAAAGAAGCTGGTGAGAAGAGATTGATGCAATTAAATGAATTAGAAGAATTAAGGAATGAATCATATGATAATGATAGGATTTATAAAGAAAGAATAAAAATATGTTAATCGGAAGATTAATCAGAGAAATTTTGAACCAGGACAAGAAGTTCTACTATACAATACTAGATTGAAATTATTTTCTGGGAAATTGAAATCTCGATGGTTAGGACCTTTCACGATAACTCAAATATTTTCAAATGGAACTATAGAAATTGAAGATCCAAAAACAAGACGTAGATTTAAGGTAAACGGACATAAATTAAAACCATATTTCGAAGGTGGAAGACCAAATTTTAAAGAGGTTTTAATGCTTAGTCGACTCCGATTACTAGCGAAATTAGGTCGGGCGACGACGTTAAACCAAGCGCTTTATGGGAGGCAACCCATAGTAGTCTTTTATTTTAATTATATACAAATTAGTGAGTCTGTATTATTAAAACAAATCTTACTACTCAATTTTTTAATTAGAATCATAACAAATTCGAACATATATGATGAGATCAGAAAATATTCAGACCAAAGCGAAATTGGGCAATTTTACGAAATCTCGCCAACGGCGAGGTCGATTCTCTCCGATAGCAAGATCTCGTGCAATTTTTAAATCAATAACTAGCTAGCCGACGGCGAGAAACTTCCCACCGACGGCGAAGCAGTTGAAAAATGGGTTTCTTAAGTTTTTTTTTGTGCGGTTTTGGACGGTTCTAAAGCCATTTCTTTGTAGAAAACCATCCCAAATTCATTTTTACACTGTTTTCTTTCTAAGAAACGACTAGAGACCATTCCTTTCAATCCGAAATAGCCACCAAACTCTTAGAAACCATAAAAACTGGAGTTTTCAACCGAAGAAAATTTGTTAGTTCGGAGGCACATCGCATTTTCAACAAAGTTTTGATGAAGAAGCGACTTATTAAAGAAAAGGGATTTGTCAAAAGAGAAGTAGAGAATTCCACCACAAAAATTGAAGAAATGATCGCGCAGCGGCATTAATAAGTATTTTGCTATACAACATCCACTGTAGTTATTCCTGTAGTTAAAGAGTTTTACTCTAATCTACATGAGATCAACAATGGAAGTGTCTACGTCAGAGGAAGATGGGTAACATTTACTCCTTCAAGGGTAAATGAATTATTTTCTATAGAAAATACCCCCTGTCTGTCATTATTCAAACTTTGTTCCTTCAAGATACAATATGAATGAGATTTATAGATACCTGACCGACGAACCTGATGATTGGGAGTTGTGCGAAGACGGGTATGTCAGTTTTTCTGCATCACTTCTTAACCCTGTCTCTAAGCATTGGCATTTCTTTATCTCATCAAAGTTATTACCCACTATGAGGGTAAATAAGGTTTCAAAGGAATGCACTATATTAAATTACTGTATTCAAATTGGACTACCTATCGATGTTGGGATTGATTGTGCATGGGTCAGTTCATGGACTTGGACACCCATCAACTATATTTGCTTTATGCAGTCAGTACTAAGTTTCTTATGAGGCTTGGGAAAAAGGTACTTTTGCCATGGAAACCACTCGATCCTATGGATATGTTTCCATGTTTGGATAACAATGATGAGATTACCATTATTTCTAACAGAGCATCACAGAACAATCCTTTTGCAAGACCCCTTACTGATAAAACAAATTTCATTCTGAAAAAGATTAAAGGATCGGAGAAAGAGTTACAAAATGTGATGAATTCCATCGATAACATCTCGATATGTTTGATCACATTGACTGGAGGATGAAGGAGCACTTTGATCATACTGGATATCTGGAGGCCAGTTTTATTCATTTACTGAGACAGAAAGGGTGGATTGATGAAGAATCTACTGCAGAATTCCCTTTCAGGTCTTTCTATAATCTATTTGTGCACTCGCGTCACATCGAAATATCAGAGAGGATTTTAGTTCAGACACTGAGGAGTAGTAAAGATTTCTATCTTATGATATATTTGTGTGTATATTTGTGTTGATTTGGATTTAGGTTTTAGTATGATTTGAATTTTAGATTTGATGAAATTATATGTATTTGTTATGTCTCAGCATTTAGTGTATAGTGGTTTGGATTGCGATGTTGAGTATTATGGATTTGGACATTTAAGTTAAGTATGTTGTTAGTTGTTAGTGTGAAGTTTGTAAGTCTCATGGATTTCATATATAAAGTTATATTATTTGTGTTGTGTGAACTTTTTGTGAGTATAAATATCTAATCTTCTTACTAAATTATTAAATTAAGTGATCGGAAGATTGATTAAGGGCAAATCGAGGTTGAAAATGATTGACGAATTTCAAAAAATTTAAAATTTTGGGAACTCGCCGACGGCGAGAATTATCCCTCCAACAGCGAGGAAAATTCTGCTGACAGCGAGAAATCTAGCTGACGGTGGATTTTTTCCCAAAACTCTTGCCTTTGTCAAATTAATTAGCTCGCTGACGGCGAGAAAAATCTCGCCGTTAGCGAGATCGTGAAAAGATCTATATCTGACCAATCAACCGACACTATTCATCATCCCCTTCCTCAAAACTTCGAAAAAACCGACCTAGGGTTTGTGAGATCTTAGATTTGAGGCGATTTCAACAATTTTTGACACCGGATTTCATCTTCCCTTGGTAAGAGCTTCTCTCATATGCAAAAAATTTTTTATTTTTACCATTGATTTCTTCTACATTGGGAAATTTTGAAAAAATTCAAAATGTGGAAAAAATACTTGGAAGAAATTCATGGAAATTGATTTAAATGGATTTTAGATGTTATAGGAAGCCTTCTTAGTAATATTTGGAAGTTTAGTTAGATTTTTTGCAAATTTAACAAATCGGGCTCCATGACAAAAGCGACGGTTGGATTACGACGAAACCCGATTTGTGAATGCAAGGGCACAATCAAGATATTTTCACAATATTCAATCAAGAAAATGCATTCAAGATCGAGTTTTTAAGAATCCAGGAGGAGAGGTGGAGTGTGTAATAAAGGAACGAGGATGGGAAATTTTCTGTTTCATAACCAACAGAGCCGCTGTAGAAGTGGTAAAGGAATTTTATGCGAACCTGACACAGGCTGAAGATGCACCAGTTAAAGTTAGAGGATTTTTGGTAGAATTTAACGCTGCAAGAATAAATGCTTATTACGAGGTACGCGACACCTACACCAGTGAGTATGATGCATTTGGAACTATGGAAGGACCACTGGAAGAGGTGATTGACTTTCTCACTGACGGGAAATGAGTTTGGAAGATAAAGCAGTGAGAACGGGTAAACTTCCCTCTTTCTATGTTAAATGCAACATCTAAAGCCTGACACTATTTTATTGGTTCTACTTTGTTACCTACTTACCACCATAGTGAGGTAACAAGAGATAGAGCAGTTCTGAATTTCTGTATTCAGAACCAAAAAAGTATTAATGTGGGAAGTATAATGTATAAGAATATATTAGCCACCTCAAGAAGTGAAAGTGGAGGAGGACTAGGACATCCTGGTCTTATCTATGCACTCTGCCAATTATCTGGGGTAGAGGCAAGAGATGATGAGGAATGGGTTGAGCCTATGAAACTCATTACTCTGACTAATATTAAGAAATATGAATCCCACGAAGGATGGAGATCTAGGACAAGGGACTATGTACCTTCTTCAAGTAGAGATATACCCTCTACTAGTTATGAACCCCCTCAGTACACCACTCCTACCCTTCAAGATCCGATGAATGAGTCGACCACTAAGTAGAAAGAGTTTTGAACAATTTGGAGAGAATATGGAAAGAAAATTTGAGCATATGGACCACATGATTGATGGCTTGGAAAGAAGACATGATTATGATAGTGAATATCTCCGACGGCATTCAGAGTACGAAATTACATATTATGAGGCTGAACGTCGATATAGGAGTGGTGAGTTAGATGTTGTCTTTCCTGAGTGCCCCCGCTACACACAGTACCAGCCTGCTCAGCCTTCTCAGCCTGGAGATCAGAGAGATGATATAGCCTGAGATTTTGATGTGTAAGATTAGAGACTTTGTTTAGTTTGTTTAGATTAATTGTTTAGATTAATTGTTCTTTTGAAAACTTTATTGTTCAGTGTGTAATTATTCTGTACTTTCTATGGACTGTGGATTTGGGTTGTTTGTTTGTTTGCTTATGCTGTAACGTTAGACTTTTTATGTGTGTTAAGTTAGTTTGCAATTTTTCTTTTAGATATGATGTTAGTTTTTCTTTAATGTGTTGTTTAAGTTTTTATAAGTTATGAATTTTTAATATGTTTAAAGTAGGGTAGTTGATTGTATGTGTAGTAATAGATTTAGTTTTCATTTGTTGTATTTTATACTTATTTAAAATTTCTTATCCCAGCACTTTCTTTTAAATACTATATATATAGAAGAATACTAACAATACATGTTCTGTAAGTAATTAAAAAGCCAACAAAAATTTCAAGAAAACAAGAAATACCTAAAGCTCAAAGGTATGATGTACTTTACTATATATTTTTCCTTTTCACCATTTAGAAATAGATAAAAAAATTTATGTTTGGGGGAGGAAAAATGCAAATTTAATTATTAAATTTTTCTCAATTTCTATTTTCAAAAATTATTATCAAATGATTTTTCTATAGTAATTTTTCAAGTCAATAAACATGAATTACTTTATTTAATTATTTTAGAAAGTTAAATAAAATGTTTCTAGTAATCCAATTAATTTAATAGAATAAGATATTTGGTTGAAAGAAATAAGAATATAGTAAACTATTTAAAATAAGGGAAACTATATTCTAAAATTGAAATTCTTAAGTATTTAGATGAAAAAGAAGAGATTGAAACTCAATGAAGTAAAAGCTATAAAATAAATATAAGCAAAGAAATATTGTAAGTTTCAAATTTAGGAAGAGAAAGTTGAAGTTCAAAATTATTAACAGGCTATCCAGATATTGTAATCCTCACTTGAAAAAGAAAAAGAGAAGGATTGAAAATCAATCCAAAAAGAAAAAAAGAAAAGAAAAGAAAAAAAATATAAGTGAGTAGAAGCTTGAGGAGATGCCTTATCAAAAATTGGCTTCAATGGAATCAACCTAAAGGGTAAAACTTAATATATTTCTAAACTTATATATATATGGATTAGTATTTTACTAAATAGTGTTTTCTTGAACTTCCTATCATCTAAATATCTTAAGTAAATTACTCTTTTTAATATAGTCTTTCCTGAAATAAATAGCAAGCTAGAAATCTTAGATCTGATAACTAAATAATCTTATATCTATAAATTTAGTTTAATTACTTAAAATATTTCTATTTAACTTTACTATAGTATTATTTAAATTCAATTCATAGTATATCTGAATTGAAAAATTCTATTACAGAAATTATTATTTTTATTTAGTACTAAAATTACTTGAGGACAAGCAATAATTAAGTTTGGGGGATTTTGATCACAGAAAAATATATTAAGAAATTCATACCCATTTTTTATGAAATTGCACTTTAAAGAAATGTATTTTCTTTATTTTATTGCAGGAATGAAGATTTATAAGTGATGAAAGCAAAAAGCATGAAATGGAGCGAATTTAATAAAAAAGGAAGAAATTCATGCAAAATGAACTAAGTCGCCGACGGCGAGATCGAACCCGCCGACGGTGAGATCATGAGGAGAATTTTTGAAGGATTTGCAACTACCTCGCTGACAGCGAGCCCGAGCCCACCGATAGCGAGATCGCGCGGTTTGGAGACCTTCTAGAAGCCCGTCGACGGCGAGGTCGTTTCTCGCCGACGGCGAGACTGTTCAAAATGCTGGATACGTTGAACCTGGACGCTTTTCGAAGAGGTGTTTAAGCACCCCTTGGACCTTTGCCTACCTCTATAAATAGAGGACGAATTTTAGTATGTAGTGTGACATTTGTGTGTCTCTTGAGTGTCAATTTGTGTCTATTTTAGAGAGTCTTAGTGTCTACTTGGTATCTATTTTAAGAGTTTAAGAGTGTAATTAGTGAGTTTAGAAGTGCGCTGTACTAGAAGGAAAAGTCAAAGGAACTTCAAGGAGTCTGCTTGGGGAGGAAATTGAGATAAGTATCTTTGTTTATTGTTGTTAACTTTAAATGAAATCCATACTTTGTTTAATTTCTATGCATTCTGAGTAGTTTTCTTAGTCTTTCTCCTTGTTTATGAAGTTATGTGAATTGATGAAATTAAATAGAAGTGTCTAATATATTAAAATAAATTGTGATAATTTTTACTTAAAACTTAATTTACTTTTCAATCTGACCCATTGATTTGTTAAAATATATTGAATTATCAACTATAGTAAAGATTACATCCAATATTCAGGGAATTCAAAAGCCGTGGAAGGAGGGTGCAAATAAATAGGGAAATATTATTTATTGGACGTAAAATTAGACATTTTAGTGTGACAGACTAAAATATTTAAATTGGTCCTATTGTTTGAGAGCTGAAGTGTAGATGTTAGCCCTCAGGTGAGGGGAACGTGGGAGCTACGAAGTGGCGACCGGTATCCTCCCAGCCTAGCCGCAGATTCAATAATCAAACATAGGACTAGTCAATGTTCTTTGCACCTGGACTAAAGGGTAAAGAATAGGAGTGCTCCTATTTTTCACAATACAAAAATCTATTTAAATTCATCATTCACTTAATTTTCTAAAAACAAGGAGAAGGATACTTTTTCTGAAATCTTTAAATCAACTTTAATTAAAGTATTAGTTTACTTTAGTTCGCTTTAGTTACGTATTCTAAATTTTCGTATACTATATTTAAATACTTTTTAAATTTAGCTGTTACAAATCTTCTAAAATCTTCCCTATGGGATCAATAACCAGGACTCCACTAGAGCCCTGTATTACTTGATACGATACGTATACTTGCGTAGAATCCACATTATACATTCCATCATAAAATCAAATATATATATATTAAAGCAGGATCAATTTTTTGGTGCCGTTGCTATTAACATAATTTGCAAACATAAAAAAAAGTGGGTCATATTGTCTGGTAAATGCACTGATGATTTGGATATGAAACTTATGATATTATAATATGGGATACTACATAAGTATATGTATTGTTTATCAAGTAAT
The DNA here is from genome assembly GCA_022702705.1 of Papilionanthe hookeriana x Papilionanthe teres. NCBI lineage: Eukaryota > Viridiplantae > Streptophyta > Magnoliopsida > Asparagales > Orchidaceae > Papilionanthe > Papilionanthe hookeriana x Papilionanthe teres. The sequence continues at coordinate 153,278,537 of CM040426.1, forward strand.
ATAGGATTTTCTGATTAAGTCCTGAGATATCGAACCCACAGGGAAAATTTGAAAATCTTTAAAGGAATCAGAAAATTATCTTTTTACTTTTTTTTATGGCTTTTGAAAGTATGTTTTGATTTTGAAAAGTTTTGAAAGTTGATTTGACTTTTGAAATTTTCTTAATAAAATGTTAAGAAATGAAATTAAAATTATAATAACTAATAACACTGGATGTAAAATACTATTAACTAGAATATCTTTTTCTTTCCTTTTATGAAGTAGTAATAATTCTTAAAGTATTGTTGTGGAAGTATTTTAATTTGTTGTGACAGATAGAAGCAAATGTGTTCTTTACCCTTACTTGGTTCTATAAAGAACATAGGTTAATTTGAAATTTTTATTATTTTGAACATGGTTAGGTAGGGAAGATACCAATCTCTCACTCTAGAGTTCCCTCGATTCCCGCCACCTGAGGGCTGACTTTTCATAACAAAACTCAAAATTTCAAACCAAATTAGGGGGTTTTAGCCTGTCACTCTAAAATCCTTTAATCTTACTCCCTTTCATAAAATTATCTTCTAATATTACATTCAATTATACGGACTACAATTCTCACCCATATAATTGCACGTGATTCTAACTAACTTTTATGAGACAATACCGCATTGAATCTTACATAATCTCAAGAAATTCTACAACTTAACAGGCTAATTTAAGAAGTAAACAAAGTTTTCAGAATCAATCTTCACAACCTCTTCCAACTTTTAAACACTTATACTTTCCACAACAATTCTTTATAAATTAATTACTTCTCCATTTAAGAAAAAAAAAGATAAAGTAAACTACTCAGAATGCATTAGGAAAATACAAAAACACATTGATTTGAAATTAAAAACAATAAGAAAAATAACAAACGAAAGCAAGTATTAATAAAAAGATTAAAAGCAAACACTTATCTGAAAATCCTCTTCATAATACTAAGGAAGTTCCTCTGAAACTTTGACTCTTCGCTAAACTACTCCTCAGAGCAAGTCTCCCAACTCTGATGAATCAGAAAACAGACTTCAAACTTCAATAAAAACTAAACTAAAAGAAAGAAAATAAGTGGGAAGAAGAAGACGTCACTCCGACCCTTTTCTCATTTCTACTCTCTACTCCTACTCTTAATAAAAACTCTTAAAATGTTGTGGAAGAACAATGGAAGTACCCTTCAAAACGCAGCGGAAGAGCCTCCTAAATCCTACCCTAATCTTTCCTAAGACTCTCTTTAAATAGTAAACCAAAAGGTGCCTTGGTGTCTCTTCAAAATGTGTCCAGATTAAATGTATCTACCAAGGAACGCACCCCTTCATTCAAACTTGCTGCCCAAAGGAATTTATGGTAGTTACCACCAAGAGTTGCATCCCATCCCCTTTGAAATTGGCGCCAAATACATGAAGATTTCGATTTTTAACTAAGGCGGCTAAGCGCCGGAATTTTGATTTTTCATTATTTTTGCTCCAAATTTGATCCAATTTTGCTCCTTTCATCATGACCATCCATTTTCATCATACCTGCAAGAAAAACACAAAATACCTTCCCTTAAAGTGCAATATCATTAAAAATAGGTATAAAAATGTGCATAAAAATATTATATATTTTAAGTGTATCAAAATCCCCCAAACTTAAAATGTTACTTGTCCTCAAGTGACAATTAATCTCATAGAATATTTTAGCATGAAAATTATGTAATGAGTTTCTTAGGAAGATAACAAAATTTTGTTCTAGAAATGGAATAGTCCAATTTAGAGAAAAATTCAGTAATTAAAACCAAATTAATGTTTTGAAAGTTCTTAAGTAAAGAAAAATGACAAATATAAGTCTCTATCTATTTCAGAAATATTTGTAGATTCTTCAAAATATATGATTCAAAAATTTATTTTTCTCACATAAAAATCTTTATTTGAAAAATAATTTTACTAACTATATTATAACCTTAAGTTTTAGATTTTCTCTGAACTTATATCTTAGACTTTAGGTATGAAACCAAGTTTTGATTAGGCCCTTAAATCCTCAAGCTTCTCCTCCCTTTTCAGATACTATTTTTCACTTTTTTTATAAGGCAATGATTACTTTATCTGGATAGGCCTTTAATGATTTTGAATTCCACCCTTCCATTTAAAATAAAGGTCAGATATACATCTTTCACTTAAAAATAATAATAATAATATTTTAAAATTACTCTTCAATAAAAGAAATTTATGCTTTTAAGAATAAAAGTCAAATCTTCTATTTATCCAAAAATACAAAACTTCTTACAAAAGATAGTTTAACTTTATTTAATACTTCTTCATTAAGAAAATTTTAACTTTATGTTTTTCGTGATTACTATAAATTTTAACTAAATTCTTTTATTCATTTCTATATTCAAAATTTTGTTCCCCTAATATAACTTCATGTACATAATTGTTCTTAATAAAAAATAAGATTTATTTTTAAGTATTCTTGAGAATCAAATAAAATTTTAGGTTTTTGAAAATCTTTATTTTTTTTTAAAATCCCCCTCCCCCAAACTTTAATTTTTTTAATTAAGATAAACATTTAAGCATAAGAAATGATATATGTGTGAGAAATAAAAACTAACATATCATGCTTGCAGGAATTTTTAATATCCTAATATGTAAGTATAACAATTTAAATAACAGGAGTAAAATGAAATCAAATTTAATTTTTTCAAAACAATATATATATATATATAGATTTATAATAAGAAAAGTAAAAATTTCAAAAGACTTCTACAGTAGTGGAAGTTTTCAAAGAAAATACACACCAACTAAAATAACACACACAAATGATAGTGGAATTTGAAAAAAATTTAAACATATAGTTTCCTAAGTAGAAGTTCCTAATAGTGGTTTATAATCTCCTAACGGTTTTTGAATTAAGGTACACACTATTAAAAACTCTGGCATAACATGCACATAAAAAACATTTACTATTACACACTATCACAAAGCAACATATAAATCCACAATAAAACAACAACAATACCTGAATATGCATAACAGATAAATAGTACAACTACAATCTGCATACTATCAAGGTTCACATCTCAACACAATCATCAAACAAAACATTAGATAAAGTATACAGAAATGTAGTATAACAACACAATAACTATAACAAACAACATACATCTACTCTTCATCCTCATCATCATCATCTTGCTCGTTCCAATCCCTGGATGGCACATAAGGTATGTAGAATGGATGAGGTGGCATCTCAACACTCTGATCACCTCTAATCAGTCTATCCAAATATTGCTGATAACTCTCCTCATATTCATCATGTTTTATAATATATCTCTCCACATTATCCAGCTTACCATCCATATCTTTCATATGCTCTCGAGTAAGACTCACTTTTTTCAAAATCTTTCTTGATAAACCAGTCTGTGAATCAGTAGATGACGAAGAACCTGAAGTAGTAGCACGGGAAGAAGATGTAGCAGAAGCAGAAGTAGTATAAGCCCTACCAAATCCTCCTCTCCAACCAAACTCTGAATGTACAGTGTAAGCACCAACGTTTACACTGTTAATTGGTCTCAATGGCTGAAGTACCTCTGTTGACCTCATTTTTGGTGAGGTCTTCTCTTCTCTCTTTAGTACTTAGGATCTAGCCTTAGGCTTTTCCTTTGACTATCTTAGAGGACTAGAATTGGGACCTGCCTTTTAGAAATTCAAACCACTTCTAAACTCCCTACAAACTCCACAAACTTGACCATAGACCCCTAATCACCTAGAGGGTTGAAATCGAATGTGGAAGTTTAAAGGATGAGTTCCTATAGGACTCTTTGTCCTTAGGACCGCCTCGAGTGGCCCGGTGCAGTGAAGGGGCTGACTTACACTACACTTACACACTACATTTCCACACACTTCCTAAAACCACACCCATACCCAACTTAACCTCCTGACTCATGTAGGTGATTCACATGGATGGTCCTTAACCCCTAAGCCCTCGCTAGAGGGTTAGGAACAACATAGTGAATGCCTCAAATGAGTCCTCTCATGGCTCATATGGGCTTGAAATGGCTTCATGGCTCAACCAAAATGATTTCTTTCCACCTAAATTCACCCGATATTCAATTTCCCAAATTTTCGATTTTTGACCCCGAGACCCTACACCTACTAAACCTACCCAAAACCCTCGAAATTACCCAAATTTTTGCAAAATTTCCAAATTACCCAAAATTTTCCAAAATCAATCCCAAACATCTCCACATCACTCAAATTGATCATCCATACCCAAAAATACCAAAAATTCCAAGAAAACCTCCCAATACCCTCCAAATACCCAAAATACCCTTCTTGACCCAAAAATCCAAAAATTCAAAAAATTCCCAGAAAATTCCAGAAAATCCAAAATATTCCCAATTCCATTTTGTCCAACTACACCATGGGCCAATTTTGTCAATTTACCCTACTTTTGTCAAAACCCCCAAATTGACCCATTTTAACCCAAAGTGAACCCAATGTTAAACCAAACCTATCCAATTGACCCCAATTTTGGTCCAATTCAATTCTAAACTTCAATTCAACATTCCCAATACCAATTTAGACCAAATCCAAGTCCAATTTGATTGACATTTGGATCCAATTTCACTTTGGGCCTTAAAGCCCAAATTTGGACCCATGACCCAAACTTAGCCCAAACTAACCCAATTCAACTCCAATTAACCCCAAATCTTTTCTAAATCTTCCTTAACATCCCCATAAACAAAACACTAACATGATTTGCCCAAGATTTTGACCCAAACCCCACTCAAATTCAACCCAAAATCAAAAAGCCCAATTTTGACCTAAACCCAAACCTAACCCAAATAGGCCCAAACCTCAAAATCAAAACCCAACCAAAGCCAAAACCTCTTTGAAACACTCCCATAAACATTTCTCAACATTTATTTTACATCAATTTCAACCCTAGCCCAACATTGGCCCAAGTTAGCCCAATTTGACCTACATTGGCCCATTTACCAAATAAACCCAAATTCAACCCAATTCAAACCCAAACCACCTTAAATCTATTTCAAATTATTCATGAAACATCCCTAAACCAAAACCAATAACTATTTGGCCCAAACTTCTACAAAAATTCCCATCCATGAACACATCCTTAAACTTAAAAGCCCACTTCCCTTAAACCTTCTTAAAAACCCATCTTCATTAAATTTTAAAAGCCCAAATCATCCTAAAGCCCACATGACACTTCCCCTCATCATCCATTTGATCAAAATCACCCCTAAGTTTCAAAATCATCAATTAAACCATTCCAAATCAAGCCACATGTCAAATTACCCCCTAAATGTCAAAAATTTCTAAAACCCTTTTCATGAAACAAATAAACCTTTTCCCAAGCCAAAGGAAGCCAAGGATGAGCCATTCACAAGCCATATGAAGCCATGAAAGTTTGGCATGTGACCATGCCATTAATGGCAAAAGGAGGAGGTCCTTTAACCATCTCCTAAAAGTCATTAGCCTTAAGCATGTCTCCCCTTAACCAAGATTTAATCCAAATATTCTTGGATAAGGACATCACCACCTCTTGACCGGCTAGCCTAACCGATCTTCTCGACCCAAGACCGGCCATGGGGAGGTGAACCCAACCCAAACCAATGGGTTGACCAATTTCGAAGCCAAAATGGCCTTTCCCCCATTCTATTCTAATCCAAACACTTTACACATGTCCAAGCCCGATTGACTTCACCATTGCCAAGCCACGACCTCCCCGGTCAAGATGGTGACCCATGCTGCCGGCCGGCCGCTCGGATCGCCGGAAAACACCACACCCGAGAGCATCATGTGAGCCCAAGCTTGGAATTCTCACTTCGCCGAGTTGCCCCATGCCCAATGGCCACCATGGCTCGTTCTTCTCCTCACTGCAGCACGGTCGATCCCATGCCTCAACTCCCCCAGGAGGCCCTCCACCCTCTCCTATTTAAACTCCACCCCTCTCGGCCATGGGGAGAGCCAAGCACAAACCTTGCCAAAACTGCGCCAAAATTGTTCCGGACCCTTCTCCACTCTTAGAGCACTTGATCCCCAGGTGAGATCCCCCTGCCATTTCTCCTCTCGTAAGCTCGATTTCGAGTTGAAATTCCACCCAAAACCAGGACACTTCTCCACAGGTGAGCCAATTCCCAAATTGATTGGCTCTACACCTTCACTGGACCAAGGGAAGGTGTCCACCATTAAAAGCCCCATCTCCGAGCCACCCGAGTTGCTCCGGCCTCCGAAGCTTTGTGATCGGGCTTGGTCGAAATCATATCCGGACAATTCCCAGGACCGGGAGACTTCATGTGGAGCTTGTCGGGACCCAATCGAAGGTGCAACAACTCTCGGATTGAAGCCACACTTCTCCGAGCTAAGGTATGAGTTAACTCTCCATCCCGAGCTTCGGAGATTCTCCATTTCAAATGCCTTAGTTTCGATGCATGTTAGCCGTATAGATGTGTTCGTCTCTTGAAGACGAATCCATAGAGTATAAGAACGTAAAAATCCATTGAGAATCGAGTGAGATCTTAGGGATTTAGTGTGGACGGCTCTCGGGTGAGAACACTTGGGGACGATGAGCGGATGCCGTCCATTCGATACACGCGCACACGGACGGCCAGGATTGCGTCGGACCAGAGACGGTACGAGAACCGCGGGGCCCGGGCTGCCGACTCGGGTGGCGGCGTCGAATGGGAGCGCGCCGCGTGGTCTTTCGGAGTCGCCGAGGATGCGGCGGCGCCGCGTGGATAAATAGATAAATAGGGTATTTTCTTATTTATTTAATTCCCTAAACTTCAAAAATTCATATCTCTGTGTAGAAAAATCACAAAAATAAAATAAAAATACCCTCTTGCTCAGTGAAGAGAGGAGAATAATGTGGAAAAGAAATCACTTAATTTCATCAAATATTTTATTTTTTATAATTTATTTACTCTCTGCATTGTTTTAATTCTCCATGCATGCATACAATTCACCATGGCATGAGACCATAGGGCTTTTGAAGCCTCTGAATTTGGGAACATTCCCTGAATTTTCCAAAGTCGGAGGCCATCCCTATGAAGAGTTCTTGATTTTTCAAGTTCGAGTCATCGTTTTGAGTATTTTAATTCCAGTAAATAGCATGTTGTGAAATAAATTCTAGGAAAATTTGGTGATGTTCCTTATGACCAGAGAACCCTAGGAAAAATAGGTTTTGACTTAGTTCATTTAAAACAACCCTAATTGGCTTAAAAACCCAAAATAGGTCTTTAATTAATTAGAGTTAACCAGGTATCAAATTGACTTGAAATCAATTCTCCACTGACCTTTAGGATCAGAGGAATCCACCATAAAAATTTGAGGTCAATTGGACTTGGTTAACCCCACTAATTGGGTTGATTAAGTCACTTAGCCATTTTAAACTTTAAAAATTCATAACTTTTAAAATACTTTTCAAAAATTCACTAAATTGGTTTTGGAGCCTCTCTGATATCAGGGGAACCTAAGAAAATTAAAATTTTAATTTTCTGAAAAAGTTGATTTTTAATAATATTTTAATATTTTAATAATTAAAAAATAATAAAAATCACAAAAGTAATAAAATTCACCAAAATGTCACATTTTGAATTTTAATCACTTAGGAACAAACCCCATATTTTTCCTAAGTCTATTTAGTGAGATATTAAATTTTAAAGCCCTAGGGTAATTTTAAAATTAAAAAAATGTATTTTCCAGCATTTTCACTAAAATAATTACAATAAATCATAGAAAAAATCAGAAAATTGCAAAATTTGCTTCTCTGGTTTCCTTGATATCAGAGAGATTTTTGAAAAATATAAAATCCATTTTTCAACATTTATTTTATTTTTTAAATTAATTAACACTCCAAAACTCAAAATAATTATAATAAAAATAATATAATTCAAAAAATCACCAAAATTGGTCCAAGTGCTTCTCTGGTCATTAGGAATGTCCCCTAATTTTCTTAAGGACAGAAACTTTCCCTTGGTCATGTTATTAAATTTTCCTTGAAAATCTCTATTTTCCACCAAAAATAATTATATAAATAAATTAAATACAGAAAAATCACATTTTCTCCTCTCATGTCTTTATTGACATATGAGTGAAGTCACATAAAAATTTCAAGTTCATTTGGGTTCAATTTAGTGAGTTATGAAATTATTAAGCTTAAAGGGTAAAATGGTAATTAAACTTTTAACCCTTAATTAAAACTTTAGGTTTAATAATAAAAATCAACAAGTAAAATATTTGATCTTAATCTGATTTGGATGATTGAAATTTAAATAATTAAAGGGTAGAAATCCATTAAATAATTTTAAAAATGATTAAACTTTAATTAAATAATAGATTAAATTTGGAGGAATAATAAATTGGAATTATTAAAATAAGGGATATTTATTAGGAAGAGATTTATTCTTTAATTTAAAAAATCCCTAAACTAATTATGTCATTAATACTCTTTTTTTAATTTATTAAAAGACTTAATTAAATTATTAAACTCTTTTAAAATTTTAATTAAAATTAAAAATAAAGCAAATTAAAGATAAATTAAATTAAAATTAAATTAAATTTAACAATTAAATTAAATTAAATTAAATTAAATTTAATAATTAAATTAAATTAGATTAAATAATTAAATTAAATCAAATTAAACAATTAAATTAAATTGAATTAAATTAAATTAAATTAAATAAATTAAATTAATTAAATAAAATTAAATTAAATCAAATTAAAATTAAATTAAACAATCAAATTAAATTAAATTAAATTAAATAAATTAAATTAAATTGAATAACTAAATTAAATTAAATCAAATTAAATTAAATTAAATCAAATCAAATTAAAGTTAAATCAAATCAAATTGATTAAACATCAAATCAAATTAAATTAAATTAAATTAAATTAAATTAAATTAAAACTCAATTAAAATTAAATTAAATTGAATTAAATATAACATCACCTAAAACAAAAAGAAAATAAATTTAAAAAAAAAAAACAACTTGAACACTATTCCAAATTTAAACTCTTTAACTTAAACCAAATCATTTGAATACTAACTTACCCTTGAAAGCTTTAGTTATTATAACTCCTAAATAAAACATTAAATGAAGTGTCACTTCACTCATAGGATATTCAAATGTCCTAGTTCACCGAGCAAGTTAACAAAACTTGAAATTCTTGGACGATTAATTCATTTGTATAATTAAATTCATTTGGACTTAAAACAATCCTAGAAATATTGAAAAGATGTTTAAGATCCTTCTTAAGCACTTTCTCAATATGATAGGACATTTATAAGAACAATTGAATTTGATTATTCTTTGATGAAGAAAATCGTCCTTAAACCAAAACACAAAGAACCTAGACGTCATAGGAAATGACTAGCTATAGGATTAGGAATTTGGTAGAAAACCATAACCTTTCCCTTAGCTTTACCTAGGAACTTGCTTAAATATGCTAATTGTGTTTTAAGTGCAGTTTGGGATGACGGGAAGACCCTCCGGGTACGCATTTGTATTATTGCAATTTACTTTCCCGCAATTTATTTTCCAGCAATTTACATTATTGCAATTTACTTTATTGCAATCTGCGTTTATTTTTCTTGCATGATAAAACAATCGTTGCATGAAAACCCACACCTTTAGGATAGCCCCTAAACCGAAACCAAAATTAAGTTAAAAGTCATTGCAAGATAAAATTCACCGCCACAACATTCCAAAATATAAAACAACTCAAAATTTAATCACAAACGTAACACAAAACTACAATTACAACTAAATTAAAACGTCTCGTTGGATGATCGGGAATACCTCGGATGATGTAACCTACGTGTTGCTAACGGGATTTCCCACGGTCTAAATGAAAGTGTGGAACTCATTCAGTTGAGTTTAGCAAATTCATCCGGACTAAGTGAATCCGATAAAAATAATGATGCCGGAAGGATGGAACCAGTGGGATCTTAACCGGTGTCGTTATAATCAACTTTAAGATTTGTTTTAAATAAAACATAAAAAACACCTGGAAATTAAGATTTTCTCTAAACCAAAACACTTTTCTCATCTCCCGATTTATGGTTTCTAAAACTAAACCTCTGCAACAACCAGGAGTTTGGAGCATGGTGGGCGAGCACGGCCATCGTCGTCAACGAAACTTGAACCTACTTCAGCAAAACTTTTCTAGAATTAAACAACCAAGCCATAGGACTTCGAGGTAGCTTGCCTAGTGCAACATAAATCCTCAACTCTTCGTTAGGCATTTGCATTGCAAATTAAGCCCTAACCGGTCTTAGGATTCCGAGGTAGTCGTCCGATACGACAATAAACCCTCACATCTTCTAAAGTTATTTGTTTGATTTTATCATACAAATATAAGCCCTAATTAATTAAAATTGGCAAGATTGAAATATCAAATAAACATTAGGACTTTCCTAAATTCAAGCCAAACAATAGGATAGTCGGGAAATTATCGAAGTTCACTTCGAATCAGTGATTTCTCCTACCTCTCTTCCTTTGGATTCACAAAACAAAATGTTCCAAAATTTGATCCATTCCCTATTGAAATTCCAAAATTCAATCTTTGAAAACCTTAAACTTTGAAATTCTTGAGAGCGGAATTATTGGTTATTATCGAGAGTTTTCTTAGGTGATTCCCGTCACTTAAGATGTAATTAACTATAGGGGCTTGCCCTTATAGGGAATTTTAAAGAACCTGAGTAATATAAACCCTGTTTAATGTTTTCATATTAAGCGAGGAAACTTGTCGGCTTATAAAATTGGTTCGCGGATCAAACGGATGTCACTAATCTTCTAGTTTATTTAATCAAGCCCCACCATCAAGCGATGTGTCTATCCTTAGGGATAGATACACGGCTTGTGGTGCGGTGCTCGTTTATATAAACTATTTGGGATGTGAGGTCGGTTTAATCTCATATCTTAAAACCTTCAAATTTAAAATTATTTTCAAAATCAAATACTACTTTTCAAATTATTTATTTAAATTAAATTAAAAATTTGCCAACAACCTCTTCCAAGGTATCAAACTTCACTCTAGGTTGTTAACATAGTGAATGAATCAAGGAAAGAAATCCCATACCTGCAGTCATGGTTGATCTAGCACAGTTCAAAACATAATAAAAAATTATACCTTCAATGTCAATAGGCTTCCCTTGCTGAATACAATGGTTCAACATAGCTCTTTCTCTTGTTACTTCACTAGCATGACTCGAAGGTAACAACTTAGATGAGATAAAATAATGTCATGCCTTAAAAATGGCATTCAATTTGGAAGCAGGAAAGTTCACTCTTCTATCATTTGTTATTTTCCATAATCCTCTTCCATCAGTCAGAAATTCCATGATCTCATCTAATTCCCCTTCTGAAGGGTGATAGTTAGAAAAAAAATAGAACGTGTCAGGAGGTAGTCCATAAAAAGTATTGATTGTCCCAGAAGAAAATTTGGCCTCGCCTCATAACCATCACTTGATTCTCTTCTACAACAGGAAAATTTGCATAAAATTCTCTAACTACAAAAACAACAGCAACAGTGGAGAAGCAACAGTAATTCTCCCAATTTTTTCAGCAATCATATCTTCAATCACCTCTCCTGGCTTACTAAACACATGCTCAGGAATCAACTTACGTGACTGCAATGCATCGACGTATCGTTCCTCAGCCCTCATACTAATAAATTTGTCAGAATCAAACTTCGTCTTTTCTCGTGCACGCTTTGACTTTGGAGCCATCTCTAAAAATTCACGAAAGATTCACTACAAATTCCAAAATTAAACTAAACTTGCTAAATTATCTTCCAAAAGATATTTTCACTAAATCCAAGCAATTTCTCAAGTTTTTCCTCAAAATTTCACCATGAATAGTGATTTTAAGATTTTCCATAATGTGCTCAAAATACATGGTGAAAATCAAAAAAATTACTTAGGAGCAGTGCTCTTACCTCAAGGAATCCAAATGTAACAATTTTTTATGAGATCGGTTCTTAAATGATCCATAATTTGGTGCCCTAGGCTCCTCTTTCGTGGTAAACCGAAGGTTGAAGATGATGGGGTGGTTGAAAATGGCAATTTTCACATTTTTTAACTTTTGGGAACCAATTTTCACGAAATGGCGCCTAAGCGCGAACTCTCAGCGCTTAGCCACGAAATCTGGTGCTTAAGCGCCGACATTCTGGCGCTTAGCCGCCAATACCCAAATTTTCATAATTAAGGTATATGTACTAAATCACTTAGTTAATCACCCTTAATTACTCCAAAATAATTATTTCTCCCCACAATTCTTCCAATACTCCAAATCAAAATTTAATAACCATTGATTTCACACAAATTTTACAAAAACACAAACTTGTATTAAAACAAACATAACACTTAATAAAATACTAGAATTTTTATACAAACATAAAGGATGAAATTCTCTAAATACGAGAGACATTAATCTCAAACTGATAAGTATACATCTCTAGGATGTAACCATCACATCATCAGACTTAGTTAATATTTAAATAAAAACATTAAACACACAGAACATGAACTCACAAGAACACTAAACATAACACATAAGAACATTAAACGAACAAAAGACTCTTAATTCCATTCGCCATTAGGCGGAATATATCCCAGACCACTATTATTCTCATTTGACCCTTCTGGAATATAAATTTGATAGAACGGGCGATAATTGTTCATTCTTACATCATCTTCTTCAATCCATTTATTCTTCACAAACATCGCCTTATCTATTTCTTCCACGTACCTTGAATGATTAAATTGCATCTTGAGTTGCCATCCTATGTGTTCCAAATGTAAGTTAGTATCATTGATCTTTGCTTCCATTGAAGTCACTCGGGCTTCAATTTTTGCAATCATTTCTGCAATACCCTAAATACTAACTGCAAGATATCCATTAAATAACCATTAAATATCATTTCTGCAATCATTTCTGCAATACTCTGAATACTAACAGCGAGATATCCATTAAATAACTCTTTAGCACTATCACTAATGAACTTACTTTTGTCAAAATCTTGCTTCTTCATCTCATTCTCTCAGAAAGACATGATGCACTCAAAATTCTCTTCTTAAGACTTCAAAAATGAAAATAAGACTTGGGGTAAATGTTTCTCTTAAGTTAGGTCCTTTTTTATAGACTTGGGAAATGTTAAAACAGCCCCAAGACATTTAGAAACTCCAAAATAACTCCCAAAATTTCTCCCCAACGATCAAGGCTTCTAGATCCACATTTTTCATGTTTCTTATAACTGCGGCGCCTAAGTGCCAACTAGTCGATGCTTAGCCGCCAGTGCACAATTTAGACAGGTCTGCTAGGTGTCCAAATTTTTATTCTGACTTCTCTAAATAATCAATTAAGGTCAAATAAACTCTACTTAAGTTTAAAAAGTCTATATTACTCTCACTAAAAACATAAAAACAAACCAAACCAAAGCAAACAAAACAAACTAAACAAACATAAAGCAAAGCACACCGATAAATATGGGTTGCCTCTCACAAAGCGCTTATTTTAACGTCTTCAGCCTGACATACCCAGAACTCATTCTGAGTGACCCAACATCAAATTCTCATCAGATTCGGATTTATTGACTAAAAAATATGGTTTTTGTCTATGTCCGTAAACTTTAAATATTTTTCCAGTCTTAGGATCTGTGCGGCTTATTTTTTAGGTTTGTGTGTTGTATTTTGAAAAGGGGTCGCCTACAGAAATTGTTGGCAAATTTTTAGGTTTTAAATTTAATTTAAATATATATAATTTAGAAACTATCATTTAATTTTTAAAATGATTTTAAGTTTAAAAATTTTAAGATATGAAATCAATCCAATCTCACATCCAAAATATTTTATATAAACGAGCACCGCACCACAAACCGTGTATCTATTATGAAGAATAGACACACTGTTTGATGATGGGGCTTGATTAAATAAACTAGAAGATTTGTGACATCTGTTTGGTCTGCGAACCAATTTTATAAGCCGACAAGTTCCCCTACTTAATATAAATGAATTAAGCAGGGTTTATATTACACGGGTTCTTAAAGTTCCCAATAAGGGCAAGCCCCTATAGTTAATTACATCTCAAATGACGAGAATCATTTGAGAAAACTCTCAATGATAATTAGTGATTTTGCTCTGAAGAATTTCAAAGTTTAAGGTTTTCAAACAATTAGATTTTGGAAATTTCAATAGGGAATAGCTCAAATTTAGAACAGTTTATTTTAGGAGTCCAAAGGAAGAGAAGTAGAGGATGTCACGAACCCGAAGTGAACTGCGGTGACTTCCTAACTATCTTATGGTTTGGCTTCAATTTGAGAGTTTATTTAATGTTGTAATCCTGCAAAATTTGATTAATTAGGACTTATACTTGTATGATATAGCCACATAAATAGCCTCGAAGATGTGAGGGCTTATGTCGTACCAAACGACTACCTTGGAATCCTAAGACCGGTTAGGGCTTAATTTGCATAACATGATTATACAAATGCCTAACAAAAAGTTGAGGATTTATGTTGCACTAGGAAAACTACCTTGAAATCCTATGGCTTGTTTATCTAAAAGAAAGAAAGGTTTAGCTGATGTAGACACAGGTTCAGCTGATGACGATGGCCGTGCTGCCCACTATGCTCCAAGCTTCTTGTTGTTACAGAGGTTTAGTTTTAGAAGGTGAAAATCAGGAGATGAGAGAATTGTTTTGGTTTAGAAGAGTTTTAAAGTTCAAATGTATTTAATGTTTAATTTGGGGAATCTTAAACTTGATTATAACAACACCGGTTAAGATCCCACGGTTCCATCATTCCGACACCGTTATTTTTATCGGATTCACTTAGTCCAGATGAATTTGTTAAACTCAACTGAATGAGTTCCACACTTTCATTTAGACCGTGGGAAATCCCGTTAGCAACATGTAGGTTACATCATCCGAGGTATTCCCGATCATCCAACGAGAAGTTTTAATTTATTTACTGTCGGCAACATTTTTAGGTTGGTATGTTTTATTTTGAAAAGGGGGTCGCCTAACAGAAATTGTCGGCGAATTTTAGATTTTAAATTTGATTTAAATATATATATATATATATATATATATATATATATATATATATATATAATTTAGAAAATAGCATTTGATTTTGAAAATAATTTTAAGTTTAAAAAATTTTAAGATATGAAATCAAATTGATCTCACATCCCAAATAGTTTATATAAACGAGCACCACACCACAAACCGTGTATCTATCCCTAAGGATAGACACATTGCTTGATGGTGGGGCTCGATTAAATAAACTAAAAGATTTGTGACATCCGTTTGGTCTGCGAACCAATTTTATAAGCTGACAAATTCCCCGCTTAATATGAAAGCATTAAACAGGGTTTATATTACTCGGGTTCTTTAAAATTCCCTATAAGGGCAAGCCCCTATAGTTAATTACATCTTAAGTGACGGGAATCACCTAAGAAAACTCTCGATAATAATCAATAATTCGCTCTCAAGAATTTCAAAGTTTAAGGTTTTCAAAGGATTGAATTTTGGAATTTCAATAGGGAATGGATCAAATTTGGAAGATTTTGTTTCGGGAATTCAAAGGAAGAAAAGTAGGAGAAATTACAGATTCGAAGCGAACTTCAGTAATTTCCCGACCATCCTATTGTTTGGCTTGAATTTAAGAAGGTCCTAATATTTATTTAGTATTTCCATCTTGCCAATTTTAATTAATTAGGACTTATATTAGTATGATAAGATCATACAAATAGCCTTGAAGATGTGAGGGTTTATGTCGTATCGGATGACTACCTCGGAATCCTAAGTCCGGTTAGGGTTTAATTTGCAATGCAAATGCCTAACGAAGGGGTTGAGGATTTATGTTGCACTAGGCAAACTACCTCGAAATCCCATGGCTTTGTTGTTTAATTCTAGGAAAGTTTTGCTGAAGTAGACTCAGGTTTTGCTGATGACGATGGCCGTGCTGCCCACCATGCTCCAAGCTCCTTGTTGTTGCAGAGGTTTGGTTTTAGAAGTCATAAATCAAGAGATGAGAGAAGTGTTTTGGGTTTAGAGAAAATCTTAATTTCCAAGTATTTTTTTATGTTTTATTTAAAACAAATCTTAAAGTTGATTATAACGACACCGGTTAAGATCCCACGGTTCCATCCTTCCGGCATCGTTATTTTTATCTGATTCACTTAGTCCAGATGAATTTGCTAAACTCAATCGAATGAGTTCCACACTTTCATTTAGACCGTGGGAAATCCCGTTAGCAACACGTAGGTTACATCATCCGAGGTATTCCCGATCATCCAACAGGACGTTTTAATTTAGTTGTAATTGTAGTTTTGTGTTACGTTTGTGATTACATTTTGAGTTGTTTTATATTTTGAAATGTTGTGGCGGTGAATTTTATCTTGCAATGACTTTTAATTTAGTTTTGGTTTCGGTTTTAGGGACTATCCTAAAGGTGTGGGTTTTCATGCAACAGTTGTTTATCATGCAAGAAAAGTAAGTGCGATGCGATTAAATAAATTGCAATAAAATAAAAGCGCACCTGGAGGGTCTTCCAGTCATCCCAAGCTGCACTTAAAACACAATTAGAATATTTAAGCAAGTTCCTAGGTAAAGCTAAGGGAAGGGTTATGGTTTTCTACCAAGTTCCTAATCCTATAGCTAGTCATTTCCTATGACGTCTAGGTCCTTGTGTTTTGGTTTGAGGACGATTTTCTTCATCAAAGAATAATTAAGTTCAGTTGTTCTTATAAACATCCTATCGTATCGAGGAAGTGCTTAAGACGAATCTTAAACATCTTTTCAATACCTTTAGGATTATTTTAAGTCCAAATGAATTTAATTAATCAAATGAATTAATCGTCCGGGAATTCAAGTTTTGTCATCTTGCTCAGTGAACTAGGACGTTTGAATATCCTATAAGTGAAGTAGTATTTCATTTAATGTTCTATTTAGGAGTTATGACAATAAAAGTTTTCGGGGGCAAATTGGTATTCACATGATTTGTGATTTAGTTTAATCTCAGTTATCGGATTTAAATTTGGAATAATGTTCAAGTTGCTTTATATTTAATTTCTTTCATGTCTTAGGTGATGTTATTTAATACAATTTAATTAAACTTCTAATTTAATTTAATCTGGTTCAGTTTTAATTTTAATTTAATTTAACTTGATTTTGATTTTAACTTAATTCTATTACCTAATTTAATTTAATTCAATTTAGTTTGATTTGATGTGAATTAATTTAATTTAATTTAACTTGATTTAATTTAATTTAATTAATTAATTTAATTTAATTTAATTTGATTTAATTTTAATTTAATTTAATTTAATTTAATTTAATTTAATATGTTTTAATTTAATTTAATTTAATTTAATTTAACATTTTTTAATTTAATTTAGTTTAATTTAATTTAATTTAATTTATTTATTTAACTTAATTTAATTTAATTTATTCATTTAATTTAATTTACTTTGTTTATTTAATTTAATTTAATTTAATCTTTAATTTAATTTTATTTTTAATTTTAATTTAATTGAAAATTTAAAAAGAGTTTAATAATTTAACCTTTTTTATTTAATTTAAATGATTAAGTCTTTTTAACATTTTAAAACTTAAATTTGAATCATCTTTTTTAATTAGGAATTAAATATTAATGAGATGATTAATTTAGGGATCTTTAAATTAAAGAATAAATCTCTTCCTAATAATATCCCTATTTTAATAATTCCAATTTTATTATTCTTCCAAAATTTAATCAATTATTTAATTAAGGTTTATTTTAATTATTTTAAATTGTTTAATGGTTTTCTACCCTTTAATTATTTAAATTTCAATCATCCAAATAAGATTAGGATCAAATATTTTACTTGTTAATTTTATTAAACCTAAAGTTTTAATTAAGGGTTAAAATTTTTTAATTACCATTTTGCCCTTCAAGCTTAATAATTTCATAACTCACTAAATTGAGCTTAAATGAACTTGAAATTTTTATGTAACTTCACTCATATGCCAATAAAGACATGAGAGGAGAAAATGTGATTTTTCTATATTTAATTTATTTATGTAATTATTTTTGGTGGAAAATAGGAATTTCCAAGGAAAATTTAATAATATGATCAAGGGAAAGTTTCTGTCCTTAAGAAAATTAGGGGACATTCCTAATGACCAGAGGACCACTTGGACCAATTTTGGTGATTTTTTGAACTATATTATTTTTATTATAATTATTTTAAGTTTTGGAGTGTTAATTAATTTAAAAATAAAATAAAGGTTGAAAAATGAATTTTATATTTTTCAAAATTCTCTCTGATATCAAGAAAATTAGAGAATCAATTTTTGCAATTTTATGATTTTTCTTTGATTTATTATAATTATTTTAGTGAAAATGCTAGAAAATACATTTTTTTTAATTTTAAAATTACCCTAGGGCTTTAAAATTTAATATCTCATTAAATAGACCTAAGAAAAATATGGGATTTGTTCCTAAGTGATTAAAATTCAAAATGTGAAATTTTGGTGAATTTTATTATTTTTGTGATTTTTATTATTTTTTAATTATTAAAAATATTAAAATAATATTAAAAATCAACTTTTTTAGAAAATTGAAATTTTAATTTTCTTAAATTCCCTAATATCAGAGAGGCTCCA
Source organism: Papilionanthe hookeriana x Papilionanthe teres (assembly GCA_022702705.1). Classification (NCBI taxonomy): domain Eukaryota; kingdom Viridiplantae; phylum Streptophyta; class Magnoliopsida; order Asparagales; family Orchidaceae; genus Papilionanthe; species Papilionanthe hookeriana x Papilionanthe teres. The sequence continues at coordinate 153,297,210 of CM040426.1, forward strand.
AAACCAATTTGGTGAATTTTTGAAAGGTATTTTGAAAGTTATGAATTTTTAAAGTTTAAAATGACTAAGTGGCTTAATCAACCCATTTAGTAGGGCTAACCAAGTCCAATTGACTTCAAATTTTTATGGTGTATCCCTCTGATCCTAAAAGTCAGTGGAGAATTAATTTCATTCAATTTGATGTATGGTTAACTCTAATTAATTAGGGACCTATTTTGGGTGTTTAAGCCAATTAGGGTTATTTTAAATGAACTAATTCAAAACCTATTTTTCCTAGGGTCCTCTGGTCATAAGGGACATTACTAAATTTTCCTAGAATTTATTTCACAACATCCTAATTATTAGAATTAAAATACTCAAAACAGTAACATGAATTTGAAAAATCAATAACTTCTCATAGGGATGGCCTCTGACTTTGGAAAATTCAGGGAATGTTCCCAAAGTCAGAGGCTTCAAAAGCCCTATGGTGTCATGCTATGGTGAATTTCCTATATGCATGGAGAATTAAAATAATGCAGACAGTAAATAAATTATTAAAAATAAAATACTTGATGAAATTAAATGATTTCTTTTCCACATTATTCTCCTCCGTTCACTCGAGCAAGAGGGTATTTTTATTTTATTTTTCTGATTTTTCTACACAAAGTTATGAATTTTCCAAGTTCAGGGAATTAAATAAATAAAAAAATCCCTAATTTTCTATTTATCCGAGTCGGCGCCGCGTCATCCTCGGCATCTCCGAACGGCCACGCGGCACGCTCCCATTCGACACCGCCGCTTGAGTCAACAGCCCGGGTCCCGCCTGTATCGTTCCGTCTCCTCATCTGGCGTGATCCTGGCCATCTGTCCGCGCGTGTATTAAATGAATGGCATCCGTTCATCGTCCCCAAGCCTCCTAGCCCGAGAACCGTCCATCTTCTAGGCCTAATATCTCACTCGATACTCGACCAAATTTAAAATTCTTATGCTCTATGGATTCATCTCGAGAAGACGAACACATCCATACGGTTTATGTGGTATGAAATTGACTTAATAAAAATGGAGAATGTTCAGAAGCTCGGGAAGAAGAGTGAGGCCATACCTTTGCTCAGAGAAGTGTGGCTTCGATCTGAGGGTTGTTTCACCTTCGATTGGATCCCAACAAGCTCCAGATGAAGTCTCCCGGTCCAGTGAATTGCCTAGGTAGGATTTCGACCACAGCTCGATCACAAAGCTTGGAGGCTGGAGCACCTGGGTGGCCTGGAGATGGGGCTTTTGCTGGTGGACACCTTCTCTTGGTCTGGTGAAGGTGTAGGACCAATCAATTTGAGGATTGATCCACTGTGGAGAAGTGTCCTGGTTTTGGGCTAAAGTTTGAGCTCAAAATTGAGCTCACTCGGAGGAATTGGGCTGGAATTCGGTGGGGATCAAATGCTTTATGTATGGGGAATGGTCCGGAACAATTTTGGCGCAGTTTCCTTAAGGTTTGTTTCGAGCACCTCTCATTGCCGAGAGGGGGTGGTGTTTAAATAGGAGAGGGTGGAGGGCCTCCCAGGGAGAGTTAGGGCTTGGGATCGGCTACTCTTGGCAAGAGAAGAACAGCCTACAATGGCCACTGGGGATGGGGCGGCTCGGCGAGTGAGAATTCCAAGCTTGAGCTCACATGTGAGCTCTCGGCCATGGAGTTTTCCGGCGACCCAGGCGGCTGGCCGGCAGGCATGGGTCACCCTCAGGTCCAGGTGGGTCAGGGCTGGGGTTTAGTGCAGTCAATTGGGCCTTGCCATGTGTAAAGGAGATGGCTTGGAATGGAATGGGGAAGAGGCCATTTTGGCTAGGTTTGGGTCAACCCATCATTTTGGGCTTGGTTCACCCTTCAAGGTGGCTTTGGGTGTTGTGGGGAGTCACAAGGATCAGCTGGTTTGGCATGGAGAAGTCCTTATCCAAATATATTTGGATTAAATTTGGGTTAAGGTGAAATATCCTTAAGGTTAATGACTTTTAGGAGGTGCTTAAAGGACCTCCTCCTTTTGCCATTTAAGGAGAGTTGACAACTTAGAGATCCTCATGGCTTGCCAATGGCTTGCATGTGGCTTCATGGCTCCATGTGGCTTGGGAAAAGATTGGGTCAATTTCATAAAAAAGGATTTTCTGGATTTTGGCATTTTAATGGAAATTGTTATGGGGCTTGATTTGGAATTGTTTAATTGATGGGATTAAAACTTAGGGAATGGCTTTGATTAAGTGGATGGCAAATGGAAATGTCATGTGGGCTTTGGATGAATTTGGGCTTTTGAATTTGAAGGAAGTGGGCTTTTAGGAAGGTTTAAGGGAAGTGGGCTTTTTGAATTTTAAAATGGACTTTAGGATGAAATTTTGGTAAAGGCTTGGGCCAAATAATTGTTGGGTTTAGTTCATAGATGTCTTGGAGCAAATTGGGAGTGATTTGGATTTGAATTGGGTTGAATTTGGGCTCCTTTGGTGAATGGGCCAATATAGGTCAAAGTGGGCTAACTTGGGCCAATGTTGGGTTAGGGTTGAAATTGATGTAAAATTAATGTTGGGAAATGTCTATGGAAGTGTTTCAAAGAGGTTTTGACTTTGGTTGGGCTTTGATTTTGGGGTTTGGGCTCATTTGGGTTTGGTTTGGGTTTAGGTCAAAATTGGGCCTTTTAGCTTTGGGTTGAATTTGAGTGGGGTTTGGGTCTAAATGTTGGGCAAATCATATTAGCGTTTTGTTTGTAGGGATGTTAAGGAAGATTTAGAAAAGATTTGGGGTTAATTGGAGTTGAATTGGGTGAGTTTGGGTTAGGTTTGGGTTATGGGTCCAAATTGGGTTTTAAGGCCAAAAGTGAAATTGGATCCAAATTTCAATCAAATTGGACTTGGATTTGGTCTAAATTGGTGTTGAGAATGTTTAATTGAAGTTTATAATTGAATTGGACCAGAATTTGGGTCAATTGGGTAGGTTTGGTTTGACATTGGGTTCACTTAGGGTTAAAATGGGTCAAATTGGGGTTTTGATAAAAGTAGGTTAAATTGAAAAAATTGGCCCATGATGTAGTTGAACAAAATGAAATTGGGAATATTTGGGATTTTCTGGAATTTTCTGGGAATTTTCTGAATTTTTGGATTTTTAGGTCAAGGGGGGTATTTTGGGTATTTGGAGGGTATTGGGAGGTATTTTTGAAATTTTTGGTATTTTTGGGTATGGATGATCAATTTGAGTAATGTGGAAATGTTTGGGATTAATTTTGGGGAATTTTGGATGATTTAGGTGATTTTTGAGAAATTTGGGTAGTTTCAAGGGCATTTGGTAGGTTAGGCGGGTGTAGGGTCCCGGGGGTCAAAAATTGAAAATTTGGAAAAATGAAGATTGGGTGAATATAAATGGAATGAAATCATTTTGGTTGAGCCATGAAGCCATAGCAAGCCCACATGAGCCATGAAGGGACTCATTTGAGGCATCCACTATGTTGTTCCTAACCTCTTAGCGCGAGGGCTTAGGGGTTAAGGACCATCCATGTGAATAACCTACATGAGTCGGGAGGTCAAGTTGGGTATAGGTGTGTGAAAGTGTAGTGTATGAGTGTAGTGTGTGTGTAAGTCAGCCCTTCACCGGACCGGGCCACCTGTGAGCGGTCCTAAGGCCAAAGAGTCCTATAGGAACTCATCCTTTAAACTTCCACATTTGATTTCAACCCTCTAGGTGATTAGGGGTCTACGATCAAGTTTATGGAATTTGCGGGGAGTTAAGAAGTGGTTTGAAATTCTAGATGGTGGATCCCAATTCTAGTCCTCTAAGATAGTCAAAGGAAAAGCCTAAGGCTAGATCCTAAGTACTAAAAAGAAGAAGAGAAGACCTCATCAAAAATGAGGTCAACATTTACAATTGCAGTTTGTTGTTCTGTTTGTGATTAAATTTTGAGTTGTTTTATCTTTTTAATGTTGTGGCGGTGAATTTTATCTTGTTATGACTTTTTTTTAATTTAGTTATGGGTTTCAGTTTTGTGGCTATCCTAAAGGTTTCAGTTTTCATGCAACAATCCTGTTTAACATGCAAGAAAGGTAAAGTGCAATACAGGAAAATAAATTGAAATAAAATAAAAGTGTACCTAGAGGGTCTTCTCTTCATTCCATGCTGCACTTAAAACACATGTTAAAACATTTAAATATTTACAACAAGTACCTAGGTAAAGCTAATGGGAAGGTTCTGGTTGTCTACCAAATCCCTAATCCTATTGCTAGTCATCTCCTATGACGTCTAGGTTCTTGTATTTTGATAAGAATGATTTCTTCATCAAAGAACAATTAAATTTAATTGTTCTTCTAAAACATCCCATCATATTGAGGAAGTTTTTAGTACGATTCCTAAACATCTTTTCAATATTTTTGGGATTATTTTTTAGTCCAAATGAATTTTATTGCACAGGTGAATTAATCATCCAAAAATTTAGTTTAGTTTGTTTCTTGCTCAGTGAATTAGGATGTTTGATTATCCTATAAGTAAAGTGACATTTCACTTGATGCTTTACTTTAAGAGTTATAATAATGAAAACCTTTAGGGGGCAAATCAGTTTGTTAAGGAATTTAATGATTTAAAATTGGAATTGGTAATTTAAAATGATTTAATTTAGTTAATAATTTTAAGTTTGGAATAATGTTCAAATTGTTTCATTCTTAAATGTTTTAAACCATTTGAATTGAAAGAGGACTTTAAAGTTTTTTTAATTTAGACTTTAATGATTTAATTTTAATTTAATTGCAATATTCTGGATTAACTTTTAATTGGTTTGATTTTTTAATTATGAATTATTTTTTTTGAAGTTGATTTTAATGTTTTAAGTTTGCTTTAAATTTGCTTTCAAGTGATTTTTGAAATTAATTTTTTTCTTTTTTATTCAATTTTATTTTCAAGTTATTTAATGTTTTAAGTTTTAATTTAATTAATGTTTACTTTCCTTTTAATTATTTAATTATTAATTTCAATTATCACCTTAAATTTAATTAAAAGTTAAATATTATTAAAGTGATTCATTTAGGGATTTTAGTTTAAGTTATTATAGTCTCTCTAAATTATATCCCCATTTTAATAATCCAAATTTTAACTTATTCTTCCAAAATTCAAATAGTTTAATTAATTAAAATTTACTTTAAATATTTTCAAGATGATTAATGAGTTTCTACCCCTTAATTTCCTAGGTTTCAATCATCTATGAGAAAAGTTAAGATCAGATATTTTACCCTCCCTTTGATTAGACCTAAATGTTAATTAGGGTTAAAATTCTTTAATTACCTTTATGCCCCTTTAGGCTTATTCATTTCATAACTCATCAAATTAAACTCAAATGAACTTAAAATTTTTATTTCACTTCACTCATATGTCAATTAATATATTAGAGGAGAATATGTGATTTTTTTGAATTTAATTTAATTTATACAATTATTTTTTGTGAAAAATAAGGGTTTTCAATGAAAATTCAACAACATGACCAAGGTAAGGTTTCTATCCTTAGGAAAATTATGGGATGTTCCTACTGACCAGAGAACCACTTGGACCAATTTTGGTGATTTTTTGAATTATATTTTATTTATTATAATTTCTTTGATTTTTAGAGTGTTAATTAATTATAAAATAAAATAAAGGATGAAAATTAAGTTTTATATTTTTCATAAATCTCTCTGACCTCAAGGAGTTCCAAGAAATAAATTTTATAATTTTATAATTTTTTCTTTGTTTTATTAGAATTAATTTAGTGAAAAGATTGGAAAATCCATTTTTTAATATTAAAAATTTTCTTAAACATTTAAAATTCAATATCTTAACCAAGAGACTTGGGAAAAATATTTGGTTTGTTCATAAGTGATTAGGAGTCAAAATATGACATTTTTGTGATTTTTATTATTTTTGTGATTTTTATTATTTTTTAATTATTAAAATATTAAAATATGGTGAAAAATAAAGATTTTTTGAAAATTTTAATTTTAATTTCTTTAAACTTCCCTAATATCAGAGAAGTCCCAAGACTATTTTGGTGAATTTTTAAAATATATTTTTGGAGTTATGAATTTTCAAAGTTTAATTTTGATCATGTGACTTAATTAATCCATTTAGTGGGGTTAAACATTTCCAATTGATTCCAAATTTTTATGTGAGGTCCCTCTGATACTAAAGATCAGTGGAGAATTATTTTCAAGTTCTTTTGATGTGTGGTTAACCCTAATTTAAAGTTTAGTTTTGAGTAATTATGTCAATTAGGGTTATTCTTAATGAATTAACTCAAAATATAATTATCCTAGGGTCCTCTGGTCCTAAGAAACTTTCCCAAATTTTCCTAGAATTTTCTAAGCAATATGCTAATTAATGGAATTAAAATACCAAAAATAGTGACATAAACTTGAAAAATACATAACTTGTCATAGACATAGCCTCTGACCTTGAATAATTCAGGGAATGTTCCCAAGGTCAGAGGCTTCAAAAGCCCTATGGTCTCATGCCATGGTGAATTGTCTATGCAAATGGAGAATTAAAATACTAAAATGAGTAAATAATTTATTAAAAATAAAATACTCATCAAATTAATCAATTCTTTTACCACATTATTGTCCTCTATTCACTGAGCAAGAGAGTATTTTTATTTTATTTTTGTGATTTTTCTACACAAACATATGCATTTTCAAAGTTCTGGGTATTTAAATAAATCAAAAATACCCCTAATTGTCTCTTATCCACGCGGCGCCGACTCATCCTCGGCAGCTCCGAAAGCCCACGCGTCGCCTCCCTATTCGACGCCTCCATCCGACTCAGCACTCCGGGGGCCCGCGGTTCATGTCCTGTTCACTCATCTGACGCAATCTGCACCGTCCATTCGATACAAGCTCGATCCAACGACGACCGATCATCGTCTCTGCCTGGTGTGTCCCGAGAGCCATCCACACTCAAACCCTAAGATCTCTCTAGTTTCTCAATGGATTTTCATGTTCTTATGCTTTATGGATTTGTCTTGAGGAGACGAACACATCCATATGGTTTATGTGCTATGAAATTAAGCCAAGTAAAATAGAGAATTGCTGGAAGCTCGGGAGGAAGAAGGGGTTCATACCTTAGCTCTGAGAAGTGAAGCTTCTATCAGAGATTTGTGGCACCTTCGATTGCACCCAAGGAAGCTCCAGATGAAGTCTGTGGCTCTGGGGAATTGCCTAGGTATGAAAGTGACCAAGGCCTATTTCAAAGCTTGGCCGATAGAGAGGATGGCTGGCCTGGTGAGGCGGCTTTCACTGGGGAACTCCTTCTCTTAGTCCTGTGCAGGTGTGGGTGAGTTTAATTTGATTTTGGTGGAGGTTCCAGGGATGTCCTATTCGGGGCTGAGAATTGAGTTCCAAAATTGAGCTCAATAAATGGGGTTTAGGGCAGGAGAACAGTGGGGATGAATTGCTCTTGGCTAGGGGAAGCTCTGTGAGGAGTTTGGAGGGATTCTGTGAAGGTTGATTTCAGCCAACCTTTTGGTCGAGTGGGGGTGGCTTGTTTAAATAGCCATGGCCAAGGCCTACCAAGGGGGTTTGATGGCTTGGATCAACTGCTCTGGTGAAGAGAAGAACAGCTGCAGTGGCCATTGGGCATGGGACAACTCAGCTAGTTCAAATTGAATTTTTAAATCCATTTAGACCTCTCGACCATGGTGTTTTCCGGCGACCTAGTGGCTGGCCGGCCAGAGTCAGGTCACCATCCTGATCAGGAGGGTCAGGGCTTGAAGTTTGTGGGTTCAATTGGCCAATGCCAACTGTAAAGAGGTTTGATTTAAGTAGCAAGGCGGAAGGGTCATTTTAGGCTCTTTTTGGTTTAGCCATGGTTTAGGGCTTGGTGCACCATCCAAAGCTCTGATTTTGGGCTGAGGGAGGTCAGGTGAGTCAGCTTAAAGGAGGTGGTGTGGTCTCCATCCATGGTGAGGTGGCTAGGCTTGGTTTAGAGTGTTGCATAAATGAGGTTAAAATGCTTAATGAAGGTTTAAGAAAGATCCCCCCTTCTTTCCATTAATGGCATGGTGAGGTGGAAAGGGCTCCTCATGGCTTTCATATGGCTTATGCATGGCTCAACGGCTCCATTTGGCTTGGGGCCAAGCATAGTCAATTTCATGGAAGTAGGTTTTAGGGATTTTTGGCATTTTGGTGGAAATTTGGATGAATCTTTATTTGGAATTATTTGATCATTGGTTTAAGACTTAGGGATGAATTTAATTAAAGGTATGGTGAGGAAAATTTGTCATGTGGGCTTAGAGCCAAATTTGGGCTTTTTGAAATCATTTGGATGGGCTTTTAGAATGGTTTAAGAAAGAGGGACTTTAGGTTTGAAAAGAAATTGGTGGATGGAAATTTTGTAAAGGACCATGCCAAATAAATTTTGGGTTTAGTTTAGGGATGTGTCATGAGTGATTTGAAACAAATCTGAGGTGATTTGGAGTTGAATTGGGTTTGATTATGAACTTTTTGGTAAAGGGGCCAAAGTGGGTCAAATTGGGCTAAGGTTGGGCTAATGTTAGATTTTATGTAAAATTAATGTTGAGAAATGTTTATGGAAGTGCCACAAAGAGTTTTCAACTTTGGTTGGGCTTGGATTTTGAGTTTTGGGCCCATTTCGGTTTATGGTGGGTTTAGGCCAAAAATGGGGATTTTGGTTTTGGGTTAGGTTTGGGTGGAGTTTGGGTTCAAATTTGGGGAAAATCTTATTAGTTTTTTATTTGTGGGGATATTAGGAAGGTTTAGGAAAATATTTGGGGTTAATTGGAGTTGAGTTGGGTTAGTTTGGGCTAAGTTTAGGTCATGGGCCAAAATTGGGCTTTAAGCTTCAAATTGAAATTGGATCAAAATGTTAATCAAATTGGGCTTGGATTTGGTCTAACTTGATATTGGAGATATTTAATTGAAGTTTAGAATTGGATTGGATCAACATTGAGGTCAATTGTGTTGATTTGGTTTGACATTGGGCTTACTTTGGTTAAAAATGGGCCAAATTGGGGGTTTTAGCAAAAGTGGGCTAAATTGACAAAATTGGCTTATGGTGTAGTTGAACAAAATGAAATTGATAATATTTGAGATTTTCTGAAATTATCTGGGAATTTTTGGAATTTATGGAATTTTTGGTCTAAAATGGCATTTTGGGTATTTGGAGGGTATTGAGGGGTATTTGTGGAAATTTTGGTATATTTGGCTAAGGATGATCAATTTGAAATATTTAGGATTGGTTTTGAGGAATTTTGGGTAAATTAGGTAATTTTGCAAATTTTGGACATCTTCAAGGGCATTTGGTAGGTTTGGTGGGTGTAGTGCCCACGGGGGTCAAAAATTGAAATTTGGGAAAAATGAAGATTGATCAAGTTTGAGTAGAATGGAATCACTTTGGTTCAGCCATGAAGCCATATCAAGATGATAAGAGCCATGAGAGGACTCATTTGAGGCATTCACTATGTTGTTCCTAACCCTCTTAGCCAAGGGCCTAGGGGTTAAGGTCCATCCATATGAATTACCTACATGAGTCAGGAAGTCAAGCTAGGTAGAATGGTTTTAGGATTTGGAATGTGCGTGAAAGTGTAATGTGTGTAGGTCAACCCTCACCAGACCAAGCCACTCAGGGTTGTCCTAAAGCCAAAGAGTCCTATAGGGAACTCATCATTTAAACCTCCACATTTGATCTTAGCCCTCCAAGTGACTTAGTGGTTTACAATCAAACTTATGGGGTTTGCAGGGAGTTAAGAGGTGTTTGAATTTCTAAGTGGTGGGTTCCATTTCTAGTCCTCTAAGATAGTCAAAGGGAAAGCCTAAGGCTAGATCCTAAGTACTAAGGAGAGAGAAGAGAAAAGACCTCATCAAAAATGAGGTCAACAAATGGACCCCCAATAGGTGTGGTGCGCTAACCAAGCACACCGCCCGTATTCACGTTAACCGAAAAGATCAACAAAACCAACACAGACGTCTAAGTGATACACTCAGAACAGAGTAGAAACAAATTTCCGCTGGGGAGTATCGAGTATATCTCTAAGATTGGATATCCCTGAACTCTCACTGGGAATAGAAAAGGAGGTGAATTACAGATCATAAGATTTGGGGAAATTTGATTTAGATTTCATTTCATTTTCTATTCCGAGTTTTTTTTAATGTGTGAGTTTAGATTTCGATTTGTTCTGAGTTTCAATTTCGATTGAGGTTTAATTTAAAATCAATTCAAGGAAATCCTGATTTGAAATAAGATTTGGAACCTAGGTTCCAACCTTGGGATTGCGAAGAGAACTGGAATTTAGGTACCAGCCTCAGAGTGAGAATCAAAGTTTAAGTATCGATTGAAAAGGATGAGAATTAGAATTTTGGTATTGATCTTGAAATAAGATCTGGAATTTGGGTACCAACCTTGGAAGGAGAGAGTTGAAATTTGGTATCAATCTCGGGAAGAGAGTCAGAATTTGGTACAGACCTAGAAAGGAGAGAACTGGAATTTGGTTCCAGCCTCGAGGGTTTAAAGAGAACTGGAATATGGTTCCAGTCTTAAAGGTTTAAAGAGAAATTGGAATCTGGTTCCAGTCTCGAAGGTTTAAAGAGAACTTGGAATCTGGTTCCAGTCTCGAAGGTTTAAAGAGAACTGGAATCTGGCTCCAGTCTCAAAGGTTTAAAGAGAAATGGAATCTGGCTCTAGTCTCGAAGGTTTAAAGAGAACTGGAATCTGGTTCCAGTCTCGAAGGTTTAAAGAGAACGTAAATCTGGTTCCAGTCTCGAAGGTTTAAAGAGAACTGGAATATGGTTCCAGTGTCGAAGGTTTAAAGAGAACTGGAATCTAGTTCCAGTCTCGAAGGTTTAAAGAGAAATGGAATCTGGTTCCAATCTCTAAGGTTTAAAGAGAATGGGAATCTGGTTCCAGTCTCGAAGGTTTAAAGAGAACTGGAATCTGGTTCCAGTCTCGAAGGTTTAAAGGGTTGAAATTTGCTGTGGAGATTTGAGTTTAGCGGAAGATTTGGGATGAGGCTGAAAGTGTTTCACTTTCCATGAGGATCAATCAAAGTCTGATTATTTGGTGAAGGATATGAATCCATGCCATCAAAACCAAATCGAAAATTTTTGTGGCTCTGTGTCAGTAGATTCAGTCGACCTTCTCAAAAGAGGGAAGGAAATATGGAGAGTCAAAAAAAGATTTAAGAATAGCCGAAGGCTGGGGATTTCAGATCCGGGAATTTGTTTTCGTCGTTTGTTGTAATTTGATTTTTAGCTTGATTTTCAATTTAGAGTTCACGTCTATTTAAAGTTCGTGTATATTTGTTGTTTGTTTTGACATTCAGTGATTTTTTTTAAAGAGAGTTTTCATTTATTTTTATTTTTCCTTTGTTCTTTGTTCGAAGTTCTTTTAATTTAAAGGCGTTTCCCAGTCAATTTGCACAAAAAGAGGTGAAGGCAAAATATGACATGGTCACTTTCATTCCAATCTTGTTGAAAATACATCATACAACTTGATCCAAAACATGATGATATTTTCTTTGAGAATTTAATATCTCATACAATCCATATAAATCCAAAACGGATTGTGTAAGATTCTTGCAAATTGTTTCTAAAAGCATCTGCGAAAATCCATGTCTGAATAGTGAGATACATGGATAATAACATCACCTTCCAAGCCACCCTTGGCAGGAATGCCGTACGGATGTGCATTGGAGGTGTGCTATCTACCATGTAACTCACAACTCGTAAGGCCGAGGCTCTCTAACTCTAGATCTTGCTGGAAGTGAAAAGGAATCTTTCTGTCATCCATTCTCCTGAAAGTAACAGAGATCCGCTCAACAGGCACTCCTGGAATGCAATGCTTTGCGATGTCCGCTCCATTCCCTTTTAACACGATGACGGAACCTACCGGTAGTGGTATCTCCACTGGCCCTCGGAATTCTCCGGGGCCTGCTATCCGGAGGTCATATCCGAACATGATATTGCTCTGGTTGACAAAAGAGACACTGTGCAGAAAGGTTTAACAAAATCATGATGGTCTATGTGTGGAGGTATGAAGTCTCCCTCCTTGTAGATGTTAATGATGCAGCTGTTGGGTATGCAGTCTGCGGGCAATACCTTTCATGTCACATTCCTCTTTACCATTCTTTTAATAATATTCGGCATCAGATCCACCTCATTGCGACGGAGTATCCCTGGTGGATTTTCTTTTCTGTCTACCGCAAAGTTGTAGCAACACCCAAATTGGATCGTAACTCTTCCTTTTCCTGACATCCATCTTCGAGGTTCTGAATAAGTTTTCTCCCTCAGACAACCAGATCGGCCCATTTTCTGAAGTTCAATGATGCAGTCTACAATTTGCTGTTGTTTGTAGTCCGAAAACACATCTGTATGCAGCTCAAGGCCTTCCAAGATGTTAATCCTCTTGCCACGGATTATTTCAAAGTATTCAAAAGTTTTCTTTTCAACATTCTGCATCTTTTCCAGCTCATATTTAGAAATTATCTGCAACTGGCGAGGTCTAGTAATGTACTATGGGATGTATGGTTCAACCCCAACATGTTCTCCTGCATGTCTCGGCTCCTTGGAGATAATCTCTGTCGGGACATCCTCTGAGGTTGCTTTCACAACAAGACTCTTTAAAGCTGGTGCATTTGTCTGGCGTCGTGGCATAGATTATGTTTCTAATATTCTTAGGATTTCTTTTATCTTTTCTGTTGTTCTTGGAGTTGGCCTCCTCTTTTCTGATTCCTGACGAACAGATTTCTTTGAAGTACTTGCACTGATGGTAGCAGCTGTCTCTTTATGTTGATCCGCTGCTAGCTGGGTTAACATCTTGCGGATGTGTCGGTTCTTGTTTCTTCATTGAGTAGGGGTGAGAGTAGCTCTCCTTACAACTTGAATTTCTGTGGGCATTGCGCTGACGAGCCTGCCTTCTGCTATAGCAACCACAGACTTAACTTTCTTGTCCTCTCCCGTTGCATGAACGGTAATTACTTTTCTCTTCTTGCTGGTAGATGGTTGACTTGAGCCACCCAATTTCATCACTGTATGGCTGCGGAGCTCTTCCCGATCAATCGGAGTTCAATCAATTTCTTCTTACTGTAGCCCGGCTGGTGTGAATTCAGAGTCGATCTCAATCACGGCTCCATCATTCATCCTCTTTTTATTGAGTGCTAGACTCATGCCATTCTTAAAGTTCAGAACCAACCTCCCGTTCGACATTTCCCTGCGAAAAATAAGGAAATGATCAGGGGCTGTACTAAGAAAAAGAACAATAGAAAAAATTTGTTTATTAATGAAGAGCTTTTATTTGTTTATTTCAAATTTAAATAGGAGTAGGAAAAGATAAAGAAAGATCAAGAGTGAGACTCGATTTGGAAGGAAGGATAAAAACTTTATTATTATGATTTCACATGTTTTCTTTTAATACATTTTTTTAACAATTTTCTTTATCATCCACTTTTTTATATTTTTTGGTTTCGGACCTAGTCATAAGTAATTACTGTGCCCGTGCTTCTAAGAATGAGAATTCATCCTTCGAAACATCAGGTTGCACAATATTTCTTTAGATATCGTCCATTAATTGGAAGCATAGGTTCTCCACTGCAATTTACAAGCTAGTAGGAACCTCCTGAGTAAACTGTCTCGACCACGAATGGCGCTTCCCAAGTCGGTTCAAATTTACCACCTATCTTGCGATGTGCAAGAATAGGTCTTCTGAGAACCAAAACCAAGTCACCGACTTTGAATGTCCTTGGACGGACTAAGTTATCGTGGGCCTGGATCATCTTGGCTTGATACAGTTCCAAATTCTGTTGTGCTGAAAGTCTTTTTCCTTCCAAGCTTTCCAACTCTTCTAGTCGTAGTTTGGCATTTTCTTCTGTAGTGATCTTGTTTGCAACTGCAATTCTGAGAGACAGAAGCTGAACCTCTAAGGGTAGAACGGCCTTGGACCCGCACACTAAAGCATAAGGCATAGACTGGGTGGGAGTTCTGAAAGTCGTCCTGTAGGCACATATGGCTTCTTCGAACTTCTTGTGCCAATTTCTCTTATTGTCGTCCAAAATTTTCTTTAGGATTTGGACGAGAGTTTTATTAAAAGCCTCGGCCAAGCTGTTTTCTCTTGGGTAGTAGATTGTTGAATAGCGCCAGTCGTTCTCGTGTCTTCTGACAAAATTGTTGATCTTCGTGCTTCTGAATGCAGACCCGTTATCTAAGATAATCCTGCACGGTACCCCAAAACAGTAGACGACTTGATTCTTGAAGAACTGTAGCACGTGATGTGCTTTCACTTCTCTGAGCGATACTGCTTCTGCCCACTTAGAAAAGTAATATGTAGCTGCAAGAATGAATTGATGTCCTCTTGAAGAAGGCGGTTCTATCGGACCCACAATATCTGTGCCCCAACACTCAAACGACCACGACGCGATTGTCGAATGTAGCACATTTGGAGGTTAATGTAGAACCACTCCATGCACTTGGCACTGGTGACAACTTTTGGCAATCTTCATGCAATCGGTCATCATTAAGGGCCAGTAGTACCCTAGCCTCTTAATCTTCATTTTCATTTTCGGACCCGACTGATGAGCGCCACAAAGTCCTGAGTGTACTTCTTTAACAGTTTCACGAGCCTCAGACCCGCTCAGGCATCATAGCCACATCTGATCGAAAGACCTTCTGTATAACGTATTGTTTATTAATGCGTAAGACAGAGTTTTTTTCTTGATTTGATGGGCTATCGACTTATCGTCTGGTAGGTTTCCTCTTTGAAATTAGTCTATTAGTGGCTGCCGCTAATCTTCTGTATTTTCTATTACTGCTGCAACTGATTCTTTTTCTTTTCCTTCTGATTTGTGTATTGTATCCATGTCGAGCTGTGGTAGGACCTGTCGTCCTTGAACTGACATTTCAACTGACTCATCATGTAGGCAGGCAAATTCTTTTGCAAGGCGGGCTAATGCATCCGTGAGAGCATTTTCTCTTCTAGGAATCTTGTAGATCGTTACATTTAGAATTCGCTCCAACAACTTCATGGCATATTGAAAGTACTGCTCAAGCCTTGGATTTAAAATCATGTACTGTCCGGTGACCTGTTGAATGATCAAATGGGAATCTCCAAAGATGTTGATGTCTGTTATCCCCATCTGAATGGTTAATTCCAGTCTGGTTATAAGGGCTTCGTATTCTGCCTCGTTGTTTGTACACGGTTTTGTTAGATGGTAGGAATACATTAACATCCCCCGCTCCGATGTTATAAATATCGATCCGATTCCTGTCTTACCTCGCACTACCGTTTACAATTCTTTGTCTTTCTGTGTTGAAGATGCTCCGTCGAAGTACAATTCCCAACGTTGATCATCAGGGTCTTCTAGGCTCATTATTTGCTCATCTGGCAAATCATCGTTGAGAGGCAATTCTGCCGGTAAAGGGTGTACTGTGAGAAGGTCTGCTAGGACTTGTCCCTTTATAGCACGAAGAGGAACGAAAGTTATATCGAATTGTAATAGTATCATCGACGACCTAGCAAGTCTGTCGGAAAGCGTCGGTCGGGTCATCAAATATTGCAATGGATTAAACTTCAAAATAATGTTGAATTTATGAGAAAGCATGTAATGCCTGAGCTTTTGAGCGGTGAAGATCAGGGCCAAACAATGCTTCTCAATTGAAGGATACTTTACTTCCGTCGGAATTAAACGATGACTTAAGTAGTAGAGAGCATTTTCATTTCCCTCGTCATTGACCTGGGCTAGCAGGGCTCCGAGAGAGTCGTCTAGAGCCGCGGTATAAAGTATCAACGGTCTACCTGAGACTTGTACTGCTAAAACAGGAGGTGTCATTAAATACTGTTTGATGTCATCGAAGGCATGTTGACATTTGGAGTCCCAAGTAAACTTGGCGTCCTTTTTAACCAAAGCGGAAAAAGGCTGACACCTTCCTGACAAATTCGAGATAAAGCGTCGAAGATACGCCAACTTTCCTTAAAAGGATCGTAGTTGTTTCAAGGTTTTGGGATGCGGCATTTCTAAGGTAGCTTTAATCTTCTCCGGATCGATTTCAATTCCACGATGTTGAACAACAAATCCTAAGAATTTCCTAGAGGTGACGTCGAAGGCGCATTTCAAGGGATTCATCTTAAGGTTATATTGTCTTAACCTTTCGAAAACAATTCTAAAATCTTACAAATGATCTTGTTTTAGTTTCCTTTTGATGACTACATCATCCACGTAGCACTCGACTTAGTTGTGAATGAGATCATCAAAAATCCTTGTCATTGCTCTTTGATAGGTTGCTCATGCGTTCTTTAATCCAAACGACATCACTCTGTTGCAGTATACCCCGATCAGCGTTCTGAGGGCTGTAAGCTTTTCTTCTTCTGGTGCCATCTTTATCTGGTTGTATCCTGATGATCCATCTATGAATGGAAGACTTCATGTGTTGAAGCAATGTCGATCATCAATTCTGGAATGGGTAGCGGGAATTCGTCCTTTGGACATGCTTTGTTCAAATCTCTAAAATCCTCACAGATTCTGATATGACCATTCTTCTTTCTGACTGGTACCACATTGGCTAACCAAGTTAGATATTGTTCCTCACAAACAAATTTAGCATCTATTAACTTCTTAATTTCAGCTACAACTTGTTGTTCAATCTCCAGACGCATTCTTCTCAGAGCTTGTCTGACTGGAACGACAGTGGGATCTACTCCTAACTTGTGAACTGCGACCTCTGGAGCTAATCCTGACATTTCATCATAACTCCAAGCAAAACAGTCCTTGAATTCCATTAATAACTTGATTATCTCTTCGGAGTCTTCTTTATTGAGTATGGAGCTAACAAAGGTCGACCTAGGCTCTTCGCTAGTACCTAAGTTAACTTTCATTAACTTGTCTATTATAGATTTAATTTCTTCTTCGAATTATGGTGGAGCATTTCCAGTCAGTAGATCCTCGAGATCATCTGAAGCATCCAGGAAACTTTCATCACGCTCGTGAGTGACAACTAAGCAAAATCCCGAATCATCAACAGATCCTACTGTGTCGAATCCAAGACAATGTTTTGAATTGGGAGGTCGACTGGCATAGTTCCATAATTTTTTGAGGTGTTGTGATTGACCTTTTGTCCATTGTTTAGGTAAGACACCATGTTGAATTAAACTTTGAACACAGGGAGAGTACCACTCAAAAGGCAGTTCCATTAATTCAGAAGAAGTAACATCTTCAAATTGTACATCATTTTCAGTTTTGGAAGAAGAAGCACCACGGTAGAATTTGATCGGTTTAGTACCACCACGTACTTCCTTGACCACCATACCCTGGATCTTATTAGAATGGATCGGGGTCAGGGTCATAGTTGATACACTTTTCAATATTTATACTTACAACTATGATTTTAAAATTAACAACGGCACCAAAAACTTGATCCCACACTGATTATATATTGATTATTCTGTTATAGATTTTATGATTTATATTGTGGATACTACGCAAGTATACGTATCATTATCAAGTAATATAGGGCTCTAATGGAGTCCTAGATATTGATCCCACAGGGAAGTTAGCAAATTTCAAAGACAATTTAAATTAAACTTACTATTCTAGTATACGGAAATTAAAAATACATAAAATAAACTAATGCTTAAGGTAGAATATAAGATTTTAGAAAAAGTATCTTTCTCCTTGTTTTAGAGTATTAAGTTAATGAGGAATTAAATTAGTTTATAATTGTATTGTGCCAAATAGGAGCATTCCTATTCTTTACCCTTTGGTCCAGGTGCAAAGAATATTGACTAATCTTATGTTTGATTACTGAATCTGTGCTAGGCTGGGAGGATACCGACTAACACTTCAGAGCTCCCACGTTCCCCTCGCCTGAGGGCTAACATCTACACTTCAGCTCCCAAACAATAAGACCAAATTGAATATTTTAGTCTGTCACACTAAAATGTCCAATTCTACGCCCGATAGTTAATATTTCCCTACTTATTTGCACCCTCCTTCCAAGTCTTTTGACTTCCTTGAATCTTGGATGTAATCTTTACTATAGTCGATAATTCAACAAATGTTAACATATCAATTGGCCAGATTGAAAGTAAATTAAGATTTAAGTTAAAGATTAGCACAATTTTTATATTCTAGGCACAATTACTTTAATTCATCATTTTACGTAATCTCAATAACAAGGAGAGACTAAGGAAACTACTCAGAATGCATGGGAAAAATAACACAAAGCATGGATTTCATTAAAGTTAACAAACAAATAACAAATGTACTTATCTCAATTCTTCTCCCCAAGCAGATTCTTGAAGTTCCTTTGACTCTTCCTTCCAGTACAGCACACCAAAACACTAAACACTCACTCAAAGACTCTTAACTTTCACACAAATGACTATATCTGACAATCTAATTGACACACAAATGACACAATTTTGTCTCTATTTATAGAAGGGGTTAAATCTCCAAAAGGTACTTAAGTAGCTCTTCAAAAAGCGTCCAGGTTCATTGTATGTTGGCTTTTTTCAGCTGTCTCGTCGTCTGCGGCTTGATCTCGCCGTCGGTGGGCTTCTAGAAGATAGGCTAACTGCGCCGATCTCGCTGTCGGCGGGCTCGATCTCGCCGTCAGCGAGCTCCTTATAATATATTCAAAACTTTCGGGAAAAACTCGCCGTCGGCGGGACAATTCAATTTTCATCAAATTGAGTCATTTTTGCTCCAAGTCCGCTTCTTTTGTGCTTTTTTACTTTCAGTACTTATAAATATTTATTCCTGCAATAAAATAAAGAAAATACCTTTCTTTACAGTGCAATTTCATATAAAATTGGTATGAAATTCTTAATATATTTTCTAGTGATCAATAGTATGTACAATGGTTAATTTTCTCGTATATTGATTTGTATTCTTCATTCCTTTCATCTTCGAGAGAGATCTTGAATTAAGGTTTCTTTTGATTTACTGTTGCTGCTTATTTCTTGATTTCTTCTTCTTCGGAACAATTCTCCCAATCAATGTCGATGACTGATTTTTTCTGTCTAACTGTTCCAACGTTTCTTCCTCGACCTTGTCCCCGGCCTAGACCTCGGGTGCGAGTTCTAGAGAAACCTTCACCATCTCGCCGTAAGGGAGTGGTGAGTAACTGTTGGACTATAATTTCAGGTTCTTCATCATCTTGCACTTCTTTTGCTTTGTTTGGTATGATGTTGATGGAAAATATTGTTTTCTTCGGAGGTGCGTAGTAGGCTGCATCTTCGTGAATTCTGATTTCATGCACGGAGAATGGTTGCAAATCACCTTTGATACACTATTCTCTTCCTTCATAATATTTTATGCACTGGTGCAGAGACGACGGTACCATCCGGTTCTCATGGATCCATGGCAGACCCAATAGAGCGTTGAATGATGTTTCAAAATCAATTATATGGAATTTTGCGGTTGTCTTTGCCAAATCACCGGTCTTCATTAACAGTGTTATTGATCCGAATGCTCTTTCTCCTTTCTGAGTGAACCCTCTTAATAACATCTTGTTTGCTTCAAGTTCGCGAGCATCAATTTCCAAATATGCTAATGTTCGAAGGCTCATTATGTTGATTGATGCTCCCGGATCAACTAACACCCTGGAGAGCGTAAACATTCTGATAGTGACTGAAATGTACAACGGTCGATTGTGATCAGCCGTTCCGAGTAGTAGATCATTGTCCGTGAAGGTAACACCTCACTGTTCTTTTAACGAGCAAACATCGTCTAAGGAATTACCGGGCATTTGAGCTAAACAAATTCCTGGATCAAGTAAAGCCTTGATCAGAGTTTCCCTCATCTCCTTTGACAGGATTAGAGCGTCATAAATGCTCAATTTGGCTGGTAGCTTCCTAAGATGGGCTAGCACGTTATAATCTACTTTATTACCAAGTTCTTCAATTTCTTCCGAATGGGTAGTTCCTCTGCTGTGGTTGGCTCTTCCTGAGCAACCACCAACTTTCCTTTATCTTTTGGACCTATTCTCGGAGGTAGAATTTTTCCGCTTCTTAAATTAACTTATGTTATTTCTTCTGCATGTGTTACTGAATCTGCCGGTGTATCTTCTCGAATAGGAATGACTGGCTCTTCTGCAGTTGCTTCGGAATCTGAGCACTATAATTCTATCACAATCAAAGCTCCCCGAAATTCACAAATGGATTCGTTGCTTGTTGAGCTTTCATAACCATCCTTGTGATCGTCTTCTCCTTCGTAGTGGTCCTTGAGGTTTAGTATGATTTGAGAATCGTTATTTATATCGGAATCGAGATCCGGATTAAGTTGGTTTTCGTTAATTACGTAATCATTAGAAATAGTCAAAACGTAGCCAACACCAAAACTCTTATCATTATAAGATCCCGCGGGGGCGAGCAAATAATCATACAGAGTCAGAGGTTTGAGGGATTTCTCCCCCGAATCGGAAGCAACTATCCTAGGATAAGCAGCCCCTAGTCTACTCTTTGGAGCCTGGTCTTCTTTTCTTCTACGATCTTCTTCTCCCTCTGGGGCGGTTCTTCAATCGCAAGCGTTAGCACCGGCTCGACAGGTTTCAAACTTTGAGTTGAAGCGTGCACCGAAGCATTCTGGATATGATCCAAGATTTTCTTTGAAGACTTTGTCCAGACGGTACTCCATCCATCCTGAGTCATGTAAGCGTCTATCGGAACAATAAGATCCGTTGAAATAACATTGACAGAACCTCCCTTTTGGGGTTCCTTCATGTATTCCTTCGGGATCGTTATGTTCCTTTTCCGGAGATTGTCGTCAAGCCAAATCTTGAAAGTGATGCAATCCTCTATCTTATGATGGAGCATTCGATGGTAAGGGCAATAGTTTGGATGATCTTTCTTATTAACTTCTTCCGGCCTCTTGGGCTCTGGTAGCTGAAAATCGAGTGTCTTCATTAAACTGCAGAACATCTTCGCTACTGCTTTAGTTTTGAATGGATATTCCTTATTCAGAAAACCTTTCAGGGTACGCTGTGGACGAGGAGGTTGTTCATAATGCTGAGGCGACTGATAGCTCGGTCGAGGCTGTTGATAACCCTGCTGAGGTTGTTGGTAAGTACGTTGTGGTGGTTGATAGCTAGGCTGTGGCCACTCTGGCTGTATCTGCATTGGTTGCTTGCCTTTATCTACTGTCACGACGATTCTGGACTTCTTTTCGAATGTTTTCACCGATTTCTGTTTATCGGTCTTGTCCACAAAACTTAGCTGCTTTGCTTCCTCTTGTAAGCTCCCGGCCTTACTAAGCAACTTCTCGAAAGTCTTGATTGTAAATCCTTTAAGGAGAAGTGCTATCGGGCCGTGGATACTTTTCAGAAAAATACCAATTGCATGCTGTTCCTGAAGCTGTGGTTCACAGTTCATGCTTAAATTTCTCCATCGAAGTATGTAATCCACCAAAGTTTCGTTCAGTTTCTGTTGCTCCACCACAAGATCACCGATAGTGATGTGGTGCCAAGCTCCGGCAAATCACTTAACGAAGAGTTTTTCTAACTCTGAAAAGGTCTTAACAGAGCCATTTGGCAATTCTGCATACCAATCGAAGGCAATCCTTAACAGACTGCTGACAAACTGCCGAAAGAGTAAAGCATCGCTCCCACCGGCATTGCAGCAACTAGCACAAAAATGTGCGACATGCTGCCAGGGGTTTCCCTTTCCATCAAAAGGCTTGAACAGAGGTGGTACGAAGCCTTTTGGGTATTGGACGACATCGAATTCTTCAGGGTAAGGTCTACCCGTCTGAATAGATGCTCCACTCTTGGATTGTGCTAAAGCTTCTCGCACCTGCTGTTCTACCATGTCGTTGATTTCTTTTTTGGGAATCATGCTTTGTGCAGAATCCTTCTTTGGTTGCTCGTCTCCGTTGATGGATGTGATCTCTTTTCCTCCATCTGCAATATGGATGATTTCTGGGGGTGTTTCTTTCTGAGGTTGTACCAGACTTTGGAGAGTGGCTAAAGCAGCAGCCATCTCTTCCATCCTCTTTGCCATTTAAGAAATTGAGTTATCCTTCTCCTGAAGTAGTGCTCTCATCACTTCCAGTTCATCTCTTTTCACTGGTACCGGAGCACCTTGCGAAGCTGATGATGCTCGTTTTTGAACCATGTTGATCTCGACATATTCTTCATCCATAAATTCTGATGAATCAACTTCATTTTCCAACTTTTCCCCTCTTTCTTTTGCCAACCGGCAGATATCCGTCCTTAACTTTCCTATGGCATCCTCTAGTGGCCTTTTCCACGGTCTTGTGGTTGTCGTGTGACGACTGTTGAATGTGTTTCTCAGGAGTTTCTTTCATTGCAGTGGCACATCCTTCAAATTAAGCCTCCTGACGAGACTTTTCTTCCCAGAATGCTCCGATGGTTTCGGTTCACCAATAATAGGTTGCCACACCATCCTTCTCGCAGTATGTGGCCTAGGACCAGATGGTCGGTCGGCTGTGCGTAGGTTGGTGGTGTCCTCCCTAATATGGTGTCTCGATATGATAACAGGTAAACTCCTTTCATTGGCTCGTGCCTTTTTCCTTGGGTTTTCCTTAGCAATGACCGGGTTTAATCGCGGTCCAAGGCGGGATTTGGCTGGCACCCATCCCATTCTCCTCAGAATCTCAGATACGAGGCATCTCTCTTTCTTTGCTAACTTTTCTACTACAGTTTGCAATCGAGTGAGTGCCGTAGCCCTAGCTCTTTTTCTTTTGTTGTCACTGTAATATGCAGGTCGGGGTAACGCAGCAGCTATCCTCTGGGCATCTTCTTCATCAGCTGCAGCAGAGAGAGGGTGGAACCTACTTGCTCCTAACAGTGGTGAATATTTAGGCAACTCTTCTCTTTCCTCAGAAGTTTCCTCTAGAAAAGCAGCTTCAACAGCTTGGCTTTCTCGATCATGGCTATCTTTCTGCCTCTATTTCTTCTCTTAGTCCGAGACAGGGGTGTAAACTTTGAACTGGACCCGATTTCAAAAACAGATGGTATTGCTGTAAAATCCATACCCTCCACGGTGGCAGGTTCATTATAAACTTAGACTCCCTTCCCTTTCCGTTGGGCGGGAATTGGGGCAGGTGTAGAGACGACTAGACGGTGAGGGTAGAGATTACAGTCCTCCTACGAACAGTGGTATCCTTTTCAGCTAAAACCCTTCACAGGGGAGGAAATTCTTGAGTCTATTTCAGGTTGAACTCAAGCACGGGTTTCTCAGTTTCTGGCGCTTTATCCATTAGTGTAAAAAGAGTGACGTCAGCGAACTTAATTTCTGTATTGTTAAATCCTTGTCCAAAACGAATGATATCATTGTCGGGCAGCTCATCCTTGTAAACGGTGAAGTCTATTCTGTTGGTGAAGGAGAAGATTGACTTTGGGGCAGACATTTTCTGCAGGGTAGATTCTGAGTATTAGTCCCGAGTTATGCTTCCTTTTGTCACAAAAGTTAGGATGAAAAAGAAAGAGTCCGAACACATTTCGTTTATCTTAATGCATTTGTGATCTAAAAGAGTTTATTTATTAAAGGGTTGTTTATTAGAAGATTTGATTGTTAGGAATGAAATGTTTAAAGAACGGAGGTTTATAGAAAAAGGAAGGGAACCGGTTCGGATTTCAAAAGGGAGAGAGATTCTCGTAAGGCTTCTCAATTTGAAGGACCGCTCCTAAGCTAACACCTATTGGGGGTCCACCCCATCTCTTAAGAGGCAAAAGGATTTCAGAACCTCTTTATTTAGGGATGTCTAAACAGTGGCTCCTAAATCCAAAAGGGAGTCGACTATACTTGCTCAAGACAAAAAAGAGCGAGGTATGCCAACGAAAGAATGATAGTTTGGTCCACTAGGGATATGGACTCACTATCGATTTATGAACGCAAAACCATCTGACCAGGACAGAGAGATGAACTAGTCCCTAGCGGAGTCGCCAGAAGTTGTGTGGCTTATTTTTTAGGTTTGTGTGTTGTATTTTGAAAAGCGGTCGCCTACAAAAATTGTCAGCTAATTTTTAGGTTTTAAATTTAATTTAAATATATATAATTTAGAAAGTAGCATTTAATTTTAAAAAAGATTTTAAGTTTAAAAATTTTAAGATATGAAATCAATCTGATATCACATCCCAAATAGTTTATATAAACGAGCACCACACCACAAATAGTGTATCTATCCCGAAGAATAGACACACTTTTTGATGATGGGGCTCGATTAAATAAACTAGAAGATTTGTGACATCCGTTTGGTCTGTGAACCAATTTTATAAGCCGACAAGTTCCCCTACTTAATATAAATGAATTAAGTAGGGTTTATATTACTTGGGTTCTTAAAGTTCCCTATAAGGGCAAACCCCTATAGTTAATTACATCTCAAATGACGAGAATCATTTAAGAAAACTCTCGATAATGATTATTGGTTTTGCTCTCAAGAATTTCAAAGTTTAAGGTTTTCAAACAATTGGATTTTGGAAATTTTAATAGGGAATAGCTCAAATTTAGAACAGTTTATTTTAGGAGTCCAAAGGAAGAGAAGTAGAGGATGTCACGGACCCGAAGTGAACTTCGGTGACTTCCCAACTATCCTATGGTTTGGTTTCAATTTGAGAGTTTATTTAATGTTCTAATCCTGCCAATTTTAATTAATTAGGACTTATACTTGTATGATATAGGCACACAAATAGCCTCGAAGATGTGAGGGCTTATGTCGTACCAAACGACTACCTCGGAATCCTAAGACCGGTTAGGGCTTAATTTGCATAACATGATTATAACAATGCCTAACAAAAAGTTGAGGATTTATGTTGCACTAGGCAAACTGCCTCGAAATCCTATGGCTTGGTTATTTAAAACTAAGAAAGGTTTAGCTGATGTAGACACAGGTTCTGCTGATGATGATGGCCGTGCTGCCCCTATGCTCCAAGCTTCTTGTTGTTGCAGAGGTTTAGTTTTAGAAGGTGAAAATCAGGAGATGAGAGAAGTGTTTTGGTTTAGAAGAGTTTTAAAGTTCAAATGTCTTTAATGTTTTATTAGGGGAATCTTAAATTTGATTATAACAACACCAGTTAAGATCCCACGATTCCATCATTCCAGCACCGTTATTTTATCAGATTCACTTAGTCCAGATGAATTTGCTAAACTCAACTGAATGAGTTCCTTACTTTCATTTAGACCGTGGGAAATCCCGTTAGCAACATGTAGTTTACATCATCCGAGGTATTCCCGATCATCCAATGAGATGTTTTAATTTAATTGAAATTGTAGTTTTGTTGTTCTGTTTGTGATTAAATTTTGAGCTGTTTTATCTTTTGAATGTTGTGGCGGTGAATTTTATCTTGTTGTAACTTTTTTTAATTTAGTTTTGGGTTTCAGTTTTGTGGCTATCCTAAAGGTTTTAGTTTTCATGCAACAATCCTGTTTAACATGCAAGAAAGGTAAAGTGCAGTACAAGAAAATAAATTGCAATAAAATAATAATGTACCTAGAGGGTCTTCTCGTCATTCCATGCTGCACTTAAAACACATGTTAAAACATTTAAATATTTACAACAAGTACCTAGGTAAAGCTAATGGGAAGATTCTGGTTGTCTACCAAATCCCTAATCCTATTGCTAGTCATCTCCTATGACGTCTAGGTTTTTGTATTTTGTTAAGGATGATTTTCTTCATCAAAGAAAAATTAAATTTAATTGTTCTTCTAAATATCCTATCATATTGAGGAAGTGTTTAGGATGAGTCCTAAACATCTTTTCAATATTTTTGGGATTATTTTTTAGTCCAATTGAGTTTTATTGCACAGGTGAATTAATCATCCAAAAATTTAGTTTAGTTTGTTTCTTGCTCAGTGAATTAGGATGTTTAATTATCCTATAAGTAAAGTGACATTTCACTTGATGCTTTACTTTTAAGAGTTATAATAATGAAAACCTTTAGGGGGCAAATTAGTTTGTTAAGGAATTTAATGATTTAAAATTGGAATTGGTGATTTAAAATGATTTAATTTAGTTAATAATTTTAAGTTTGGAATATTGTTCAAATTGTTTCATTCTTAAATGTTTTAAACCATTTGAATTGACATAGGAGTTTAAATTTTTTTAATTTAGACTTTAACGGTTTAATTTTAATTTAATTGCAATATTCTAGATTAACTTTTAATTGGTTTGATTTTTTAATTAAGAATCATTTTTTTTGAAGTTGATTTTGATGTTTCAAGTTTTCTTTAAATTTGCTTTCAAGTGATTTTTGAAATTAATTTTTTCTTTTTAATTAAATTTAATTATCAAGTTACTTACTGTTTTAAGTTTTTATTTAATTAAGGTTTACTTTCCTTTTAATTATTTAATTATTAAATTCAATTATCACTTTAAATTTAATTAAAAGTTAAATATTATTAAAGTGATTCATTTAGGGATTTTAGTTTAAGTTATTATAGTCTCTCTAAATTATATCCCTATTTTAATAATTCAAATTTTAACTTATTCTTCCAAAATTCAAATTGTTTAATTAATTAAAATTTACTTTAAATATTTTCAAGATGATTAATGGGTTTCTACTCCTTAATTTCCTAGGTTTCAATCATCTATGAGAAAAGTTAAGATTAGATATTTTACCCTCCCTTTAATTAGACCTAAATGTTAATAAGGGTTAAAATTCTTTAATTACCTTTTGCCCCTTTAGGCTTATTCATTTCATAACTCATCAAATTAAACTCAAATGAACTTGAAATTTTTATGTCACTTCACTCATATGTCAATTAAGACATTAGAGGATAATATGTGATTTTTCTGAATTTAATTTAATTTATATAATTATTTTTTGTGAAAAATAAGGGGTTTCAATAAAAATTCAACAACATGACCAAGGTAAGGTTTCTATTCTTAAGAAAATTATGGGGTGTTCCTGCTTACCAAGGGACCACTTGGACCAATTTTGGTGATTTTTTTAATTATATTTTATTTATTATAATTATTTTGAGTTTTAGAGTGTTAATTAATTATAAAATAAAATAAAGGTTGAAAATTAAGTTTTATATTTTTCATAAATCTCTCTCTCAAGGAGTTCAGAGAAACAAATTTTATAATTTTCTGATTTTTCTTTGATTTATTAGAATTAATTTAGTGAAAAGGTTGGAAAATCCATTTTTTTAATATTAAAAATTGTCTTAAACATTTAAAATTTAGTATCTTAACCAAGAGACTTGGGAAAAATATTTGGTTTATTCCTAAGTGATTAGGAGTCAAAATATGACATTTTTGTGATTTTTATTATTTTTGTAATTTTTATTATTTTTAATTTTTAAAATATTAAAATATGGTGAAAAATGAAGATTTTTAAAAAATTCTAATTTTAATTTCTTTAAACTCCCCTAAAATCAGAGAAGTCCCAAAACCATTTTGGTGAATTTTTAAAATGTATTTTTGGAGTTATGAATTTTTAAAGTTTAATTTTGATCATGCGACTTAATTAATCCATTTAGTAGGGTTAAACATTTCCAATTTATTCCAATTTTTTATGTGAGGACCCTTTAATCCTAAAGATCAGTGGAGAATTGTTTTCAAGTTCTTTTGATGTGTGGTTAACCCTAATTAATTAAAGTTTAGTTTTGAGTAATTAGGCCAATTAGGGTTATTCTTAATGAATTAACTCAAAATATAATTATACTAGGGTCCTTTGGTCCTAAGAAACTTCCCCAAATTTTCCTACAATTTTCTAAGCAATATGCTAATTAATGGAATTAAAATACTAAAAATAGTGACATAAACTTGAAAAATACATAACTTGCCATAGAGATAGCCTCTGACCTTGAAAAATTCAAGGAATGTTCCCAAGATCAGAGGCTTCAAAGCCCTATGGTCTCATGCCATGGTGAATTGTGATCTATAAAAAAATACCTATTTCTTTATGTCTTAATTCTTATTAATTTCTAAGGATATTATTCTTTAATGAAAGGTATTTTTTTGTATTTTTGGATGTAGGCAATGTAAAAAGGTCTAAGAAGGAAAAAGGAGCAAAAATGGAGCAAAATACCAAACGTATAAAAAATTATGGCCTGGCACCTAGGAGCCAGAAACTGGCGCCTAAGCGCCAGACTCGATACGAAACTCGTCAAGTTTTTTACAACGTTTGATCAGTTATTTTGACGGAGTGAGCGGTTATTGGACATTCTAGAAGGCTGGCAGTTGTTCCTTGATAATAGGACATGTGATACATTGCATTTGGACGCTCCAAAACGGTTTTAATCGCGAAGAGGTGCGAGCCAAAGTGAAGAGGTGCGAAGAACTGAACACGATGTCCAGTGCCTAGGAGCCAGATTCCGCGCCTAGGCGCCAGACCGACCTTCTAGAACATTCATTGAATGTGGACATGTTTTGAAGAGCTGCCTCAAGGCAACTCTTAGAGCTTATAAATAGAGGTCCAATTCTTCAGAAAACGTGCCCCTCCCATTGTACCCCTTTCTCTTATCTACTTTAAGAGCTCTCATCCTTAGAGAGAGAATTAGAGAGATAAATTTAGGGCCACTTTTGTTTAGTTTAGTGAGTTTATTTTCAAGTTATTTCATCTCGGAGTTCATTACACTCGTGGAGTCGGTAGGAATCAGAAGATCTGTAGAAGAAATATTTGAGATAAGTATATTTTTATTTGATTCAAAGTTTAATTATCATGTTTTGTTATTTATTTTCAATGTGTTC
This sequence comes from Papilionanthe hookeriana x Papilionanthe teres, assembly GCA_022702705.1. NCBI lineage: Eukaryota > Viridiplantae > Streptophyta > Magnoliopsida > Asparagales > Orchidaceae > Papilionanthe > Papilionanthe hookeriana x Papilionanthe teres. The sequence continues at coordinate 153,325,823 of CM040426.1, forward strand.
TGAGTAGTTAGTTACTTTCTTATTTCAATTATGAAGAGATAGATAAGATAATATAAAGATTCGATGGAGAATTTAAATTTAAAATATTTTCAAAACATTGTGATGACATTAATACCTGATCTTACTTTACTTTTTAAATTGGCCGTTTGAATTATTAAAACCTGTTGAAGAGTTTAAAAACCTTATAGGAGAAGAACTCTTAACTTGTAAATGTCACATGAATCCTTGGGTAGTCGAAGGCCATGTGCGGGCTATTCATGGTGAAGTGCAAATAAATAGGAAGATAATATTTAAAGGGCGTAGAATTGATAAGTTTTTAGAGTGACAAACTAAATTCTTATAATTTGATTTATAGACTAGGAAAGGGTCACTAGTAGGGCCGACCATAGCCACCCTTGGACATCTAGAACTGTGAGCCTAGATTAACCCATTACTACTAACAATACATCCGGACCTATTCTGTAAATTAGTCAATGTTCTTTGCACCTGGATCAAAGGGTAAAGAATAGGAATGCTTCTATTTGGCATAATACCATAAATTAAATTCTTCAATGAATATTAAATTATCTTAAAAATCTTAGATTAATTGAAGGAAAGAAAGTTGTTTATTTTTTATAGAGTTTAATAAAATCATTTTCTTATTATTGTTTTCTTTATATTGCATCTAGTAAATTAAATAGTAATTATAATCAAAATAAAAAATATTTTACTATTATATTTCTCTTTCACTTTATAGAAAATTTATTTCTATAAATCTTCCCTGTGGGATCGATACTGGGGTCTTTGTTTAAAAATCCTATATTACTTGAAACGATACGTATACTTGCGTAGTACCCCTAGTGTGTAAAAATATTACCTATATAATATTAATTTTATACACTAGCCGCTAATTATAAATCGAGTCAAAGCTTTTTCACTATCTTTTGAAAGCAACATCACTGCGTTAAGCGCGGCGGTCGGGTCAAGTTTTTGGCGCCGTTGCCGGGGAAGAAATCAAATGAAAAAAGAAATAAAATAGTTAAATTTTATTGCTTATTTTATGCAAAAATTTGGTTCTGAAGGATTAATACCTTTAGATTCTTAATTGGAAAAAACAATTAGAAAAATTAAAAAAGCGAAAACAAATTCAAAAAATTCAAGAAATGGCTACTTTACAAAATCCAATTGAACTTAATGATCAAAATGTTTATAAACCATTAAGGGATTATGCTAACCCTATAGTTGATGAACTTCATAGTAGTATTCAAATACCCACTATAGATGCTAATTCTTTTGAACTTAAACTGTCTATTATTCAAATGGTGCAAAATAATCAATTTGGTGGATCACCAAATGAGGATCCAAATTTACATCTTGTTAGTTATTTAGAACTTTGTGCTACCTTTAAATATAACAATGTTTCTTATGATGCTATGACACTTGGACTCTTTCCTTTTCCTTTAAGAGATAAAGCAAAGATGTTGTTAAACTCATTAGCGACTGGTTCTATTAAAACATGGGCTGAAATGGCACAAAAATTCCTTGCTAAATATTTTCCTCCTTCTAAAACTGCTAAATTAAGAAATGATATTACTTCGTTTAGTCAATTTGACGGGAGACAATATATGAAACTTGGGAAAGATTTAAAGAACTATTAAGAAAATGTCCTCATCATGCTTTACTCTGATTGGTTGATTATTCAAACATTTCATAATGGATTAATTGGATCTTTAAAATCAATTATTGATGCTTCTTCTTGGAGGTTCTTTAATGTCTAAATCATTTGAAGAAGCTTACACTTTAATTGAAGAAATGGCTAATAACAATTTTCAATGGCCTTCTGAAAGGATTAACCCTAAAAAGATGGCTAGTATTCAAGATAATGAAGCCTTTTCTATCTTAGCTTCACAAGTTACAGCAATATCCAAGAAATTAGATAATTTTACAATTAATATTTCGCATAATAATTATGTTAATATTGAAGATCCTCAAACTATTGAAACATTACAAGCTATTGCAAGTAAAAATAATCCTTATTCAAATTATTATAATCCTGGGTGGAAAAATCATCCTAATTTAAACTGGAATAATTCACAACAACAATGGGGTAATAATCAATCTCATCCCACTGGAAATTGGAATAATCAAGTTAATTCAAATTATAAACCTCCTGGATTTAATAATCAACAGAAAAAGTTATCAATAGAGGAATTAATTATGCAAATGAATAATCAATTACAAAATCAAAATAATGCTATTCGTAATATTAAAAATCAAATGGGGCAAATTGCTACTTTAATTAATAACAGACTTGTAGGAACACTTCCTAGTAATGTTGAAATCAATCCAAAGAAAACTGGAAAAGAACATAACAAGTTAAAGTTGTACAACCTAGAAGTGGAAAGGAATTGAAAGAAAGATTGCAGAATGAAATTAAAAAAGAGATTGAGGTTGAAGAGATTGAAAAACCTAAAGAAACTCTATTTCCTAATCAAGATCAGACTGTTATACCTGTTAATGTGGAAGTTGAAAAACCACCAACATCTTTTCCTCAAAGACTTAAACAGCAGAAACTTGATCATCAATTTTCTAAGTTCTTTGAAATTTTTAAGAAACTTACTATTAACATACATTTTGCTGAAGCTTTCGAACAAATGCCAACTTACGCAAAATTTATGAAGGATATTTTAAGCAAAAAAATGAAAATTTGAAGCTTTTGAAACTGTTGCATTAAGTGAAGAATGCAGTGTAATAATTCAAAAGAAATTACCTGTAAAGCCTAAGGATCCTGGAAGTTTCACTATACCCTGTGCTATTGGAGAAAAATTTTGCTGAAAAGCTTTATGTGATTTAGGAGCAAGTATTAATCTCATGCCATTTTCTATCTATCGAAGATTGGATTTAAGAGATATTACTCCCACCACTGTAACTCTTCAGTTAGTCGATAAATCTATCACTTATCCTAAAGGAGTTATAGAGGATGTCCTTGTTAAAGTGGATAAATTTATCTTCCCAGTAGATTTCATAGTACTTGATATGGAAGAAGATAAAGAGATACCTATTATTTTAGGAAGACCTTTTCTAGCTACCGGACGAGCTATGATTGATGTGCAAAAAGGAGAATTAACCATGAGAGTCAATGATCAAGAAATTAAATTCAATGTTCTTAAATCAATGAAGTACCACGATAAAGAGAAATGTTATCGAATGGATATAATTGATTATTTAATTGAAAAACATTATCAAGAAAAATGTAAAGTTATTTCTGAAGAAAAATTTGAATTTTTAACTAATGAAGATGAAATAGTAGAAGAAGAAGAGACTCATTTTCTTAAAGATAATTGGGAAACTTTGGACATAACTCAAAATGATATACTTTTACCCTCAATTAAAAAAGCACCTGAACTGGAATTAAAAATGTTACATTCCCATTTAAAATATGCTTTTCTTGGGAATTCGTTAACTTTACCTGTTATTATGTCTTCTGAACTGAGTAAAGATCTAGAAGAAAAATTACTAGGTGTGTTAAAGAATTATAAGAAAGCTTTTGGTTGGACTATTGTTGATATAAAAGGAATAAGCCCTTCCATTTGCATGCATAGAATTTTAATTGAAGAAAATTTTAAACCTACTATAGAATCTCAAAGAAGATTAAATCCTATCATGAAAGAGGTTGTTAAAAAAAATTATTAAGTGGTTAGATGCTGGTATTATTTATCCTATTTCGGATAGTCAATGGGTAAGTCCTATTCATTGTGTTCCGAAGAAAGGTGGAGTAACTATCATTGTTAATGATAAAAATGAACTTATTCCTACAAGACAAGTTACTGGATGGTGAATTTGTATTGACTATAGGAAACTAAATAAAGCCACTAGAAAGGATCATTTTCCTTTACCTTTCTTGGATCAGATGCTCGATAAATTAGCTGGACACTCATATTTCGTTTTCTGGATGGATATTCTGGTTATCATCAATTACTTATTGCTCCTGAGGACCAAGAAAAGACAACGTTTACAAGTCCTTATGGAACATTTGCTTTTAGAAGAATGCCTTTTGGCTTATGTAATGCACCTGCAACTTTTCAAAGATGTATGATGTCAATATTTTGTGATTTGATTGACAAAGGAATTAAAATATTCATGGACGATTTTTCAGTCTTTGGAACTTCTTTTTAATCTTGTTTGGAAAACATAGCCAAAGTTCTGAAAAGATGCGAATAAACAAATTTAGTTCTTAACTAGGAAAAATGACAATTCATGGTCACAGAAGGCATTGTATTTGGACACAAAGTATCACGAAAAGGGATGGAAGTAGATTAAGAAAAAGTGAAAATTATTGCTGAATTGCAACCACCTACAACTATTACTGATGTGAGGAGTTTTCTAGGTCATGCTGGATTTTATAGAAGATATATAAAGGATTTTTCTAAAATTGCTAAACCTCTTTGTCATTTATTAGAAAAAGATGCACAATTTGAATTTAATGAAGAATGTATTAATGCTTTTAATATTCTAAAAGAAAAATTAATAACTGCACCTATCATTGTTGCACCTGACTGGAATAAATCTTTTGAATTAATGTGTGATGCAATTGATTTTGCAATTGGAGCTGTATTAGGACAAAAATATGAGAAAATTTTCAAAGTTGTATATTATGCTAGTAAAAGTCTCACTAAAACACAAAGAAATTACACTACCACTGAGAAAGAGCTTCTAGCTATAGTATATGCCTTTGATAAATTTAGACCTTATCTTCTTGGTACTAAATGCATAGTTCATACTGATCATTCTGCTATTAAATATCTAATATCTAAGAATGATTCTAAACCAATACTTATATGATGGGTTTTACTTCTACAAAAATTTGATTTTCAAATGGTAGATAGAAAAGGAATTGAAAACCAAATTGCTGATCATTTGTCTAGAGTTAAAAATGATATTATTTCAGAAGAAAATATAAATGAGAAATTCTCTGATGAATCTTTATATGTTATTCAAAGATACAAAACACCGTGGTATGCTGATATTGTTAATTATTTAGTTATCAATATTTTACCTTATGACTTGGATAACAAATTTATTAAGAATTTAAATATGATGCTAAATCTTATATTTGGGAAGAACCTCATTTATTTAAAATTGGTAAAGATTTTATGATTCGAAAATGTGTACCTTATGAAGAAACTTTTGCTATTATTCAAAAATGTCATGATTCTGATTTTGGAGGACACTTTGGCATAGATAAAACTGCATTTAAAATTTTAAATTCTAGATTTTATTGGCCTACCTTATTTAAAGATGTGAGACAATATGTGAAAACATGTGATCGATGTCGAAAGGATGGGAAATATATCTAAGAAAGATGAAATGCCTTTAAACTATATATTGGAAGTTGAAATTTTTGATATATGGGGATTAGACTTTATGGGACCATTTGTTCCATCATCTAGAAAAATTTATATTTTATTAGCAGTTGATTATGTTTCAAAGTGGATTGAAGCTGTTGCTTTACCAAAATGTGATTCCAAAAGTGTTTCTAAATTCTTAAAAAAAATATTTTCACGATTTGGAATGCCTAAGATAATTATCACTGATGGTGGAAGTCATTTCAGGAATATAAGAATTCAATCATTACTTCAAAAATTTGGAATCAAATATAGAATTGCAATTGCTTATCACCCTCAAACTAGTGGAATGGATGAAGTAGCAAACGTAGAAATTAAAAGAATTTTAGAAAAGACTGTTAATCTTAAAAGAACTGATTGGGTTGATAGACTTGATTCTGCATTGTGGACTTATAGAACGACTTATAAGACACCAATCGGAATGTCACCTTACCGGTTAATTTATGGTAAACATTGTCACATACCTGTAGAACTTGAACATAAAACTTATTGGGCGATAAGGGAGTTTAATTTTAATTTGAATAAAGCAGGAGAAAAATGATTATTGCAATTAAATGAGATGGAAGAAATTAGAAATGAATCATATGAAAATGCGAGGATTTATAAAGAGAAAATGAAGATGTTGCATGATAAGAAAATTTCGGGAAAAATTTTTGAGCACGGACAAAAAGTTTTACTTGTTTAATTCTCGTTTAAAACTTTTTCCTGGAAAATTAAGATCTAAATGGATTGGACCTTATTTTGTTGAGAAAGTATACCATTATGGAGCTGTGGATATTAAAGATCCCAAAACTGGAAAATTTTCTAAAGTAAATGGATTAAGATTGAAGCCTTATTTGGGAGATATTAAGAAGATTTATAAAGAGGCTTATGAATTGAGTCAACCTGATTAAATATTTACTTAAGTCGGGCTGACGACTTTAAACCAAGCACTTTGTGGGAGGCAACCCATAATTATCTTGTGTTTTTGTGTTTTAATGTAAGGTTATGCCTCGATCTTGATTAATTTTATATTACTTTATAAAAATTTGATGCTCATAAGTCTTGGTTGACTTAAGCTGAAAATTATTTTGAGGTATGTAAGATTTAAAAATAGGATCACTCTATTTTAAATATGAGTAAAAAGGAGATCAAGTTAACCTTCATTATGATAGTTTACGATGTGAGTTATCGAGTCTAAATTACTCTTATCAGTATAATTTACCTATTTTGGAGAACAAAATTTTGAAAATTTGACGATTAGGCGAAACGGAGTTGAACATAGTTCCGGTGCCTAGGGGCCAGAATTCGGCGCCTAAGCGCCAGAATCAACTATGTATCAATAGGTCCGGCGCCTAGGCGCCAGATTCGGCGCCTAAGCGTCACGGTTACTGGGTCGTGCAAAAATCGAAAATTTTCAGTTTTTCACACAAATATGACTTTAAATCTACCCATCTTCTTCCCTAACCATCAAAAAATCAGAATTACGTCCCTACATTTCATTCTTGAGAGATTTGAGAAATTTTTGAAGAAATGGAAAGGAGAAATCATGGAGAAGAGGCTAGGGACAAGGTCTCAAGGATCCTCAACCGTACTTCGATGGTTTCATCGCTGTAAGTTTAGAGAAAATTTCTAGTCGTTTAGATAAGTTTGAAGAAGATTTTAAAAGGATTGGAGATCGCCTTCATGAGATGTTTCATCAAGTTGAACATCTAGAATGGCAAATGAAACTTCAATTTGATCATATTGCGGCTTATCAAGATGCTCAAGTTGAAATGTATGCGAAGAACAAGTAGATTGATAAAAAGACGGCTACGAATTTCCCGAGAGCGTTAGTCTTCTTTCCAAGTGGAATACACAATTTCCCTTGTGAAGATTAGAATATTCTGGTAAAGAGATAGTTATTATGGTTTGTTGAGTCGTTGTATCGATTTAGAGATTTGATTGTGTTTGTTTGTATATTTGCTTTCATGTTCAATGTGTGTTGTATTTTCTTTGAACTTGTTATGATTGAGTGTGTATTAGGAACTTGAATCAAATGTAGTACTTATCTAGAATGTATTGAGTTAAAATTGAAGATTTTAAATGAAAATTAGTGAGTTTGATTGAAAACCTTATCTTTGATTGGTGGATTCAATATTTAATTTTTATAAATTTTTGAAAAATGTTGTGGAAGTTAGAAACTGAAGACCTACTCTAATATGAGTAATTGGAAGTTGAATTTATTAAATTTGGTGGAAAAATAAATTTTAAAAAATATTTTTATGAAAGGCGAGTCTGGCACCTAGGCGCCAGAATTCGGCGCCTAAGCGCCTGTTTGGCCTGCTACCCAAAAATTACCATTTAAACCCCCAAAAGCCATTTTGGACACCTAAGCTTCATCTTCTTCCCTATTTTCACGAAAATACATCCTCTAGACCCATTTTGAGGTCAAAACATCAAGGATTTGATTGCGAAACCACTCGATTTCTTCGTCTCAAGGTCAGATCTACACTTTAAACCATTTATTTTTGATTATCACCATAGATTTTCCTAGTTTTTGCTAAGAACCGAAATTTTGAAAAAAATTTTGATTTTTAGTGATTTCTTTGGATTTTTAAACTTATTTTAAGTTTTATAAACTTAAAAAGAGTTTAAATCTTTGATTCCTAAATTAGTTCTTGTTTTCTTTCACGTTTAGATGGCTCCAAAATCTAAGCGCGGGAAAGGAAGAGAAAACTTTGATAGCAGCAAATTTCCAACTGCGGCTGCGCATTTTCGCTTCCACGAACTTGCGTCATCGAGAAAGTTCATCTCGGAACGAAGTTTTTATCATCCTGGGGAGATGATCGAAAGCACTATCATTGCACACAACTGGCAACAATTTTGTTACTTTACTGCTATTGTTGTTATCCCGATTGTTCGAGAATTTTATGCAAATTTTTTGGATGCTGAAGATTCTGAAGTCTTTGTTAGAAGAATCAGAGTAGGATTTACTCCAGAAAGAATCAACATATTTTATGGCCTACCACCGATTATTGAGTGCTTATTATTCCGGATTATCACAATGCGAGGGTGATTTGGATATGATTATTGCCTATTTGACTGACAGATCTTGGATCTTGGAAGATCAGGAACGGCAAAAGGGTAAATTTCAAATCTTCCAAGCTGAATGGTGTATCTAAAGCATGACACTACTTTATTTCTGCAAGATTGTTACCTTCCAACCACCTGAGCGAAGTGACTAGAGATCGAGCGATCTTAAATTACTGCATTCAGGAGAGGAAGCCTATTGATGTCGGAAGCATTATTTATGATTCTGTGGAGTCTACTGCGAGATCCAGAACTTCTGTTGGATTGGGATTTCCTTCTTTGATTTATTCGTTATGTGTTAATGATGGATCAGTGCCGATATTTTTGAGGAGAAGCTGAAGTCTACTAAGCCAATTGGGCAGGAGAGTGTTAGAATCTATGATCGTCTTCGAGGGAAGAGATTGACCACTCCTTCTACTTCTGCACATACTTCAGATAGACCTTCAACTTCTAGACCTTCTACTTCTGCTGAGCCACCATCAGATTTCTGGGAATCAATGCACGATCAGTTTTTAGAACAGCAGCAGGAGTTATTTCAAACTCACTGCAGGATTGATACTATTGATAGAAAACTAGATAATTTATCTGATTATACCCTGAGGAAGAGTAGTTATGATGCAGAGTATGATGAAGCCCTAGTCAGATTTCTGAAGGGTGAACATGATGTTAGTTTTTCTACTTTTCCTAGCTTTACACCATTTGTTGATACTAAGGACATTGAGTTTTCCTTTGGTGATGATGATGACGATGAGGCTACAGCTAGTGATTAGTAGTAGAGAGAACTTTATGTAGTGCTACTCTGTTGTTAGTTTGTTTTGTTTGTATTGTTTGTTAGTTTTATGTTTAATGTATGTTGTTTAGTTTATGTACTTGTGTGGATGGATTCTGTGGTTAAAACATTTTTAGTATATTGTGTTGAGACTGATGTTAGAGTTAATTTATATGTTGTTTTAGTTTTATGTTTAGTACTTAATTATTTTACTCTGTTTTAATTCTATTTCAAATTTAATATCATCATAAAATTAGTCTGCTTACCTTTCTATATACAAGCTTTAATTTTATCTTAATTATTCATAAAAGCATGTTTAGAAGTTAATTTTTCTTTTTAAGATTGTTTTTTTACATACTTACTAAAAATACTTATGATTTTCTTTCTCTCATACTTTCAAATTATCATAGTATACCAAAACTTAAGTTTGGGGGAAGGGAAAATCCATTCAAAATTAAATTTTTTTTCCTTAAAGAGCTAATACTTTCTTAAAAATACAAACTTTTTAACATAACTTAAGGAATGAAGGATTTATTTGAGATCACTTTTATTTTTGAAATTATAAACAATTTAGTGAAAATTAACCAAAATTTTACTAACTTAGATTGATTTTAAGAATAGAATTATTTAACTTAAAGAAGAATGAGAAAAAAAATTTTCTATTCATGATAGAAATCATAGAATTTTAAAAATATTAAGTAATAAAAAATTATCACTGGAAAAAGAAAAGATTGGAATTTTTCTGAATTTTTATTTATGTTATAATAATTAAGGGGAGATGTATATGTTTTGAAAAATATAAGTTAAGGATAGTGAAGTTCAAAACCATTAACAAGTTATCCAGATATAGTAATCCTCTCTAAAAAAAAAAGAGAAAAGAAAAAAAGATAGAGAGGAGAAGCTTGAGAAAATGCTTAATCAAAAATTGGCTTCACTTGAATTATCTTATAGGAAGAAAACGAATTACATACTTTACTTAATTTTTATGCATAAATATTTATTTAGAAAAGATTTTTCAAGAAGATATTTTTCTTGTAAATAATCTATTAAAGCTTAATATAATAGACTTCTATTATTTTCAAAATGAATGAAAAGTTTGAAATCTTATGATTTGGTAGTTAAATATTCTTTAAATTCTTAAAATTAAACCTAGTTAGTGAAATTGGGTTAATAATTTACTAAAGACTTTATAAAATCAAAAATTATAAGGAATCTTAAATATTTATCTTTTATTTCCAAAAGTTATATATTATGTAGTAAAAAGAGTTACTTGAGGACAAGTAACATTTAAGTTTGGGGGATTTTGATCTATAAAAAAATACCTATTTCTTTATGTCTTAATTCTTATTAATTTCTAAGGATATTATGCTTTAATGAAAGGTATTTTTTTGTATTTTTGGATGTAGGCAATGTAAAAAGGTCTAAGAAGGAAAAGGGAGCAAAAAGGAGCAAAAATGAAGCAAAATACCAAAAGTATAAAAAATTATGGCCTGGCGCCTAGGCGCCAGAAACTGGCACCTAAGCGCCAGACTCGATACGAAAACTGTCAAGTTTTTGACAATGTTTGATCAGTTATTTTGACGAAGTGAGCGGTTATTGGACATTCTAGAAGGTTGGCAGTTGTTCCTTGATAATAGGACATGTGATACATTGCATTTGGACGCTCCAAAACGGTTTTAATCGCGAAGAGGTGTGAGCCAAAGTGAAGAGATGCGAAGAACTGGACGCGGTGTCCAGCGCATAGGCTCCAGATTCCGGCGCCTAGGCGCTTGACCGACCTTTTAGAAGATTCATTGAATGTGGACATGTTTTGAAGAGGTGCCTCAAGGCTACTCTTGGAGCCTATAAATAGAGGTCCAATTCTTCAGAAAACGTGCCCCTCCCATTATACCCCTTTCTCTTATCTAAGTTAAGATCTCTCATCCTTAGAGAGAGAATTAGAGAGAGAAATTTAGGGCCACTTTTGTTTAGTTTATCGAGTTTATTTTCAAGATATTGCATCTGGAGTTTATTACACTGTGGAGTCAGTAGGAATCAGAAGATCTGTAGAAGAAATATTTGAGATAAGTATATTTTGTATTTGATTCAAAGTTTAATTATCATGTTTTGTTATTTATTTTCAATGTATTCTGAGTAGTTAGTTACTTTCTTACTTCAATTATGAAGAGATAGATAAGATAATATAAAGATTCGATGGAGAATTTAAATTCAAAATATTTTCAAAACTTTGTGATGACATTAATACCTGATCTTACTTTACTTTTTAAATTGGTCATTTGAATTGTTAAAACCTATTGAAGAGTTTAAAAACCTTGTAGGAGAAGAACTCTTAACTTATAAATGTCACATGAATCCTTGGGTAGTCGAAGGCCATGTGCGGGCTATTCATGGTGAAATGCAAATAAATAGGAAGATAATATTTAAAGGGCGTAGAATTGATAAGTTTTTAGAGTGACAAACTAAATTCTTATAATTTAATTTATAGACTAGGAAAGGGTCACTAGTAGGGCCGACCATTGCCACCCTTGGATATCTAGAAGTGTGAGCCTAGATTAACCCATTACTACTAACAATACATCCAGACCTATTCTGTAAATTATTCAATGTTCTTTGCACCTGGATCAAAGGGTAAAGAATAGGAATGCTTCTATTTGGCACAATGTCATACATTAAATTCTCCAACAAATATTAAATTATCTTAAAAATATTAGATTAATTGAAGGAAAGAAAGTTGTTTATTTTTTATAGAGTTTATAAAATCATTTTCTTATTATTGTTTTCTTTATATTGCATCTAGTAAATTAAATAGTAATTATAATCAAAATAAAAAATATTTTTACTATTATATTTCTCTTTCGCTTTATAGAAAATTTATTTCTATAAATCTTCCCTGTGGGATCGATACTGGGGTCTTTGTTTAAAAACCATATATTACTTGAAACGATACGTATACTTGCGTAGTACCCCTAGTGTGTAAAAATATTACCTATATAATAATAATTTTATACACTAGCCGCTAATTATAAATTGAGTCAAAGCTTTTTGGCTATCTTTTGAAAGCAACATGACTGCGTTAAGTGAGGCGGTCGGGTCAAATTGTCTATGCAAATGGAGAATTAAAATAATGAAATGAGTAAATAATTAATTAAAAATAAAATACTCATCAAATTAACTCAATTCTTTTTCCACATTATTCTCCTCTGTTCACTGAGCAAGAGGGTATTTTTATTTAATTTTTGTGATTTTTTTAAAAAATGATATGGATTTTCTAAGTTCTGGGTATTTAAATAAATAAAAAATACCCCTAATTATCTACTTATTCACGCGGCGCCGACTCATCCTCAGCAGCTCTGAAAACCCACGCGTCACCTCCCTATTCGACGCCTCCATACGACTCAGCGCTCTGGAGGCCCGCGGTTCATGTCCCATTCACTCGTTCAACGCGATCTGAACTGTCCATTCGATACACGCTCGATCCAATGGCGGCTGATCATCGTCTCCACCTGGTGTGTCCCGAGAGCCGTCCACACTCAAACCCTAAGATCTCTCTAGTTTCTCAATGGTTTTTCATGTTCTTATGCTCTTTAGATTCATCTTGAGGAGTCGAACACATCCATACAGTTTACGTGCTATGAAATTAAGCCAAGAAAAATAAAGAATCGCTGGAAGCTCGGGAGGAAGAAGGAATCCATAGCTTAGCTCTGAGAAGTGAAGCTTCAATCAGAGAGTTGTGGCAGCTTCAGTTGCACCCAAGGAAGCTCCAGATGAAGTCTCTGGCTCTGGGGAATTGCCTAGGTATGAAAGTGACCAAGACCGATTTCAAAGCTTGGCCGATAGAGAGGATGGCTGGCCTGGTGAGGGGGCTTTCACTGGGGAACTCCTTCTCTTGGTCCTGTGCAGGTGTGGGTGAGTTTAATTTGATTTTGGTGGAGGTTCCAGGGTTGTCCTGTTCTGGGCTGAGAATTGAGCTACAAAATCAAGCTCAATCAATGGGGTTTAGGGCAGGAGAACAGTGGGGATGAATTGCTCTTGGCTAGGGGAAGCTCTATGAGGAGTTTGGAGGGATTCTATGAAGGTCGATTTCAGCCAACCTTTTGGCCGAGAAGGGATGGTTTGTTTAAATAGCCATGGCCAGGGCTTCCTAGGGGGGTTTGATGGCTTGGATCAACTGCTCTAGGTGAAGAGAAGAACAACTGTTGTGGCCATTGCGCATGGGACAACTCAGCTAGTTCAAATTGAATTTTTGAATCCATTTAGACCTCTCGTCCATGGTGTTTTCCGGTGACCTGGTGGCTGGCCTGCCAGAGTCATGTCACCATCCTGATCAGGAGGGTCAGGGCTTGAAGTTTGTGGGTTCAATTGGCCAATGCCAAGTGTAAAGAGGTTTGATTTAAGTGGTAAAGGGGGAAGGGTCATTTTAGGCTCATTTTGGTTTAGCCATGGTTTAGGGCTTGGTGCACCATCCAAAGCTCTGATTTTGTGCTGAGGGAGGTCACGTGAGTCAGCTTAGAGGAGGTGGTGTGGTCTCCATCCATGATGAGGTGGCTAGGCTTGGTTTAGAGTGTTGCATAAATGAGGTTAAAATGCTTAATGAAGGTTTAAGAAAGATCCCCCCTTCTTGCCATTAATGTCATGGTGAGGTGGAAAGGGCTCTTCATGGCTTGCATATGGCTTATGCATGGCTCTATTGGCTTCATTTGGCTTGGGGCCAAGCTTAGTCAATTTCACGGAAGTAGGTTTTAAGGATTTTTGGCATTTTGGTGGAAATTTGGATGAAGCTTTATTTAGAATTATTTGATCATTGGTTTAGGACTTAGGGATGATTTCAATTAAAGGTATGGTGAGGAGAATTTGTCATGTGGGCTTTAGAGCTAAATTTGGGCTTTTTGAAATCATTTGGATGGGCTTTTAGAATGGTTTAAGAAAGTGGGCCTTTAGGTTTGAAAACAAATTGGTGGATGGAAATTTTGTGAAGGACCATGCCAAATAAATGCTGGGTTTAGTTTAGGGATGTGTCATGAGTGATTTGAAACAAATTTGAGGTGATTTGGAGTTGAATTAAGTTTGATTTGGGACGTTTTGGTAAATGAGCCAAAGTGGGTGAAATTGGGCTAACTTGGGTTAAGGTTAGGCTAATGTTAGATTTGATGTAAAATTAATGTTGAGAAATGTTTATGGGAGTGCCACAAAGAGTTTTAAACTTTGGTTGGGCTTTGATTTTGAGATTTGGGCCCATTTGGGTTTATGGTGGGTTTAGGCCAAAAATGGGTATTTTGGTTTTGGGTTAGGTTTGGGTTGAGTTTGAGTTCAAATCTGGGGCAAATCTTGTTTTTGTTTTGTTTTTGGGGATATTAGGAAAGTTTAGGAAAAGATTTGGGGTTAATTGGAGTTGAGTTGGGTTAGTTTGGGCTAAGTTTAGGTCATGGGCCAAAATTGGGCTTTATGCTTCAAATTGAAGTTGGATCCAAATGTTAATCAAATTGGGCTTAAATTTGGTCTAAATTGATATTGAGGATATTAAATTGAAGTTTAGAATTGGATTGGATCAACATTGAGGTCAATTGGGTTGATTTGGTTTGACATTGGGTTTACTTTGGTTAAAAATGGGCTAAATTGTGGGTTTTGGCAAAAGTGAGCTAAATTGATAAAACTGGCTTATAGTATAGTTGAATAAAATGAAATTGACAATATTTAGGATTTTCTAAAATTTTCTGGGAATTTTTGGAATTTATGGAATTTTTGGGCTAAAAGGGCATTTTGGGTATTTGGAGGGTATGGGAGGGTATTTTTAGAAATTTTTGTATATTTGGCTAAGGATGATCAATTTGAAATGTTTAGGATTGTTTTTGAGGAATTTTGGGTAAATTAGGTAATTTTGCAAATTTTGGGCATCTTCAAGGGCATTTGGTAGGTTTGGTGGGTGTAGGGCCTCGGGGGTCAAAAATTGAAATTTGGGAAAAATGAAGATTGATCAAGTTTGAGTATAATGGAATCACTTTGGTTGAGCCATGAAGCCATATCAAGCCCATAAGAGCCATGAGAGGACTCATTTGAGGAATTCACTATGTTGTTCCTAACCCTCTTAGCCAAGGGCCTAGGGGTTAAGGTCCATCCATATGAATTACCTACATGAGTCAGGAAATCAAGCTAGGTTTGGAATGTATGTGAAAGTGTAATGTGTGCAGGTCAACCCTCACCAGACCAAGCCACCCAGGTTAGTCCTAAGGCCAAAGAGTCCTATAGGGAACTCATCTTTTAAACCTCCACATTTGATCTTAACCCTCCAAGTGACCTAGGGGTTTACAATCAAACTTATGGGGTTTGTAGGGAGTTAAGATGTGTTTGAATTTATAAGTGGTGGGTTCCATTTCTAGTCCTCTAAGATAATCAAAGGGAAAGCCTAAGGCTAGATCCTAAGTACTAAGGAGAGAGAAGAGAAAAGACCTCATAAAAAATGAGGTCAATAGGATCTTGAATATCTACAGCTCCATAAGAATAAACTTTTATCACAATAAATGGATCCATCCACCTGGACGTTAAGTTTTCCAGAAAATATTCTTAATCTGGCATTATACAGCAAAACTTGTTGTCCTGGTACAAGATTTTTGGTAAGAATCTTCCGATCATGCCATAACTTTATCTTTTCCTTATAAATCTTAGCATTTTCATAAGATTCATTCTTTATTTCTTCAAGCTCATTCAATTGAAATAATCTCTTTTCAGCAGCATCTTTTAAATTATAATTGAACTCTTTAATAGCCCAATATGCTTTATGCTCAAGTTCAAAAGGTAAATGACAAGCTTTTCCAAAAATCAGCCTATATGGGACATTCCTGTAGGTGTTCTGTAAGCAGTCCTATAGGCCCACAAAGCATAATTCACTATGTACATACTATGACCCTGACCCTGATCTATCCTAATAAAGTCGAGGGTATGGTGGTCAAGGAAGTGCATGGTGGTAGTGTTAAGCCGATCAAATTCTACTGTGGTGCTTCTTCTTCCAAAACTGAAAATGATGTACAATTTGAAGATGTTACTTCATCTGAATTAATGGAATTTCCTTTTGAGTGGTACTCTCCATGTGTTCACAATTTAATTCAATGTGGTCTCTTACCTAAACAATGGATAAAAGGTCAATCAAAACACTTTGAAAAATTATGGAATAATGCCAGTCGGCCTCCCAATTCAAAACATGGTCTCGGATTCGGCACAATAGGATCAGTTGATGATACGGGATTTTCCTTGGTTGTCACTTGCGAGCCTGGTGAAGACTGCTTGGAAGCTTCAGATGATCCAGAAGATCTTCCAATTGGAGATGCTCTGCTAGAATTCGAAGAAGAAATTAAATCTACGATATACGAGTTAGTGGAAGTTAACTTAGGTACTAGCAAAGAGCCAAGTCTGGCCTTTGTTAGCTCCTTGCTCAATAAAGAAGACTCTAAGTTTTGCTTTGAGTTAATATGAAATGCCAGGATTAGCTCCAGAGTTGCAGTTCACAAACTAGGAGTGGATCACACTGCCGTTCCAGTCAGGTAAGCTCCCAGAAGAATGTGTCTAGAGTTTGAACAACAAGTTATAGCTGAAGTTAAGAAGCTAATAGACACTAAATTTGTCAGTGAAGAACAATATCCGACCTGGTTGACCAATGTGGTACCAGACAGAAAGAAGAATGGTCAGATCAGAATCTGTGTGGATTTCAGGGATTTGAATAAAGCATGCCCAAAGGATGAATTCTCGCTACCAATTCCAGAATTAATGATTGACATCGCCTTGATGCATGAAGTCTTCTCTTCCATGGATGGATCGTCAGGATACAACCAAATAAAGATGTCACCAGAAGATGAAAAGCTCACCGCCTTCAGAATGCCAATCAGAATATACTGTTACACAATGATGCCTTTCAGGTTGAAGAACGCAGGAGCAACTTAACAAAGAGCAATGACAATGATTTTTGATGATCTCATTCACAACCAATTGCAGTGCTATATGGATGATGTGGTCATCAAGAGAAAACTGAAGGAAGATCACCTGTAAGATTTGAGAATTGTTTTCAAGCGATTAAGACAATTTAATCTTAAGATGAATCCCCTGAAATGCGCCTTTGGTGTCTCCTCTGGGAAATTCTTAGGATTCGTTGTCCGACATTGTGGAATTGAAATCGATCCGGAGAAGATTAAAGCTATCTTAGAAATGCCGCCTCCCAAAACTTTGAAACAACTACGATCCTTTCAAGGGAAGTTGGCGTATCTTCGACGCTTTATCTCGAATTTATCAGGTAGGTGTCAACCCTTTTCGGCATTAATTAAAAAGGATGCTAAATTCATTTGGGAAGAGAAATGTCAGCGGGCCTTCGAAGACATTAAACTGTATTTAATGACACCTCCTGTCTTAGCAGCCCCAGTAACGGGTAGATCGTTGATACTTTATACCACAGCCTTAGATGACTCCCTCGGAGCCCTGCTAGCCTAGTTCAATGATGAGGGTAAAGAAAATGCTCTTTACTATTTGAGTCGTCATCTAGTTCCGATGGAAGTAAAGTATCCCCCCGATTGAGAAGCATTATTTGGCCCTGATCTTCACTGCTCAAAAGCTCAGGCATTACATCCTTTCTCATAAGGTCAACCTTATTCCAAAGTTTAATCCATTGCAATATTTGACGACCCGACCGACACTTTCCGGCAGACTTGCCAGGTGGTCGATGATACTATTGCAATTCGATATAACTTTCGTTCCTCTTCGTGCTATAAAGGAACAAGTCCTAGCAGACTTCCTTGCAACACACCCTTTACCGGCAGAATCGCCTCTCACCGATGATTTTCCAGAGGAGCAGATAATGAGCTTAGAAGACCCCGATGATCGACGGTGGGAACTGTACTTCGACGGAGCATCTTAGGCACAGAAAAATAAAGAATTTCAAACGATAGTGCCCGGTAAGGCAGAAATCAGATTAATATTTATAACATCGGGGTGGGGGATGTTAAGGTATTCCTACCATCTAACAGAACCGTGTACGAACAATGAAGCAGAATACAAAGCCCTTGTAACTGAACTAGAATTAACCATTCAGATGGGGATAACAGATATTAATATCTATAGAGATTCACCGTTGATCATTCAGTAAGTCGCAGGATAGTACGGGATTTTAAAGCTAAGACACTAGCAGTACTTTCAGTATGCCATGAAGTTGTTGGAACAGATTCCGAATGTAACGATCTACAAGATCCCCATAAGAGAAAACGCTCTTACAGACGCGCTAGCCCGCCTTGCAAAAGAGTTTGCCTGCTTACAGGATGAGTCAGTTGAAATGTTAGTTCAGGGATGACAGGTCCTCTCACAGCTCGACATGGATGCAATACACAAGTCAGAAAAAGAAGAAGAATCAGTTGCAACAGTGGCTGAAACTACAGAAGATTGGCGGCAGCAATTAATGGACTACCTACAAACAGAAAACCAACCTGACGATAAGTCGTTAGCCCATCAGGTTAAGATAAGAACTCTATCATACGCATTAATAAACAATACGTTATACAGGAGGTCTTTTGACCAGATGTGGCTAAGGTTCCTGAGCGAGTTTGAGGCTCGTGAAATTGTTAAAGAAGTGCACTCTGGTACTCATCAGTCGGGTCTGAAAATGAAAATAAAGATTAAGAGACTAGGGTACTACTAGCCCTCGATGATGACCGACTGCATGAAAGTTGTGAAGAGTTGTCACCAGTGCCAAGTGCATGGAGTGGTTCTACATCAACCTCCAAATGTGCTGCATCCAACAATCGCATCATGGCCATTTGAGTGTTGGGTTACTGATATCATGGTAACAATAGAACCACCTTCTTCAAGAGGACATCGCTTCATTCTTGCAGCTACAAATTACTTTTCGAAATGGGCAGAAGCAGTACCACTCAAAGAAATGAAAGCACACCATGTGTTACAGTTCTTCAAAAGTTAAGTCGTCTACCATTTCGGGGTACCGCGCAGAATTATTTCAGATAATGGGTCCTCATTTAGAAGTACAAAGATCAACAATTTTGTCAGAAGGCACGAGATCTACTGGCGTTATTCGATAATCTACTACCCAAGAGCGAACGGCTTGGCTGAGGCTTTTAATAAAACTCTCGTCTGTACGGCTTATTTTTTTAGGTCGTGTGTTTTTTTTTGAAAAGGGGTCGCCTAACAGAAGTTGTTAAATAATTTTTTTTTATATTTTAAATTTAATTTAAATATATATATGGTTTAAAAGATAACATTTGATTTTTGAAAGTAATTTTAAGTTTAAAAGTTTTAAGATATGAAATCAAACTGATCTCTCATCCCAAATAGTTTATATAAACGAGCACCGCACCACAAACCGTGTATCTATCCCTAAGGATAAACACACTGCTTGATGGTGGGGCTCGATTAAATAAACTAGAAGATTTTTGACATCCGTTTGGTCTGCGAACCAATTTTATAAGCCGACAAATTCCCCGCTTAATATGAAAGCATTAAACGGGGTTTATATTACTCGGGTTCTTTAAAATTCCCTATAAGGGCAAGCCCCTATAGTTAATTACATCTTAAGTGACGGGAATCACCTAAGAAAACTCTCGATAATAATCAATAATTCTGCTCTCAAGAATTTCAAAGTTTAAGTTTTCAAAGGATTGAATTTTGGAATTCCAATAAGGAATGGATCAAATTTGGAACATTTTGTTTTGGGAATCCAAAGGAAGAAAAGTAGGAGAAATCACAGATTCGAAGCGAACTTCGGTAATTTCCCGACTATCCTATTGTTTAGCTTGAGTTTAGGAAAGTCCTAATGTTTATTTGATGTTTTGATCTTGCCAATTTTAATTAATTAGGGCTTATATTTGTATGATAAAACCAAACAAATAGCCTCGAAGATGTGAGGGTTTATTGTCGTACCGGACGACTACCTCGGAATCCTAAGACCGGTTAGAGCTTAATTTGCAATGCAAGTGCCTAACGAAGAGTTGAGGATTTATGTTGCACTAGGCAAACTACCTCGAAATCCTATGGCTTGGTTGTTTAATTCTAAGAAAGTTTTTGCTGAAGTAGACTCAGGTTTTGCTGATGACGATGGCCGTGCTGCCCACCATGCTCCGAGCTCCTTGTTGTTACAGAGGTTTTAGTTTTAGAAGTCATAAATCAGGGGATGAGAAAAGTATTTTGGTTTAGAGAAAATCTTAATTTCCAAGTGTTTTTTGTGTTTTAATTAAAATAAATCTTAAAGTTGATTATAACGACACCGGTTAAGATCCCACGTTCCATCCTTCCGGCATCATTATTTTTATCGGATTCACTTAGTCCAGATGAATTTGCTAAACTCAACTGAATGAGTTCCACACTTTCATTTAGACCGTGGGAAATCCCGTTAGCAACACGTAGGTTACATCATCCGAGGTATTCCCGATCATCCAACAGGACATTTTAATTTAGTTGTAATTGTAGTTTTGTGTTCTGTTTGTGATTAAATTTTGAGTTGTTTTATATTTTGAAATGTTGTGGCGGTGAATTTTATCTTGCAATGACTTTTAACTTAGTTTTAGTTTCAGTTTTAGGGACTATCCTAAAGGTGTGGGTTTTCATGCAACAGTTGTTTATCATGCAAGAAAATTAAGTACGATGCGATTAATAAATTGCAATAATGTAAATTGCAAGAAAGTAAATTGCAATAAAGTAAAAGCGTACCTGGAGGGTCTTCCCGTCATCCCAAGCTGCACTTAAAACACAATTAGAATATTTAAGCAAGTTCCTAGGTAAAGCTAAGGTAAGGGTTATGGTTTTCTACCAAATTCCTAATCCTATAGCTAGTCATTTCCAATGACGTCTAGGTTCTTGTGTTTTTGTTTGAAGACGATTTTCTTCATCAAAGAACAATTAAATTTAGTTGTTCTTATAAACATCCTATCATATCGAGGAAGTGCTTAGACAAATCTTAAACATCTTTTCAATATTTCTAGGATTGTTTTAATTCCAAATGAATTTAATTATATAAATGAATTAATCGTCCGGGGATTCAAATTTTGTTGTCTTGCTCAGTGAACTAGGACATTTGAATGTCCTATAAGTGAAGTAACATTTCATTTAATGTTCTGTTTAGGAGTTATAATAACCAAAGCTTTCGAGGGTAAATTGGTATTCAAATGATTTGATTTAAGTTAATGGGTTTAAATTTGAAATAGTGTTCAAGTTATTTTTAGATTTATTTTGGATTCTTTATGTCTTTGGTGATGTTATATTTAATTCAACTTAATTTAATTTAATTTAATTTAATTGAGTTTTAATTTAATTTTAATTCAATTTAATTTGATTTGATGTTAAATTAATTTAATTTGATTTGATTTAATTTTAATTCAATTTGATTTAATTTAATTTAATTTAATTTAATTTAATTTAATTTAATTTAATTTAATTTAATTTTTAATTTGGTTTAACTTAATTTAATTTGGTTTTATTTATTCAATTTAATTTAATGTATTTAATTTAATTTAATTTAATTTGTTTATTTAATTTAATTTAATTTAATTTAATTTAATTCAACTTTTAATTTTAATTTAATTTAATTTAATTTAATCCAATTTAATTTACTTAATTTAAATTAATTTTTAATTTAATTTTATTTTTTAATTTTAATTGAAATTTTTTTTTAAAAATTTAATAATTTGATTTTAGTTTAATGATTAAGTCTTTTAATATTTTGAATTTGAGTTATCATTTTAATTAAGAATTGATTATTAATGAGATAATTAATTTAGGGATTTTTAAATTAAAGAATAAATCTCTTCCTAATAATATCCCTATTTTAATAATTCCAATTTTATTATTCTTCCCAAATTTAATCAATTATTTAATTAAGGTTTAATCATTTTAAATTGTTTAATGGGTTTCTACCCTTTAATTATTTAAATTTCAATCATCCAAATTAGATTAGGATCAAATATTTTATTTATTAATTTTTTTATTAAACCTAAAGTTTTAATTAAGGGTTAAAATTTTAATTACCACTTTACCCTTTAAGCTTAATAATTTCATAACTCACTAAATTAAACTCAAATGAACTTGAAATTTTTATGTAACTTTACTCATATGTCAATAAAGACATGAGAGGAGAAAATGTGATTTTTCTGTATTTAATTTATTTATATAATTATTTTTGGTAGAAAATAGAGATTTCCAAGGAAAATTTAATAACATGACCAAGGGAAAGTTTCTATCCTTAAGAAAATTAGGGGACATTTCTAATGACTAGAGGACCACTTGGACCAATTTTGGTGATTTTTTGAATTATATTATTTTTATTATAATTATTTTAAGTTTTGGAGTGTTAATTAATTTAAAAATAAAATAAATGTTGAAAAATGAATTTTATATTTTTCAAAAATCTCTCTGATATCAAGGAAATCAGAGAATCAAATTTTGTAATTTTCTAATTTTTCTATGATTTATTATAATTATTTTAGTGAAAATGCTAGAAAATACATTTTTTTTTTAATTTTAAAATTACCCTAGAGCTTTAAAATTTAATATCTCACTAAATAGACCTAAGAAAAATATGGGGTTTGTTCCTAAGTGATTAAAATTCAAAATGTAACATTTTGGTGAATTTTATTATTTTTGTGATTTTTATTATTTTTTAATTATTAAAAATATTAAAATAATATTAAAAATCAACTTTTTTAGAAAATTGAAATTTTAATTTTCTTAAATTCCCCTAATATCGGAGAGGCTCCAAAACCAATTTGGTGAATTTTTGAAAGATATTTTGAAAGTTATGAATTTTTAAAGTTTAAAATGACTAAATGGCTTAATCGACCCAATTAGTAGGGCTAAACAAGTCCAATTGACCTCGAATTTTTATGGTGGGTTCCTCCGATCCTGAAGGTCGAGTGGAGAATTGATTTCAAGTCAATTTGATGTATGGTTAGCTCTAATTAAGTAGAGATCCATTTTGGGTGTTTAAGCCAATTAGGGTTGTTTTAAATGAACTAACTCAAAACCTATTTTTCCTAGGGTCCTCTGGTCATAAGGAACATCACCAAATTTTCCTAGAATTTATTTCACAACATGCTATTTATTGGAATTAAAATACTCAAAACAATAATATGAATTTGAAAAATCAATAACTTTTCATAGGGATGGCCTCTAACTTTGGAAAATTCAGGGAATGTTCCCAAATTCAGAGGCTTCAAAAGCCCTATGGTTTCATGCCATGGTGAATTGTATAAGTGCATGAAGAATTAAAAATATGCAGAGAGTAAATAAATTATTAAAAATAAAATACTTGATGAAATTAAATGATTTCTTTTCCACATTATTCTCCTCTGTTCACCGAGCGAGAGGGTATTTTTATTTTATTTTTCCGATTTTTCTACACAAAGTTATGAATTTTTGAAGTTTAGGGAATTAAATAAATCAAAAAAATCCCTAATTTTCTATTTATCCACGCGGCGCCGCGTCGACCTCGGTAGCTCCGAACGCCGCGTGGCGCGCTCCCATTCGACGCCGCCATCGACTCGGCGCTCCGGGGCCCGCTCGTATCGTTCG
The DNA here is from genome assembly GCA_022702705.1 of Papilionanthe hookeriana x Papilionanthe teres. Classification (NCBI taxonomy): domain Eukaryota; kingdom Viridiplantae; phylum Streptophyta; class Magnoliopsida; order Asparagales; family Orchidaceae; genus Papilionanthe; species Papilionanthe hookeriana x Papilionanthe teres. Next base: position 153,349,571 of record CM040426.1, read on the forward strand.
TCTTCCGATCCGACGCGATCCCGGCCGTCCGTCCGCGCGTGTATTGGATGGACGGCATCCGTTCATCGTCCCCAAGTGTCCTCACCGAGAGCCGTCCACACTAAATCCACTAATATCTCACTCGATACTCGATGGATTTTCATGTTCTTATGCTCTCATGGATTCGTCTTGAAGAGACGAACACATCTATACGGTTATCATGCATTGAAATTAAAGCATTTTAAATGGAGAATCTCCGGAAGCTCGGGATGAAGAGTTAGCTCATACCTTTGCTCGGAGAAGTGTGGCTTCGATCCGAGGGTTGTTGCACCTTCGATTGGATCCGACGAAGCTCTAGATGAAGTCTCTCGGTGCAGTGAATTGTGCTAGGTATGATTTCGACTACGGCCGATCACAAAGCTTGGAGGCTGGAGCAAGCTAGGTGGCCTCGGAGATGGGGCTTTCTGTTGGTGGACACCTTCCTCGGTACAGTGAAGGTGTAGAACCAATCGATTTGGGGATTGGCTCACTTCGTGGAGAAGTGTCCTGGTTTTGGGTGGAATTTCAGTCGAGAAATTGGATTTTGTCGATGGGGATTAGGGCAAATTGACACTGGGATCAAGCTGCTCTAAGGGTGGAGAAGGGTTTGGAACAATTTTGGCGGAGTTTCGGCAAGGTTTGTGCAACTCTCTTCTCATGGCCGTGAGGGGGTCGGGTTTAAATAGAGGTGGCTGGAGAGCCTCGCGGGGATGGCGAGGGTTGGGATCGTTGCTGCGGTCATGGGAAGAACGACCATGGAGGCCATTGGGCATGGGGCGGCTCGACGAGGTGGAATTCCAAAGTTTGGCTCCTCCCAAGGTCTCGGCCATGGTGTTTTCCGGCGACCCGGGCGGGCGGCCGGCGAGCATGGGTCACCCTCGGGTCCAGGTGGGTCGGTGCTGGAGGTTTGTGCGATCAGTCGGCAATTGCCATGTGTAAAGGCTTTGAATTAAAATGGAATGGGGAAGGGGTCATTTTGGCTTCAATTTGGTCGATCCATTGGTTTGGGTTGGGTGCACCTCCCCATGGCCTCGATTTTGGGCTGAGAGGATCGGTTGGGTCGACCAGAGAGAATGGTATGGTCTACTATCCATGATGAGGTGGCTAAAAATGGTTTAGTGTGTGTCATGAATAAGGTTAAAAAGGCTTAATGAAAGATTAGGAAAGGAGCCCCTCCTCTTGCCATTAATGGCATGGTCACATGCCAAACTTTCATGGCTTCATATGGCTTGTGAATGGCTCATTCATGGCTCCATTTGGCTTGGGAAAAGTTTAGTCGACTTCATAAAAATGGATTTTAAGGATTTTGGACATTTTGGTGGAAAGTTGGATGAAGCTTTATTTAGAATTATTTGATCATTGGATTAGGACTTAGGGATGATTTTAATTGAATGCATGATGAAGAGAATTTGTCATATGGGCCTTAGATTGATTTTGCCCCTTTGGATTTTGGTGGAGATGGGCTTTAGGAAGGTTTAAGAAAGTGGGCTTTTGGTTTGGAAATAAATTTATGGATGGGGAATTTGTGAAGGATTTGGCCAAACAAATGTTGTTTTTAGCTCATGGATGAGTCATGAGTGACTTGAAGCAAATTGGGAGTGATTTGGGTTTGAATTGGGTTGAATTTGGGTTCTTTTGGTGAATGGGCCAACATAGGCCCAAGTGGGCCAAGTTGGGCCAATGTTGGGCTAGGGTTGAAATTGATGTAAAATAAATGTTGGGAAATATTTATGAGAGTGTTTCAAGGAGGTTTTGACTTTGGTTGGGCTTTGATTTTGGGGTTTGGGCTCATTTGGGTTAGGTTTGGTTTTAGGTCAAAATAGGGCCTTTTAGCTTTGAGTTGAAGTTGAGTGGGGTTTGGGTCTAAATGTTGGGCAAATCATGTTAGTTTTTTGTTTGTGGGAATGTTAAGGAAGATTTGGAAAAGATTTGGGGTTAATTGGAGTTGAATTGGGTGAGTTTGGGTTAAGTTTGGGTCATGGGTCCAAATTGGGCTTTAAGGCCAAAAGTGAAATTGGATCCAAATGTCAATCAAATTGAACTTGGATTTGGTCTAGATTGGTATTGGTAATGTTGAATTGAAGTTTAGAATTGAATTGGACCAGAATTTAGGTCAATTGGGTAGGTTTGGTTTGACATTGGGTTCACTTTGGGTTAAAATGGGTCAAATTGGGGGTTTTAACAAAAGTAGGGTAAATTGACAAAATTGGCCCATGATGTAGTTGGACAAAATGAAATTGGGAATATTTGGGATTTTCTGGAATTTTCTGGGAATTGTCTGAATTTTTGGATTTTTGGGTCAAGAGGGGTATTTTGGGTATTTTGGGTATTTGGAGGGTATTGGGAGGTTTTCTTGGAATTTTTGGTATTTTTGGGTATGGATGATCAATTTGAGTGGTGTGGAAATATTTGGGATTGATTTTGAGGAATTTTGGGTAATTTAGGTGATTTTGAAAAAGTTGGGTAATTTCAAGGGCTTTGGGTAGGCTAGACGGGTGTAGGGTCCCGGGGGTCAAAAATTGAAAATTTGGAAAATTGAAGATTGGGTGAATTTGAGTGGAATGAAGTCATTTTGGTTGAGCCATGAAGCCACATCAAGCCCACATGAGCCATGAAGGGACTCATTTGAGGCATCCATTATGTTGTTCCTAACCCTCTTAGCCAAGGGCTTAGGGGTTAAGGACCATCCATGTGAATCACCTACATGAGTCAGGAGGTCAAATTGGGTATAGGTGTGGTTTTAGGAGGTGTGTGAAAGTGTAGTGTGTAGGTGTAGTGTGTAAGTGTAGTGTGTGTGTAAGTAAGCCCCTTCACCAGACCAGGCCACCCAGGGCAGTCCTAAGGCCAAAGAGTCCTATAGGAACTCACCCTTTAAACTTCCACATTTGATTTCAACCCTCTAGGTGATTAGGGGTCTATAGTCAAGTTTGTGGAGTTTGCAGGGAGTTTAGAAGTGGTTTGAATTTCTAAAAGGTGGGTCCCAATTCTAGTCCTCTAAGATAGTCAAAGGAAAAGCCTAAGGCTAGATCCTAAGCACTAAAAAGAAGAAGAGAAGACCTCATCAAAAATGAGGTCAACATCGTCCAAATCCTAAAGAAAACTTTGGACGACAACACAAGAAATTGTCACGAGAAGTTGTTAGAAGCCTTATGGGCCTACAGATCAACTTTTAAAACTCCTACTCAGTCAACGCCCTACACTCTAGTATACGCGTCTGAGGTCGTCTTACCTTTGGAAGTTCAACTTCCGTCTCTTAGAATTGCAGTTGCGAACAAGATTACTACAGAAGAGAATGCCAAATTACGACTAGAAGAATTGAAAAGCTTGGAAGGAAAACAACTTTCAGCACAGCAGAATCTGGAATTGTATCAAGCCAAGATGATCTAGGCCCACGATAAACTAGTCCGCCCAAGGACATTCAAAGTCGGTGACTTGGTTCTAGTTCTCAGGAGACCTATTCTTGTACACCGCAAGATAGGAGGTAAATTTGAACCGACCTGGGGAGGGACCATTCGTGGTAGAGACTGTCTACTCAGGAGGTTCTTACCATCTGGTGAATTGCCGTGGAGAATGACCTATGCTTCCAATCAATGGATGATATTTGAAGAAGTATTACGCAACCTAATGTTCCGAAGGATGAACTTTAAGAAATGAAGTTTCATTCCTAGAAACATGGGTGAAGTAATCATTTGTAACTGGGTCCGAATCCAAAATATAATAATGGATGATAAAAAGCATTAAGAGAATGTGTTGAAAAAAAAGTGAAATCATAATAATAAAATTTTGATCTTTTCTTTTAAATCAGCTCACTCCTGATGTATCCCCATCTTTTCCTACTCTTATTAAAATTTGAAAGAAACAAATAAAAAAAATAAAGCTTTCCATTAATAAATAAACTTTCTTATTGTTCTTGTTCTTAGTACAACCCCTGATCCTTTCCTTGTTTTTTTTCGCAGGGAAATGTCGAACGGGCAGTTGGTTCTGAACTTTAAAAATGGCGTGATTCTAGCACTCGATGAAAAGAGGATGAAGGATGAGGCTGTGAATGAGAATGATTCTAATTTCACACCGGCCGGGCTACAGTACGAAGAAACTGATTGGACCCCGATTGACCGGGAGGAATGCCATAGCCAAACAGAGATGAAATTGGGTGTCCCAAGTCAGCAGTCCACCAACAAAAAAGAAAAGCAAACACTGGTCATACAAGGGGAGAGGACAAGAATGTTAAGTCCGTGGTTGCTACAGCAGAGGGCAGGCTTGTCAGCACCATGCCCACAGAAGTTCAAGAGGTAAGGAGGGCTACCCTCACTCCTACCCAACGAAGAAACAAGAAGCGTCGCATTCGCAAGATGCTGACCAATCTTGCAGCGAATCAACATGTAGAGACAGTTGCTATCGTCAGTGCAAATACTCCAAAGGTATTGGTTTGCCAGGAGCCAGAAAAGAGGAGAGAAACTCCAAGAACAACAGAAAAGATGAAAGAAATTCCAAGAAGAGTAGAAATAGAATTGGCACCACGACGCCAGATAGATGCACCAGTTTTAAAGAGTCTTGTTGCGAAAGCAACTCCAGAGGATGTCCAGACAGAAACTATCCCTAAGGAGCAGAGACATGCAGGAGAGCGTGCTGGGGTTGAGCTCTACATTCCACAGTACGTTACCAGACCTCGTCAATTACAAATAATTCCAGAATACGAGCTGGAGAGGATGCAGAATGTTGAAAAGAAGACTTTTGAATATTTTGATAGAATTCGAGGCAAGAGGATCAACTTCTTGGAGAGCCTTGAGCTGCATACAGATGTGTTCTCAGACTATGAGCAGCAGTAAATTATGGACTGCGTCGTTGAACTTTAGAAAATGGGTCGAGCCGGTTGTTTAAGAGAGAAGACCTACTCAGAACCTCGAACGTGGATGAAAGGAAAATGAAGAGTCACAATCCAGTGCTGGTGTTGCTACAACTTCACTGAAGAGAGAAAGGGAAATCCACCAGGAATACTCCGTCGTAGTGAAGTGGATCTGATGCCAAGAATTATCAAGAGAATGGTAAAAAGGATGGTGACATGGAGGGTATTGCCTGCAGATTGCATACCCAAAAGCTGCATCATTAACATATACAGAGAGGGCGACTGCATACCACAACACATAGATCAGCATGACTTCGTCAGACCTTTCTAAACAGTGTATTTTGTTAACCAGTGTAACATCATGTTCGGATCTAACCTCCGGATAGCAGGCCCCGGAGAATTCCGAGGGCCGGTGGAGATACCACTACTGGTAGGTTTCGTCTTGGTGTTTAAAGGGAATGGAACAGACATAGCAAAACATTTCATTCCAGGAGTGCCTGTTGAGCGGATCTCCATCACTTTCAGGAGGATGGATGATATAAAAATGCCTTTCCACTTTCAGCCAGATCCAGACTTAGAGAGCCTTTGGCCCTTCGAGCTGTGAGCTACATGGGAGATAACACACCTCCAATGCACATCCGAACGGTATTTACTGCCAAGGATGGCTTGGAAGGTGATGTTATTGTCCATGTATCTCACTATTCAGGCATGGATGTCAACAGATGCTTTTGGAAGAAACTTGCAAGAATCTTACACAATCCATTTTGTATTTATGTGTATTGCATGAGATGCTGAATTTTCAAGGAAAATATCATCATGTTTTGGATCGAGCTATGTGTTGCATTTTCAACAAATCAAATGGAAATGACCATGTCGTGTTTTGCCTTCATCTCTTTTGTGCAAATTGACTGGGAAACACCATCAAGTTAAATGAACTTCGAACAAAGAATGAAAAGAAAAGAAAATAAATGAAGAACTCTTTTTAAGAATATGAATGTCAAAACAAACTTCAAATTAGCATGAACTCTAAATAAACGAAAATGGAATTGAATCACCAAAACAAACAAAACGAATCTAAATCTCAAATTGAATTTCGATCTGAATCATTCGGTTTGAATTTTTCGACTGAAATCCATTTGAAGCACCTTTGAACCCTCTTGCTAGTTGATTCTTCCCCACGAAAAACTTTAACTTCGGTTTCAAACCCCTCTCCTTCTTGGTCGTCTTGAAATCCTTTCGACTCTCAGCAATCTCTTTCCTCTTTTGAGAAGATCGACTGAGTCTACTGACATGCAACCACAAAAATTTTCGACATGGTTCTGATGGCATGGATTCATATCCTTCGCTAAACAATCAAACTTTAATCAACTCTCTTCGAATGTGAAACACTTTCATGTCTCGTTCCAATCCTCCACTAAACTAAAATTTCCACAAAATCTTCCAAACCAAATCAAATACAAACTTTTGGGATCAATACCAAAATTTTTATTCCCATCACTTTCGAGACTGGTACCAAATTCCAATTTTCTCCTTTCAAGGTCGATACCAAATTCCGACTCTCTTTCCGAGATTGATACAAAATTTCAATTCTCTCTTTCGAGACTGGTACCAAATTCCAGTTCTCTCCTTTCAAGGTCGGTACCAAATTCCGACTCTCTTTCCGAAATTGATACTAAATTTCAATTCTCTCTTTTGAGACTGATACCAAATTCCAGTTCTCTCCTTTCGAGGTCGGTACCAAATTCTGACTCTCTTTCCAAGGTTGATACTAAATTTCAATTCTCTCTTTTTAGACTGGTACTAAATTCATGTTCTCTCCTTTCGAGGTCGGTACCAAGTTTCGACTCTCTTTTCGAGATTGATACTAAATTTCAATTCTCTCTTTTGAGACTGGTACCAAATTCCAGTTCTCTCCTTTCGAGGTCGGTACCAAATTCCGACTCTCTTTCCGAGATTGATACTAAATTTAAATTCTCTCTTTCGAGACTGGTACCAAATTACAGTTCTCTCCTTTCGAGGTCGGTACCAAATTCCGACTCTCTTTCTGAGATTGATACTAAATTTTAATTCTCTCTTTCGAGGCTGATACCTAAATTCCAGTTCTCTCCTTTCGAGGTCGGTACCAAATTTCGACTCTCTTTCCGATATTGATACTAAATTTCAATTCTCTCTTTTGAGACTGGTACCAAATTCCAATTCTCTCTTTTCGAGATCAGTACCTAAATTCTGATTCTCATTCTTTTCGAGATCAGTACCTAAATTCTGATTCTCATCCTAAATTCTGATCTTCTCCTCGAGGCTGGTACCTAAATTCCAGTTCTCTTTGCAATCTCGAGGTTGGAACCTAGGTTCCAATTCTCATTTCAAATCCGAAATCTCTGTGAAATTTACCTTGAAATCTAAATCTCAAATTAAATTTAAAACAAAATTCTGATTAAGACAAATCACAACTGAAATTAAAACTTGAATAGAAATTTCAAACTTAAAATTGAAACTTGAAATAAGAATGAAACCAATCTAAAATCCAATCTCTTGAAATCTTGTGATTTGAAATTCACTTCTTCTTCCCCAGCGAGAGTTCTGGAATCTTCAGCCTTGGAGGTTTACCTGATACTCCCCAGCGGAAATTTTCTACGATTTGTTCTAAGTGTGTCACTTAGACAGTTGTGTTGGTTTTTATGATCTCTTCGGTCAACTCCAATTTGCATGGTGTACTTGGTTAGCACACCACACCTATTGGGGGTCCATTTGTTGACCTCATTTTTGGTGAGGTCTAATCTCTCTCCTCAGTACTTAGGATCTAGCCATAGTTTTTTTCCCTTTGACTATCCTAGAGGACTACAAATGGGACCCACCTCTTAGAAATTCAAAACAATTCTTAACTCCCTTCAAACCCCACATGTTTGATTATAAACCCCTAGGCCACTTGGAGGGTTAAGACCAATATGTGGAGGTTTAAAGAACGAGTTCCTATAGGAATCTTTGGCCTTAGGATTACCCTGAGTGGTCTGGTTCTGGTGAGGGTAAGCTTGCACACACCACACTCTCACACTCATTTCAAATCTTAAAACCACTTTTACTCAAATTGACACCCTGACTCATGAAGTTGACTCATATGGATGGACCTTAACCCCTAAGCCCCTGGCTAAGACGGTTAGGAACAACATATTGAATGCCTAAAATGAGTCCTCCCATGGCACATGTAAGTTTAATATGGCTCCATGGCTCCATGGCTCCATGGCTCAATCAAATGGTTTCATTTCACTCACACTTAATCAATCTTCATTTTTTCCAAATTTTAATTTTTGACCCCCAGGACCCTAAACCCACTAAATCTACCAAATGCCTTTAAAATTGCCCAAAATTTGCAAAATTGTCTAAATTATCCAAAATTCCACAAAATCAATCCTAAACATTTCCCACCACTCAAATTGATCATCCATTGCCAAATATACCAAAATTTCCAAAATACCCCCCAATAACCTCTAAATACCCAAAATACCCTTTTAACCCAAAAAATCCAAAAAATATTAAAATTCTCAGAAAATTCTAGAAAATCCCAAATATTCCCAATTTCATTTTTTTCAACTACACCATAGACCAATTTTGTCAATTTAGCCCACTTTTACCAAAATCCCTAATTTGACCCTTTTTTAACTTAGGTGGACCCAATGTCCAACCAAATCACTTCAATTGACCTCAATTTTGATCCAATACAATTCTAAACTTCAATTAAATATCCCCATTATCAATTTAAACTAAATTCAAACCCAATTTTATCAACAGGTGAATCCAATTTCAATTTGAAGCTTAAAGCCCAATTTTGGCCCATGACTTAGCCCAACTCAACTCCAATTAGCCCCAAACCTTTTCTAAAACCTTCCTAACATCCCCACAAACCAAAAACTAACTTGATTTGCCCTAAATTTGAATCTAAACTTCACCTAAGCTTAACTTAAGCCAAAATTCCCTAAAGTGGCCTAAACTAATCATGAACCCAAATAGGCCCAAATCTCAAAATTAAGACCCAACCAAAATTGAGAACTCTTTGTTACACCTCCATAAACATTTTACAACATTAATTTTACATCAAAACCAACATTAGCCCAACCTTGACCCAAGTTAGCTCAATTTGACCTACTTTGACCCTATTATTAAAGTGACCCAAATTAAACCCATTTCAACTCCAAATGACACGAAATCTTTTATAAAATTTTCATGACACATCCTTAAACTAAATACAATATTTATTTGACACAATCTTTTACAAATTTTTTGTCCTAAAATTCATTATTCAAATCTAAAAGCCCGCTTCCATAAGACATTTAAAAGCCCATTTTTACCAGATTTGAAAAAGCCCAAACCTATTCCAAGGCCCATATGACAAACTCCTCTTCATCCATTTAATCAAAACTACCCCTAAGTTTCAAAATCATCATTAAACCATTCCAAATCAAGCTTCATGAAAATTTTCTACCAAAATGCCAAAATTTCTAAAACCTACTTCCATGAAATGAGACAACCTTTTCCCAAGCCATGAGCAAGACATGGAGCTCTGTGTCAAGCCACATGAAGCCATGTGAGATCTTTCCACTTCACCAAGCCATTAATGGCAAAAGGAGGAGGTTCATTCTTAAACCTTCACTTAACATTTTTAACCTCATCCATATAAACACTCTAATACAAATTAGCCACATCACCTTGGATGGAGACTTCACCACCCTTTCCTTGCTGACCCAAATGATTCTCTCAGTCCAAAACCAGGTCATAGGAGGGTGCACCCAACCCATTTGCATGAGTTGACCAAGCTAAGCCCAAAAAGAACCACTCCCACCATTCCACTTAAATCAACTCCTTTACACATGACATCAGCCAATTGAGCTCACAAACATCAAGCCCTGACCTCCCTGACCATGAGGGTGACCTGACCCTGGCAGGACCACCACCCCAGTCACCAGAAACCACCAGGCCGAGAGGCTAAATTTGATTCAAAAATTCAACTTGAATTGGTTGAGCTGTCCCAACCCAAATGGTCACTGCAGCTGTTCTTCCCTTGCCCTGAGCAGCTTATCCAAAGCCCTAACTCCCCCTGGGATGCCCTCCAGCCATGCCTATTTATACACCATCACCTCACGGCCAAAATAGGTGCTGAACCAAACTGTACCAAAACTCTGCCAAAATCACTCCACACTCTTCTCTAAACCCAGAGCACTTGATCCCCACTGAAATCCAGCCCTTAAACCCCCTCTGTGAGCTCAATTTTAAGCCCAAAAATTGGACACTTTACCACAGTGAGTCAATCTTCAAACTGATTGACTCTACACCTTCACCAGACCAAGAGAAGAAGTTCCCCAGCAAAAGCCCCCACACCAGGCCAGCCATTCTTCCAATCGGCCAAGCTTTGAAATCGGCCTTGGTAGAAATCAAGTCTAGGCATTTCACCACAGCTCCAGGCTTCATCCCTAGCTTCCTTGGACTTCAACGAACGTGCCGAGCTCCTCTGATTGAAGCTTCACTTCTCAGAGCCAAGGTATTGAACTCCTCCTTGTTGAGAGCTTCTTTCGATTCTCCATTTTGTTTGAGTCGATTCCAGTGCATGTTAGCCTTATAGATGTGTTCGTCTTATTGAGACAAGTCCATAGAGTCCAAAAACATGAGATTTGGTGGAGAAATAAGGGAGATCTTAGGGTTTTAGTGTGGATGGCTCACGGGACGCACCAGTCATAGACGATAACCAGGAACCGTCGGATCGCGCGTGTATTGAATGGATGACCCAGATTGCGTCGGACCAGGGAACGGGACATGAACCGCGGGCTGTGTGGCGCTGAGTCAGATGGCGGCGTCAAATTGCGAAGCGACGCATGTGCTTTCGATCAAGACGATGATGATGCGGCGCTGACTGGTTTGAGTAGATAAATAGGATTTTTCTGATTTATTTAAATACCAGAACTTTAAAAATTCATATCTTTGTGTAGAATAATAACAAAAATAAAATAAAAATACCCTCTTTCTCATTGAATAGAGAAGTCCAAAGTGGAAAAAGAATTAACTTATTTTGATGAGTATTTTATTTTTAATTAATTTAATACTATTATATGTATTTCACTTCTCCATGCATGCATACAATTCACCATGGCATGAGATCATAGGGTTTTTATAGCCTCTGTTCTTGGGAACATTCCCTTAATTTTTCAAGACCAGAAGCCATCTCTATGGTAAGTTATTGATTTTCCAAATTTATGTGTCTGTTTTGATATTTTAATTCCAGTAATTAGCATGTGGCTTAATAAATTCTAGGAAAATTAGGGGAGGTAGCTTGTGACCAGAAGACCCTAGGAAAATTATGGATTGACTAAATTCTTCAAAAATAACCCTAATTAGCTTAAACACTCAAAATTGAATTTTAATTAATTAGGAGTAACCACACACTAAAATCACTTGAAAATGATTCTCCACTGTCACTTAGGATGTAGAGAATCCCACATAAAAAGTTCAAGTCAATTAGAAATAATTTAAGCCATTAGATGAATTATTTAATTTGTATGGTCATTTTTAAAATTAAAAAATTCATAAAACCCAAAATACACTTCAAAAATTCACCAACTTGGTTTTGTGGGCTCTTTGATATCAAAGGGTCTACAAAAATTAAAATTGGAATTTTCTTAAAATTTTCATTTTTAATCCTATTTTTAATACTTTAATAATTAAAAAATTAAATAAATAATAAAAATATTAAAAATCACAAAAATGTTATATTTTGTCCACTAATCACTCAAGAACCAACCAAATATTTTTCCTAAGTCTCTAGGTTATGATATTAAATTTTAAAGGCTTAAGGCAATTTTTAAATATTAAAAATGGATTTTCCAACCTTTTTACCATATTAATTCTAATAAATCAAAGAAAAATTTGAAAATGATAAAATTTGTTTCTCTGACTTCCTTGAAGTCAGAGGGACTTAAGAAATTATAAAATCCATTTTTCAACTTCAATTTTATTTTATAATTAATTAATGCTCCAAAACCTAAAATAATTATAACAAATAAAATATAATTCAAAAAATCACCAAAATTGGTCCAAGTGGTCCTCTGGTCAGTAGGGACATCCCATAATTTTCTTAAGGACAGAACTTCACTTTGGCCATGTTGTTGAATTTTCATTGAAAACTCGCATTTTGCATTGAAATAAATATATAAATTAAATTAAAAACAGAAAAATCACATTCTCTTTCTAATGTCTTAATTGACATATGAGTAAAGTGACATAAAAATTCCAAGTTCATTTGAGCTCAATTTAGTGAGTTATGAATAAATAAGCCTAAAGGTAATTAAGGATTTTAACCCTAATTATTACATTAGGTTTAATCAACGGGGGGGGGGGGTAAAATATTTGATCTTAATCTTCTCTTGGATGATTGAAACTTAGGGAATAAAGGGGTAGAAACCCATTGATCACTTTAAAAATATCAAAAAAATGGAACCTTAATTAATTAAATCATTTAAATTTAGGAAGAATAATTAAAATTTTGGATTATTAGGGATGTGACTTAAGAAGATACCAATTCTTTAATTTAAAGTCCCTAATTGAATTAATTCAATGGTTATTAATCCTTAACTAATTCTAAAATGATGACTGGAATTAATTATTAGAAAGGAAAATAACCCTTAATTAAATTAAAGTTTAAAACATTAAATGATTTAACAATCAAATTAAAATAAATTTTAAACAATTAAAATTAATTTGAAATCACTTAAGAACACTTAAAGAAAATTTGAAACCTCAAGTAATCTTAAAACAATTCGTAATTAAAAAATATAAAAAAATAAAACTAATTAAAATCAACCAAAAGTATTATAATTAATCCAAATCAAGTCATCAAAATTTAATGAAAATAAATAATTTAAACACCAGTTTCAACCCAAATTAATCTAAAACATTAAGATCATTTAAAATATAAAGATTTAATTGAATCAAAACAACTTGAATACTATTCCAAACTTAAAATTATTAATCAAAATTTTATAACTAAACCAAATCACTTAAAATCATTAATTCCAATTTTAAATTAAGAATTGTTAAAATCTTTAACAAACTAATTTGCCCCTAAAAGGCTTTCATTATTATAACTCTTAAATGGAGCATCAAGTGACAAGTCACTTTACACGTCGGATAATCAAATGTCCAAGTTCACTGAGTAAGAAGCAAAATTTAACTAAATTTTAGATGATTAATTCACCTGTGCAATGAAATTCATTTGGACTTGAAAAAATCCCAGAAGTACTGAAAAGATGTTTAGGACTCGTCCTAAGAACTTTCTCAATATGATGGGATGTTTTAGAAGAATAATTGAACTTAATTGTTCTTTAGTGAAGAAGATCATCCTTAACTAAACACAAGAACCTAGACGTCATAGGAATTGACTAGCAATAGGATTAGGATTTTGGTAGACAACCAGAACTTTCCCTTAGCTTTACCTAGGTATTTCTTGCAAATATATAAATGTTCTAACATGTGTTTTAAGTGCAGCTCGGAATGACGGGAAGACCCTCCAGGTACGCTTTTACTTTATTGCAATTTACTTACCTGTACTGCACTTTACTTTTCTTGCATGTTAAACAAGAATGTCACCCTGCATGAAAACTTAAACTTTTAGGATATCCACAAAACTGAAACCCAAAACTAAATTTAAAGTCACAAAAAGATAAAATTCACCGCCACAACATTCAAAAGATAAAACAACTCAAAATTTAATCACAAATAGAACAACAAAACCATAACTTCAATTAAATTAAAACGTCTTGTTTGATGATCGAGAATACCTCAGATGATGTAACCTACGTGATGCTAACGGGATTTCCCATGGTCTAAATGAAAGTGTGGAACTCATTTAGTTGATTTTAGCAAATTCTTTTGGACTAAGTGAATCTGATGAAAATAACAGTGTCAGAATGATGGAACCGTGGGATCTTAACCGGTGTTGTTATAACCAACTTTAATATTCACCTAACAAAATGTTAAAACACCTGAACCTTAAGACTCTTCTAAACCAAAACACTTCTCTCATCTCCTGATTTTCACCTTCTAAAACTAAACCTCTGCAACAACAAGGAGCTTGGAGCACAGTGGGCAGCACGGCCATCTTCGTCAATAAAACTTGTGTCTACTTAAACAAAACCTTTCTTAGAATTAAATAATAATGCCATAGGATTTCGAGGTAGTTTGCCTAGTGCAACATAAATCCTCAACTTTTCCTTAGGCATTTGCATAATCATATGATGCAAATTAAGCCCTACCGGTCTTAGAATTATGGGGTAGTTGTTTGGTATGACATAAACCCTCACATCTTCGAGGCTATTTGTATGACCATGTTATACAAATATAAGTCCTAATTAATTAAAATTAGCAAGATTGAAACATTAAATAAATTCTCAAATTGAATCTAGAAAATAAGATAGTCGGGAAGTCACCGAAGTTTACTTCGGGTCTGTGACATCCCCTACTTCTCTCCCTTTAGACTCATAAAATAAACTGTTCCAAATTTGAGCTATTCCTTATTGAAATTTCTAAAGTCCAATTGTTTGAAAACCGTGAACTTTGAAATTATTGAGAGCAAAACCACTGATCATTATCGAGAGTTTTCTTAAATGATTCCCGTCATTTAAGATGTAAATAACTATAGGGCTTGCCCTTATAGGGAACTTTAAGAACCCAGGTAATATAAACCCTGCTTAATTCCTTTATACTAAGCACGGGAACTTGTCGGCTTATAAAATTAGTTTGCAGACTAAACAAATGTCACAAATCTTCTAGTTTATTTAATCATGCCCCATCATCAAGCAGTGTGTCTATTCTTCAGGGTAGATACACTATTTGTGGTGTGGGGCTCGTTTATATAAACTATTTGGGATGTGAGAGCGGTTTGATTTCATATCTTAAAATTTTCAAACTTAAAATTATTTTCAAAATCAAATGTTAATTTCCAAATTATATATATATATTTAAATTTAATTTAAAATTTAAAATTCACCAACAACTTTTATTGGTGACCCCTTTTCAAACACCCAACCTAAAAAAATAGGACATAGAGATACTTTTAATGCAATAATTTGACTTTATCATAGTTGATAGAAAAGGAACTGATAACTAAATTGTTGATCATTTGTCTAGATTGGAGTACTATAAATTATCTGAATTTGAGAAGGAAATTACAGAAACTTTCCCTGTTGAACAACTTTATAACATTAAGGAAAGGAATTTGCCTTGGTATGTTGATATTATGAATTATATAGTAAGTTATATTTTGTCACCTGATTTAACAAGGCAACAACAAAGGAAATTTATCCATGACACTAAATTTTACTTTTGGGATGAGCCATACCTATATAAACAATGTAAGGATCTTATTATTAGAATATGTGTGCCATATGAGGAAATTGAACAAATAATTCATAGATGTCATGATTCAGAATTTGGAGGACATTCTGGAACTGATAAAACTACTTATAAGATTCCACAATCTAGATTTTATTAGCCTAACCTTTTTAGGGATGTTTATAGATATATAAAATCATGTGATCAATGTCAGAGAGTAGGTAATATTTCTAAAAGAAATGAAATGCCTCTAAAGTTTACATTAGAAGTTGAGATCTTTGATGTATGGGGATTGGATTTTATGGGACCATTTACTCCTTCATTTGGAAATCTTTATTTTTTGGTTGTTGTTGATAATGTCTCAAAATGGATCAAAGCAATTTATTTACTGAGATGTGATGCTCGAAGTGTTTCAAAATTTAAAATGAAAAATATTTTTACAAGGTATGAAATGCCTAGAGTGATCATAACTGATGGTAAATATCATTTTAGAAATAACCTAATTCAGAGATTGGTTGGAAAATATAATATTATTCATAAAATCTCTACTGCCTATCATCCTCAAATTAGTGGTTTAGTAGAAGTGTCTAATCGTGAAATTAAAAGAATTTTGGAGAAAATTGTGAATCTTCACAAATTAGATTGGTCTATGAGATTAGATACTGCATTATGGGCATATAAGACTGCTTACAAGACCCCTATCGGAATGTCTCGTTATAGATTAGTATTTGAAAAGACTTGCCACTTATCTGTAGAATTGGAGCAGAAAATATATTGGGCAATAAAAGAGCTAAATTTCAATTTATAGAATGCTGGTAAGAAGAGATTTGTGCAATTAAATTAATTGGAAGAAATTATAAATGAATCTTATGATAACAACATAATTTATAAGGAGAAAATGAAATTATGGCATGATCAAAAGATATTAAGAAAGAAATTTGAACTTAGATAAAAAGTTTTACTATATAATCTAAGATTGAAACTATTTCCTGAAAAACTAAAGTATAGGTGGATATGACCTCTGACTGTTAAAAAAGTTTCTTCATTTGGAGTTGTTGATATTGAGGATCCTAAAACTGGAAGGATATTTAAAGTTAATGGGCATAGATTAAAACCATATTTTGAAGTGTTTCGACCAAATTTTAAAGAGGTTTTAATTTTAAGTCATCTTGAATAAATGAATGATTGTTGGGCTGACGACGTTAAAACAAGTGTGTTATGGGAGGCACCTCATATTTATCTTTATTATATTAGCTTGCTTGTATTAATTTTTTAGTTGTATCTGTTGGTAGTAATATTTGAGTCCTACTCACTCATAAATATCATATAAAATAAAAGTTATTGAATCGTATCGAAGAATTGGAATATTTCGGACAGAAACAAATTTAGGTGCACTTTTGAACAGTGGTGCAGCCGATCCTAGAACGGATGCCTCTGACACCCATCTCCAGAGAATGCACCAATAATTTAGAGTTTGGGCACCGATGGCGCTCTATCTAGCGCTGACAAACCAGAGATGGTTTTTTGAGTTTTAAATTTCAATTTTTAGTGGTTTTAGATGGGATTTTGCCCTCGTAAATTCCCAAAATGTGTTTTTAACCCCTTAAACTCCAGAAAAATGAAAGGATTCATTCAAAATTTGCATCCAAAGGATTCCAACTCTGTAGAAATCACGAGATTTAGAGTTTTCAACTAACAAAAGTTCATCAGTTTTGGGGCGCAACGATTATTTAATAAAGTGATGATGAAGAGAAGGATTATCAGAAAATGAAGCTTTGTTAATCAAGGTATGGACACTCCAAGTACGAAAGTAAAAGAGATTATTATGCAAAGGCGTTAGGAAGTATTATGCTACACTACTGCTGCTGTAGTCATTCCTGTTGTGAAAGAGTTTTATGCAAATTTTCATGGAATCAACTAACGATTCATCTATGTGCGAGGTAGGTTTGTACCATTCACTCCTTCAAAGATTAATGACTTGTTTATGATTGAAAATATGTCTATCTACCATTGTACAAATTTTGATGCTACGAGAGATAGCATGAATGAGATTTATCGATATTTAATAGATGAAAGTGAATATTAGGAGATAATAGACAACTGATTTGTAAGTTTTTCTACTACATTTTTAAATCCGGTGTCAAAGCAATGACATTATTTCATATTTGCAAAGTTACAACAAATAATGAAAATAATCAAAGTGATAAAGGAAAGTGCAATTTTAAATTATTGTATTCAAATGGAAAGGCCTATCGATATTAGTACTATAATTGTGAAATCTGTATTGGGATCGATTGTTCATGGATCTAAATATGGGCTTGGATATCCTTCCACCATATTTCTTCTTTGCAGCCAGTCACAGATGCAATACAAAAGCTGGGAAAAATGCTTCTTCCCTGGAAGCCCATAGACCCAACTAATATTTATGACTATCAGACAATAGGAGATGAGAATGATATGAGCCTCATTGCAATCAACCATCTCAGAGTTCACGACCTGTTCAACCTATCTTTGCTGAAAGTTCCCAAGTGATTTTGAAGATATCAAAAAGTTGGAGAAAGAGGTACAGAATCTTATGAAGGTTATTAATAATATTTATAATTTATTTGATCATTTTGATTGGAGAATGAAAGAATAATTTGATAACACTAAGCGAAGTAAAAATAGTTTGGTAAATGTTTTGAAAAGGAATTTTGTGATTATAGGGGATTCAATTGATGAATTCCCTTATTGTCTCTTTTATAATTTGTTTGTGCATCATTAATCTATAGGAGATATCAGAGAAGAAGATAGTAGTGAGACTGATGATAAGTAGTGACTCAGCTTTATACTTAGTATTTGGTATTTTAATATGCTTTGGTGTGCTTAGTGTTGGCTTGATTGACTATGTAGTATGTGTTTTGGACTTATTATGCTTGGAATTTGTGTTTATGTTTAGTTTTCAGCATTAGAGTATAGTAGTGTTTTTGTCACGCTGAATTTCTATGGTTTGATGAACTCATAGGGTGTGTGCTTAAGTTTGTATGTTTGTAATGTGGATTTTATATATTAAAGTGATGTTTTGATGAAGATTTGAGATTAGTCATGGTAAGGTCTCTACTCTAAACTAAATATCTTTTATTTCCACCATGCAAATTTCCCACATTATTGAGATCTGAAATTTGGATTTTTTGATGAAGATTTGAGATTAATCATGGTGATTTAAGGTCTTACTTACTTAGATGTGCTTTTGGAGTCTCATACATTGTGATTTTGCAATTTATTAGATTTTCTTGCATATTTTTAGACAATTTCACATGGCTCCAAAGACAAGTAGAGGGAAGAGAAAAAAAAAGATTTTAATAAAGATAGATTTGTAAATGTAAAAGCACAATTTAGTTTCAATTCATCCCTCTACAAAAAAAGTGTATTCAAGATCGAGCTTTTGAAAATCCAGGCGGATCTATAAAATAGTTAATTTAAGATCGAAATTGGGAAGTATTTTTTTTAATTTTACTGTTGATGTGATTATGGGTACTGTTGGAGAATTTTATGCAAATATGCCTTGGATTGAAACTGAATATGTGCTTGTTCATGGAAAAGTGGCAGAGTTTACCCCGGAATGTAATAATGGCTTTTACCAGTTAAGGGGAAATTCATTTTGTGAATATGAAAATTTTGGTACTATTAAAGTTAGACTGAATGAAGTTATTGCTTTTCTTACTAATGGAAAAGGGGAATGGAAATTTAAGTAAAGACAAATGCTTAATTTTCCTGCTTCCAAGTTAAATGTAGCATCTCAAGCTTGACACTATTTCATCTCAGCTAGATTGCTACCTTCTTATCATCACAGAGAAGTTATGAGAGATAGAGCTATTCTTAATTACTGCATTCAGAATATGAAATAGATTGATATTGGATCGATTATCTTTAAGAGTATTTAGACCATTACTAGTGGAGTAACCACTCGTGGATTAGGACATCATGCCCTGATTCATTCATTATATTTACAGTCTGGAGTTGAGTTTGATAGTACTGAGGAGTTGGTCCATCCACTGAGGCCTATTAACAAGGTCAATATTCATACTTATGAGTCTCATGTAGGATGGAGGGGAGAAAGTACGAGTACTGATATTTCTACTACTAGCCAGGACATACCATCTACTTCTGAGGCACCTACGTTTTTTGATGTTATGGAGCAGTTGAGGATTCAGAGTGCCAGTATTGATAGACTCCATAACAGGATGGATGGATTAGAGGCTCGAAGCAATGTTAATGATGATTACAAGAGGAGGATAGTTGAATATGACATTTCTTACCATGATGCTCAGATCAGATTCATGAGGGGAGACACTAGCGTGATATTTCCTTCTTGGCCCAGTTATGTTCCTTATCGGCCTTATCATGCAGATGAAGCTGAGAAAGTTGCTGATGATGACTGGTAGTTATGTTATTTTTTTTTTTCATTTTGTTATGTAGTACTTTTATGTGTCAGTTATTTGTTTTTCTGTGATGTATGTAACTTGCAAATGTATTGGTAATAGAAATGAAAATGTAATGAACTATGTGTTAGTTTGTTTAGTGATTTGGATTGAGACTGTAATGTTTATGTTGGATGTTTAAAGTTTAAGTCTTTAATATTTCTTCACCCGATAAAGTTTAAAGTATTGATGACTGTAATGTTTATGTAATGTTTCTAACTGTTTCATGTTTGCTAGCTTAAACTATTGACTAATACCAGTATAGTTTCAGAAGATTTGAAAATCCCAACACAAAAATGTTACTTTTCTTTTAATCTCTACTTTACAAATTCATATGTAATGAAAAACTTATGTTTGGGGGAGGGTAGAATATTAACTCTTATTTGTTCTCATTTAATATATTTTCAAAAATTGTTAACATGACTTTTAGTAGTTGAACCTAAATTTAAATAACTAAAATTTTGATTTCATTTAAATATTATGGTAGATTTGAATGAAAGTTTTTAGTAATAAAGGTTAACTTTATAGGGTTAAGATATTTAGTATAAGAGGATTGGACTATAGTTGACTATTTAAAGTAAAGAAAACTGTATTTTTGAAATGTTAAGAGACATAAAGAATTATGTGAGAAGAAAGAATTGTGACTTTATGATGAATTTTAAAGCTAATATATATCTATAAAGTAAAGAGGTGCGTCAAGTTCCAACTTTAGGAAGAGGAGAGTGAAGTTCAAAATTATTAAAGACTATCCAAATATAGTAATCCTCACAAGAAAACAAAGAAAAGAAAAAAAGGGAGGATTGAAAAACAATCCTAAGAAAAGAAAAAAAGAAAAAAAAAGAAAGAAAATTATATGAGGAGAAGCTTGAGGGGATGCATAATCAAAAATTGGCTTCACTTGAATCAACCTGAAGGAAGAACTTTGTTACATTTCTGCATTTATATATAAAGTATTAGCCTACTTTCTAATAGAGTTTACATGAGCTTCCTTTTCATATAGTCTTTTAAGGCACCCTTAATGTGACAATTTATGGTTAATCTTGAAATGAATAGGAAAATAGAACTCTTAGACTTGACTACTGAATGTTCTTATATCTGTAGTTTTAACCTGAGTTATTGAACTTCTTTCTATTAATTTTACTATTATATTCATTTAAATCAAAAATCATAATATTCTATAAGTGAAAAGTTCATTACTATGAGTTATATTTTTTATGTATTAAAAGGATTACTTGAGGACAAGTAATAGTTAAGTTTGGGGGATTTGATGCACCAAAAATATGTTCAATTTTTGTAATATAATTTGTAATCATTTTTTGTTGCACTTTAAAGGAAGATATTCTTCATTTTTTACTGTAGGAATGATGATTTTAGGTGATTAGAGTAAAAAGAAGTGAAAAAGAATGAATTTGGAGAAAAATGAGGCAATTTGGTAAAAGCAGCACACTGGCGCTGTCGGTGCTCAATTTCAGAGATAATTTGAACTAAATTGTCAGGGAAGTGCTAATGGCGCCCTATCCAGCGTCGCAGATGCCTATGTCGGTGGAAGTCAAATTTAATGTATTTGGATGATTTTTGAAAGTTTGCTTAAGGAAACTCTATGGGAATTAGTTTCTAAACAATTTTAAACAGATTTGGATGCCAAGAAAGAGAGGGAAGAGGGAGATAAGAGTCTTTTAGAGTGAGGAGATTGTGTTAGGGTTAAGGTTTGTGGAGAGTGTGTTGGTAAGTTTGTTAAAGTGTGTAGAAGTCTTGTTTTGTGAGGGATTCTTCTCTAAGGAGTGTAGAAGAATTCTTCCTTACTATTCTAAAGATAGAATTGAGTATTGTAGTGAAGAGAGAAAATGATTTAAAGGAACTTCAAGGGATTTTCTTGGGGAAGAAATTGAGATAAGTTGTGTTTACTTCTTGTGGTTTGTATGACTTTGTTTTTATATTTTTAATCTATGTTTTTTTGTATCTTCCCCATAAATTTTGAGTAGATTTCTTTGTCTTTCTTCTTGCAATGAGATATGGTGAAGTGGTGATATAGATTTGATGTGTCATTTGAAATGCTAAGAAATTGTGATGATTTTTCACTTTGAACTTTATTTACTTTTCAATCTGGCTAACTAAATTGTTAGAACTTGTTGTGAAACATTCAATCCTAAAGGACTAAGTGTTCTATAATAATAGTGGAGAATTCATTCAATGACCATGAATACATTGCGTAGTTCATGGGAATTGAGTGTAAATAAATAGGAAAATGTGGTTTGATGTGCGTCGAATTGGAGATTTTAGAGTGACAGGCTGAAATCCCAATTTTGTCCTAAAGTTTGCTAACTAAAGCTTGGGTTAGTCTTCAGGTGAAGGGCAGTGGGAGCTCTGAAGTGAAAGCCAGTATCCTTCTAGCCTAACCATGGATTTATGGACTAAGCCTAGGATTTTCCAATTTCTTTACATAACTCGAAAGAGGGGGTACTTTGAAGAGGGTAAAGAATATAAATGCTCCTATTTGACACAATACAAGTTTATTATCAATCTATATCACTCACTCATCATAGAATTATTGCAAGAGGAAAGATGCATGTTGACTAAGGTTAACCAATATTGACCTAAGTTAACTTAGGTTGACCTATTTTGGTTCAAGTGTGATTAATGTGACTTCCCTAACCTTCTCATGGTTTGGTTAGTCATAAAGTCCAAAAATTTTGTCATTAAAGGTTTAATTTGGTCATGTTGACCAATTTTAGAATTTAGGTTAATCCAGTGGTCAATATGGTGACACTTGGATTAAATTTAGATCATTTTGATCAATGTTAAATTGATTATATCAATGTCTATTTTTAAAATTAATTTTGTAGTCAATGGGGCATGGGTTAGCCACTTTGGCCAATTTTATCCTTTTAGGTCAAGAGTTGACCAATGGGGCTAGGGTGATTGTCTTTGTATTATGCATGAATTGTTTTGATCAAATCTTGATTATTTATATCAAAGAATGATCAAAAAGGTCAATGCAATAATCTTTGGGTCATAGTTTGATCATTTTGACCAAAGTTGACTTTTTGTCAAAGATGACTGATGAGGTAAATATGGTGGTCTTTAGGTATTAGGTTGATGATTTTGGTTAATGTTGACCTTTTGGTCAAAAGTTAACCATTTGGGTCAATGGATTTGGTCTTTGGGTCAAGATTGACCATCTTGACTAAAGTTGATTTTTTAGGTCAAAAGTTGACATGTTGGGTCAATAGTCAATAAAGTTGGTCATTGGGTCAAGATTGACCATTTTTGGTCAAAGTTGACTTTTTAGACAAAAGTTGACATGTTGGGTCAATAGGATTGGTCATTAGGTCAGGTTTGACTATTTTGACCAAAGTTGACTTTTTAGGTCAAAAGTTAACCTATTGGGTCAATAAGGTTGGTCATTAGGTCAAAATTGACCATTTTTACCAAAGTTGACTTTTTAGGTCAAAAGTTAACTTGTTGGGTCAATAGGGTTGGTCATTGGGTCAGGATTGATCATTTTGGCAAAGTTGACTTTTTAGGTCAAAGTTGATATGTTGGGTCAACAGTGTTGGTCATTGGGTCAGGATTGACCATTTTGGCCAAACTTGACTTTTTAGGTCAAAAGTTAACCTGTTGGGTCAATAGGACTGGTCAATGGGTCATGATTGACCATTTTGGTCAAAGTTGACTTTTTAGACAAAAGTTGACATGTTGGGTCAATAGGATTGGTCATTAGGTCAGGTTTGACCATTTTGACCAAAGTTGACTTTTTAGGTCAAAAGTTGACCTATTGGGTCAATAGGGTTGGTCATTGGGTCAGGATTGTCCATTTTGACCAAACCTGACTTTTCAGATCAAAAGTTGACATATTGGGTCAATAGGGTTGGTCATTGGGTCAAGATTGATCATTTTGACCAAAGTTGACTTTTTAGGTCAAAAGTTGATCTATTGGGTCAATAGTTGATCAGGTCAGTATTTGTCATTACTGATTTGATCATTTTAAGATGTCATCAAAATTTATGTTAAAAAGGTTCCATAGAGTCTCACCCTAGATGTTAGGGTTTAGTAGCCATCATTAAGGGTTAGGGATTTAATTTTGGTAGACTTTCCACTCTAATATAGTTTATAAATAGTCTTCACAAAAGTGAGGTCAACAGAGGGCCGCCCAATATGTGTGGAATACTTTAGAAGTATGTCGCACATATTGGCGTTGTCCGAAATAGTCTGAATATTCATTATCAATATATCGAGAAATGTCAAATAATAATTGGGAAATAAAATTGATGTCATGTATGTTGATTTTGAGAAGGAATTTTATGTGGCTTATATCCTTTCTTAAAAGGATAGCCATTGGAATGTTATAATTTCTTTTTCTGAAAAGAACTTATATCCAATAACTAAAGAGAGAGAAGATGCCATATCATCTTTCAAAGATGTCAAATGTCAAGTTATAGGAATGCCATAATTTTCGTGTTAGGAAAGCACTTATATACAATAACTATAGAGAGAGAAGATGTCATATCATCTTTTAAAGATTTCAAATGTCAAGTTATAGAAATGCCATAATTTCCATGTCAGGAAAGGACTTATATCCAATAACTATATAGAGAGAAGATATTATTTCATCTCTCATAGATGTCAAATGTTGAATTATAGGAATGTCATATTTTCTGTGTCAGGAAATGACTTATATCCAATAATTATAGAGAGAGAAGATGCCATATCGTCTCTCAGAGATGTCAAATGTTGAGTTATAGGAATGCCATAATTTCTGTGTCAAGAAAGGACTTATATCTGATAACTATAGAGACAGTATGTCATATCGTCCCTCAGAAATGTCAAATGTTAAGTTATAAGAATGCCATAATTTTTGTGTTAGGAAAAGACTTATATCTAATAGCTATATATAGAGAGAAGATTATTCTCAAAGAAGAATATATCTTTTTGGGACTCCAGCTGGGGATTTGACCTATATAGGTCAAATAATACTTCTCATATTAATTATCATAAGTTATTCATCATATCATTTTAGTTCATTTGAACACTCTTGGACTTGACGATGTATTATAGTCAACTGGGAAATATCGCACAAGATTTTATTTCACACCCAATAATGTACATAGGTTACAGAAGTTAACAGTACTTCATGTATTATACATTACACACTGCAAATTATTTATACACTATCATGTCAAAATTTCTCAGATACTACTAGACCTACCACAAATATCTAACACTCCGAGACATTGTCTATCGAATTTTTTTAGGTGTTTAGATATTCGTAGGTTCATTGCAGCTCTAAGGGTTGTAACCCTTCCAGTTCTGGTATCAGGTGGTATCCATCAGGACGCTTTTCAGGATGCATCCTTCTTAATGTTATCGAAATGCATTGTCGGCTTACACTTGGTATGCAATGTTTGGAAATGTCAACTCCATTTTCTTGTAGGACCAAGCCTAGTTCACTACTAAGCTCTTTAGTGCTTGTGGATAAATTTGTAATAATTGAAACTATTGGGTTAAATAGATTTAATTCTCATCAAAAGATTATACTTTACTACTCAATCCATGATTAGGGGCTTCAAATTGGTGAATTATTATCTTCCCAACCCAAGACTCTTACTTAGTATCTCCCAATTAGAATGACTTCCAAATCACAATGATTTAGGAAATTACATCTTTACCCATTTTATAACGAAGTGATGAGTTGGTTTCTACCTTTTATCTCATATTGTTTCAATCATCTAAGAAAGTTCAATATGATCAACATTGCCCATTTCCCCTTTGGTTTCACCTAAATTTTAATTGAAGCACCGAATTCCATAATTACCATTTTGCCTAAAAGGCTTCTCACCTAATAATTACTTTAGTCAAACTCAAATGACTTCAAAATTTTATTTTCATCTCACTTATGGGTCAATTAAGACAATAAAGGAGAACTTGTGATTATGTTTTTTTATTTAATTTTTATAATTATTTT
The DNA here is from genome assembly GCA_022702705.1 of Papilionanthe hookeriana x Papilionanthe teres. Classification (NCBI taxonomy): domain Eukaryota; kingdom Viridiplantae; phylum Streptophyta; class Magnoliopsida; order Asparagales; family Orchidaceae; genus Papilionanthe; species Papilionanthe hookeriana x Papilionanthe teres. The sequence goes on from CM040426.1 coordinate 153,375,225, forward strand.
TACTTGAAAATAGTGATTTTTTAGGATAATTAAAATAACTAAGTAAAATAAAATTTCTATACTTAAAAAAATTATTGGAGGTTCAACTAATTCAGAGGACCACTAGAAACAATTTTCGTGAACTTTTGAATTATATTTTAATTTTTATAATTTTTAAATGATTTCTAATGTGTAAATAAATAAAAAAATACATTTTTATTTCAAAATTCCTTTTTATATTTTTGATAAGTCTTTCTTTCCTCAAAGAGCTCAAAGAAAATTATATGACATTTTTCTTATATTTATATTATTTTTAATAAATTTTTAAAGTCGAAAATATGCTAAAAATAAAGTATTTATCTTGTCCACAATTTTATTATTTTTTAAGTGCCTCTGGTCACAAAGAACACTCCAAACTAATTTTTATAATATTCAGATTTTTCTTTTAATTTATAAAATTATTTTAAACAAAAATTAATATTTTCTTAAAAAATTCAATCTCTCACCAAAACAAATTTTTATGATTTTGAAATTTTTATAGGAGCCTCTTGGGGTGGTTAGCCTTAAATTGGCCCAATTTGATAATTATTTGAATTATTTTGTATTTTTCTTAATTTTGGTAATTTTTCTACTTTTAAAAAAGAAAAAATATGCCTTAAATTTTTTAAAATTTGGTTTCGAGACTTTGGGTTGTTTGAGGCAATTTAAAAAATTTGATCAATTTTGGTAGATTTGGGTACAATTAGGTTCATTGGGTGGCTAGAGTTGATGTTGGGAATGTTTTGAGTGGATTTATATGTTTTGAGAATTTTTTGGACATGAAGGGCATTTTGATAATTTAAGGGTGTTTTGGGGTATTTTGAGAATTTTTAGGATTTGAGGTGTTTTTGGGCAATTTGCATATTTTGTACTGGTTCAATATGATTCTTGGTGGAAATTGGTAATTTGGGGCAATTTTGGGAATTTTAGAATTTTAGGGGCATTTTTTATAATTTTGGAGATGTTTGGGGGTAGAAGGTTAAAATTTGGAGTTTTGGTAAAACTGAAATTCATTAAAGATGCTAATCATGATGATACCCCTTTTGATGCCATGAGACCAATGAGTTTGGGTCCCTCATGTGTTGGTCCTAGCCACCATAGCCAAATGTTATGGGCTTGGGGACCACCCACATAAGTTTCCAAAAGAGTGGGGAACTAGGCTAAGCATAATTGGTTTTAGGGTTTTGGCTAAACCTGACCAAGAACAAGACACCCATGGTTAACCCTAAGGCTTGCAATTCCTAAGGGGACTCCTCTTGAGCTCCCTCTTGTTGGTTTCATCCTACTAAGTGCTAAAGGTTAAAACCATACATTTGAAACTCAAAGAAAAGTAAAGAGGTATTTAGAATTTCTAATGGAGTGAGGCTCCACCACTGGTCATCTAGAATAGTCAACAGAAAAGTCCTATAGCTAGATCCTAGACTCCTAAGAGAAGAAGACTAGACCTCAACAAAAGTGAGGTCAACACAGCTCACCAGTGATATATAAATGGATTACTCTGATATCTTCCCAAAATTTAAATTACAAATTCTATGTTAGGTATCATGCATATCTAAGCATACATTGAAATTTTGATAGTTGAAGATATGCAATATTATTCTTTAGGCACCAACTTAACTAGACTTGTCACCCTTTATAATAAGAGCTATGTCTGGCAAACAATCTTTCATTCTAAATCTCTCCAAAATCTTAATGATATAAGTCTTGTAAGACAATCCTAAAAAGCCTTGAAATCTTTCTCTAAAATCATGAAAATTCATATCTAGATAACAAATATCTATATACATGATTTTCAATATGTATGTACTCTTTTTACTTTTTTGACTTGTTAGTTTGTTTACAATTGATGAACCTTACAGAAGTAACAAAATCAGTGATGTCCAACGTACAACGTATTCCTTCATTCATTAATCCTTTAATTCTATCTATGGAGATATGACCTAATCACTAGTGGCACAACATAGAGAAATTTTTATTTATAACACATTATAGATTGCATCACATCATGGGTAGAAGAATTTTGCAAATTAATATAAAAAATTTCATCACATAATATACCATTCCCAATAAATTCAGATTTGTAATGCAAACCAATAAAAGTTTCTAAAAAGGTTAAAGAAATAACCAAAAGTTAAAATTTCTAAAACTAAAATTAAGTTTCTAAAAAAATTCGGTACATAATGTCTTTTCCAAAATTCCACTAAGTGTAATAAAATAATATTCCAAATAAGTACTAAATAACACTAGTGATTAGGCGACATCTACTTCCAAAAATTGATGGTTTTAATTGGTGTTTTTCACATCATATATATCTTTATTTCAAATCTAATTGTAAATTTGGTAACCTAAAATATCATATTTTAGCCTCGACCACTAATATTATTGACTAAATGAATGTAGCTTTATTGTCTCCATCCATATATATTGGAGTTTCAAATCACTTTAACCATATGTTGATCTCTTGTCTAGAATGAAGTTGTTGACTAACCATTAAATGCTAATTTTTATTGGCCTCAAATTCCACAATCTTATTGCAATGGATTTTTTAATTGTCCTTTTACTTATAATTAAAAGAATGATGCAAAAATAGATGTGTTGCTCACTTCCCAAGTACTTAATAACAAGTTCCTATAGATTTTACATGTGAGTGCATCTACTTCCAAAAATAGATGTGTTGCTCACTTCCTATTAGCTTGCTTAGGCATTTGATATGTTGTAAGGTATTACAGATGTGAATTAAAGAACCATAATCAATCCACCAAGTGTAATAAAAAAATATTAGCCATATTAGATTCATAACAAACAAATGGGATTATTTTGTCGTTTATATTACGCCAATCCTTACATTTAATGCAATCCTTCTTCATGTATTTCTTTTATTTACATATGAAACACTTGGATTCCTTTTTTATTTCAAAATGGAGTAGTACATTACCCTTCCCTTTCTTCTTAATTTTTCATTAGCTCCAATCCTTTTTGTGTGTAGATAGCATTGCATTTTTATCGGTTTTCATAACCGGCCTTCGTTCCACTTGAATGCACATGTTCAAAAGTTCATTAATTGATCACTTATCCTTATATGTGTTATAAGATATCTTGAAAGGAACTTATTACTATGGAAGGGTGTTCAAAAGATAGTGCACTAAAAAGGATTCTGACATATCAACCTCAAGAGTCTTTAATTGATCTACAATGTCCCACATTTGCGTAATGAGCTCATGCACACCTTGTATTCCAGTCAGCTTCAAGGATGAGAACTTTATTATTAGGGTACTAGCAAGAGCTTTATCTGAAGTCCCAAATTAGCATTACTCGGTCCTTAGTTGGGATATAGTCAACATGAAAATAGTGAATTGCTTTGTAGTGGAAACAATCTTTTCCAAACCAAGTAGACTACTTGCTCGAAAAGCTACGAATAAAGTTAAAGATGTCTCATAAGCACATATCAATGATCAAAGAATCAGAATAATGTAAATTTTGGGGATAGAAGATCAGAATAATGCTAATTATAGAAATAATAGGCTTTCCAAATACGTTGGAGTCTAAAGAAATAAGAGCCTTATAGATAGATTTACTTGGACTCCAAGGGTAATAGCGAAGTAAGAGAAATCATTGATACATACGAAAGTAAACTTCATTCTTATCTAAATATATAATTCTATGACCTCCATAGGGCTAAAACATTGAAGGAGAACTTTTCCAAAAGGATCTGTAATTGTAGAGACACCAAATAATGATGAAATTAGTTGAATTATAAAATCTCCAAATCAAATATGTAAAAATTAAATTTTTGGTGCTAGATATGCAGATATATAAAAATTAAGTGGTATGACTGTCAATCTTCCTTTCAAAGAACTTGCATGCATGTTTTAACACAAATAAATGTATAATGTAGTATGTGAATTAAAACCACCTAAAATTTTTCATGTGTTTACTCTAAGAAACTTCTCGCCTGCATTAAGTCAATGGAAGAAAACATCCCATGCATACCCTTATTTATATAAGGCTGTTCTTTATGCATGAATAATCCTACAGGCCCCATAATTATATAAGGCTTATCTCTTACGCAAACAAGAAGCATTGCATCACGCTTAAGTTTTTGAGTAGCTACTGTTTACAAACCTTTCAAGCCAAAATACCTTAAAGTGAGATAGAATTGGGACATGAAAAACAAATAATTTTTTGTAAGATTACCAGTCTGAAGTCAAACCTTATTTTTGTTAATAAGATGAAATATTTGGGAATAAGCTTGATAATGTGCTTAAAAATGAAATATTTTAATGTATGCTAAAAGTTATCCCAATATATAGTGAAGATTTTATTATATTAAATTAGATTGAAATGAAGCAAAATAATGTGAGCGAAAAAACAAAATATTAGGTGTGTGCAATGCACTTATGGACAGCAAACAACAGTCAAGCAAGTTTAAATGCATTCACTCTCTCTACACTCTCTTGTCGGTTAATGAGAGTCTGTAAATATGTTGCACGCACCTAACATTTTCTCGACGAATAATCCTTTACATAAAAAAAAAATTGACGAAATTTTTTTCTTTTTTGTAGGAACTGGCCTAATTGAAACGACCTACATTAGCAGTAGTTCTAATATACACTCTTACCTGCAGAAAGTGGCTGCTACTAATTTTGTTTAGAAAAAGTCTCATCAATGCTTAAAATTTGTTGCTTTAATTTGATCTCGACAAAAATGTCACTATATAAAATATTTTTATAAGTGCAATGAAAGAAAACTTTCCATGGCTTTTATTTGTTGATTTCCACAAGCGTTACAATAAGGGGAGTTGGACTTATTGGATTTTATAAAAATTTCTACTAGAGATGAATATTATAATCTTAAACAAAAGATGCAAAGGCAACAAGTCATGTGATTAATAAACAAGTTTTATGTATATTGACTGTACTTTTGTCCGCACCTAGTTCTACCACTCATCAGTGTGTTTATTTTTTTTATACCTTATTAATTTAATTTATTTCATGTAGAAATGAATAAATTCAAGGCAAATTTGTGAAAATTGTAGAACCGAAAAACAATGGAACAAGTGAGAACAAGAATGAATTTAATCTTGAGCATTGCGGCATTGCATATTAGAAAAAAAATGCTACAAAGATGAAGCACTTAGTACTAAGGCACCACAAAAATGAATGTTTTTGTTTCAACCAGTTCTTGGATGGTTGAATGGGTTATAGAGATAAAGTATTTATAATGAGGCCACTGGAAGAAATATAATTAAGTGAGATTTTTTAGTCATTAAATGGGAGGAGACTAAGGAAACAAGGAGATTCAAGAGAGAATAAGGCAAGACAAATTCAGGAATAGGAACATAAATTTGATTCTATTTTCTCTTTTCCACTTATTATTGCTCATGAATATTGCATATATTGATATTTTTTTCTTCAATTTTTAGAATGATCAAGCGCTAGCTTTTGTACACAATTTGTTCATTTATAAATATAATCAATTATTTATATAATATATTTATATAATATAAGTGTTTAAATTTATTTTATGAGTTAATAAAATAAATTTAAATGAGCTATTACAGGTAGCTTATGAAATACTTAAATTAATATGCACCATCAGAAAGAACTAAATGAGATGTTTCCGGAAAATTATCGCATACGGAGCACGTACTCAATGCTGGGTGTGAAATAACCTCTCAATACCCTCATTTTGAGAGGGAATTATTACATGCGGAGCAAGTACCTAGTGTTGGGTACGGATTTTAAGGGTACTGGGAGGATATTGGATAGGTATTGGTTATTGAGTATTGGGTATTGGATATTATGAGAGTATTGGATGGGTATTGGGAGAGTATTAGATTGGTATCGGAGGAGCTGCGTGCGGACTACGTGCGGACTCCGTATGGAATAATGGCTCCATTTTGAAGGTATTGGGAGAACCTATTAGTTATTAAGATATTTACAGAATATTAATTATTGAGTATTGATAAATTATTATGAGACTAGTAAATAGATTTCAGAGGAGCTGCGTGCTGCGTTGCCATAATTTCCCCATGTTTCCTGGCATTTTCGACTTCTCCCTGTCCTTTTTATTCAGCCCCCATCCTTGGCTCTAGCGTGTGCTGAGAGCAATTCGAAGTTAGAAATAAAAAAATGGCGACCGATAGCACCCCCAGTCCCACTCCCACTACCGAGGAGGCGGTATCCCTGCGCATCTTTACCGGTGTCGACTCCTTCGGCTGCGAACTGAAGGATGCCCTACTTACCCACCTCCGCTCCCTTCCCGGGGTTGAAATCGTGGATCTCGGCACCGACAAGTACTACACCATCGCCGAACAGGTCGGCCGGCGCGTCTCCTCCGATTCCCCCGCCAAGACGGAAACCCGTGGTCTCCTCGCATGCGGCACCGGTGTGGGTGTCTCTATCTTCGCCAACAAGTTACCCCGCGTCTACGCATCCACATGCACCTCTGTCGCCGAAGCCGTCAACAAAACCATTATTCCATACGGAGAACGCACGCATCCGCACGCATCTCCTCCTAATACCTATCCAGTACCCTCCAATACTCACCTAATAACCAATACCCAACATCCAATACCCATCCATACCCATCCATACCCATTTATACCCATCCAATACCCATCCAATACTCAAAAAATCCGCACCCAACAACTGCAATGTCCTCTGCGTCTCCGAAATGTCCACATCACCGGATGATGCACTCAAGATTCTCGTCGCTTGGCTCAAAACTCCTTTCAAATCCCCTTGCCCTGCATCCGGTGACCAGCCCTGGCCTACCGATATGCAATCCTTCTTCGACAAATCCATCGCCGAGATGGCCCAAATCCCTAAACCCGTTTCCTCCTCTTCAAATTGCGCCATCTGTTGCTTGAGGAAAGAGCTGGTGTTCCAGCCGGTAGAAATCATGCCTGGTGCAGAGATGAAGATTGTGAGAGAGAGCCCAACCTCAGCGGTGGTATAGTTTAAAGCTGGAAGCTTGGAGCCGGCTCACCACCATACATTCGGGCATGATGTGCTGGTGATGAAAGGGAGGAAGAAGGTTTAGAATTTAGATAAAAACGAAAGCTATGAGCTCGGTGAAGGAGATTACTTGTTTACACCAGCAGGAGATAAGCACCGAGTAAACTACTTTGAGGACACTGAGTTCTTCATAAGGTGGGATGGGGATTGGGATATCTTCCTGGATGAAAGCCTGGAAACTGCTGCTGATGCAATCAAGCTGGAGCTGGAAGGAGGGAAGTGATGCGTTCTCTTACATATCTTCCGCTGAAATGGTATGAGTAACAATATTGAAGGTTGCTATCTGTGTTCTCGCCTTGTTATCACTTTGAACATTATGGATGTGCCTTTTTTTTTCTTTTTTTTGTGTTATGTTCTTGTGGTTATATCTTAGAAGTCTGCAAAACATGTTTGCGCAGTCTCTTTGCTATCATTTCGCTTGCCCTGCGTATTGAGTATCACTGAGTCGGATTATGTACTGTGTTTTGGCTTTGTAGCTCTTGCTTGGAAGACAATAAATGGTGTGCTGGCTTGTAATAAGATATTGCTAGTTTTGTTGGATAATAAATGATTGTTATTAGGTCATGTTTTTTCTTGTATTGTGATACGATCTAGTCTCCAAATTAAGAATGATAAATGACAATTTGAAGGTACCGATAACTCCAGAAATTAGGAAGAGGAAGAGAAGAAGAACATGTAAAAGGAAATGCTTAGCACATTTATATTCTACTCCGCAATGTCTCTAAATGGAGTTATTTTTCGATTACAAGACTATTGATGTTGATTGGGAGAACAGTTCCGAAGAAGAAGAAGAAATTAAGAAAGAAGCAGCAACAATAAATCAGAAGAAACCACGGTTCAAGATCTCTCTCGAAGATGAAAGGAATGAAGAATACAAATCAATGTACGAGAAGATTAACCTTTATGTACATACTATGACCCTGACCCCGATCCATTCTAATAAGCACGAGGGTATAGTGGTCAAGGAAGTACATAGTGGTGGTACTAAACCAATCAAGTTTTACCATGGTGCTTCTTCTTCCAATACTGAAAAGATGTACAATTTGAAGATGTTACTGCATCTGAATTAATGGAATTACCTTTTGAGTGGTACTCTCCCTGTGTTCAAAATTTAATTCAACGTGGTGTCTTACCTCGACAATAGACAAAAGGCCGATCACGACACTTTGAAAAATTATGGAATAATGCCGGTCGACCTCCCAATTCAAGACATGGTCTCGGATTCAGCATAGTAGGATCAGTTGATGATACAGGATTTTGCTTGGTTGTCACTTGCGAACCTAATAAAGACTGCTTGGAAGCCTCAGAAGATCTTGAAGATCTACCAATCGGCAACGCTCCACCAGAATTCGAAGAAGAAATTAAATCTACTATAGACGAGTTAACGGAAGTTAACTTAGGTACTAGCAAAGAGCTGAGGCCTACCTTTGTTAGCTCCTTACTCAATGAAGAAGATTCAGAAGAAATAATCAAGCTAATGAAATTCAAGGACTGTTTTGCTTGGAGTTACGACAAAATGCCAGGATTAGCTCTAGAAGTCGCAGTTCACAAGTTAGGAGTAGATCCTACTTCTGTTCCAGTCAGACAAGCTCCCAGAAGAATGCGTCTAGAAATTGAGCAACAAGTAATAGCCGAAGTTAAAAAGCTAATAGATGCTAAATTTGTCCGTGAAGAACAATACCCTACTTGGTTAGCCAATGTGATACCTGTTAGAAAGAAGAATTGACAAATCAGAGTTTGCGTGGATTTCAGGGATTTAAATAAAGCATGTCCAAAGGATGAATTTCCACTACCAATCCCAGAACTGATGCTTGACATTGCTTCAACACATGAATTCTTCTCTTTCATGGATGGATCATCAGGATACAACCAGCTAAAGATGGCACCAGAAGACGAAAAGCTCACGGCCTTCAGAACACCGATCGGAGTGTATTGCTACACAGTAATGCCATTCGGACTAAAGAACGCAGGAGCAACATACCAAAAAGCGATGACGAAGATTTTTGATGATCTCATTCATAACCAAGTCGAGTGCTACGTGGTTGATGTGGTCATCAAAAACAAACTGAAAGAAGATCACTTGTATGATTTGAGAATTGTTTTCGAGCGACTAAGACGATACAACCTTAAGATGAATCCCTTAAAATGCGCCTTCGGCGTTACCTCCGGGAAATTCTTAAGATTTGTTGTCCGACATCGCGGGATTGAAATCGATCCGGAAAAGATTAAAGCTATTTTAGAAATGCCTCCTCCCAAAAATTTGAAACAACTACGATCCTTTCAAGGGAAGTTGGCATATCTTCGACGCTTTATCTCGAACTTGTTAGGTAGGTGTCAGCCCTTCTCGGCATTAGTTAAAAAGGACGCCAAATTCGTTTGGGATGAGAAATGCCAGTGGGCTTTCAAGGACGTTAAGAAATATTTAATGACACCTCCTATCTTAGCAGCCCCAATCTCAGGTAGACCGTTGATACTTTACACCGCGGCTTTAGACGACTCCCTTGGAGCCCTGCTAGCCCAGGTCAATGATGAGGGAAAAGAAAATGCTCTCTACTACTTAAGCCGTCGTCTAATCCCGACGGAAGTAAAGTATCCTCCATTTAAGAAACATTGCTTGGCACTGATCTTCGCCGCTCAAAAGCTTAGGCATTACATACTTTCTCATAAAGTCAACCTTATTTCGAGAGTTAATCCGTTGCAATACTTGATGACCCAACTGACGCTTTCTGGCAGACTTGCCAGGTGGTCAATGATACTATTGCAATTCAACATAACTTTCGTTCTTCTTCGCGCCGTAAAGGGACAAGTCCTAGCTGACTTTCTTGCAGCACACAATTTACCGGCAGATTCGCCTCTCAACGATGATTTGCCTGACGAGCAGATAATGAGCCTAGAAGACCCTGATGATCGACGTTGGGAACTTTACTTCGACGGAGCGTCCTCAGCACAGAAGAACAAAGAATCGCAAACGATAGTGCTCGGTAAGGCAGGAATCAGATTAATCTTTATAACATCGGAGCGGGGGGTGTTAAATTACTCCTACCACTTAACAGAATCATGTACAAACAACGAGGCAGAATACGAAGCCCTCATAACAGGACTGGAATTAACCATTCAGATGGGAATAACAAACATCAACATCTGCAGAGATTCTCAGTTGATCATTCAACAGGTCGCCGGACAGTATAGAATTTTAAAGCCAAGACTCGAGCAGTATTTTCAGTACGCCATGAAATTGTTGGAACAAATTCCAAACGTAACAATCTACAAGATTTACAGGAAAGAAAATGCTCTCGCCGATGTGTTAGCCCGCCTTGGAAAGGAATTTGCCTACTTGCAGGATGAGTCAGTTGAAGTGTCAGTTCAAGGACGACAGGTCCTATCACAGCTCGACATGGATACAATACACAAATCGGCGGAAAAGCGAAGAAACAATTACGGCGGTGACAAAAAATACGAAAGATTGGCGGCAACCATTAATAGACTACTTGCGGACGGAAACCTACCAGACGATAAGTCATTAGCCCATCAAATCAAGAAAAGAACTCTGTCTTACGAATTAATAAACAATACATTATACAGAATGTCTTTTGATCAGATGTGGCTAAGATGCCTGAGCGGGTTCGATGCTCGTGAAATCGTAAAAAAGGTACATTCAGGACTTTGTGGCACTCATCAGTCGGGTCCGAAAATGAAAATGAAGATTAAATAACTAGGGTACTACTGGCCCTCAATGATGACCGATTGTATGAAGGTCGCCAAAAGTTGTCACCTGTGCCAAGTGCATGGAGTGGTTCTACACCAACCTCCAAATGTGCTACATCCGACAATCGCGTCATGGCCATTTGAGTGTTGGGGCACAGATATAGTGGGTCCTATAGAACCGCCTACATCGCTTCATTCTTGCAGCTACAGACTACTTTTCTAAATGGGCAGAAGCTATACCACTTAGAGAACTGAAGGCACACCACGTGCTACAGTTTTTTAAGAACCAAGTCGTCTACCGTTTTGGGGTACCGCGCAGAATCATTTAAGATAATGGGTCTGCATTCAAAAGTACAAAGATCAACAATTTTGTCAGAAGACACGGGATCAATTGGCGGTACTCAACAATCTACTACCCAAGAGCAAACGACTTGGCTGAGGCTTTTAATAAAACTCTCGTTCAAATTTTAAAGAAAACTTTGGACGACAACATGAGAAATTGGCACGAGAAGTTGTTAGAAGCCTTATGGGCCTACAGGATGACTTTTAAGACTCCTACTCAGTCTACGCCTTACGCTTTAGTGTACGGGTCTGAGGCCGTCTTGCCCCTAGAAGTTCAGCTTCCGTAACTCTGAATTGTAGTTGCAGAAAAGATCACTACGGAAGAAAATGCCGGACTACGGCGGAAGAATTGGAAAGCTTGGAAGGGAAAAGACTTTCCGCACGACAGAACTTGGAACTGTATCAAGCCAAGATGATCCAGGCCCATGATAAACTGGTCCGTCCCAGGACATTCAAAGTCGGTGACTTAGTTCTTGTTCTCAGAAGACCTATTCTTGCACATCGCAAGATAGGTGGTAAATTTGAACCAACATGGGAAGGGCCGTTCGTGGTCGAGACAGTCTACTCGGGAGGTTCCTACCAACTGGTGAATTGCTGTGGAGAACGACCCATGCTTCCAATTAATGGACGATATTTAAAGAAGTATTACGCGACCTGATGTTTCGAAGGGTGGCCTCTAAAGCAGAATATTATCCCTAGAAACATGGGTGGGGTAATCACTTTGTGACTGGGTCTGAACCCAAAACAAAATAAAATGGATGATTAAAAAAATCTCATCAACAAAAATGTTAAAAAAAAAAAAGAAAATATGGGATATCATAATAATAAATGTCAATTTTTCCTCTTAAATCCATTCATTGCTGACATTTCCTCATCCCTTCCTACTTCCATTAAATTTTAAAAAAAAAGTGAATAAGAATTTTTTAGTGTTTTTCTTATTGTTCTTGTTCTTAGTACATCCCCTGATCCTTTCCTTATTTTTTCGCAGGGAAATGTCAAACGGGCGGTTGGTTCTAAACTTTAGAAATGACGTGAGTATAGCACTTGATGAAAAGAGGGTGAGGGATGGAGCAGTGATGGAGATTGACACAGAATTCACACCTGCCAGCTTACAATATGAAGAAAATGATTAGATCCCAGTTGATCGAAAAGAACTTCACAGCCAGACAGTGATGAAAATGGGTGGCCCGAGCCACCAATCTAGCAACAAGAAAAGAAAAGAAAATGTCACGCATGCAACCGGAGAAGATAGGAAGATTAAGTCTGTGGTTGCCACAGCAGAGGGTAGGCTTGTCAGCGCCGCAACCGTAGAAATTCAAGGAGTAAGGAGAGCTACTGATCGCTAAAAAATTTATTAAGAAATTCATACCTATTTTTGATGAAATTGCACTTTAAAGAAGGGTATTTTCTTTATTTTATTACATGAATGAAGAATTTAGGTGATAAAAGCAAAAATCATAAAAAGGAGCAAATTTGGAGCAAAATCAAGCAATTTGTGCTGAGTCGCCGACGGCGAGATCGAGCCCGCAGACGGCGAGGTTACGAGAAGAAAATTCGAAGAATTTATAACCTGTCTCGCCGACAGTGAGCCCGAGCCCGCCGACGGCCGAGCTAGAGCGGTTTGAAGATCTTCTAGAAGCCTCGCCGACAGCGAGGTAGTTCGTCGCCGACGACGAGATAGTTCAAATGGTGCAGATACATTGAACCTGGACACTTTTTGAAGGGATGCTTACACACCTCTTGGTCCTTTGCTCACCTCTATATATAGAAGCTGAAATTAAGTCTTCAATGTCCAATATTTGTGTGTTCTAAGTGTGTTAAGTTGAGTTTTGTGTCTTAGTGTGTGTCTTAGAGAGTCATTGAGTATTATAAGTTAGTTAGTGAGTTTTTAGTGAGTTTTGCTGTACTGGAAGGAAGAGTCAAAGGAACTGCGAGGAGTCTGCTTGGGGATAAATTGAGATAAGTATTTGTATTTATTGTTTTTAACTTTAAATGAAATCCATGCTTAGTTTAGTTTCCATGCATTCTGAGTAGTTTATTAGTCTTTCTCCCTGTTTATGAAATTAAGTGACTTGATGAAATTAAAATAGAGATACTTTTATATATTAATAAATTGTAATAATTTTTACTTAAAACTTAATTTACTTTTCAAACTGGCCATTTGATTTGTTAAAATATGTTGATTATCAACTATAGTAAAAATTACATCTGATATTCGGGGAATTCAAAAGCTTTGGAAGGAGGGTGCAAATAAATAGGGAAATAATATCACTGGGCGTAGAATTGAGCATTTTAGTGTGACAGACTAAAATATTCAATTCGGTCCTATTGTTTGAGAGCTGAAGTGTAGATGTTAGCCCTCGGGCGAGGGGAACGTGGGAGCTCCGAAGTGGCGGTCGATATCCTCCCGAGCATAGCCACGGATTCGGTAATCAAACATAGGATTAGTCGATATTCTTTACACCTGGACCAAAGGGTAAAGAATAGGAATGCTCTTATTTGTCACAATACCTTGAAATTATCTATTTAAATTCATCAATCACTTAAATTTCTAAATAAGGGGAAAGATACTTTTTCTGAATAGTTAAGACTTATTTAACAATTAGTTTTATTTCCTGCACTTTCAATTCGTATTAATTTTCTACTTAGTTAATTTATCTAATTAAAATACTTAGTTTACTTTATTGCGCTTAAATTAAGAATTCCAAATTTTCGTATATTATTATTATTATTATTATTATTATTTTAAAATTAGCTGTTATTTAATTTTCTCTTTCCCTGTGGGATCGATAACCAGGACTCCACTAGAGCCTTGTATTACTTGATACGATACGGATACTTGTGTAGCATCCATAACATAAACAATTACAATTCTATACATATAATATAGCGGGGTCAAGTTTTTGGCTTCGTTGCAATCAAATTAAAATATCATAATATAAATTTGTGGGTCAAGTTTTTGGCGCCGTTGCCGGAGAAAGTAAGAAAAATTTTACTAAAGTAACGGACTATTTTAAAATAATCATAATAAATAAATTTAATATCTATTCTAAAATTGTATGCGCAAATTTGGAAACGAAAACTTAATACCTTACGATTCTGAATTAGAGCGTACAATTAAAAGAATTAGAAAACAAAAGAAACAAATAATAAATTTAACACAAATGGCGAATATTCCTGAAATTCAAAATATGAACCAACAAAGACCATTAAGAGATTATGCCAACCCTACATCAAATGAAATTCATTTAACTATTCAAAACCCTGATGTATCTGCTAATTCATTTGAACTTAAACCTGCAATTATCCAAATGGTACAAAACAATCAATTTAGTGGTTCACCTACTGAAGATCCTAACTTACATCTTGCTAGTTTTCTAGAACTTTGTGCTACTTTTAAATATCAAGGAGTATCTGACGATGCTTATAAGACTTAGACTTTTTCCTTTTTCATTAAGGGATAAGGCTAAAATGTGGTTGAATTCGTTAATACCTGGATCTATTAAAACTTGGGGAGAATTATCACAAAAATTTCTATCCAAATATTTTCCACCATCTAAAACTGCTAAGTTTAGAAATGATATAACTTCTTTTTGTCAGATAGATGGAGAATCAATATATGAATCTTGGGAGAGATTTAAGGAACTTCTTAGGAAATGCCCACATCATGCGCTACCAGATTGGCTGATTATTCAAACTTTTTATAATGGATTAGTAGGATCTTTAAGATTAATCATCGATGCTGCTACTGGAGGTTCATTAATTTCTAAACCATTTGATGAAGCTTATGCACTAATCGAAGAAATGACAACAAATAATTTCCAATGGCCTGCTGATAGAGTAAATCCGAAAAAAATAGCCAGCATTCATGAAAACGATGCAATATCTATGTTAGCTTCTCAAATTGCTGTTATATCTAAGAAATTAGATCATTTTGGAATGAACTACTCTCCTATTTTAGAAGAAAACTCATCTGGACAAATCATAGAATCTCAATCTATTTATGAAACTTTAAATGCTATTAATAATAGAACTAATAACCCTTATTCAAACTATTATAATCCTGGTTGGAAAACTCATCCAAATTTTAATTGGAATAATACATCTAATCAACAATGGATGAATCAACCTAATCAAGCAAATCCAAACTATAAACCTAATTACCCACCTAGATTTAATAACAATAACCCTCAATTCAAAGATAAGAAATTATCTATGGATGAATTAATTTTGAATATGGGTCATCAACTACAAAATCAAGGAAATCAACTATAAATTCAAGGAAATCAATTACAAATTCAAGGAACATCTATTAAAAATATCGAAACTCAACTTGGACATATTGCTACTGCGCTAAATAATAGAATACCTGAAACTTTTCCTAGTAATGTAGAAATAAATCCTAAAGATCAAGGAAAAGAACAAATTAAAGCAATACATCTAAGGAGTGGAAAAGAATTAGAACCTCAAATTCAAAAAGAACTTAAAAGCCAAAATGAGGAAGTGGAAATTGAAAAGCAAACAATTCAACAAGATTCAAACTTGGAACATCCTTTAATACCTATGAAAATTTCTGTTGAAAAACCTCCACCACCATTTCCTCAACGACTAGCTCAACATAAAAAAGATAAACAATTTGCTAAATTCCTTGAAATACTAAAGAAATTAACAATCAATATACCTTTTGTCGAAGCTTTAGATCAGATGCAAAATTATGTAAAATTTATGAAAGATATTCTAAATAAGAAAAGAAAATTCACTGATAATGAAACAGTCGCACTTAGTGAAGACTGTAGTGCTATTATTTAGAAGAAGCTTCCTGAAAAATTGAATGATCCTGGTAGTTTCACTATACCTCGCGCTATAGGAGAAAAATTTTATGGAAAAGCTTTGTGTGACTTAGGAGCAAGCATCAATCTAATGCCTCTATCGATTTTTAAGAGATTAGGATTAGGAAAAATTACACCTACTTCTGTAACCCTTCAATTAGCTGATCGTTCGATTACCTATCCTAAGGGAGTTATTGAAGATGTGTTAGTAAAAGTGGATAAATTTATCTTCCAGAGTAGATTTTATTGTTTTAGATATGGAGGAAGATAAAGAAATTCCTATCATTTTAGGAAGACCATTTTTAGCTACTGGAAAAGCTATGATTGATGTTCAGAAAGGAGAATTAACTATGAGAGTAAATGACCAAAAAGTTACCTTTAATATTGCAAAATCAATGAAATATCCTGCACTAGAAAAAGATGATGAATGTTTTCGGATGGAAATACTTGAACATTTACAACGCAAACATTTTAAGGAATATTACGAAGATAAATTAAAAAAAGAAAATACTGAATTAATTGAAGATAATAATGAAGAACTAGATTATATTCAGGAAAGATTTGAATTTTTGGATAATACTGAAAACACTGACAAGAATATAATTCCAACAATTATTAAACCTCCTGAACTTGAGCTAAAAATATTACCTGATCATTTTGAAATATGCTTATTTAGGTAATTCTTCAACTTTACCAGTTATTATTTCATCTGCATTAAACGAATCTTAAGAACAAAAACATTTAGAAACTTTAAAAAATATAAGAAAACTTTTGGTTGGACTTTAGCGGATATTAAAGGAATTAGTCCTTCGATACTGTATGCATAGAATTATTTTAGATGATGAACATAAACCTAAAGCAGATCCCCAAAGGAGATTAAACCCGATAATGAAAGAAGTAGTTAAGAAAGAAATTTTAAAATGGTTAGATAATGGTATTATATATCCTATTTCCGACGATGGCTTGGGTAAGCCCAATTCACTGTGTTCCTAAGAAGGGAGGAGTGACCGTCACTGTCATTGAAAAAAACGATCTTATTCCTATAAGACAAGTTACTGGTTGGCGTATATATATTGATTATAGGAAATTAAATACCGCCACCAGGAAAGATCACTTCCCTTTACCATTTCTGGACCAGATGTTAGATAGATTAGCCGGGCATAAGTATTTTTGTTTTCTAGATGGATACACCGGTTATCATCAAATACAAATTGCTCCTGAGGATCAAGAAAAAACTACATTTACTAGTCCTTATGGAACTTTCGCTTTTCGAAGAATGCCTTTTGGATTATGTAATGCACCAAGCAACATTCCGGAGATGTATGATGTCTATATTTAGTAAGTTAATCGACAATGGAATAGAAGTATTTATGGATGATTTTTCCGTATTTGGAACATCATTTGACACATGCTTAACTCATCTTGAAAAAGTATTAGAAGTATGTGAGAAAACAAATTTAGTTCTAAATTGGGAGAAATGTCAATTTATGGTTGCGGGCGGCATTGTATTAGGGCATAAAATTTCGAAAAAGGCATAGAAGTGGACCCCGCAAAAATTCAAGTTATAGCTAAATTACCACCTCCAACTACGGTAAAAGGGGTAAGAAGTTTTCTTGGACATGCTTGGATTCTACGGACGCTATATAAAAGATTTTTCAAAAATTACTAAACCTCTATGCCAACTTCTCGAAAAGGACAAGAAATTTGAATTTACAATCGAATGCCTGAATTCTTCTGAACTCTTAAAAGAAAAATTAATTACATCACCTATAATAGTTTCGCCTAACTGGGAGAAACTATTTGAGCTTATGTGTGATGCTAGTGATTATGCTGTAGGAGCAGTTCTTGGGCAAAGATATGAAAAGATTTTTAAAGTTACATACTATGCTTAGTAAAACTCTAAATGATGTCGAAATAAATTATACGATTATAGAAAGAGAATTATTAGCGGTAGTATATGGTTTTAATAAATTTAGACCTTATCGATTGGAACAAAATGTATCGTGCATACTGATCATTCGGCTATCAAATATTTAATGCAAAAGAAAGATTCCAAACCAAGATTAATTAGATGGATGCTATTAATGCAAGAATTTGATTTTGAGATCTTTAATAAGAAAGGAACTGATAATCAAATTGCGGATCATTTATCAAGATTAGAAAATCATGAATTATCCGATATTGAAAATGAAATTATAGACGATTTTCCTGATGAACAACTATATAATATCAATGAGTGAAAAATACCATGGTATGTCGATATAGTAAACTATATAGTTAGTAATATTTTACCACCTATGCTAACTTTGCAACAACAGAAAAAATTCATCCATGATACGAAAACTTATTTTTGGGATGAACCATATTTATATAAGCAATGTAAGGATTTAATTATTAGAAGATGTGTACCTTATGAAGAAATTGAACCAATTATTCAAAAATGTCATGATTCTGATTTTGGAGGACATTTTGGGACTGATAAAACTGCTTATAAGATTCTACAATCTGGATTTTATTGGCCTACTCTATTTAGAGATGTATACAGATATATTAAAACTTGCGATAAATGCCAAAGAGTAGGAAATATATCTAGAAGAAATGAAATGCCTCTAAATTTTATATTAGAAGTTGAAATTTTTGATGTTTGGGGATTAGATTTTATGGGACCTTTTATTCCTTCGTTTGGAAACTCATATATATTAGTAGCTTTTGATTATGATTCCAAATGGATTGAGGCACAAGCTTTACCTAGGTGTGATGCTAAGAGTGTTTCAAAATTTCTGATGAAAAATATTTTTATTAGATTTGGAATGCCGAGAGTGATTATCACTGACGGAGGAACTCATTTTAGAAATAAATACATTCACAAACTAGTAGAAAAATACAATATTACTCATAAGATATCCACTCGCTTATCATCCACGTACTAGCGGATTAGCCGAAGTATCTAATCGTGAGATTAAACGTATTTTAGAAAAATCAGTAAACCCAAATAGAGTTAGATTAGCTATTAGATTAGACAATCGCATTATAGGCTTATAGGATCGCTTATAAAACTCCGATTGGAATGACTCCTTACGAGCTTATATATGGAAAAACATGCCACTTACCAGTTGAATTAGAACATAAAGCATATTGGGTGATTAAAGAATTTAATTATAATATGAAGGAAGTTGGTGAGAAAAGATTGCTGCAATTAAATGAATAGGAAGAATTAAGAAATGAATCATATGATAATGATCGGATTAATAAAGAAAAGATGAAATTTTGGCATGATTGGAAGATTAATCAGAGAAATTTTGAACCAGGACAGGAAGTTTTGCTATATAATACTAGATTGAAATTATTTCCTGGAAAATTAAAGTCTCGATGGTTAGGACCTTTCACCATAACTCAAATATTTTCATACGGAACTATAGAAATCAAAGATCCAAAAGCTAGACATAAATTTAAAGTTAATGGATATAGATTAAAACCATATTTCGAAGGTATAAGACCTAACTATAAAGAGGTTTTAATGCTTAGTCGACCTGATTAATCATTGAAATTAGGTCGGGCTGACGACGTTAAACCAAGCGCTTTATGGGAGGCAACCCATATTAGTTATCGATTTTTATTTTAATAGTTAGTTTATATTATTGAAACTTTACTACTCAATTTTTATTAAGAATCATAACATATTCGAACCATTATGATGAGAAAAGAAATTATTCGATTTAGAGCGAAATTGGACATTATTTTGAAATCTCGCCGACGGCGAGGTCGATACTCGCCGACAGCGAGGTTCGTGCCTAATTCAATTCGAGTTATTTATCGAGCTCGGCCGACAGCCGAGAAACGAGCCCGCCGACAACCGAGAACCCGAAAGGCGGTTTTATAACTGAGTCGCCGACAGCGAGAAACTTCCCGCCGACAGCGAGGAAGTTATAAAAATAAGTTATATATACTTTAAATGCCAATTTGGACGGTTTCAACAAAAATTCCTTTGTGAAAACCCATTTTTAAACCATTCTAAATCTGTCTTCTTCACTAGAATTCATTCCATTCACCATAATGGCCTCCAAATTCTTAGATTCCTCTAAATCTGGAGTGTTTAACCGGAGGAAATTTGTGAGTGCGGAAGTGCAACAGATCTTCAACAAGGTTTTGGTAAAGAAAAGAGTTATCAAGGAACGGGGATTTGTCAATCGAGGATTAGAGAATTCCACTACAAAGATAGAAGAAATGATCGCACGACGCGACTTGGGAGGTATTTTGTTACACTACGTCTCGCCGTTGTTATTCCGGTTGTGAAAGAGTTCTACTCTAACTTACATGCGATCAACAATGGGAATATCTACGTCCGAGGAAGATGGGTGACGTTTACTCCATCAAGAGTAAATGAATTATTCTCTATGAAAACATCCCGTATGTCACTATTCAAATTTTGTGCCTTCTCGATATAATATGAATGAGATATTTCAATATCCGATCGATGAAACGGAAGATTAGGAAATGCGTGAAGACGGGTATGTTAGTTTCTCTCGCATCACTTTTGAATCTCGTCTCGAAGCACCGACACTTTTTCATCTCATCTAAATTGTTACCTACTATGAGGGTAAACAAGGTTTCGAAGGAATGCACTATATTGAATTATTGTATTCAATTGGATTGCCTATTGATGTTGGATCAATAATTGTTAAGTCTGCATTGGGTTTAATTGTGCATGGGTCAGTTCACGGACTAGGACACCCATCTACTATTTTTTCATTATGCAGTCAGTACCAGGTTTCTTATGAAGCTTGGGAAAAGGTTCTGTTAACTTGGAAGCCGCTTGATCCTACAGATATGTTCCCTACTTTGGATATTAATGAAGACATTACATTTATCTCTGATAGAGCTTCACAGAATCATTCTATAGCAAGGCCTATTTCAGATAAAACAGAGTTACTTATGAAGAAAATTAATGGAATGGAGAAAGAACTACAGAATGTGAGAGATTTAATCGACAATATGTCTGATTTATTTGATCACATCGACTTGAGGTTGAAGGAACACTTTGATCATTCTGGACACTTGGAAGCTAGCTTTCTTCATTTACTGAGACAGAAGGGTTGAATCACTGAAGAATCTGCTTCGGAGTTTCCCTTCAGGCCTTTCTATAACTTATTTCTACATCATCGTCATATCGAAAATATCAGAGAAGATGAAGATTCTGACATTGAAGAGTAGTAGTAAAGATTTCCATAGTATGTTTATGTTTATGTTATTTGATTTGATTTAGATTTTATTATGTGTGGAATGATGATTTGAATATCTCAAACTTAATTGAGATATGCGTCATAGTTTTGTATCAGCATTTAGTGTGTCGTGGATTGGTTTGCGATGCTGATTAGTAGTAAGGATTGAAGTTTGAAGTTTGATTATAGAGTTTTAAATTATGTTAGTTTGTATGTCTCATGGATTTCAATATTAAAGTTAATTTGTTGTGTTGTGTGAATTTGTTTGTGTTTAAGTAGCTAATCTTCATATTAAAATTAATAAATAATATGATCGGAAATATAATATAAGACAAATCAAGGACGAAAATGAGTGACGAAATTTCAAAAAATTTTAAAATTTTTTTTGGAATCTCGCCGACGGCGAGAAAAATCCCACCGACTGCGAGATCGATCTCGCTGACAGCGAAGAATTTCTCGCCGACAGCGGATTTTTCCCGAAAGTTTTTGGTTCTGAAAAATATTAGCTCGCCGACGGCGAGAAAAATCTCGCTGACAGTGAGGTCGGAAAAAAACATATATTTGACCGGTCAAAAACACTATTCATCATCCCCAACCTCCAATTTTTGCAAAAACCGACCTAGGGCTTGAGAGATCTTGGATTTGAAGCGATTTCATCACTCAAAAACACCAGATTTCGTCTTCCCTTGGTAAGAGCTTCACTCCTATGCAAAAATTTTTGATTTTCACCATGTATTTTCACCACATTGAAAATTTTGGGAAAAATCAAAATGTGGAAGAAATATTCGGTGGAAATCCATGGAATTTGATTTAAATTGCTTACAAATGTTGTAGGAAGCCTTCATAGGATTATTTTTAAGTTTAGTGAAAATTTTCATGATTTTCACAGATCGATCGAATGGCTCCACGACAAAAACGTAGAGTAGAGTTCGACGAAAACCGATTCATCAATGCACGAGCACAGACAAAATATTTTGAAAATATACAAGGAAGAAAGTGCATTGCGGATCGAGTATTCAAAAATCCGGGAGGAGAAGTAGAGCGTATTATAAAGGAACGAGGCTGGGAAAATTTCTGTTATGTTCAGTATAGAGCAGCTGTAGAAGTGGTGAAAGAATTTTATGCCAATTTGACTGCCGCTGAAGATGCACCAGTAAAGGTATGAGGGTTTTTTGTAGATTTCAATGCTGCAAGAATTAACGCGTTCTATGAAGTTCATGACTCGCACTTTAGCGAGTATGAAACTTTTGGAACGATGGAAGGACCACTGGAGGAAGTCATTAACTTTCTCACTGATGGGACCGGAGTTTGGAAAATTAAGCAGCAGGAAAGAGTGAATTTTCCTCTTTCTAAATTAAATGCAGTCTCCAAAGCCTGGCATTACTTTATTTGTTCTACTTTGTTACCCACATATCACCATAGTGAGGTAATACGAGATAGAGCAATTCTGAATTTTTGCATTCAGAATAACAGAAGCATCAACATCGGGAGAGTTGTTTATCAGAACATCCTGGCCACTCCTCAAAATGAAAGTGGAGCTGGATTGGGCCACCCTGGATTGATTTTGCACTCGCCAACTTTCCGGAGTTGAGGCTAGAGATGATGAAGAATGGGTGGAACCTATGAAACCCCTTACAGCTGCTAACATTAAGAAGTATGAGTCTCATGAAGGATGGAGATCAGGAGTAAGAAGTTATTTTACTCAATCAAGTAGAGATATACCCTCTACTAGCTATGGACCTCCTGAGCCTACCACCCCTAACCTACAAGATCTGATGAATGAATTGACTCTGCATAGGAGGAGTTTTGAGCGAGCTTGGAGAGACCATGGGGAGAAGGTTTGATCATTTTGATCAAAGGATTGATAATCCGGAGAGGAGACATGATTATGATAATGAATACCTCCAGCGACATTCAGAATACGAAATTGCATACTATGAAGCTGAACGTCGTTATAGGAGTGGAGATTTAGATGTTGTCTTTCCAGAATGCCCCAGGTATACTCAGTATCACCCTGCTTAGTCTTCTCAGCAGCCTAGAAATCAAGGAGGGGATGATATAGTTTGGGACTTTGATGCTGAAGATTAGGACTTTATTTATTTTATTTGTTTGGTGTAAGTTATTTTGAGGACTGTATATGTTTGTAATATTCAGTACTTTATATTTTGAGACATTGGATGTTAGTTAAATTAACCTGCTTGGATTGTTATAGTAGTTAGTTTTTGTTTTTGTGTTAGTTAATTGCATTTGTTTTTATGTTAAATAGGATGTTAGTTTTCTTTAATATGTTTTTATTTTATTTTGTATTGTTTTAAGTTTTTTTAAATTATTAATCTGTTAGTTCAATTGTTTTTAATATGTAGTAATTCATATGTGTAGTGTAGAGTTATTTTAATTGTTGTGTTTAATACATATCTCAGATTTTATCCCTGCATTTTCTTTAAATTGTTATATATATATGGAGAATACTAACAGAACAGGTTCAATGAAAAATGAAAAAGCCTGCAAAAATTTCAAAGAAAAAAAAGAAATACCTAAACTTCAAAGGTATGATTTATTTACTTTCCTTCTTATTCATTATTTAGAATAGATATAAAAATTTAAGTTTGGGGGGAGAGTAAAATACAAATTTAGTTATTAACTTGTTCTCAATTTCTATTTTCAAATTATTATAAAATGATTTTTATAAGCAAATTTTTCAATTTGATTTAATATGAATTATTTTATTTAATTATTATAAAAGATAATGAAATATTTCTAGTGCTTTAATTAATTAAATAGAATAAAATATTTGGTTAAAGGGAATAAGAATATAGTAAACTATTTTTAGTAAGGAAAACTATATTCTAAAAAATTGGGAAATTCTTAAGTATTCAAGAAAAGAAAAGATTGAAAATCAATGAAGTAAAAACTATGAAGTATATATAAGCTAAGAAATATTTCTAAGTTTCAAATTTAGGAAGATGAAAATGAAGTTCAAAATTATTAACAGTTTCCGTGACACAGTAATCCTCGTTAGAAAAAAAAAAAGAAAAAAAAAAGAAAAAAAAAAAGAAAAAGAAAAATGAGGAGAAGCTTCGAGGAGATGCCTTATCAAAAATCGTTTCATTCGAATTAACCTAAAGGGAAAAACTTGCGATATTTCAAACTTATGTTTATGGATTAGAATTTTACCTAATAGTGTTTTCTTGAATTTCTTATCATATGAATTTCTTAAGTAGTTATTCTTTTAAATATAAATATTCCCGAAATGAATAGTAAGCTAGAAATCTAACTGATAACTAAATAATTTATTTTTATAAGATTAATTAAATTACATAAATTATTTTTATTTAACTTTATTATGATATTAATTAATCTAATCTGTAGTTTATTTAAATTGAAAAATCTTATTATAGAACTCATTATTTTATGTAGTACTAAAATTACTTCGAGGACAAGTAATAAGTAAGTTTGGGGATTTTGAATACCGAAAAAATTTATTAAGAAATTCATACTTATTTTTGATGAAATTGCACTTTAAAGAAAGGTATTTTCTTTATTTTGTTGCAGTGAATGGAGAATTTATGTGATAAAAGCAAAACCATAAAAAGGAGCGGATTTGGAGCAAAAAGGAAGAAAATAATGAAATTTCGAGGCCGAGTCGCCGACGGCGCGAGATCGAGCCGCCGACGGCGAGGGTAAGAGGAAGAAAATTCTCAAGGATTTATAACCGGCCTCGGGCCGAGCGTCGAGCCCGAGCCCGTCGCCGCCGAGATAAAGGCAAGCTCGAAGACCTTCTAGAAAACCTCGCCGACAACAGGTAGTTCGTCGCCGACGGTGAGGTAGTTCAAATGGCGCGTATACATTGAACTCCGGACACTTTTTGAAGGGATGCTTACACACCTCTCGGGACCTTTGCCTACCTCTATATATAGAGGCCGAAATTCAGCCTCTAAGTGTGCATTTTTTGTGTCTTTAAGTGTCAATTTGTGTCTTAAGAGTCTTTATGTGTGTGAGCAAACTTTAGAGTCTTAATTAGTGAGTTTTTAGTGAGTTCCCATTGCATCGGGAAGGAAGAGTCAAAGGAACTGCGAGGAGTCTCATTGGGATAAATCGAGATAAGTATTTGTATTTATTGTTTTTAACTTTAAAATGAACGATGCTTAGTTAAGTTCCCATGCATTCGAGTAGTTAATTTAGTCTTTCTCCCCGTTATGAAATTAAGTGACTTGATGAACTTAAAACAAAATTTAAGTACTTTTATATATATTAATAAATTGTGATAATTTTTACTTAAAACTTAATTTACTTTCAAACTGGCCATTTGATTTGTTAAAATATGTTGAATATCAACTATAGTAAAAAATTGTTAATTCTGATATCCGGGGAATTCAAAAGCCTTGGAAGGAAGGTGCAAATAAATAGGGAAATAATATCATCGGGCGTAGAATTTAGCATTTTAGTGTGACTGCAATTAAAATTCAATTCGGTCCTATTGTTTGAGAGCTGAAGTGTAGATGTTAGCCCTCGTGTGAGGGGAACGCGAGCTCATGGCAATGTATCCTCCCACCCTAGCCGTTGCATTCGCAATCAAACATAGGATTAGTCAATATTCTTTACACTGACCAAAGGGTAAATAATAGGAATGCTCCTATTTGTCACAATACCCTAAAAATTATCTATTTAATTCATCAATCACTTAAATTTCTAAACAAGGGGAAAGATACTTTTTCCGAATAGCTACACTTTATTTAGCAATTAGTTTAATTTCCCGCACTTTCAATACGTATTAATTTTCTACTTAGTTAAGTTACCTAATTAAAATACTTAGTTTACTTTATTGCGCTTAAATTTAGAATTCCAAATTTTCGTATACCATTAAAATTATTATAATTATTATTTTAAAATTAGTTGTTATTTAATTTTCTTTTTTCCGGGATCGATAACCGCACTCCACTAGAGCCCCGTATTACCTGATACGATACGTATACTTGCGTAGCATCCACAACATAAACAAATTACAATTCTATACATATAATATACGGTCAAGTTTTCATACAAGGTAATTAAATTAAAAATATCATAATATAAAATTGTGGGTCAAGTTTTTGGACAGCCGAGGTAGTTCAGCGCCGACGGCGAGCTAGTTCAAAAGGCGCGTATACATTGAACCCCGGACACTTTTTGAAGGGATGCTTACACACCTCGGACCTCGCCTACCTTCTACATGCAGGCCGAAATTCCGCCTCTAAGTGTGCGCTTTTGTGTCTTTAAGTGTCAATCTAGTCTTAAGAGTCTTTTATGTGTGCGAGCGCCTTTAGAGTCTTAATTAGTGTAATTAGTGAGTCTTTAGTGAGTTAGTGAGTTTTTAGTGAGTCTTGGTTGCATCGGAAGGAAGAGTCAAAGGAACTGCATGAGTCCGTTTCAGATAAATCGAGATAAGCATTTGTATTTATTGTTTTTAACTTTAAAATGAAACTATGCTTAGTTAAGTTCCCATGCATTCTGAGTAGTTAATTTAGTCTTTCTCCCCGTTATGAAATTAAGTGACTTGATGAACTTAAAATTTAAGTACTTTTATATATATTAATAAATTGTGATAATTTTTACTTAAACTTAATTTACTTTCAAACTGCCCATTCGATTTGTTAAAATATGTTGAATATCAACTATAGTAAAAATTACATCGCATATTCGGGGAATTCAAATGCCTTGGAAGGAGCGTGCAAATAAATGTGGAAATAATATCGGGCGTAGAATTGAGCATTTTAGTGTGACAGACTAAAATATTCAATTCGGGCCCTATCGTTTCGAGAGCCGAAGTGTAGATGTTAGCCCAGCTAGGAACGTGGGAGCTTCCGAAGTGGCAATGGCATCCTCTCAAAATTTTACGCGATCTCGCAATCAAACATGGATTAGTCAATTTTTTTGTTTACACCTAGACCAAAGGGTAAAGAATGAATGCTCCTATTTGTCACAATACCTTAAAATTATCTATTTAAATTCATCAATCACGAAATTTCTAAACAAGGAAAGATACTTTTTTCCGAATAGTTATGACTTATTTAGCAATTAGTTTAATTTCCTGCACTTTCAATACATATTAATTTTCTACTTAGTTAAGTTACCTAATTAAAAATATTTAGTTTACTTTATTGCGCTTAAATTTAGAATTCCAAATTTTCGTATACTATTTTAAAAAATTATTATTATTATTATTTTAAAATTAGTTGTTATTTAATTTTCTATTTCCCTCGCTGATCGATAACCAGGACTCCACTACAGAGCCCCGTATTACTTGATACGATACGTATACTTGCGTAAGATCCACAACATAAACAATTACAATTCTATACATATAATATAGCGGGGTCAAGTTTTTGGCGTCGTTGCAATTAAATTAAAAATATCATAATATAAAATTGTGGGTCAATTAATCACATGAAATTAAAATTTTCTTTCATAAAGACCCAAATTCGACCTCAGATTCGGGGGAAATGGTGTATACTTGAGGTGTTCCGCATGTTCTTTATGAGCTGGTGAACCTACTCCAAGCTTCAGTTTGTGCAAAGGTTGTATCTGTGTAAGAACTTTGTCAGTGGGTTGTGCGGCCTATGTGCAAGTCTGGTGTAGAGGGTTTTGGCACGGGAATTTTAGTGGGGAACTTCATTTGGTCAAGAGATGCTTGGTGGGCATTTCCACTCGAGGATCGAGGAAGTTGCCTGCGGGTATGGCCTTGAAAAGCCCTATTTTTTAGCTTAGAAATCAGTGCCTGGCCGAGAAAAATGAAGGGGCGGAAGATAGTGTGATCGATCCTCAGGAAAGTCCGAAGAAGCTTGGGAAGATTTCGTACGCCCTCCCCCATGGAATCGAAGTAAACTTGTTTAAATAGCCATGGAGTTGTGCTTAATCGGCTTGTGCCGTGGTGCAAATGGCTTCTTCGGTAGAGGGATGAATGGTGTAAGTGAACATTGAGAGTGGCCCATATTGATGGTGCAATTGGGTTCAAATTGGTTGTGGGATGGCCTTCTTCTTGTGTTTTCCAGTCGACTGTGCCTGGCTGCCATGGGCAAGGGTGGCTAGTGGCTAGCTGAGTCAGGGAGGTCAGTGTGGAGAATTTAATTATGATCAGTATGGAGGTTTAATCAAGTGATGACAAGCTCATTTAGCCAAATTTACGAAGAGGTTCATTTTGGGGATTCTTG
The DNA here is from genome assembly GCA_022702705.1 of Papilionanthe hookeriana x Papilionanthe teres. NCBI lineage: Eukaryota > Viridiplantae > Streptophyta > Magnoliopsida > Asparagales > Orchidaceae > Papilionanthe > Papilionanthe hookeriana x Papilionanthe teres. Next base: position 153,403,544 of record CM040426.1, read on the forward strand.
GTCCATGGCTCAACTAGGGTGGGATAAGTTGATTTGATTAGCATCCTAGGAGGTTAAACAATGCTAGAAAAGATTAGACATGGGTTAATTCCAATGAGCTAGGTTAATTTGGGTCTTGGACTCAAAATTAGGGTTTTGGTTTGGATGTGGATTTGTGCTAGGCTTACGCTTGGGTCTTGTGAGGGTTCAATTCTGTTGTAGGAAAATATTGCGGAAGAATTTAGGATTTGAAATTGGTGAAATTGGATTGGTCATGGAGTTGAATTTGATGAAATTTGTGGATGAGGTCAATTTGGGGCAATTCATTTAGACTTGGATTTTGGGCTTGGAATTGGGTTAAATTGGGGTACAATTTGGTTGAAATTGGATTCAGACATGATGAAATTTAATTTAGATTTAAATTGAGAGAGTTTGAAATCAACTTAGTGGATATTTGTGGTGATTTTAGAATTTAGAACGCTGTGTGGTAATGTGGCAATTTTGGCTAATTTTAGTGGATTTGGGCACAATTATAAACATTAGGTGGTTCAAAAATTTTTTAGGGAACTTTTGAGTGGATTTGGAGATATTGGAAATTTTTGGGGCATGAGGGGCATTTTAGTAATTTTAATAAATTTAAGGGTATTTTAGGAATTTTAAAGATTTTGGAGTATTTTTAGTAATTTATGTGGTTTGGAATGGTTTGATATGACTTTTGAAGAGAATTTAAGAATTTGGGCAATTTTGGGAAAATTAGTGTCTCGAGGCCATTTTGGTAATTTTGGAAAAATTTGGGGCTAAAAGGTCAAAATTAGGAATTTTGAAAATCAAAGCCCACCGAGGATGCTAATAATGATGTTAACCTTTTGAGCTATGAGACCAAGGAAAAATTAGCAGCTAGAGTAGGATTTTGAATAATACAATGAAGTTCATCCACTGTAGGGTTTGCATAATATCTTAAAGCTCTTAATTCATGATGAATTTAAGCATTTTGATTAATTTGATTTGTTATTTCTTGAAATTTTTAAATTTTTTCTGTTTTTTAAATATTTTTAATTTTTCTAATAGTTCTTTCTAATTCAGAATCATGAGGCACAAGTCTTTCAGAACTTGAACTTCGCATAAACTATTACACAACACAACAATAAAAATAATAATAAAAATAAAATAAAACACACGATAACAGATAAGGTTTAAATTAGACTTTCTAAAAATAAAAATTTTGTTTCTCTAAAAATCCTTTCTAATTTATCTTTTAAATTCAAATCCAAACAAAATTTGATTTTTCTTTTGTTTTCCCGACAACGGAGCCAAAAACTTGATCCCGATTCTCTTTACTTCGTGATTAAAACTAATAAAATTTATGTTTTTTGTAATCTAATTAAACTTATATTTTTGATATAAAATATTCTTCTTTACAACAGTGCTAAAAACTTGAATCTGATGTAAATAAGAATACAACAGTGATATTTTAATTTAGGAATTCTTCGCAAGTATACGTATCATTATTAAGTAATATAGGACTTTTTAATAAGCCCCGAAATATTGATCCCACGAGAAAAATTATTTAAAATTTAAAAGATAAAAAGGTTTTAAGATCACAAATTCTAATTAGAAAAAGACACTTACTTAAACAGTTTTAGATAACAGAAATGTTTTAAAATATGATTCTATTTGGTAATTTCTTAAATTATAAAATAAAGCGAACAATTATTTAACTACAACAAGATTTTTGTAAGATTTAAAGAAGTATAAATGAAAATATCTTTTTCCTTATCATGAATGAGTAATAAGTAAAGGAATCCTGTTGTGGAAGTAATCAAAATGTGTTGTGCCAAATAGGAGCAATTTTAATCTTTACCCTTACTAGAGATGTTATAAAGAACATTAGCTAGTTTAAAATTTGAAAAGTTCTGAAGACGGGTTAGGTAGGGAAGATACTAGCTCTCACTCTTGAGTTCCCTCCTTTCTCTCCACCTGGGAGCTAACTCTCTCATTAAAACCTAAAACAATAAACCAAATTAGGGCCTTTAGTCTGTCACCCTAAAGTCTCTAATTCGACACCCATCAAAGTATATTTTCATATTTATTTGAACAAAAATATATGAATTACTTTCTCATCCATACAATCATATGTGGTTCCTACATATTGTTGATTGAGACAATATCTACTAAGATCTTATATGCTCTCCCAACAAATGTTAACATCATGATTGGCCAAATCAAGAAGTAAATGAAATGCAAGGATTGAATCAACACAACTTCTTCCAACATTAAAAATCAATACTTTCATCCAACACTTAATTACATTTCATTTTTAAGTAAAAAAATAAAAAATACTACTCAGAATCCATGGAGAAAACACAATCACAAATAGTTTTAAAAGTATAAACCATGTAGAAAATATAAGAAGTCTCAATTAAAACCAAATGAAGTACAAAAATAAAAACTTATCTCAAGTTCCTCTCCACAAAACTCTTGCAGTTCCTTTGAATCTCTTCCTTTCTCTTACAAGCCTCCCTTGGACTAGTTGCCCAACCCAAGAGGGTTTAAATCTCTCTTCATAATAGATTTTTACTTAGGAATCCCTACTCACCCTCTCTTTCACTAAGAAGGAGAACAGTGTGAAGAAACCCTAAGTAAGAATCCTACAACTTCTTACTTAAACTACACTCTATAAACTCTAACTTTCCTCTCTCTAAAAAAACTCAACACACCCCCCTTTATTTCTCTTCAAGTCCTTTTATATTTTCCATAAAATGTGCATTGATGGCTCTTCAAAATGTGTCCATATTCAACGAATTTACCTAAGAGATGCATCATTTCATGTGAAATTTAAATGTCTATTGGCACCCTTGATTAGTTACCCACATTTGTACCAAATGATGCCTCAAAACCCTTTTCAAAATTCGCAAAAAATTCTTTAAAATTGCAAAGTAACTATATGACGCTTAAGCGCATGGTCTCTGGCACTTAGGCACGACCTTCTATGTATGCTAGCGCTTAGGCGTCAGATTTGGGCGCTTAGGCGCCTCAGTTCATTTTAACACCTTCATTTTTACTCCAAATTTGATATTTTCACTCCTTTTAACATATTTGGTCCATTTAATTGTACATGAATAAAAAACACATAAATACCTTCTATTAAAGTGCAATATCATCAAAAATAGGTATAAAAATGTACATAAAAATATTAGATATATCAATGTTAATGACCTAGATTTAGCCTAATTTGAACCTAAATCTGGTTCGGGCTTAATCCAACTTAAGCCTAGACCTTCTAGGCTTAACCTAACTTAAGCCTAGACCCAATAGGTTCATAACTAAGATTAAGCCTAAGTTTGTATTTGGTCCAAACCTAAACATTAGACTTAAAACTTAAAGCCTAAGTTTAATTTAATTTAGGCTTAGTCCATGAACCATAGGTCCATCCCAAATTATACCTAGCCACCTTTTTGGTTAAACCTAAATTAAACATAAACCCTAAGTCTAACCTACTTTGGACTTAGCCAACATTTTTAGTTGCAACCTACATTGAACTGAAACTTAAGTCTAATCTACATTAGACTTGGTCATTTTTAGGTTCAACCTATATTGAACCTAAACCCTAAGTCTAACCTACATTAGACTTAGCCAAATTATTTAGGTTCAACCTACATTGAACCTAAACCCTAAGTCTAGCCTACATTAGACTTAACCAAACTTTTAGGTTCAACCTACATTGAACCTAAACCCTAAGTCTAGCCTACATTAGACATAGCCAACTTTTTTAGTTCAACCTACATTGAACGTATACCCTAAGTCTAAACCAACATTAGACTTAGTCAAATTTTTAGGTTCAAGCTAAATTAAACCTAAACCCTAAGTCTAAACTAACTTAGGCTTAGTTCAACCTGAACTTTCTCTAGGCCTAGCCCAACCTAGACCTAGCCTAAGTTCAGTCTAACCTGGACTTAGTCAAACATAAGATCTTTTGGGTCTAATTCAACTTAGACCCAAATCAACGAAATCATCGAGTCAACCCTACCTTACTCGGATTAACCCAATTCAATTGAACCTTGATCCCCGATAGATATAAGTCCAACGATGCCAAAAACTTGGTACCGTCAGATATAAGTGCGTTGAAGATTTTAGATATGAAAATTATGATTTTATAATATGGGATACTACGCAAGTATACGTATCGTTTATCAAGTAATATAAGACTTTCTGATTAAGCTCTGAGATATCGAACCCACAGGGAAAATGTGAAATCTTTAAAGGAATCAGAGAAATTATCTTTTTACTTTCTTTAATTGTTTTCGAAAAAGTACGTCTTGATTTTGAAAAATTTTGAAGGTTGATGTCTTTTGAAATTTTCTTAATAAAAATGCAAAGCAAGAAATTAAAATTACAATAACTAATAACACTGGATGTAAAATACTATTAACTATAATATCTTTTTATTTCCTTTCATGAAGTAGTAATAACTCTTAAAGTATTGATGTGGAAGTATTCAAATTTTTGTTGTGACAGATAGAAGTAAATGTGTTCTTTACCCTTACTTGGTTCTATAAAGAACATAGGTTAATTTGAAATTTATATTATTTTGAACATGGTTAGGCAGGGAAGATACCAGTTTCTCACTCTAGAGTTCCCTCAATTCCCACCACCTGGGGGCTAACTTCTCATAACAAAGCTCAAAACTTCAAACCAAATTAGGGAGTTCTAGCCTGTTACTCTAAAATTTTCTAATTTTACTCCCTTTTATAAAAACATCTTCTAATATTATATTCAATTATATAGACTACAGTTCTCACCCATATAATTTCATGTGATTCTTACTAACTTTTATGCGACAATACCGCATTGGATCTTACATAATCTCAAGAAATTTTACAACTTAACAGGCCAAATTAAGAAATAAACAAGATTTTTAGAATCAATCTTCACAACTTCTTCCAACTTTTAAACACTTATACTTTCCACAACAATTCTCTTCAAATTAATTACTTCTTCATTTAAGAAAGAAAAAGATAAAGTAAACCACTCAGAATGCATTGAGAAAATATAAAGACACATTGATTTGAAATTAAAAACAACGATAAGAAAAATAATAAACGAAAACAAGTATTAATAAACTAAATAAAAGTAAACACTTATCTGAAAATTCTCTCCACAAGACTAAGGAAGTTCCTCTGAATCATTGACTATTCGCTAAACTACTTCTCGAGCAAGTATCCTAACTCCGTCGACTCGGAATACGTACTTCGGACTTCAATAAAAACTAATCTAAAAGAAAGAAGAAGTAGTGAAAAATAATACTTCACTCGACCCTTTTCTCCTTTATACTCTCTACTCCTACTCTAAATAAAAACTTTTAAAATGCAGTGGAAGAACAATGGAAATACTCTTCAAAATGGAGTGGAAGAGTCTCCACAAATTGCCTCCCTTAAATCTTTCCTAAGAATCTCTTTAAATAGTAAACCAAAAGCTGTCTTGGTGTCTCTTCAAAATGTGTCCAGATTCGATGTATCTACCAAGGAACACACCCCTTCATTCAAACTTGCCGCCTAAAGGAAGTTATGGACAATACCACCAAGAGTTGCATCCCATCCCCTTTAAAATTGGTGCCAAATCCATTTGAATCTCAATTTTTAATCGTGACGTAAGCTGACTAAGCGCCAGTGGCACCTAGCCGCTAGTGTCAAATTTTTTATTTTTCATTTTTTTGCTCTAAATTTGATCCAATTTTGCTCCTTTCATCATGACCATCCATTTTCATCATATCTGCAAGAAAAACACAAAATACCTTCCATTAAAGTGCAATATCATTAAAAATATGTAGAAAAATGTGCATAAAAATACTATATATTTTAGTTGTATCAAAATCCCCCAAACTTAAAATGTTACTTGTCCTCAAGTGACAATTAATCTCATAGAACATTTTAGCATGCAAATTATGTAATGAGTTTCTTAAGAAGATAACAAAATTTTGTTCCAGAAATGGAATAGTCCAATTTAGAAAAAATTTCAGTAATTAAAATCAACTTAAAGTTTAGAAAGTTCTTAAGTAAAAGAAAATGATAAATATAAGTCTCTATCTGTTTCAGAAATATTTGTAGCTTTTTCAAAATATAGGATTCAAACATTTATTTTTCTAACTTAAAAATCTTTATTTGAAAAATAATTTTACTTACTATATTACAACTTTAAGCTTTAGATTTTCTCTGAACTTATATCTTAAACTTTAGGTATGAAACCAATTTTTGATTAGGCCCTTAAATCCTCAAGCTCTTCTCCTCCCTTTTCATATACTATATATTTCACTTTTTTTTATATAAGGAAAGGATTACTGTTTCTGGATAGACCTTTAATGATTTTGAATTTCATCCTTCCATTTAAAATAAAGATCAGATATACATCTTTCACTTAAAAATCATAATAATAGTATCTGAAAATTACTCTTCTATAAAAGAAATTTAAGCTTTGAAGAATAAAAAGTCAAATCTTCTATTTATCCAAAAATACAAAACTTCTTACTAAAGATAGTTTAACTTTATTTAACACCTCTTCATTAAGAAAAATTTAACTTTAAGTTTTTCATGATTACTATAAATTTTAACTAAATTCTTTTATTCATTTCTATATTCAAAATTTTGTTCCCCTAATAAAACTTAATGTACATAATTGTTCTAAATAAAAAATAAGATTTATTTTTAAGTATTCTTAAGAAACAAATAAAATTTTAGGTTTTTGAAAATCTTTGTTTTTAAAATCCCCCCAAACTTTAAATTTTTAATTAAGATAAAACATTTAAGCATAAGAAATGATACATTGGTGAGAAATAAAAAACTGACATATCATGCTTGCAGGAATTTTTAATATCCTAATATGCAAGTATAACAATTTAAATACAGGAGTAAAATGAAATCAAATTTAGTTTTTTAAAACATTTTTCTTTTTTCTTTTATGACAAGAAAAATAAAAAATTCAGAAGACTTCTACAGTGATGGAGGTTTTCAAAGCAAATACATACCAACTAAAATAACACACTGATACAGATAACAGATGATAGTGGAATTTGAAGAATTTTAAACATGTAGTTTTCCTAAGTAGAAGTTTCTAATAGTGGTTTATAATTTCCTAACAGTTTTTGAAATTAAAAATACATACTACTAAAAGCTCAGATTAACCTAACTCAGATTAACCCAAATCATCTAAATCACCAGATTAACCAAACCTAACTCTGGTTAACCCAATTTAATTGAACCACTGGGTCAACACACCAAATTTGGGTTAACACAACTCAATTAAACATTCAGGTCAATCCGACCTAGCTCGGGTTAACCCAAATTAACTAAATTAATAGGTCAACCCGACCTAAGTTGGGTTAACCCAATTCAATTGAAACACCGGGTCAATCGGACCAAATTCAAGTTAACCTTACTCAATTGAATCATCAGGTCAACCTGACGTAATTCAGATTAACCAAAATCAACTAAAACACAGGGTAAACCGAACTAACTCGGGTTAACCTAAATCAATTAAACCATCGTATCAACCCGACCTAACTCGGGTTAACACAATTCAACTAAATCACAGGTTAACACAATTCAAATGAACCGCTTGGTCAAACTAATCTAACTTGGGCTAACCCAATTTAAGTGAATCACTTAGATAACCCGACCTAACTCGAGTTGACATAAATTAACTGAAATCATTGAATCAACCTGACCTAATTCGGATTAACTCTAATCAACCAAACATTCAGGTCAACCCAATCTAACTCGGGTGAACCCAAGTCAATCTTTCCTTGGGCCAATCAGATTTAATCTGATCGATCTGACTTGAGACTCAAATTCGAGCTTAACCTAAGGGGCTGTTTGGTTGTGACTTTTCCTCCGCGGTGCGGCAGCTCAACGCGAATTTTCGCGAAAGCTGTGGAAAATTTGCTCGACTTCGCGGCACTGTGCCGCGAAGTTTCGTGAAAGCGGGCCGCGGGATAAACCCGCGGCCCCAACTTTCACCGTGCTTTATGCGCTAAAATTCCATCCATTGCCCTCGTTCCGCTGCACCCCCCCAACTCTCGCGCTTCCTCCGTTCTGCCCTAAGAATTCTCTCCTGCGAGCCCTCCGCGCGACCCGGTCGGAGTTTTCGAAGGTAAGGCGGCTCTTCTTCCTCCTTTCGTGCCGTTAATCGTGCGAGAGATTTCTTCTCCTGTCTCCTCCTTGCCACTAATCCATCTTCTTCGTCCCGTGGATAAAGCTCTCTTCTCCATTCGTACATTTTCCACTGTAATCGGATCTGTTAGGGCCGAAAATTGAGATGATTCTTTTGATGGTAGATTACTTTTTTGAAAAGTTTCATCTCACGTTATGGTGGCTTTAAGATTGCAGATGGTTCTCCATCTGCTCCTCTCTTCTTACGTCCCGATCTACATATGATTTTGTTTTATATGCACCATAATCTTATGCTTATGCGAAGTATTCTTGTGTCCCTCTTCCTCCGTCCCACTTCTTACGTCCCGAGGTGTTAATTTTAAAAAAAAATTTAAAGGAAGCAAATGTTCTCCAGATGTTAATTTTGAATGGCTATTCTTATTGATTTGGGGCAAATTATGGGATGGAATTAAACAGTTTTGGCACTGTTTTAGAAAAAAATGTGATTCATGCAATTCAGACTTTAATTTAGCATGCCTAAAACTATATTCTGCATTGCAAACACACACAAAGATTTAGCATGCCTAAAATAACCCCTAATTTAGCATGCCTAAAACTATATTTTGTTGGCTTTCTTGAAAGGTTTTGGAGAAGGCATGATTTTCGGTAGGCTATTGCATTTGCTTGAGCTTGATATTCACGTTGTATATTTGTGCATTTGTCGGCTTTCTTTGTGCACTTAATTATGGTGTAGTGCAACGTGTGTTTGCAGTGCGGTGGAGTGTTTGTTTGTGTTTGCGGTGCGGTGTGTATTGGTGCGAGTGCAATGGAGTTTTTGTGTTTTGCAGTGCAGTGCATAATTTGTGCAATGCAGTGCAGAATTGTGTGTATATGTGAATGTGTTTGAAGTGCACTGCAGTATTGTGTGTTTGTGTGTGTGTGTTTGCGGTGTCTTGCAGTGTTTGTGTGTATATGTGTGTGTTTGCGGTGCGGTGCGGTGTAGTGCGAACGTGTGTTTGCGGTGCGGTGGAGTGGTTGTGTGTGTTTGCGGTGCGGTGAGTATTGGTGCGGTGCGGTGGAGTTTTGTGTTTTGCGGTGCGGTGCGGAATTTATGCGGTTCGGTGCGAGTGTGTGTATATGTGGATGTGTTTGAAGTGCACTTTGCGATGTGTGTGTTTGTGTGTGTGTGTGTTTGCGGTGTCTTGCGAGTGTTTGTGTGTATATGTGTGTGTTTGCGGTGCGGTGCGAGTGTATGTTTGCGGTGCATTGGAGTGTTTGTGTGTGTTTGCGATGGTCCCTTAGCGAGTGCACTCTGCGTATTTTGTGTGTGTGTGTGTGTTTGAAGTGCACTGCAGTATTTGTGTGTGTGTGTTTGAAGTGCACTGCAGTATTTGTGTGTGTGTTTGCAGTGCAGTGGAGTTTTCGTGTGTACATGTGTGTTTGCAGTGAAGTACAGTGCAGTGAAGTGCTTGGAATTGTGCAGTGCAGTTTGTGGAAATGTGCAGTGCAGTGCATTCTGTGTGTGGAATTATGTGTGTGTGTTTGAAGTGCATTGCACTTTGCATTGTGTGTGTTTAATTGTGTATGTTTGTGCAGGTCTATGTGCGAAGTGTTGTGTAGTGCAGGTGCATTGCGGAAGTGTTGTGTGTGTGCGAGTACTGAAGTGTTGGGATTGGGATTGTGTGGAATTGGGATGTGAAAAATAGAGATGTTAGCTTATGGCTACCATTTGATTACTGCACTACACTCGCACTACACACTTGCTTTTATATGGCTATCATTTCAATTGGCATGGTTAATGATGATTATAGGCTTCTTTTGTTGTCATTCAGTTCAACACTACTGCCCAAAACTTACCTTCGAATGTGTAGTTAAGTGCATTGTGTGTATATATATTGTGTGTGTATATATTGTGTGTTTATATATTGTGTGTGTTGAGTTGTGTGGTGCAGTGCATTGAAGTGTAGTCAAGTGCAGTGCATTGAAGTGTAGTGAAGTGCATTGTGTGGTGCTGTGTAGTGTGCGGTGTGTGTGATGTGTAGTGTAGTGCTTGTGTGTTTGTGTGGAAGTGCGGTGTGTGTGTGTTTTTACGAGTGCAATGTGTGTGATGTGCAGTGCTGTGTGAAGTGTAGTGCAGTGCAATGTGTTCTGGGTGTAGTGCAGTGTATTGTGTAGTGAAGTGCAGTGCAGCTTGTGGTGCAGTGAAGTTTGTGAACTGTTTAGTGTTTTTAATTGGGCGTGTATTGAGTTGTGTGGTGCAGTGCACTGAAGTGTAGTTAAGTGCAGTGCATTGAAGTGTAGTGAAGTGCATTGTGTGGTGCTGTGTAGTGTGCATTGTGTGTGATGTGTAGTGTAGTGCTGTGTGTTTACGTGGAAGTGCAGTGTGTGTGTGTTTTTGCGGTGCAATGTGTGTGATGTGCGAGCTTGTGTGAAGTGTAGTGCGGTCAATGTGTTACGGGTGTAGTGCGGTGTATTGTGTAGTGAAGTGCGGTGCGGCTTGTGGTGCAGATGAAGTTTGTGAAGCTGTTTAGTGTTTTTAATTGGGCGTGTATTGAGTTGTGTGGTGCGGTGCTACTCGAAGTGTAGTTAAGTGCGAGTGCATTGAAGTGCGATGAAGTGCATTGTGTGGTCTTGTGTAGTGTGCATTGTGTGTGATGTGTAGTGTAGTGCTCGTGTGTTTCGTGGAAGTGCAGTGTGTGTGTGTTTTTGCAGTGCAATGTGTGTGATGTGCAGTGCTGTGTGAAGTGTAGTGCAGTGCAATGTGTGTATTTGTATATTTAAATATAAAATTTTTTAAAAAAAAAATTATTTCACTTTCAAATATTTCATCCTACATAAATATATCCAAATATTAAAACAGCTTCTAATAAACGAGGGCGATCAGTCATTTTACATGTCAGAATTGTTTTTCACAAACTATGCAACTAAACATACTGACAACTTTCTCGCAAGTTGCTTCCCAGCAATGTTTCTTCATAAGGCACATATAGATATGAAAGTTGTAGCAAGACCAGTTGCTTCCAAACAGGCCCTAAGTCTCACACAAAGTTTAAACAAGAATCAAGTCTAATCCAACTTTGAATTAAAAAGAAATTCAAGTCTAAATTAATTTAGACTCCGAGTTTGAATTAATTAGACTTGATTTAACCAAGAGGTTTATCTCGGATCAACACAACTTAACCTGATTTGAACTTAAGTTAACCTAACTTGATTGACTCGGTGTACCCTAAGCAAATCTAAATAAGGCAAGACTAGTTTGACCTCAATCAAACTAAGCCAGCCTGGGTCAATTCTATTGATCTTCGGTTGACTTAAACAAATTTCAAATATAATTTAAGGGAAAACAACCTAATTTAAGTTAAGTCAGATTATATAGAAGCTCATCTTGGATCAATTCAACTTAACTTAAATTAATCAAAAAATCAACTCGGACATAGGAGACCGGAGGCCAAGGAGGTTTCGACTTCTCGTATGGGAACAAAAGCACACTTAGCCTCGATCCGAGAACTATTTGGATTAAGGTATCAAACTGAACTAAAACAAAATGATATAAAATTCACCATAAAAGACATTAAAACTTAAACTTAAACCTAAGAATGCAACTTAGTTTGAGAAGTTATTTTGGAGGAGGTAACCCAGGGCTACTAACAAAAATATCTTCTAATCATTCGCGATTAATCAAACCACAAACCCTAATTACCTTAAGACGATGGAACCATCGGAACTTGAATGAGACATTCCCAAACGACAAAAATAAAATAACAAACAAAATAAAAACTTAATCGGCTAAGAAGTCTTAAGCAACCTAAAATTTTAACTTCTAAAATCCGAAAAAGACATTAAAACTTAAATGAAACCCTAATGAACAAAGATCACCGAATGCAACTTGAACCCCATATATCCGACTCTATGAAGATCTCTTGGACGATGCAATCTATGGTTGTTGACAAGAATCTTCTGATCAGAGTAGGTTTGATTACCTTTGAGACTAATAGATTAAGGATGACTTCAAAGAATATCAAAATGACTTTATTTTGGATTATGCTTTAACGTTATCAATACGAATAGTCATCTTATGAAGGCTTCCTATACACTTCTTCTATTTGTTCCCATTATTGCCCGTCCCATTCCTGTGATTTCTCATCTACAAGATCTGAGAAGGAGAATTATTCAGAGAAAAGGGCAATACAACGGAAAGCAAATTAGCAACTCCATAACGACAATACCGACATCAAGCAACTGATGAAATGAAGAACGACGGCTCAATCTGGGCGGCCAGACCCCCTTCTTTGAAAGGAAAGGAATGTCGTTCGAGTGGCGACTGACACGTGACATGGCTAGAAAAACATTCATTGGCTCTGACCGCCATTCTTTATGGATTATCTAGATAAAGGCTAGTTTCTTGATGCTTTCAAGGTTGATAATGTTCTAGCATTGCCTTATGAGGTTACCTGGTCATATAAAATTGAAGAAGCTAAGAAGACTCTTGATCATGAGGTACTCCAACAACATGTTGCCCAATACCAATTGATGACAAGGAAAGCCACCCACCTCCAGTCTCTGGCTTTTATCGAATCTGAGTGATCATTAGCCATGGCCGACTTTAGAGAATCAAGTGAAGGGCGAGATGCAGGGCATGAAAATTGTCGAGGGCCAGCTCAGTCTTTCTCTTGAAGGAAGACAAAATGATGTGCTGGAATTTAAGAAAAGTTAACCTTTTAGATGAATGAAAAGAATTAAAATTAGCCTTGACAAAGTCAATTACTCTAGAAGAACACATTGCCTGAACTTTTCAACAATTCTGCAGGGGCATGATATTTCCACTATTAAGTTTATTCATGTTCCACTCGGAGCAAGGAAAGAAACACATGCTAAGAGGTCGAAGAAGAAGAAGAAGAAGAAGAAGAAGAAGAAGAAGAAGAAGAATATGAAGAAGAAGAAGAAGAAGAATAAGAAGAAGAAGAAGAAAATGTATTTGAAGAAGAAGAAGATGGTTTGATGAGTGCCTCATCCCCTGTGCTCGAATAGACCCCATTTTCTCTTTTTCTTTCATGACATTGTCAGTTTCTTGTTTTTTTTAAAGAAAGACTAACTTGTAAGTTTTATCTATGAAATGAAGAAATCTTTTTGTCAGGATGTTTAATCTTGATTTTTTCCCTTACATTGTAATGCTTTCTATACACATGTGTTTTACCAGCCATTTAAATATTCATCTTGTGGAAGAGTCTTTCGCTTACCCCGTAAGAGTCTTTCACCCATTCCGCAGGAGAGCCTTTCGCTCATCTTGTAGAAGAGTCTTTCACTCGTCCGTAGGAGAGTCTCCCACTCATCCTGTAGAAGACTCTTTCGCTCCTCTCTAATGAGAGTCTTTCTCTCGTCACAATAAGAGAGACTTTAACTCGTCTCATAGAAGAGTCATTCTCTTATCCTGTAGGAGAGTCTTTTGCTCATTGCGTTGGAAAGTATTTCACTCATCCCATAGGAGTCTTTCACTCCTCCCGCAAGATGCCTTTAACTCATCCCTTTAGAGAGTATTTCCCACTGATCATAATGTTCTGGTCCTTTATTAAGTTTCTGGCCATTTATTCCTTTCCTCGGTGACTCAGGTTCCATGAGTGTTAACTCTCTCTCGAGTTCCTCAAATGTCATTTAGACCTAGATTTATGCAGAAATAGCTATATTCACAAAAACATGAATTTACAAGTGTTTTGAAACAACGTTCTCTCGAACAATAAGATTTTGGTACACAAATTATTCTAAAAAAAATATCTTTAGATCATCTCCACTCCACGTCCGTGAAAGTTCTTTTCTAGTGTAAGTTCTCTGTTTGTAAGCTCCATGAGATACTTGCCGACTAACAATTTATGACCCACTCTAAGTTTGGTCCAATATGTCGACCGATTATCCATGAATAGCTGGGTTGGCCTTCTTCAAAACTAAATCCTTGTGGGCAAAGATTTTTTCTTAGACATACTTATTGATATATCAGGCGGTATGCCTCTTGACTTCCTCTTGTCGAAAGGCTAAATTTGTTCATTTTTCTTCTGTCAAAATGAGAGCAAGTAAGGTTTCTTGGCATTCAGCCATACATTCATCGTTAAATGTAGAGGCAGTGACAACTCCCTAGCAACGATGATTGTAATAGGCCGGTAACACTACCTCCATCCAATGAGTTAACATAAATGGAATTTGACCGATTATCATTAAGGATTTCATTCAGATAGAGCAGGGGCCATATAGCAGCGGATCCACCCAATTCCCTTTGGCTCCTTCAACTTTGCTTTAATAAATGCAAAATGATCTTATTGGCTGCTTCTGCCTGGCCATTTGTCCACAAGTAATGGACTGCGACAAACATCATATCATTTCCTTGACTTGCGCAAAACTCTTTCACTCCATAGTTAGCAAATTGTCCCATTATCAGTAATAATAATGAGTAATAAACCGTACCAACAGATGATATCTGCCTTGCTAAAATTCTAAATAGTTTCTGCACTTATTTGGGCAAGCGCCTTTGCATTTGATTCATTTGGAAAAATAATCCACGTCGACTAGTAGAAACTTTTGTCGTCCTTTTGAAGGCGGAAACAACTCAAGAATGTCCAATCCCTAGATAGAGAAACAGGGACTAGTGATCAGCTGAAACTTTAGGGCGATCTGGTGGTGTAAAGGTGCTTACTTCTGCCATTCTTTGCACTTCCTTGAAAATTCTTCGGCATCTTTCAAAAGCGTAAGCTAAATATAGCCTTGTCGTTGAACACGATATGCTTGGGTCTTGTATCTTGAACGACTTCCACACTCTTCGGAATGTACATCCTGGAGGACTTCTTTTGCTTCATCTTCTCATAGACACCTCAAGCACATAGAAGTGATCGACCGTCTAAAGAGTTTTCATTCGATCATCAAATACAAAACAACTTTAATCAAATATAATACAACTTTAGTTTTATAATGCATTGGATCTATAAATTCTTCTGACAATACCCCATTTTCGATACATAAGATGTAAGGCTCCATCAAACTTTCGTTGCTTTCAGTTGATACCTCCATAGACTCAGATTATTTAATTGCCAGTTGAAGAAGTCATTGTTGTATCCTCCCAAGCTGATGTGCTTAGACAGAATGTTGACAACCAAATTTCTTTCCTGACCAACATACTTAATATTGATGCTGGTAAACTTCCCTACCACTTGTTTGACATTACTGAGATATTTGGTTATCATCTCATCTCTAGCTTTCAATTTTTAGTTTAGTTGGTTCATGAATCTGACTTCACAAGCATACTTTGAACACCTATCCTATAAGCTAGGCATAGTCCCGTAATCAGAGAAACATTCTCCTCTTAGTTTTTGGTAACATCAAACTCCACCATGATCGATCAAAAGAGGTGTTTCCCGATCAGGCTGTTGAAAGCCAATCCTAGCCTTGCATTTGCTTCTTTAGAAGCTCCATCACTGTGTAGGGTCCATACCAGGTCATCATTTGTATCTATTGCTCAATTCAACTGCCTAACGAAAATTCACCAAGAAAATTGAAATCGCCTATGCTTTGATTGTCATCTGACGTACATAGGAAATGGTAAACTCACTATGTTCCATGGCCCACTTAAGGAATCGACTAGAATGTTTCAATCATGTGAGAATGGACTTCAATGGATGTTAGCGATGACCCTGATCGGGTGCATTTAGAAATACAGTCAGAGCAGGCGAGCTAGAACAACAAAAGTAAAAGTTACTTTTTCCATCATAAGGTATATGATTTCGGTGCCTCTGAGGATTTGATTTGTGTAGTAGACAAGATATTGCTTGCTCTATTTTTCTGTGATAAGGACCGAACTAACTGCCTCCTGTCCAACTCTTAAATATAGGGAGAGCTCTTTATTCAATTTTGGGCTATAGAGAAGTGGTGGAATTGTCAATGATCTCTTCTAAACCCATAATGCCTACTCGTAGTTATCTAGTCATATGAAATGCTTGCTATCCGACTGAGCCTAGCTATTTGACAGGTCAATTTCTGGTCCTTTTTCTAGTTTTGAGGGGGTTACATATCCATCAAAGCAGAACATTTTCGGTTGAGACCTCGAAGTTGCACTTCAGTGGCCTTAATCTCATGCTATATTTTCTAATGGTTGAAAATATTTATTTTAGGTCATTAATGTGTGGTTCTGTCGATCGACGCTTTACTAATACGTCATCAACATACACATCAATATTTTTCCCTTTTTGATCAGAAAATATTACATCCTTAAGTTACTGGTATGTTGCCTTCAACATTCATAAGCCCAAAGGCCAACACATTAATATAAAACACACCTTTGCTAGTAATCAAAAGACATTTTTTCTACATTGATCAGATGCATTTTAATTTAGTGGTATCCAGAGAACGTGTCGAGGAAGCTCATTACTGAATAACAGCCGCCGCATTGAACAGTGTATCTCTCTTCGACAAATGATTAATGTTCTTCAGGCAGGCATTGTTGAGGTTTGTGAATTCCACACACATTCTCCATTTATAGTTCCATTTTTACATCTCACCACATTAGAGGTCAAGGTTAGATATTGGATCTCTTTGATGTAACCTACCTCTTATAGCTTCCTCTCTTTCTTAATAATTGGCCCGATAAAGGTTATGATGATGGTTAGATTTTTGTTGTACTAGTCAGGCTGATGAATTGATGCTCAGACGGTGGCACGCCACATATATTGGCAGCTCATGCATTTCAGTTGTCCATGCAAAAATGTTCTGATGCTCGTGACGAGTTTGCATTAGCATGTTTCTGTATCCTGCATCAAAACGATCACTTATTAGGAAAAATTTGTCCGGCTTTTTACTTTCTGTCGGTATCTCAAAGATTGTGTTGCTGGTCTTGAGACCCCATTCCCCTCAGATTTCAGATTCCGCTCCACCATGGCGACCACTCGTAGATAGCACCTTCGGGATTGCTCCAAATTTTCTAGGACTACAATAATCTCCCGGCATATTGGAAATTTCACAGTTACATGATACATCGATGCTACCGCTCAACAACAATTCTGCAGTGGCCGACCGAAAATGGCGTTGTATGTTATTAGTGATTTAACCATCAAGAAGTCTTTGGTGTTGTTGAACAGCTTCTTCTGCTCACCCCAGAAAACGCTTAGAGCAATGATGCCAAGGGCTTCTTTTTATCGCCAGAGAAGATAAATAGTGGGCGAGTTGGTGCGTACAATCGATCGGCTTTTAGTATGATCTTATCAAACGTGTCCTTGACAATAATGTTAACTGAACTCTTAATGTTGACCAGGATACTACCCACTTGGTATATTGATACGAATTATCTTTCGGCGGCAAATCCATATCAGTGAATATGATAGGTGGATTATTGTGCTTTTGGGTGGAACTAATGAAAAATACCTCACCCAACCAAAACCTTTTCTCGTTGGCCCGACAGGATGGCTATCCTTCAAAAATTCCTGGGATGATCCCTATAATGTGTACGAAATTCACTCAAATAGGTTCTTCCAATGCTTCCTTTTCCTGTCACTGGGTTTTTGCTGCTATGGCAATGAACTCTTTCAATTTTCCGGCGCCAATGAGTTTCTCCACAAAACTATGAAGATGCCAACACTCCTCTATGCCATCTCCATGATCCAGATGATAGGGAAGCTCTAGCCTTCATAGGCGGCACTCTCTTGAAATACCCCTTTTTCTGGAAGGCCTCCACCAATTCAGCCCACAAAATTATAATAGTGGGGAGGTGGGGAGAGGGTGTCTTTCTTTGTATCTCGCAATATACGAGAGGCCGCTCAAAATATTGGGTTGTTCGCTGGTTGGAGTATAGTATTCGTCTTCCTCGATCTTTATTTTTATTGCTTCTCCGGTTGTTGTGGGGGGTTGATCACTCTCATAATGAGAATGATCGTTCCAATCACTACCTATACTTCACCTTCCATCTTTCATCTTGGGCAGAACTTTTCTTCGAGCGACAATCAGATGTCTCTGCCTTTGGCTCAGAGGAGCCAGTTACATAGTCCTCGGTAGTTAAGTAATTGTTGGCCCTTTCCTACAGTTCAACTAGAGATTTGGGCTCACACAAACCTTAATCAGACTTGAAGTGGGCATCTCTCACTCCTTAAGTTAGGGTGGTTTGTGTGATTATAGGCTGCAAATCCTGCACCTCCAGCATTTCTTTCTGCAAGCAAGCAATGTGCGAATGAAGATTTGTTTTTTCACCTTATTTGAGTTGCAGCAGGGCATGTGATTTCTTCTTCGGCTTCGAGATGCTCGCGGAGTGGGCCAAAACAATTTCTTGAACTCGGTGAAAGAATAGAGTACTTCCGCCGGTAGACTATTGAACCACCTGAGGTCCGTCTCATTTAGCATGGTTAGGAATAACCGGCACATCATAACAATTTTTAATCATCAATATTTTGATCGATGACTCAAAAGAAGTTATGTGATCGGTCGGCTCAGTATTTTCCTTATAAGAGTCTGAGGGGGTCGGAATTTAATCAGCAGATTGGCTTCCAAAATCTGTTGGAAGAATGGACCCTCTGGGAATGGCATTCAGGGTGCTTCCACTTGTGTTGATCAATTCCTCTCCGTCAGCATAGATTCAACATCATCACCATATTGGGAATTTTCTCGCTCTTCAGTTAATAGAACTTCTCTTTGACTGTAGGGCCTGAGAGTTATTGTCGTGCTTAAACCTCGGGAGAGGTTAAGTTCCGTGGAACTCTTCTCCCAAGGCGGGTGGTTGAACTCACCCTTAAGTGGAAAATTTGAATTTAGGGGTAAACTATATGAATTTCGCAACTGAGAGATAAGTAAAACAAAAAAATTCATCAGTTGAACCAACTTCAATAATTGACATTGAATTTAACAAATAAAAGTGTATTTCTGCAATTAATGCCAATGTTATCCATAAAGAGTTAACTTCAGCCTTCTCAACTAAACGAAGAGGACCAATCCACCAATTAAACCAAAGAATCATGTCTTTATAGTGAACGAAGAATAATCCTAAATGTAAATAAGTTCCACAACTACACTATCACAGCAAAACATAAAATCCTTATATGATTCAAATCAATTGAAGCAATATCGGAAAAGAATCCCTTCCAAATCGTCAAGAAATAAGACTTATACATTCACTGATTCAAAGTCAAGATGATGTAAGAATAAGTTCTTGCACATGTAGTGGAGAACAATTCGTAACCATTAAAAATATTGGAAGGAAGTAGCATAAAACAAATATAAGTTCTATCAATTCATGACTGAGGACTGTGACTTTTAATTCTCAGTTACTAATTGTAAAGCTATATCCAGATATTTCACTAAATGACTAAGGAAAGGAGGAGGAGGAGGAGGAGGAGGAGGAAAACTTACCTCCAACGAGTATAAAAGAAATTCCAGCCGCAATAACAAAAATTATTCAATCGCAGGAATGAATGAACAACCCCTTCAAACTATCAAGAAGTAACTAGTAAAGAAAGGGAACGGGCTTCAATGACCAGTAGGAAACTCAAGATCAGGTCAGGGAAAATTAACTGAATCAGCCTTCCAGAGAAGTTAATCTCGGCAGAGTAACAAACCAACAATCCAAATCGCAGAACAAATTGTAGCCACCTAACCTCCTCCACAAGGGAGTATTTATAGTCGAGCAAAGAGGGACAACACTTACCGGCGGTGAGAATGGGGGTGGTGAGGAGAAACATGCAAAATGAGAAAAATCGGATGGGGTATTTGAAATAGGAAGATGACCCTATCATTTAGGCGGGAAAAATTTCCTTATCAGCGAACAACCGGCTGCGAGGGTCGGTTATGGCACAAAAATGGAAAAGGGAACTGGCCAAGCCGGTCGAGAGAAAGGAGGAGGAAGCCTCAGCCAAGAAGGGCGGAAATATGAGAGCCGAAGGTTAGGGCTTCAAATGAATGTCGGCTGTGAGGGATTGGAGTGCGTGTGTTTTTTTATATTAAGAAATTCTTTTCTTTTTATTTTTATCTTAATATTTTATTTCATTCAAATTCGTCAAATTATGTATAAACGACTCAATTCGGAATCGTATATTACATTATATATATACGCCATGGGCGGTTTAAGTCGACGTTCGGCGTATCGGCTCGGTGGTTTTGTCGTAGAGGCCCCAATTCGGACGAGTTCGGTGATGGTCGCGTACGATTTAAATTTAATTTGTCTGCGTAATTCGTTATTTAGTCTAAATGGAGCTATTTTACGAACGGCTTATTATTTAGTCTTCACTTAAATGAGGACCATGCTTCTTCTTACTCAGTGAAAAGAATCAAGCATAGCACGTCGCGATAAAAAGTCGAACGTTGCACTGCGCGGTGCCCTTGGCACGATATCGCATAGGAACTTAACGAGGAACGATATGTCGTTTTTTAATCGAAACCGTGGGCGATGAGGATTTAGAGCCGTCAGTATGAAAGCTTGAGGAAAAAGAAATGGCTTGAATTATTAAATATGTTGGTCTAATCAAATCCTCTAAGAAACCACAAATAAAGGAAAATCCTAAAGGCTAGATTTTAGGCTCGGGGGAGAGGGAAAAAAAGATCTGAAAGTGGGGTGACAGTACAGTGATCGTCTTCACACAGTTCATCTCGGCCTTGATGCACATACAGCATTAAGAAATCGAGCTAGACTCGACGAATCTATGAGGGTTTAACCACTAGCTTCATCTAAGCAAAGAGGAACTATCTATATAACTTATACAATATGAAATACGAGTATACATGTATGAAAAAATGAAGAAGCTGATGAGAGAGGAAGCGAGTTTAATACCTTTGTTTGAGAGGGGATGCCTCGATGGATGGTTAGTAGCTTCGATTAGTCCAAACGAAACTCTAAATGAAGCTTTTTGCTGCGAGTATAATGTACGAGTTTGAATTAGACGAGGCGATTCAGTGTTGACTAATGTAAGGAGTAGAGGCTGCGCTGATGGGGCTTTTATGGGAGAACTTCTTCATTTTCTGCGGTGATGGTGTAGGCAAGTTGGTTTGGGGTTTAGGCCGATGCAGTGATGGTGTAGAGCAAGTTGGTTTTTTTTTTGGGGTTTAGGCGGTGGGGGTGCAATTGCAAGCATCCTGGTTTTGGCCCGAAATTTGAATGAAGAAATTGGCTAGGAGCGGTGGGGATGAATGATAGAAGGTTGTTGAACTACACTCGAGGAGGTTTAAGGAAGCTCATTGATTTTGACCGGTTTCTTTAAGAAAATTTTAGCATCTTCTCTCGGCCGTTGTGAGCTCGATTCCTTGAAGCCTTGGTTGCGTCAGGGTAGACTTAGAGAGACGATGTGGATGAAATGTGCCTTTTGCTTATGTGGAAGGTATATCGGCCTGTTGAGCGGTCGGGCGGGCCGGCTTAGTGGGCTCGGTGGGTTTATATGGCTTGAGGTGGCTCTCGGTTGTAAGGCTCCTCTCATTGAGCTAGCCGGCGGCGAAGCCCATGGGAGGTGGCCGGTGGTCGGGTATTTAGTGTTCGGGCCATAAGTGGGGTGAGCTTAAGTGGTAAATGCATTATGGAAACCCGGGTTTTACCCCGATTAAGGACACGATTTGGGAGACCCATGGTCATGGCAGTAGGGTGGGCTACGGGCAAAGATCGATTCTTAGGCTTAATGGTGGACATAGTGACCTTGGTTTTGATCACATTTGACTTGATTTTGTTGAATTTGGGTCATGGATTCGATTTGGTCACTTAGGTTCGAAGTTGGGCTTAGTTTGGGTTCAAACAAATGGATTAAGTCGATTGATTGTTCAATATGGTGTGTATGATTGTTATAAAGTGTTTAGAAAAGGTTTGTGGTGATTTTAAATAGGTTTGGGGGATCGATTTGGCTTGATTTAGGTATTTGGTCGATTTGGGCATGTTGGGTTAGCTTGGGTTTAGGTTAGGCTAGAGTTGAATCGAGGGACGATTGAGAGTTCACATGGTCTATGGGGATGTTATAAAGAGTTCTTAACATTAATTGGGTGTCGAGTTTTATAGGGTTAGGGCATCAAATTTGGTGTATTTTTTACATGTGACACATTTGGGGCAAATTTGGGGATTTTTAGGAATACGTTGATTTAAGTGAGGCTTGAAGGAAAACTTAAACTTGGGTCGATTGGCGATTCGGTTGGGTGTAGAGGGTAATGTTATGAAGAGTTTGGGATTCAAAATTGGGAGAAATTGATTGACTTTGGGTTCAATTTGTGGAACTATGCCATAGAAAGTCAAAATTGGGGCTTTTTGGTTTGGGTTAATTGAGCTTGCAATTAGGTCAGCGAATTTGCAGGATTTGGTTTTGATTGGGATTGAGGATTATTAATTTTTGGTTTGGAATTAGTGGCGAATTAGTGCGATTGGGTGGACTTTGGAGGTGATTTGGGCATTTTGGAGTTAAAAGAGCGGTTGGAGTCTTTTGGTCGGAATTAAAATTTAATTTAGTCGAGTAGGTCATATAAAAATTAGTTGAAATTGAAATTGAGAATATTTGGAAGGTTTTAGAAATTTTTTGAAATTTTTTGGAATTTTTGGTAGATTTGAGGTGTTTTGGGTATTTTAGGCTTTAAAGAGCGATTTAGAACTTTTAGTCGAATTAGGCTAATTTAGGCGATGCAGGTGAAATAAAGTGGTTTAAATTGAAGTGGAAATATTTGGAGAGTTTTGGGATTTTTTTGGAATTTTTGGAATTTTTTGTAGATTTGAGGTGTTTTGGTATTTTGAGTAGTGAGAATGTTTTGGGATGATTTTTTGGAGATTTTGGTAATTTTGGGCAATATTAAGGTTTTAGTGGTAATTTGGTCATTTGGAAGTGTTTAGGGGCAATGAGGTCGAAGTTAAAATTTTTGGTCAAATTTAGGTTGAGATGGATTGTCTTCATTTAGTATGGACAGAAATTTCACAGTTTGGATCCTCATGGGCGGTACTAACGAGCCATTGCTTTGAAATTTAAGAGCTTGGGAAAATACCCGCAGGTTTTCGATGGAATAGGGAGTCGAGTGTGGAGAAATTAGGTTTAGGGTTGAGGTAGTGTGTGAGAGTGTAATTTGTAAGTATGCGTGAGCCTCCTGAGACCACCGGGGTGTCTACAATGCTTGACCGTGTTTTATGAAAAGTTCTTGTGAGCTTCCTAATACTTTGTCTCATCCTCCCAAATACTTAGAAGTTAGATTTTAAGCATTTGAAAACTTTAAGTAGGCAAAAGTTTTTTGAATTTCTATAGGGTAAGGGTACCATTGATAGTCTTAAGATAGTCACGGGGAAATTCATCATTTAGACCTGGTAATTTAAGGGTGGAGCCTCGGCCAAAAGTTAGGTCAACTGAATGGACTCCAAATAGGTGTGGTGTGCGAAGCACACCACACGTATTGGTGTTGACCGACGAGATCAACAAAACCAACACAATTATCGGAGTTAAAACTGCAGACAAAACGTAGAATTCAACGAGGAAGTTACAGGAGATTATCTGCGGCAAGAGAACCTTCAAGCCCATAAACTCTCGTTGGGGAAGAAAATGGGATACCTTCATTAGGAGCTATGTATTTCAAGCCTCAAAATGCGAAGGGAATCCGATCGATTTGATTTGAAATTAGGATTTGGATTTAGAATTTTATTTTTGATTTGATTTGATTTTGAGTTTTGAATTTGGGAATTTGAGGTTTATGGAATTTAGGATTTGAATAATTTAACTTTATTTTGATTTTGATTTCGAGATTCTTAAAAAGTTTAATTTCATGGGAGTCTTTGAGTTTAAGGAAAGTGAGTACGAAGAGGAGAGTCGAAAATTTAGGTATCGAACTCGAAAATGACAATAAAATTTTAGTACGAACATCGAATATCGTGAATGTAGAAAAATATCTACGAAAGGAAGTGTAAATATAGAGAAATTTAGGGAATCGGACGACAAAGCTGCGATTCGAAATATCATGGAAGGCGGTAAAAATAACGGATAAAATGAGAATATAAAAGTACGAAGAATCGGACGATAAAGGTCGATTCGAAATATCGTGGAGAAATGAAAATATCTTGGAAGGGAAATGGAAATATATGAAGTGAATAATCATATGACATAGTTCTCATTTAGAAATATCGTCGAGTGCGAAAAATATCTCGGAAAAGGAAATGTAAATAAAGGAAATTTAGAGAATCGGTGAGCAAATCTCTAATTTAGAAATATCGTGGAGCGGGAAATATCTCGGAAAGGAAATGGAAATACGAGGGAATTTAGAGATGTATGATAAAGCTGCGAATCAATATCGCGGAAAACGGAAAATATCGCGCGGAAGGAAAAGAATTATATAGGGAAATTTAGAGAATCGGACGAAAATCTCTGATTGAAATATCGTTGATGAGAAAATATCTCGAAGGGAAATTAAAATATAGGTAATTTTAGAAATCAGAGCACAAAAAATGCGATATGGAAATATTGTGGAGGACAAAAATATGTTCGGAAGGGAAATGGAAATATTGAAAAATTTAGAGAATCGGACGATAAAGCTCCCGATTCGGAATTATCGAGGCGAAAAATATCTCGAAAGAGGAAATGGAAATATAATAAAATTTAGAGAAATCGGTCGACCTGGCTACGATTCGAAATATTATGGAGGGCGGAAAATATCTCGGAAGGGAAATGGAAATATAGAGAAATGTAAAGATCACCACATTGAGGAGAGGAAAGCTCAGGGAGGGCTCACATCCACCTCAAGAGGTGACTGGAGGGATTCAAAATTTGGGTACTAGTTTCGAAGATTTCATGTGAAAAGAATTAGAAAAAGTTTGATATTGACTTTCCGAAAAGTAGAATTTGTGCGGTTGGCTAAGACTTGTAGCTATTGCATGATTTGTTGGATTTCATGATATTTTGAGTTTGTGGAAAGTGACATTGTGCTAAAGCGCCAAATTTCGCGGCGTGCTCTAGGAAATGAGGGATTTGAGGATGAGTGCGGGCTTCGAAGTGCGAGAGAGAGAATTAGCTTATCATTTGTTTTTCAATTGGCTTTATCTTTTAATTTGTTTTACTTCATTTGACTTCATTTTGTTATTATTTCATTTAACTTAGGGAGTATTTGATTTCATATTCAATTTTTTTCTTTTCATTTCGTTTAATTTTAACTTTATATCGTTCTTTGTTCATTATAATTTGGGACAACGTATTTCCTCATGACTCTCGACCATCGCGTAAAAGAAAAATTTTAAAGAAAAAAAAAAAATCGGCGGTATTTGAATGAAAATCTTAAGACAAAACTTTGCATTTGAAAAAAGTAGTACGGAAATGATCGCGTGATAGCATCAAAATGTCGATCGGATGTTCGCCAGCCCGAAACAATATAAATATCGTATTTCTTTAGTACAAAGCGGTGACGATTGTTGTGACCCGGTGTAGGAGGTAGTAGATTTTTGTTTGTTCGAGAAATTTGCTTTCTGTAGACAAGTGATGGCGGCGGATTGATACTGCCTCTGATATATAATATTTTTATGCATTTTTATACTATTTTTAATGATATTGCACTTTAATGGAAGGTATTTTGTGTTTCTTACCGGTTATGATGAAAATGGATGGTGATGATGAAAAAGAGGAGGAAAATTAGATCAAATTTGGAGCGAAAAAGATGAAAAATGAAAATTTGGGCAACGGCGGTAGCGGCTGGCCGGAACGTGACACAACCCTTAGGTTAAAAATAGAAATTCAAATGAATTTGGCGCCAATTTCAAAGGGGATGGGATGTAACTCTTGGTGGTAACCCATAACTACGCCGAAGTGACAAATTTGAATGACGGGGTGTATTCTTTGGTGGAAACGTTGAATCTGGACGCGTTTTGAAGAAATAGCTGAGGGCAGCTGGTTTCTTTTATTTAAAGATAGTCTTAGGAAAAGATAGAGGTGGGCTCTTCTGTTGCATTTTTGAAGAGAGTTTCCATTAGGAGTAGAGAGTAGAGAGGGGCTCTTTTATTGCATTTTGAAGAGAGTTTCCGGTAGGGTAGAGAGTAGAGAGGAGCTCTTCCTTTGCAACCTTGAAGGGTTCTTTTTACTTGCAAGTTTTTACATTATTTTACTTTTATTTTGCGAGAGTTTTTATTAGAGTAGGAGTAGAAAGTAGAAAGGGAAAGGGTCGAAGTGAATTCTTATTCTTCCCACTTCCTTTCTTTTCTTTTAGTATAGTTTATTGAAGTCGAAGTCACATATTCGGGTACGTCGGAGTTGGGAGACTTACAACGAGGAGTAATTTAGCGAAGAGTCAATGTTTTGAGAGGGAACTACCGAGTCTTGTGGAAAGTTTACCAGAGATAAGTGTTTACTTTTGTTCTTACATTTAGTTTTTTAATTAATACTTGTTTTTCGTTTGTTTTTCGCTATGGTTTTTAATTTCAAATCAATGTGTTTTTGTATTTTCTCGATACATTACGAGTAGTTTACTTTATCTTTTTCTTTCTTAAATGGAGAAGTATTTAATTTATAGAGAATTGTTGTGGAAAGTATAAGTGTTTAAAAGTTGGAAGAAGTTATGTAGATTGATTAGAAAACTTTGTTTACTCTATTAATTGCTTTGATAAGTTGTAGAATTTCTTGAGATTATGTAAGATCCAATGCGGTATTATCTCATAAAAAGTTAGTAAGAATCATGCAATTATGGGTGAGAATTGCGGTCCATATAATTGAATGTTGGCATATTAGAAGATATTTTCTTGAAAGGGAGTAAAATTTGAGGATATTAGAGTGACGGGCTAAAACCCCCTAATTTCGTTTGAAGTTTTGAGTTTTGTTATGAGCGATTAGCCCTAGTTGGTGAGAATCGGGGAACTCTAGAGTGAGAGATCGGTATCTTCCACTGCTAACCATGTTGAAAATGATAAGAAATTTCAAATTAACATATGTTCTTCTCATGGTAAGGGTAAAGAACACATTTGCTCTCTCTATCACAACAAATTTAAATACTTCCCCAACAATACTTTAGTAATTATTACTACTTCATAAAAAGGAAAGAAAAAGATATTTTGGTTAATAGTATTTACATACGGTGTTATTAGTTATTATAATTTTAATTTCTTGCTTAACATTTTATAGAAATTTCTAAAGACAAATCGGCTTTTAAAACTTTTCAAAATCAAGACATACTTTCAAAAGCCATTAAAAAGTAAAGATATTTTCTTATTCCTTTAAAGATTTTCAGATTTACTGTGGGTTCGATATCTCGGGCTTATTAGAGAAATCTTATTTTACTTGATTACTTGATACGTATCTTTAACGTATCCCGTAATGTAAATCATAATTTTCATATCTAAATCATTAGCACATATATATTTGGTGTGGAGTTAAGTTTTGGAGCACATATATTCTAATGGCCTCAAGTTTTTAGTGCCATTACCAATTTTTCTCTCATATTTGTAAGTATAAATATCGGATGAAGTTTGTGCTGTCCAGGAAAATTAATTATTTACATTTTAAAAGAAGAATTAACAAACACAAATCTTTTACTTTTCTTGTTTTGTTAATAGTTGTTTGTTTGTCTTTTTATTATTGTCATGGTTAAGTTGAAGACTTGTGCCTTGATTTGAATTAGAAAGAACTATAGAAAAATAAAAAGTTAAAAATACGAAGAGAAAAAGATAAAAATATTCGAGAAATGGCAAATCATCAAAATCGAAATGTAGGCATCTATCTTCAGATTAAGACACCAGTGATTATGTTAACCCTCGGTAGATTAATTTCGTTGCCAATATTAAACCTACGTAGCTCTTGTTCTTTGAGCAACATCTGTGTCAAATGAGTGTACAATAATAGTTTTAGGGAAGGCTGTTGAGGTCTCTAATTTGCATATTAATTTTAGAGTTGTGTGCTACTTTTATATATGATGATGTTTTAGATGATGTTATTAGACTTAGACTTTTCCTTTCTCATAAAGGATAGTAAATAGCAGTTACGTTCATTAGCACGGATAATTCGTGACTTGGCGTATTGTCTGAAATTCTTGCTAAATATTTTATCTGGTACTAAGTTGAGAAATGATATAACATCTTTTTTTCGGTTTGAAGGGGAATCAATATATGAAGCTTGGGAAAGATTTAAAGATCTCCTCGAGAAATGTCCGCATCGTACGATACTAGAGCTGGTTAATAATTCAAACTTTTATAATGGATTACTTGGATCTCTTAAGATGATGTAATAATCTTCTTCTTTGGCGGATCATTAATGTCTAAACCATTTTTTGATGCTAATGCTTTAATTGAAGAAATGACTACTAATAATTTTTATTGACGCCACAGAAAGGTAAAATTCTAAAAGGTAAGCGAGTCATTTATAGAAATGATGCTTTTACAATGTTAGCAAATCAATTAACTTTCTTTGTATCGAGAAGATAGACCAATTTGGGATGAATTTTTCTACGGCCAGATCTGTGGATTGAAGAAAATTCAATGGTTGATCCTTATTCTTCATCGGAAAGCTGTGAATCTTATAAGTAAACTGTGACCCATATTCCGATTATTATAACCCGAGGTTAGAAGAATCGTACGAGGTACAGCGGAATAACGATAATCGAGTGGTGTTATTGACGTCTGCGGGAACCACCGAAGTAATCATTAGAGTGGAACAACTTGAGTAATAATAATGATAGATTAACTTATCTTTGGGGTTATAACTGATGCTTTACAAAATAAAGAGAAGAAGAAATTGTCTATGGAAGAAGTAGTATCACATATGGAAATCGATTACAAATTTGAGGATGTACGACTTATTTTTAGGTTGTGTGTTGAATTTTGAAAAGGTCGCCTAACGAAGATTGTCAATGAATATTTGATTTAAATATATATGTAGTATTTGATTTTGAAAATGTTTTAAGTTTGAAAATTTTAAGATATGAAGTCAATGATTTCACATCCCAAATAGTTCACATAAACGAGCACCGCACCACGAAGCAGAAGTGTATACATCTGGGAGAATAGTGCTTTGCTTGATAATGGGGCTCGGTTAGATAAACTAGAAAGGTTTTTGACATGCGTTTCGTCTTGTGAACCCGATTTTATGGCCAGACAAATTCCCTTGCTTAATATGAAAGCATTAAACGGGGTTTATATTTTGGGTTCTTTAAAATTCACATAAAGTATTTTATAGTTAATTACATCTTAAGTGACGGGAATCGCACTGAAAACTCTCGATAATAATCGATAATTCTGCTCTCGAAATTTCGAAGTTTAGTTTGAAAAGTTGAATTTTGGAATTTCGATAGGGAATGAATCAAATTTGGAAGATTTTATTTTGGGATTTTAGTAAGAAAGGTAGGAGAAATTACGGATTAAACGAACTTCGAGTAATTTCAGTATCTATTGTTTGGCAGAATTTAGGAAGATGTAATATACATTTAATGTTTTGATCTTACCGTTTAATTAATTAGGACTTATATTTATATGATAAAATCACATAAATAACCTTGAAGTTATGAAGTTCATGTCGTATCGAACGACTACCTGAAGATCTGTAGGCAAATTTAGAGCAATTCTGGCAACCAGCGATCATGTGAGAATACTTTTTAACAAAGGTAGAAGATTTATGTTACCTTTAGGCAATACCTCGAGGGAATCTGCTGACTTGGTTATTTAATTCTAAGAATGGTTTTTGTGATGTAGATTCGAAGTTTTGCGATGACGATGGTGATGCTTTGCCCACCATGCTCAGAGCTCCTTGTTGTTGCGGGGGTTTAGTTTTAGAAGTCATAAATCGGGGGAGATGAAAAGTGTTTTGGTTTTAGAAAAATCTTAATTTCCGAAGTGCTTTTGTGTTTTAATTAAAACAAATTTTAAAGTTGATTATAACGACAGGTTAAGATCCCGCGGTTCCATCAGCAAGCATCGTTATTTTTTATGTCAGTTCACTTAGTGGGATAGATTTGCTAAACTCAACTAAATGAGTTTCCACACTTTCATTTAGGCAGTAGGAAATCCGGGTGGCAACGTAGGTTACGTAAATCAAAGGTATTCCGTCGTAAAACGGGGCATTTTAATTTAGTTATGATGTTATTTTTGTGTTGTTTGTGATTAAATTTTGAGTTATTTTATATTTTGAAATGTTGTAGGCGGTGAATTTTATCTTGCAATGACTTTTAATTTAGTTTTGGTTTCGGTTTACGAATTTATCTAAGGTGTGGGTTTTCATTTATGATTTGTTTATCATCTGAAAACAAATGCGATGTGATTGAATAAATTCTTGATAGTAAATTGCGATAAAATAAAAGCGTGCTGGAGGGTCTTCCGTCTCCAATTTGCACTTAAAACACAATTAAAATATTTAAGCAAGTTCTAAGGTAAAGCTAAGGAAAGGTTATGGTTTCTACCAAATTCCTAATCCCATGGCCTAGTCGTTTTCATGACGTACGAGTCCTTGTGTTTTGGTTTGAGGACGTTCTTTTCATTACGAAGAACAATTAAGTTCAATTGTTCTTATATGTATCTATCATATTGAGGAAGTGCTTAAGAAAGATCTTAAACATCTTTTAAATGTGCTTTAGGGTATTGTTTTAAGTCACGAAATGAATTTAATTATACAAATGAATTAATAAATCAGGGTCGGGTTTTGTTATCTTGCTCGGTGAACCGGGACATACGAATATCTAGGTGATATCATTTCATTTAATGTTCTGTTTAGAGTTATGATAATAAAAGTTTTCGAGGGAAAATTGGTGTTCCGATGATTTGTGATTTAGTTTAACTTGATTAAAAGGGTTAAATTTGGAATAGTGTTGAGGATTTGCTTTATATTTAATTTCTTTATGTCTTAGGTGATGTTATTTAATTCAATTTAATTTAACTTTAATTTAATTTAATTTAGTTGAATTTGATTCAGTTAACTTGATTTTAATTTTAACTTGATTCTGTTATTTAATTTAATTTAATTGATTAGTTTGATTTGATATGAATTAATTTAATTTAATTTAACTTAATTTAATTTAATTTAATTTAATTTCCTTTAATTTAATTTAATTTGATTTAATTTTAATTTAATTTAATTTAATTTAATTTAACATGTTTTAATTTAATTTAATTTAATTTAATTTAAAAATTAATTTAATTTAATTTAATTTAATTTAATATGTTTAATTTAATTTAATTTAATTTAATTTAACATTTTTTTAAATTTAATTTAGTTTAATTTAATTTAATTTACTTAATTTGTTTGATTTAATTTAATTTAATCTTTAATTTAATTTTATTTTTAATTCTTAATTTAATTGAAAATTTGAGGATTTAATAATTTAACTTTTTTTAATTTAATTTAATGATTGATCCTTTAACATTTTAAAAACTTAAGTTTGAATTATCATTTTAATTAAGAATTAAATATTATTGAGATGATTAATTTTAGAGATTTTTAAATTAAAGAATAAATTTCTTCTAATAACATCCTTATTTTAATAATTCAGTTTATTATTCTCAAATTTAATCGATTATTTAATTAAGTTTATTTCAATTATTTTAAATTGTTTGGTAGGTTTCTACCCTTTAATTATTTAAATTTCAATCATCCAAATCAGATTAAGATCAAATATTTTATTTTGTTAATTTTATTAAACCTAAAGTTTTAATTAAGGGTTAAAATTTTAATTACCATTTGCCCTTCAAGCTTAATAATTTCATAACTCACTAAATTGAGCTTGAATGAACTTGAGTACACATGTGACTTCACTCATATGCCAATAAAGACATGAGAGGAGAAAATGTGAATTTTCTGTATTTGATTTATTTATGTAATTATTTTTGGTAGAAAATAGAGATTCCGAGAAAATTTAATAATATGACGAGGGAAAGTTTTACATCCTTAAGAAAATTATGGGATATTCCTGACAATAGGAAGGTATTTGGGCCGATTTGGTGATTTTAAATTATATTATTTTTATTATAATTATTTTAAGTTTTGGAGTATTAATTAATTTAAAAATAAAATAAAAGGTTGAAAATGAATTTAATATTTTTAAAAATGCATTTTATGAGTTAGTAAAATAAATGACCTCTTACAGGTAGCTTATCAAATACTTAAATTAATATGAAACACCAGAACGAACCAAATGAGATTTCCCTGGCATTTCGACTTCTCCGTCCTTTTTCTTCTGCCCCCAACCTTCGCTCTAGCGTGTGCTGAGAGCAATATCGAGGTAAGAAATCAGAGCATGGCGACCGATAGCACCCCCAGTCCCACTCCCACTACTGATGAGGCGGTATCTCTGCGCATCTTTACCGGCGCCGACTCCTTTGGCTGCGAACTGAAGGATGCCCTACTTACCCACCTCCGCTCCCTTCCCGGGGTCGAAATCGTGGATCTCGGCACCGACAAGTACTACACCATCGCCGAACAGGTCGGCCGGCGCGTCTCCTCCGATTCGTCCGCCAAGACGGAAACTCGTGGTCTCCTCGCCTGCGGCACCGGTGTGGGTGTCTCTATCTTCGCCAACAAGTTACCCCGCGTCTACGCATCCACATGCACCTCTGTCGCCGAAGCCGTCAACACCCGATCCATCAACAACTGCAACGTCCTCTGCGTCTCCGGAATGTCCACATCACCGGAAGATGCACTCAAGATTCTCGACGCTTGGCTCAAAACCCCCTTCAAATCCCCTTGCCCTGCATCCGGTGACCAGCCCTGGCCAACCGATATTCAATCCTTCCTCGAGAATTCCACCTCCGAGATGGCCCAAATCCCTAAACCCGATTCCTCTTCTTCAAATTGCGCCATCTGTTGCTTGAGGAAAGAGCTGGTGTTCCAGCCGGTGGAAATCATGCCTGGCGCAGAGATGAAGATTGTGAGAGAGAGCCCAACCTCAGCGGTGGTAAAGTTTAAAGCTGGAAGCTTGGAGCCAGCTCACCACCATACATTCGGGCATGATGTGCTGGTGATGAAAGGGAGGAAGAAGGTTTGGAATTTAGATAAAAACGAAAGCTATGAGCTTGGTGAAGGAGATTACTTGTTTACACCAGCTGGAGATAAGCACAGGGTAAACTACTTTGAGGACACTGAGTTCTTCATAAGGTGGGATGGGGATTGGGATATCTTCCTGGATGAAAGCCTGGAAACTGCCGCTGATGCAATCAAGCTGGAGCTTGAAGGAGGAAGGTAATGCGTTCTCTTACATATCTTCCGCTGAAATGGTATGAGTAACAATATTGAAGCTTGGTATCTGTGTTCTCGCCATGTTATCACTTTGAACATTATGGAGGTGCCTTTCTTTTTTTTAATGTTTGCTGTTCTTGTGCTTAGAAGTCTGCAAAAGATGTTTGTGGAGTCTCTTTGCTATCATTTTGCTTGCTATTTGTGGCCCTGCGTATTGAGTATCACTGAGTCGGATTATGTACTGTGTTTTGGCTTTGTAGCGCTTGCTTGGAAGACAATAAATGGTGTGCTGGCTTGTAATAAGACATTGTAAGTTTTGTTGGATAATAAATGATTGTTATTGGGTCAAGTTTTTTCTTGTATTGTGATAAGATCTAGTTTCATGGATCTTGATAATCTGCAATTTGAGGATGCTGGCAATTCCAGAAATCTGATGAGGAATAGAGAAGAGAAGCACAAATTAAGAATGATAAATGACAAATTGAGGGTACTGATAACTCCAGAAAATAGGAAGAGGGAGAGAAGAAGAACATGTAAAAGGAAATGCTTAGCACATTTATATTCTATTTCGCAATGTCTCTAAAGGGAGTTATTTTTAGATTACAAGCTATTAATATTTTTCTAATTAAGCTATTAACTAATTAATAATCCTTAATAAGCTAATACAAGATATTAAGCATATGATATTTTAATTTCTCTTTCATATTGTGTTTTGATCGTTTGAAAACAATTTATTTAGTCCTTTTATTTCTATTAAACTCAAAAAAAAAGAAGGCCATGACGGCAAATTGTAGTGATTGATGGATCTTTTTTAGTTACATTTGTGAATATAAACTGTTGTTAGTTACATAACTCAATGTTGTATATGTAGCATTTAGACAATGTTAGCCTCTAGTTTTTGTTTGTTTTTGGAATGAGATCAATACGTTAAAAGGAATTTGGATGAACATTGTTTGGCTGGACTATGTTTAGTTTTCTGGATTGCAGAAAGACTTATAAGGCTTGAGATTACCTACTCTTTGTTTCGGAAACTGGTTCATAAGGATTTGGATGGGCGAATTACACAATTGATTCAGCGAGTTATTATATTATGGGGCATTTACACACATATCAGCCAACTCATATGTATTTACATACCTCTATTCAGGAAAAATGTTAGTACAAATTTTAAAGGGATCAAGCGGTTCAATGGAACGCCCCTATTGTCGATCGGAATTTCATACGGAGAGTCATCTATTGAGTCCAAACGACAGGATAACTCAGTGCAACTGCCCAATCGATTGGTAAATCCATCAAATATAAATTGTCGATAGAATCACTTGACTTACATAATCAGCCAATGCGTAGGCGACCGTCAGCCAGAGTTAATATCATGTATATGTTAGATTCAACAGTCACAACTATTCATGATAATTGCATCCATTCAGTAATTTATATTACAAGGGTGGTTACATTAATCGCTTCAAGATTAGGAAAAAGGCAGTTCCTGCCCTTTAACTGATAATAGAGTCAGGGTCACAATATAATTGTAAATTGAAGTAACCTATGATTATAGTAGTGGTAGTTCTATGAATAAGGAGTTACACACTCAATTTCTTAAATTAACATTGTCTTTCTGTCTCTCTTTTTTCTCTTTTTGTGTTCACGCTTCACGCTCTAACTCTCGAGACGCGTCTACTTTAAGACAATTTCAGATCTAACATCCTAAAGGGTGGTGCGCTAAGCGTGGACATGCCCTAGACGAGAAGTAGAGCGCTACAGATGAAACGTCCACAATGAACTGTACACAAGAATTTTTGCAGTAGTAAATTCAACAGCAAATTCAAGAGTTGTATAACTACATGGCTGGTCAATGTGATGCTTACTTAAGGGTGAGATCAACCACCCGCCTTGGGAGAAGAGTTCCACGGAACATAACGTCCCGGGGTTTAAGCACGACAGTAACTCTCAGGCCCTACAGTCAGAGAGAAGTTCTATTAACTGAAGAGCGAGAAAATTCCCAATATGGTGATGACGTTGAATCTATGCTGACGGAGAGGAATTGATCACCACAAGTGGAAGCACCCTGAATGCCATTTTCAGAGGGTCCATTCTTCCAATAGATTTTGGATGCCAATCCGCTGGCTAAGTTCCGACCCCCTCAGACTCATAAGGAAAACACTGAGCCGACCGATCACGTAAATTCTTTTGAGTCATCGATCAAAATATTGAGGATTAAAAATTGTTATGATGTGCCGGTTATTCCTAACCATGCTAAATGAGATGGACCTCAGGTGGTTCAATAGTCTACCAGCGGAACTACTCTATTCTTTCACCGAGTTCAAGAAATTGTTTTGGCCCACTACGCGAGCATCTCGAAGCCGAAGAAGAAATCACATGCCCTGCTGCAACTCAAATAAGGTGAGAAAACAAATCTTCATTCTTACATTGCTTGCTTGCAGAAAGAAATGTTGGAGGTGCAGGATTTGTAGCTGATAATTACACAAACCACCCTAAATGAAGGAATGAGAGATGCCCACTTCAAGTCTGATTAGGTTTGTGTGAGCCCAAATCTCTAGTTGAACTCTAGGAAGGGCCAACAATTACTTCACTACCAAGGAGTATGTAACCGACTCCTCTGAGCTAAAGGTAGAGATTGTCGCTCGAAGAAAAGGGCTGCCCAAGATGAAAGATGAAAGGTGAAGAATAAGTAGTGATTGGAACGATCATTCTCATTATGGGAGTGATCAACCCCCCACAACAACCGGAGAAGCAATAAAAATAAAGATCGAGGAAGACGAATACTATACTCCAACCAGCGAACAACCCAATATTATGAGCGGCCTCTTGTATATTGCGAGATACAAAGAAAGACACCCTCTCCCCACCTCCCCACTATTATAATTTTGTGGGCTGAATTGGTGGAGGCCTTCTAGAAAAAGGGGTATTTCAAGAGAGTGCCGCCTATGAAGGCTAGAGCTTCCCTATCATCTGGATCATGGAGATGGCATAGAGGAGTGTTGGCATCTTCATAGTTTTGTGGAGAAACTCATTGGCGCCGGAAAATTGAAAGAGTTCATTGCCATAGCAGCAAAAACCCGAGTGACGGAAAAGGAAGCATTGGAAGAACCTATTTGAGTGAATTTCGTACACATTATAGGGATCATCCCAGGAATTTTTGAAGGATAGCCATCCTGTCGGGCCAACGAGAAAAGGTTTTGGTTGGGTGAGATTTTTTCATTAGTTCCACCCAAAAGCACAATCATCCACCCATCATATTCACTGATATGGATTTGCCGCCGAAAGATAATTCTTATCAATATACCAAGTGGGTAGTATCCTGGTCAACATTAAGAGTTCAGTTAACATTATTTTCAAGGACACGTTTGATAAGATAATACTAAAAACTGATCGATTGTCTGCACCAACCTGCCCACTATTTATCTTCTCTGGCGATAAAAAGAAGCCCTTGGCAT
The DNA here is from genome assembly GCA_022702705.1 of Papilionanthe hookeriana x Papilionanthe teres. Classification (NCBI taxonomy): domain Eukaryota; kingdom Viridiplantae; phylum Streptophyta; class Magnoliopsida; order Asparagales; family Orchidaceae; genus Papilionanthe; species Papilionanthe hookeriana x Papilionanthe teres. Next base: position 153,440,192 of record CM040426.1, read on the forward strand.
CATTGCTCTAAGCGTTTTCTGGAGTGAGCAGAAGAAGCTGTTCAACAACCCCAAAGATTTCTTGATGGTTAAATCACTAATAACATACAACGCCATTTTCGGTCGGCCACTGCAGAATTGTTGTTGAGCGGTAGCATCGATGTATCATGTAACTGTGAAATTTCAAATATGCAGGGAGGTTATTATAGTTCGAGAAAATTTGGAGCAATCCTGAAGGTGCTATCTATGAGTGGTCACCATCGTGGAGCAGAATCTGAAATCTGAGGGGAATGGGGTCTCGAGACCAGCAACACAATCTTTGAGATACAGACATCAAGCATAGAGCCCGACAATTTTTTCCTAATAAGTGATCGTTTTGATGCTGGATACAGAAACATGCTAATGCAAACTCGTCACGAGCATCAGAAAATTTTTGCATGGACAACTGAAATGCATGAGCTGCCAATTTATGTGGCGTGCCATCGTCTGAGCATCAATTCATCAGCCTGACTAGTACAACAGAAATCTAACCATCATCATAACCTTTATCGGGCCAATTATTGAGAAAGAGAGGAAGCTATAAGAGGTAGGTTACATCAAAGAGGTCCAATATCTAACCTTGACCTCTAATGTGGTGAGATGTAAAAATGGAACTATAAATGGAGAATGTGCGTGGAATTCACAAACCTCAACAATGCCTGCCTGAAGAACATTAATCATTTGTCGAAGAGAGATACATTGTTCAATGCGGCGGTTGTTGTTCAGTAATGAGCTTCCTCGACACGTTCTCTGGATACCACTAAATTAAAATGCATCTGATCAATGTAGAAAAAATGTCTTTTATTACTAGCAAAGGTGTGTTTTATATTAATGTGTTGGCCTTTGGGCTTAAGAATGTTGAAGGCAACATACCAGCAACTTACGGATGTAATATTTTCTGATCAAAACGGGAAAAATATTGATGTGTATGTTGATGACGTATTAGTAAAGCGTCGATCGACAGAACCACACATTAATGTCCTAAAATAAACATTTTCAACCCTTAGAAAATATAGTATAAGATTAAGGCCACTGAAGTGCAACTTCGAGGTCTCAACCAAAAATGTTCTGCTTTGATGGATATGTCACCCCCTCAAAACTAGAAAAAGGACCAGAAATTGACCGGTCAAATAGCTAGGCTCAGTCGGATAGCAAGCATTTCATATGACTAGATAACTACGAGTAGGCATTATGGGTTTAGAAGAGATCATTGACAATTCCACCACTTCTCTATAGCCCAAAATTGAATAAAGAGCTCTCCCTATATTTAGGAGTTGGACAGGAGGCAGTTAGTTCAGTCCTTGTCACAGAAAAATAGAGCAAGCAATATCTTGTCTACTACACAAATCGAATCCTCAGAGGCACCGAAATCACATACCTTATGATGGAAAAAGTAACTTTTACTTTTGTTGTTCTAGCTCGAAGGCTCCGACTGTATTTCTAAGTGCACCCGATCCGGGTCATCACTAACATCCTTTGAAGTCCATTCTCATATGATTGAAACATTCCAGTCGATTCCTTAAGTGGGCCATGGAACATAGTGAGTTCACCATTTCCTATGTACATCGGACGACAATCAAAGCATAGGTGATTTCAATTTTCTTGTTGAATTTTCCTTAGGCAGTTGAATTGAGCAATAGAAATACAAACGATGACCAGGTATGGACCCTACATAGTGATGGAGCTTCTAAAGAAGCAAATGCAAGGCTAGGATTGGCTTTCAACAGCCTGATCGGGAAACATCTCTTTTGATTGATCATGGTGGAGTTTGAAGTTACCGAAAACTAAGAGGAGAATGTTTCTCTGATTACGGGACTATGCCTAGCTTATAGGATAGGTGTTCGAAGTATGCTTGTGAAGTCAGATTCACTATTGGTTGTGAACCAACTAAACTAAGAATTGGAAGCCAGAGATGAGATGATAACCAAATATCTCAGTAATGTCAAACAAGTGGTAGGGAAGTTTACCAGCATCAATATTAAGTATGTTGTTCAGGAAAGAAATTCGGTTGTCAACATTCTATCTATAAGCACATCAGCTTGGGAGGATACTGCAATGACTTCTTCAACTGGCAATTAAATAATCTGAGTCTATGGAGGTATCAACTGAAAGCAACGAAAGTTGGATGGAACCTTACATCTTATGTATCGAAAATGGGGTATTGTCAGAAGAATTTATAGATCCAATGCATTATAAAACTAAAGTTGTATTATATTTGATTAAAGTTGTTTTGTATTTGATGATCGAATGAAAACTCTTTAGACGGTCGATCACTTCTATGTGCTTGAGGTGTCTATGAGAAGATGAAGCAAAAGAAGTCCTCCAGGATGTACATTCCGGAGAGTGTGGAAGTCATTCAAGATACAAGACCCAAGCATATCGTGTTCAACGACAAGGCTATATTTAGCTTAAGCTTTTGAAAGATGCCGAAGAATTTTCAAGGAAGTGCAAAGAATGGCAGAAGTAAGCACCTTTACACCACCAGATCGCCCTAATGTTTCAGCTAATCACTAGTCCCTATTTCTCTATCTAGGGATTGGACATTCTTGAGTTGTTTCCGCCTTCAAAAGGACGACAAAAGTTTCTACTAGTCGACGTGGATTATTTTTCCAAATGGATCAAAAGCAAAGGCGCTTGCCCGAATAAGTGCAGAAACTATTTAGAATTTTAGCTAGGCAGATATCATCTGTTGGTACGGTTTATTACTCATTTCTATTACTGATAATGGGACAGTTTGCTAACTATGGATTGAAAGAGTTTTGCGCAAGTCAAGGAAATGATATGATGTTTGTCGCAGTTCATTACTTGTGGACAAATGGCCAGGCAGAAGCAGCCAATAAGATCATTTTGCATTTATTAAGGCAAAGTTGAAGGAGCCAAAGGAAGTTGGGTGGATCCGTTGCTATATGTCCCCTGCTCTATCTGAATGAAATCTTTAATGATAATCGATCAAATTCCATTTATGTTAACTCATTGGATGGAGGTAGTATTACCGGCCTATTACAATCATCGTTGCTAGGGAGTTGTCACTGCCTCTACATTTAACGATGAATGTATGGTTGAATGCCAAGAAACCTTACTTGCTCTCATTTTGACAGAAGAAAAATGAACAAATTTAGCCCTTCGACAAGAGGAAGTCAAGAGGCATACCGCCTGATATATCAATAAGTATATTCAAGAAAAAATCATCGCCCACAAGGATTTAGTTTTGAAGAAGGCCAGCTCAATTATTCATGGTTAGTCCGTCGACAGATTGGACCAAACTCAGAGAGGGTCATAAGTTGTGAGTCAGCAAGTATCTCATGGAGTATACAAACTAAGAACTTACACAAGAAAAGAACTCTCACATACGTGGAGTGGAGTTGATCTAAAGAGATTTTTTCCTTAGAATAATTTGTGTAGCAAAATATTGTTGTTCAAGAGAACGTTGTTTCAAAACACTTGTAAATTCATGCTTTTATGAATATAGCTAATTCTGCTTAAATCCAGGTCTAAATGACACTTGAGGAACTTGAGAGAGAGTTAACACTCATGGAACTCGAGTCACCGAGGAAAGGAATAAATGGCCATAAACTTAATAAAGGACCAGAACATTATGATCAGTAGCAAAATACTCTCTAAAGGGATGAGTTAAAGGCATCTTGCGGCAGGAGCGAAAGACTCCTATGGGATGAGTGAAATACTTTCCAACGGAATGAGCAAAAGACTCTCCTACAGGATAAGCGAATGACTCTTCTATGAGATGAGTTAAAGTCTCTCTTATTGTGACGAGAGAAAGACTCTCATTAGAGAGGAGCGAAAGAGTCTTCTACAGGATGAGTGGGAGACTCTCCTACGGACGAGTGAAAGACTCTTCTACAAGATGAGTGAAAGGCTCTCCTGCGGAATGGGTGAAAGACTCTTACGGGGTAAACGAAGGACTCTTCTACAAGATGAATATTTAAATGGTTGGTAAAACACATGTGTATAGAAAGCATTACAATGTAAGGGAAAAAAATCAAGATTAAACATCCTGACGAAAAGATTTCTTCATTTCATAGATAAAACTTACAAGTTAGTCTTTCTTTAAAAAAAAGAAACTGACAATGTCATGAAAAAAAGAGAGAAAATGGGGTCTATTCGAGCGCAGGGGATGAGGCACTCTTAAAACCATCATCTTCTTCTTCAAATACATTTTCTTCTTCTTCTTCTTCGACCTCTTAGCATGTGTTTCTTTCCTTACTCCGAGTGGAACATGAATAAACTTAATAGTGGAAATATCATGCCCCTGCAGAATTGTTGAAAAGTTCAGGCAATGTGTTCTTCTAGAGTAATTGACTTTGTCAAGGCTAATTTTAATTCTTTTCATTCATCTAAAAGGTCAACTTTTCTTAAATTCCAGCACATCATTTTGTCTTCCTTCAAGAGAAAGACCGAGCTGACCCTCGACAATTTTCATGCCCTGCATCTCGCCCTTCAATCGATTCTCTAAAGTCGGACATGGCTAATGATCACTCAGATTCGATAAAAGCCAGAGACTGGAGGTGGGTGGCTTTCGTTGTCATCAATTGGTATTGGGCAACATGTTGTTGGAGTACCTCGTGATCAAGAGTCTTCTTAGCTTCTTCAATTTTATATGACCAGGTAACCTCATAAGGCAATGTCAGAACATTTTCAACCTCGAAAGCATTGAGAAACTAGCCTTTATCTGATCATCCATAAAGAATGGTGGTCAGAGCCAATGAATATTTTTCTAGCCATGTCACGTGTCAGTCGCCACTCGAATGACATGCCTTTCCTTTCAAAGACGGGGCTCTGGCCGCCCAGATTGAGCCGTCGTTCTTCATTTCATCAGTTGCTTGATGTCGGTATTGTCGTTATGGAGTTGCTAATTTGCTTTCCGTTGTATTACCCTTTTCTCTGAATAATTCTCCTTCTCAGATCATGTAGATGAGAAATCATAGGAATGGGACAGGCAATAATGGGAACAAATAGAAGAAGTGTATAGGAAGCCTTCATAAGATGACTATTCGTATTGATAACGTTAAAGTATAATCCAAAATAAAGTCATTTTGATATTATTTGAAGTCATCCCTAATCTATTAGTCTCAAAGGTGATCAAACCTACTCTGATCAGAAGATTCTTGTCAACAACCATAGATTGCATCGTCCAAGAGATCTTCATAGAGTCGGATATATGGGGTTCAAGTTGCATTCGGTGATCTTTGTTCATTAGGGTTTCATTTAAGTTTTAATGTCTTTTTCGGATTTTAGAGGTTAAAATTTTAGGTTGCTTAAGACTTCTTAGCCGATTAAGTTTTTTTTTTGTTTGTTATTTTATTTTTGTCATTTGGGAATGTCTCATTCAAGTTCCGATGGTTCCATCGTCTTAAGGTAATTAGGGTTTGTGGTTTGATTAATCATGAATGATTAGAAGATATTTTTGTTAGTAGTCCTGGGTTACCTCCTCCAAAATAACTTCTCAAACCAAGTTGCATTCTTAGGTTTAAGTTTAAGTTTTAATGTCTTTTATGGTGAATTTTATATCATTTTGTTTTAGGTTAGTTTGATACCTTAATCCAAATAGTCCTCGACTGAGGCTAAGTGTGCTTTTGTTCCCATACGAGAAGTCAAAACCTCCTTGGCCTCCAGTCTCCTATGTCTGAGTTGATTTTTTGATTAATTTAAGTTAAGTTGAATTGATCCAAGATGAGCTTCTATATAATCTGACTTAACTTAAATTAGGTTGTTTTCCCTTAAATTATCTTTGAAATTTGTTTAAGTCAACCAAAGATCAATAGAATTGACCCAGGCTGGCTTAGTTTGATTGAGGTCAAACTAGTCTTGCCTTATTTAGATTTGCTTAGGGTACGCCGAGTCAATCAAGTTAGGTTAACTTAAGTTCAAATCAGGTTAAGCTGTGTTGATCCGAGATAAACCTCTTGGTTAAATCAAGTCTAAGTAATTCAAACTTGGAGTCTAAATTAATTTAGACTTGAATATCTTTTTAATTCAAAGTTGGATTAGAATGATTCTTGTTTAAACTTTGTGTGAGACTTAGGTTAAGCTCGAATTTGAGTCTCAAGTCAGATCGATCAGATTAAATCTGATTGGCCCAAGGAATGATTGACTTGGGTTAACCCGAGTTAGATTGGGTTGACCTGAATGTTTGGTTGATTTGAGTTAATCCGAATTAGGTCAGGTTGATTCGATGATTTCAGTTGATTTATGTCAACCCGAGTTAGGTCGGGTTATCTAAGTGATTCACTTAAATTGGGTTAGCCCAAGTTAGATTAGTTTGACCAAGGGGTTCATTTGAATTGTGTTAACCTGTGATTTAGTTGAATTGGGTTAACCTGAGTTAGGTCGGGTTGATATGATGGTTTAATTGATTTGGGTTAACCCGAGCTAGTTCGGTTTACCCTGTGTTTTAGTTGATTTTGGTTAATCCGAATTACGTCAGGTTGACCTGATGATTCAATTGAGTAAGGTTAACCTGAATTTGGTCTGGTTGACTCGGTGGTTCAATTGAATTGAGTTAACCCAACTTAGGTCGGGTTGACCTATTAATTGAGTTAATTTGGGTTAACCCGAGCTAGGTCGGATTGACCTGAAGATTTAATTGAGTTGTGTTAACCCAAATTTGGTGCGTTGACCCAGTGGTTCAATTAAATTGGGTTAACCAGAGTTAGGTTTGGTTAATCTGGTGATTTAGATGATTTGGGTTAATCTGAGTTAGGTTAATCTGAGTTTTTAGTAGTATGTATTTTTAATTTCAAAATCGTTAGGAAATTATAAACCACTATTAGAAACTTCTACTTAGGAAAACTACATGTTTAAAATTCTTCAAATTCCACTATCATCCGTTATACGTATCGGTGTGTTATTTTAGTTGGTGTGTATTTGCTTTGACAACCTCCACCATCGTAGAAGTCTTCCGAAATTTTTACTTTTCTTGTCATAAAAAAAAGAAAAATGTTTTGAAAAACTAAATTTGATTTCATTTTACTCCTGTATTTAAATTGTTATACTTGCATATTAGGATATTAAAAATTCCTGCAAGCATGATATGTCAGTTTTTTATTTTTCACCCATGTATCATTTCTTATGCTTAAAAGTTTTATCTTAATTAAAAATTTAAAGTTTGGGGGTATTTTAAAAACAAAGATTTTCAAAAACCTAAAATTTTATTTGTTTCTTAAGAATACTTAAAAATAAATCTTATTTTTGATTGAGAACAATTATGTACATGAAGTTATATCAGGGGAACAAAATTTTGAATATAGAAATGAATAAAAGAATTTAGTTAAATTTTATAGTAATCATGAAAAACCTAAAGTTAATTTTTTCTTAATGAAGAGGTGTTAAATAAAGTTAAACTATCTTTAGTAAGAAGTTTTGTATTTCTGGATAAATAGAATATTTGACTTTTATTCTTCAAAGTTTAAATTTCTTTTATATAAGAGTAATTTTCAGATACTATTATTATGATTTTTAAGTGAAAGATGTATATCTGATCTTTATTTTAAATGGAAGGATGGAATTGAAAATCATTAAAAGTCTATCCAGATATAGTAATCATTGCCATATAAAAAAAAGTAAAATATATAGTATATGAAAATGGAGGAGAAGCTTGAGGATTTAAGGGCCTAATCAAAAATTGGTTTCATACCTAAAGTTTAAGATATAAGTTCAGAGAAAATCTAAAGCTTAAAGTTGTAATATAGTAAGTAAAATTATTTTTCAAATAAAGATTTTTAAGTGAGAAAAATAAATGTTTGAATCCTATATTTTGAAAAATCTACAAATATTTCTGAAACAGATAGAGACTTATAATTATCATTTTCTTTTACTTAAAGAACTTTCTAAACTTTAAGTTGGTTTTAATTAATGAATTTTTTTCTAAATTGGACTATTCCATTTCTAGAACAAAATTTTGTTATCTTCCTAAGAAACTCATTACATAATTTGCATGCTAAAATGTTCTATGAGATTAATTGTCACTTGAGGACAAGTAACATTTTAAGTTTGGGGAATTTTGATACACCTAAAATATATAGAATTTTTATGCACATTTTTATACATATTTTTAATGATATTGCACTTTAATGGAAGATATTTTGTGTTTTTCTTGCAGGTATGATGAAAATGAATGATCATGATGAAAGGAGCAAAATTGGATCAAATTTAGAGCAAAAAAATGAAAAATAAAAAATTTGACACTAGGCCGGCACGGTTAAAAATTGAGATTCAAATGGATTTGGCACCAATTTCAAAGGGGATGGGATGCAACTCTTGGTGGTATTGTCCATAACTTCCTTTGGGCGGCAAGTTTGAATGAAGGGGTGCGTTCCTTGGTAGATACATCGAATCTGGACACATTTTGAAGAGACACCAAGACACCTTTTGGTTTACTATTTAAAGAGAGTCTTAGGAAAGATTTAAGGGAGGCAATTTATGGAGACTCTTCCACTGCATTTTGAAGAGTATTTCCATTGTTCTTCCACTGCATTTTAAAATTTTTTATTTAGAGTAGGAGTAGAGAGTAGAAAGGAGAAAAGGGTCGGAGTGAAGTATTCTTTTTCCCACTTCTTTTCTTTCTTTTAGATTAGTTTTTATTGAAGTCTGAAGTCTGTATTCTGAGTCAACGGAGTTGGGATACTTGCTCTGAGAAGTAGTTTAGCGAATAGTCAAAGATTCAGAGGAACTTCCTTGGAGAGGATTTTCAGATAAGTGTTTACTTTTATTTAGTTTATTAATACTTGTTTTCGTTTATTATTTTTCTTATCGTTGTTTTTAATTTCAAATCGATGTGTCTTTATATTTTCTCAATGCATTACGAGTAGTTTACTTTATCTTTTCTTTCTTAAATGGAGAAGTAATTAATTTGAAGAGAATTGTTGTGGAAAGTATAAGTGTTTAAAAGTTGGAAGAAGTTGTGAAGATTGATTCTAAAAACTTTGTTTACTTCTTAATTTGGTATGTTAAGTTGTAAAATTTCTTGAGATTATGTAAGATCCAATGCGGTATTGTCTCATAAAAGTTAGTAAGAATCACATGAAATTATATGGGTGAGAACTGTAGTCTATATAATTGAATGTAATTTTAGAATATATTTTTATAAAAGGGAGTAAAATTAGATGATTTTAGAGTGACAGGCTAAAACCCTCTAATTTGGTTTGAAGTTTTGAGTTTTGTTATGAGAAGTTAGCCTCACAGTGGTGGGAATCGAGGGAACTACTAGAGTGAGAGATCGTTATCTTCCTCGCCTAACCATGTTTAAAATAATATAAATTTCAAATTAACCTATGTTCTTTATAGAACCAAGTAAGGGTAAAGAACACATTTGCTTCTATCTGTCACTACAAAAATTTGAATACTTCCACAACAATACTTTAAGAGTTATTACTACTTCATGAAAGGAAAGAAAAAGATATTCTAGTTAATAGTTTTTTACATCCAGTGTTATTAGTTATTGTAATTTTAATTTCTTGCTTTGCATTTTTATTAAGAAAATTTCAAAAGACATCAACCTTCAAAATTTTTCAAAATTAAGACATACTTTTTCGAAAACAATTAAAGAAAGTAAAAAGATAATTTCTCTGATTCCTTTAAAGATTTCACATTTTCCCTGTGTGTTCGATATCTCGGGGCTTAATCAGAAAGTCTTATATTACTTGATAAACGATACGTATACCTGCGTAGTATCCCATATTATAAAATCATAATTTTCATATCTAAAATCATCAGCGCACTTATATCTGACGGTACCAAGTTTTTTGCACCGTTGGACTTATATCTATCGGGGATCAAGGTTCAATTGAATCGGTATGGTTGACTCGATGATTTCGTTGATTTGGGTCTAAGTTGAATTAGACCCAAAAGATCTTATGTTTGACTAAGTCCAGGTTAGACTGAACTTTGGCTAGGTCTAGGTTAGGCTAGGCCTAGAGAAAGTTCAGGTTGAACTAAGCCTAAGTTAGTTTAGACTTAGGGTTTAGGTTCAATTTAGCTTGAACCTAAAAATTTGACTAAGTCTAATGTTGGTTTAGACTTAGGGTATACGTTCAATGTCGGTTGAACTAAAAAAGTTGGCTATGTCTAATGTAGGCTAGACTTAGGGTTTAGGTTCAATGTAGGTTGAACCTAAAAGTTTGGTTAAGTCTAATGTAGGTTAGACTTAGGGTTTAGGTTCAATGTAGGTTGAACCTAAATAATTTGGCTAAGTCTAATGTAGGTTAGACTTAGGGTTTAGGTTCAATGTAGGTTGAACCTAAAAATGACTAAGTCTAATGTAGATTAGACTTAGGTTTCAGTTCAATGTAGGTTGCACCTAAAAATGTTGGCTAAGTCCAAAGTAGGTTAGACTTAGGGTTTATGTTTAATTTAGGTTGAACCAAAAAGGTGGCTAGGTATAATTTGGGATGGACCTATGGTTCATGGACTAAGCCTAAATTATATTAAACTTAGGCTTTAAGTTTTAAGTCTAATGTTTAGGTTTGGACCAAATACAAACTTAGGCTTAATCTTAGTTATGAACCTATTGGGTCTAGGCTTAAGTTAGGTTAAGCCTAGAAGGTCTAGGCTTAAGTTAGATTAAGCCTGAACCAGATTTAGGTTCAAATTAGGCTAAATCTAGGTCATAAAGGACATTGATATACCTAAAATATATAATATTTTTATGTACATTTTTATACATATTTTTGATGATATTGCACTTTAATAGAAGGTATTTATGTGTTTTTTATTCATGTACAATTAAATGGACCAAATATGTCAAAAGGAGTGAAAAGATCAAATTTGGAGTAAAAATGAAGATGTTAAAATGAACTGAGGCGCCTAAGCGCCCAGATCTGACGCCTAAGCGCCAGCATACATAGAAGGTCGTGCCTAAGTGCCAGAGACCCTGCGCTTAAGCGTCATACAGTTACTTTGCAATTTTAAAGAATTTTTTGTGAATTTTGAAGAGGGTTTTTAGGCTTCATTTGGTACAAATGTGGGTAACTAATCAAGGGTGCCAATAGACATTTAAATTTCACATGAAATGATGCATCTCTTAGGTAAATTCATTGAATATGGACACATTTTGAAGAGCCATCAATGCACATTTTAGGGAAAATATAAAAGAAGGACTTGAAGAGAAATAAAGGGGGTGTGTTGAGTTTTTTTAGTGAGAGGAAAGTTAGAGTTTGTAGAGAGTAGTTTAAGTAAGAAGTTGTAAGATTCTTACTTAGGGTTTCATCACACTGTTCTCCTTCTTAGTGAAAGAGAGGGTGAGTAGGGATTCCTAAGTAAAAATCTATTATGTAGAGAGATTTAAACCCTCTTGGGTTGGGCAACTAGTCTAAGGGAGGCTTGTAAGAGAAAGGAAGAGATTCAAAGGAACTACAAGAGTTTGGTGGAGAGGAGTTTGAGATAAGTTTTTATTTTTATACTTCATTTGGTTTTAATTGAGACTTCTTGTATTTTCTACATGGTTTATACTTTTAAAACTATTTGTGATTGTGTTTTCTCCATGGATTCTGAGTAGTATTCTTTATTTTGTTACTTAAATTGAAATGTAATTAAGTGTTGGATGAAAGTATTGATTTTTAATGTTAGAAGAAGTTGTGTTGATTCAATCCTTGCACTTCATTTACTTCTTGATTTGGCCAATCATGATGTTAACATTTGTTGGGAGAGCATAAAAGATCCTTGTAGATATTGTCTCAATCAACAATATGTAGGAACCACATATGATTGTATGGATGAGAAAGTAATTCATATATTTTTGTTCAAATAAACAGGAAAATATACTTTGATGGGTGTAGAATTAGAGACTTTAGGGTGACAGACTAAAGGCCCTAATTTGGTTTATTGTTTTAGGTTTTAATGAGAGAGTTAGCTCCCAGGTGGAGAGAAAGGAGGGAACTCCAGAGTGAGAGCTAGTATCTTCCCTACCTAACCTGTCTTTAGAACTTTTCAAATTTTAAACTAGCCAATGTTCTTTATAACATCTCTAGTAAGGGTAAAGAATAAAATTGCTCCTATTTGGCACAACACATTTTGATTACTTCCACAATAGAATTCCTTTACTTATTACTCATTCATGATAAGGAAAAAGATATTTTCATTTATACTTCTTTAAATCTTACAAAAATCTTGTTATAGTTAGATAATTGTTCGCTTTATTTTATAATTTAAGAAATTACTAAATAGAATCGTATTTTAAAACTTTTCTGTTATCTGAAACTGTTTAAGTAAGTGTCTTTTTCTAAATAGAATTTGTGATCTTAAAACCTTTTTATCTTTTAAATTTTAAATAATTTTTCTCTTGGGATCAATATTTCGGGGCTTATTAAAAAATCCTATTTTACTTAATAATGATACGTATACTTGCGTAGAATCCCTAAATTAAAATATCACTGTTGTATTCTTATTTACATCAGATTCAAGTTTTTAGCACTGTTGTAAAGAAGAATATTTTATATCAAAAATATAAGTTTAATTAGATTACAAAAAACATAAATTTTATTAGTTTTCATCATGAAGTAAAGAGAATCAGGATCAAGTTTTTGACTCCGTTGCCGGGAAAACAAAAGAAAAATCAAATTTTCTTTGGATTTGAATTTAAAAGATAAATTAAAAAGGATTTTTAGAGAAACAAAATTTTTATTTTTAGAAAGTCTAATTTAAACCTTGTCTGTTATCGTGTGTTTTATTTTATTTTTATTATTGTTTTTATTGTTGTGTTGTGTAATAATTTATGTGAAGTTCAAGTTCTGAAAGACTTGTGCCTCATGATTCTGAATTAGAAAGAACTATTAGAAAAATTAAAAAAAATTAAAATATAGAAAAAATTCAAAAATTTCAAGAAATGACAAATGAAATTAATCAAAATGCTTAAATTCATCTTGAATTAAGAGCTTTAAGATATTATGCAAACCCTACAGTGGATGAACTTCATTGTATTATTCAAAATCCTACTCTAGCTGCTAATTCTTTTGAACATAAACCTGCTATTATCCAAATGATATATAATAATCAGTTTGGGGATCACCAACTGAAGATCCAAATTTACATCTTGCCAATTTTCTAGAATTGTGTGCTATATTTAAATATGATGTATTTCTGATGATGCTATTAGGCTTAGGCTTTTTCCATTATCACTTAAGGATAAGGTTATGATATAGTTGAATTCTTTAGCACTTGAATCTATCAGAACTTAGGGTAATATAACACAAAAATTTCTTGCTAAATATTTTTCACCACAAAAAACTATGAAGCTTAGAAATGATATTACATCTTTTTGTCAGATTGAAGGGGAATATATTTATGAAGCTTGGGAATTATTTAAAGAACTCCTTAGAAAATGTCCACACTATGTTGTGCCAGATTAGTTAATTATTCAAACCTTTTATAATGGATTACTTGAATCTCTTAAATCTTTTATCGATGTCGTTGTTGGTGGTTCATTGATGTCTAAACCATTTCCTGAAGCTTATGCTTAATTGAAGAAATGATTACTAATAATTTTCAATGGCCTTCTGAAATAGTATATCCTAAAAAGGTAGCCAATATTCTTGATTTTTAAGCTTTTGCCATATTAGCAAATCAAATTGCTACAATTTCAAGGAAGATAAACCACTTTGGAATGAATTTTTCTCAACCAAATCCATTGATTAAAGAGAATTCATTAGGCCAAATGGTAGATTCTCAAACATCAATTGAGACTTTGAATGCTATTGATAATAAGTCAAAGAACCCATATTCGAATTACTAAAATCCAGGTTGGAAAAACCATCATAATTTTTACTGGAATAACAATTTGGGTGGTACTAATCAACAATGGGGAAGCAACCAAGTAAACCCATTAGGGAACTGGAACAACCAAGGCAATTGTAATTATAGACCTACCTATCCTCCAAGTTTCAAAAATAATCCACATTTTAAGGATAATAATTTTGTATATGGAAGAAGCAGTGTTGCAAATGGGAAATCAGTTACAAATTCAAGGAGCTTTTATAAGAAATATTGAGAATCTGTTGGAACAAACTGCAAATTCATTAAGTAATAGAATTTAAGGAACACTTCCTAAGAATATAGAAGTTAATCCTAATGATCAGAATAAAGAGCAAGTAAAGGCTATTCAACATAGAATTGGAAGAGAGTTGAAAAGCAGAGTTCAAAAAGCGAATGATGTAAAGAAAAAAGAAATTGAAAAATCTAAAGAGGAAGCTTCAGAAGATTTTGAGAGACTTATTTCTCCATATAAGATTGAATTAGAAAAACCACAACCACCTTCATTTCCTCAAAGAGTAAAACCGCAACCACCTTTATTTCCTAAAAGACTTCATCAACAAAAATTAAATAAGCAATTTTCAAAATTTATGGAAATCTTTAAGAAGCGTATAATTAACATTCCTTTTGTTAAAGCTTTTGAACAAATGCTAAGCTATGTGAAGTTTATGAATGATATTCGTAACGAAAAAAAAAATTTGAAGATAATGAAACTTTTGCACTTACTGAGGAGTGCAATGCTATAATTCAGAAAAAACTTCCTCAAAAGCTTGAAAAAAATATAAAAATATTTTGGAAGGTTTCTTATGACCAGAGGATCATAGAAAAAATACAAACTTTATTTAACTCATTAAAACTCACCCTAATTTTAATCACCTCACTAAACCTAAAGAAAATTAAATTGGACTGAATATAATTAGGAATGGCTTAATTTTTGTTCCCCACTGTGGGTTAAAGTCAAAGGAACTCCCATAAAAAAAATTTTAGTCATTTGAAGTTAATTTGATCACCTAATTTGATTTTCTAAGTTAAATAACATTTTTGCATTAAAATAATTATAATAATTAAAATATAAGTCAAAAAATTATGAAATTAATTTTTGGAGTTCCTTGTGACCCGGGAAGGTTTAAAAAAATAAATTGGTAATTAAAATAAACACTTCATTTTTAAGCATATTTTGATTTTTTTAAATAATTAAAGAAATTATTAAAAATAATTAAAAATCATAAAAATCACTAAAATACAAAAATGCACCAAATTGTCACATTTTGTCTCCTGATCACTTGGAAGTAATTAGAAAAATTTTCTTAATTTTTGAAGTAAAGATATTAATTTTAAATGGTTAATAATAATTTTTAAGCTTAAAAATGGATTTTCTTTAATTTCTCACTAAAATAATTCTAATAATTAAAATACAAATCATAAAAATATAAAATTTGTTTATCTAGACCCCCTCATCTTAGAAAGATTTATAAAAAATATAAAACTTAATTTTCAATATAAATAATATTTTATATTTAATTAATACTCCAAAAATTAAAATAATTATAATAGTTAAAAAATTCATAAAATCATGAAAGTTGGTTCAAGAGGTCTACTGGTCTATGTGAACCTCCAATAATTTTCTTAAAGATAAATATTTTGTTTTGATTAAGTTATTAAATTATATTGGAAAATTCTCATTTTTGTATGTAAATAATTATATAAGATAAATTAAAATAAAAAAATCACATTTTCTTCTCTGATGTTTTAATTGAGCCATGAGTGGGGTAACATAAAAATTTCAAAGTCATTTGAGTTATATTTAACAAATTATGAAGTGATAGGCCTCATAGGGGCAAAATTGTAGATTAAGAAATACAAGCTTTAATAAATGTTTAGGTCTAACCAAAGGGGAAATGGGCAATGAATGATTGTAATTAAAATATTTAGATGATTGAAATGCAAGGGATTTAAATGTTGGAAACTAGCCTCACCTTTGTCACAGAAAAGATAGATTTATAGCTTCTTTAATTATCTTAATTTAAAAGATGATGACTTTGGAAGTTAAAAATCTATCAATTTAATACCCCCTAGTAGGTGTTTAATGATAAATTTAATACTTTAATAAGAATCATAATCACATAAGTTAAATTTTTTCAAAATTGCAAATGTACTCATTAATTCTTAAGGGCTTGGTAGTAAGTGATGCGATGCGACTTTATATATGTTATAAAATACAAGAATTTGATACCACTTTTTAAAATATTTAATTCCTGGCAAATGACTTCAAAAACTTGATGTGCGAGGTTTACTTTTATTAATTTATATTTAGATTTTATAATAATAATTATAAAAGTCACACTTTTAAACGCATGTATACATATCGTTCAAGTAATACGAGGCTCTACAGAGAGTCCGGTTATCGATCCCACGAGGGATAGTGAATAAAAAGTAAGAAATGTAAGAAGTATTTTGGAATTTTCAAATTAAATGCGATTTATATATACTTTCTTATATATATATATATATATATATATATATATATATATATATTCAAATTTAATTTACTAACAATTTTTACTATAAGCAAGTAAGCAGTAAGCAGTAATCAGTAATAAAGTAAAGCAAGCAGTAATTAAAATTCAATGCAAGTATAAAAACGACTTTCTCCTTTTCTACTAATCCAAGATTTATAGAATAGTTATCTTTTGTAGGGAATTTAGATTATGGTATTGTGTCAAATAGAAGCATTTCTATTCTTTACCCTTTGGTCCAGGTGCAAAGAACATTGACTAATATATAGATCAGCTCACGATGTTTTATTAGTAGAATGGGTTAATCTAGGCTCACACTACTAGATGTCCAAGGGTGGCTATACTCGGCCCTACCAGTGACCCATTACCTTTCTATAAACCAAATTATTAGAATTTAGTCTGTCACTCTAAAAACTAATTAATTTTAGCCCAATAAATAATATCTTCCTATTTAGTTGCACTTAACCTTAAATAATCCCCGTATAGCCTGCGATTACTTAAGGATTCATGTGATATCTACTAGTTAAGAATTTATCTCCGGATAGCCTCAAAATTCTTCAACAGGTTTTAATAATTTAAATGGCCAATTTAAAAAGTAAACTAGATCAGGCATTAATATCATCACAATGTTTTAAAATATTTTAAGTTTAATTCTCATACAAAATTTAATTAATTTATTATCTTTTCATAGATGAAAGGAGAAAGATAACTAACTACTCAGAACACATTGAAATAACACAACAAAACATATTTATAAAAATTTGAACCAAAGTACAAATACTTATCTGAAGTGTTCCTTCATGTGATCCGCTGACTTCTACTGACTCCAAAGCAATGATGAAAGACTCCAACAGCAACAACACACAATAAATACTCAAAATAAACTCACTAGATACAAAGTAAAGTGGCACCTTAAGTATGGAAGAGACTAAATAAAACTAAAGAGGGGAGAGAAGATGCTAAAATGGGTTGGTGCCATTTTTTCTGTAGAATGGGCTTTTATTTATAGAGCTCTGAATTTGACCTGGGGTTGCTTAAGGCATCTCTTCAAAATTCATCCAAATTCAATGTATCTTATAGAAGGTTGCTTAAGGTTGCTTAAGGCGCCGAACTCCGTGACCAGGTCTTTCACACCTCTTCACTTTGGATCGCACCTCTTCGCGATCCAGACCGTTTCCTTGTGTCCAAATACATTATATCACATGTCCTATTTATTAGTAGTAACTTCCAGTCTTCTAGAAGCTCCAATAACCGCTTAACACCGTCAAAATAACTGCCCAAAGTCATCAAAAATATTAACAGCGTCTGTATCGAACTGGCGCTTAGGCGCCGGATTCTGACACCTAGGCGCCAGGCTAATAATTCCAATATTTTGCTCCATAAGCTCCATTTTTGCTCCTTTTTGCTCCCTTTTCCTTTTTTTTCTTTCTTGGACTGTATTTAATCATTTACATCCAAAAACATGAAAATACCTTTCATTAAAGCATAATATCCTTAAGAATTGAATCATAAATAAGGCATAAAAATGGGTATTTTTAGGTAGATCAAATTCCCCCAAACTTAAACGTTACTTGTTCTCAAGTAACCCTTTTAATTATATAAAATGATAACATTCATAATGAAGTTAAAATATTTAAGATTCCTTATAATTGTTGGTTTTATAAATGCTTTAGCAAATCATTAACCAAATTTCACTAATTAAGTTTAATTTTAGGAATTAAAGAACATTTAACTACCAAATCATAAGACTTCCAATTTTTAATTTATTTCAAGAATAATTGTAGTTCATCATATTAAAGTCACATAGAATATTTACAAGAAAAAAATTTTCATGAAATATTTTTCTAGTAAAATTATTTGTACATAGAAATTAAGTTAAAAATGTAATCAGTTTTCTTCCTATAAGATAATTCAAGTGAAGCCAATTTTTTATTAGTCATTTCCTCAAGCTTCTCCTCACTTTCTTTTCTTTCTTTTCTTTCTTTTCTTCTTTTTTTTTTTGGATTATTTTTCAATCCCCTTTTTTTCTTTTTTTTTATGTGAGGATTATTATTTTTGGATAGCCTGTTTAATGATTTTGAACTTCACTATCCTTGACTTATTTTCAAAAAAACTTATACATTCTTACTTAAAAAATATGACATTAATAATAATTTATAATTTTTCAAAACTTATTTCAATCTTTTCTTTTTCAAGCAATATTCTTGACTCCTTAGTATTTTAAAAATACAATTCTCTTTATTATAAATAGAAAAATTTTGATCTTATTATTCTTTAAGCTAAATAATTCTATTCTTAAAATCAATCAAAATTTTTGAAATTTTAGTTAAGTTTACTAAATTATTATAAATTCAAAAGTTTAGGTAATCTTAAATAGATTTTTCATTTTTTATGTTATGTTAATATATTTTTAAGGAAAATATTAGTTCTTTAAGGACAAATAATATTTAAATTTGATAATATTTTTCCTTCCCCTAAACTTCAGCTTTAGTATAAATATGAATCATAAAATTTTCTAAAGCATGAGAGAAAAAAAATAAACAGGAATTAATCTAAGTACAATAATGATGTTGTAAGGAAAAACTAACTTCTACTTCTACACATGCTTCAATATGAATAGAACAGAAATGATTAAGCATATATAGAAAAGTTTTGCATAGTAGGAGTTACTTTCTAAAAAAAATCTCTTCTTCTTCTTTTTTTTATTTCTTTATTTATTTTTAAACAAGCAAACATACTTACTATTCATGAACACTAAATAGTAGGCTAAAATAGAAATAAACTTTTATAAAATTCATTCACATTTCAGTCTTAAACACACATCAGATAATCTAAAAATAGTTTTAACATAAAAAATTCACATAAATACTAACAAACAACATCACATTAAACAGCACAAGAAACAAGAAATGCACTAAAAACAGAATCAACAATCTCCAGAGGTAAGTCAAGCTACTAATCACTGTCTGTAGCTTCATCATCGTCATCACCAAAAGAAAACTCAATATCATTTGGATCAACATATGGTGAAAATCTGGGACAAGTAGGGAACTGAACATCGTGCTCACCATTCCGAAATCTCACTAAAGACTCAGAATACTCAGCATCGTAATCACTCTTTCTTTGTGTATACTTAGAAAGATGATCAATATTCTTCTCTATAGTCTCTACTCTATAATTTGTTAAGAATAACTCATTCTGCTACTCTATAAACTGATCATGCATGGTTTCCCAAAAAGTAGATGGTGGCTTAACAGATGTAGATGGTCTAGAAGTAGAAGTTCTACCTGAAGTAGGTAATGAACCAGAAGGTGCAGTAGAACTCTTACTTCGAAGTCGATCATAGATGCTGATGCTCTCTCTTCCTATAGGCTTTGTCGACTTGAGCTTTTCCTCACAAAGTTCAGCAACTACTCCAGCACTTTGACATAGAGAATAGATCAGAGATGGAAAACCAAGACCAATAGAAGTGATAGAACGAGCAGTAGCCTCTACAGAATCATAAATAATGCTCCCTACATCAATAGGCTTCCTCTCTTGAATGCAGTAGTTGAGAATAACTCTATCTTTGGTAACCTCGCTCAGATGATTGGATGGAAGGAGACGAGCAGAAATAAAGTAGTGCCATGCCTTTGAAACACCATTAAGCTTAGAAGATGAAAAATTTACCCTTTTTTCCATTCCGAATCTTCCAAGCTCCAGTACTATCAGTCAGGTAGGCAATGATCATATCCAAATCTCTCTCAAATGGAGATAATCCAGAGTAATAACACTATGTTTGGCGACAGGCCATAGAAAATATTGATACATTCAGGAGTGAATCCTACTCCAACTCCTCGAACAAAAATCTCGTATTCTTCAGCATCCACGAAATTAGCATAAAACTCTCTAACAACCGGGATAACAACAACAGCAGTGAAATAGCAGAATCATTGTCAGTTGAGCACAACAATTGTCTCCTCAATTCTTCCTTCAAGATTATAAAAACTTCGCTCCGAGATAAATTTTTAAGTCGTAGCAAAATCAATGTATCGAATGTGTGCAGCAGCAGTGAAGAACTTGCTACGATCAAAATTTTCTCGTTCCTTTCCTCGCTTAGATTTAGGTGTCATCTAAACGTGAAAGAAAAACGCGAAATAAATTCAACGGATCTAGGAAAATAAACTAATTTACACTTTTCAAACTTGAAAGAGCTTAAAAAATTCATGGATTTAACCTTAAAAATCAAAATTTTTCTTAATAGGAGCAAAATCCATGGTGAAAATAAAAAATAATGAGTTTAGAATGTAGATCTGACCTTGGGATGAAGAAATCGGGTGATTTCAAGCTCAAAAACTTAGAAATCCGGCTTTAAATGGGATCTCTAGGTAGTTTTTCGCGAAAAACAGTGGAGAAGGAAGCTTAGGCGTCAAAAATGGCATCGGGGGTTAAAAAGATGAGATTTCAGGTTCAGGCCGAACCGGGGCTTAGGCGCCAAGTACTGGCGCCTAGGCGCTAGACTCGCCTTTCCAAAAATTCAATTTAAATTAAATATTTTCCACCAAATCTTATCAAATTTGACTCCTAATTACTCTTATGAGAGTATTAATCCAATTTATATCCTCCAAATATTTTCACAATCAATTTAAAATGATAGTATAGATCCACAAACATGTATCCAAATTCTTCAATTCCGATCTCTAATTTCCATTGCAAATTCAATAAATTTCAGTACAAGACTATATCAAGGTTCATAGTTTTATAAATAACACAAACAACAAAATACTTAAAGCAAACATTCAAATCCAATAAAACACATTGAACAATTAAGCAAACACATAAATTCGATATTCAACACAGTAACACAAGTCTCGATCACACCTAACACACATATACAATCTATTTAACACCGATCTTCAATTACCATCTCTTTCGCAATGAAGTTCGCTAGGACCGAAGGGATAGAATACCAACGCCCTTGGAAATTCCAAAGCTGTCTTTTCATCAATCCACTTGTTCTTCGCGTACATTTCTATTTGAGCGTCATGATAGGCAGCCATATGATCAGATTGAAGTTTGGTTTGCCATTTCAGGTGTTCATATTGGTGGTACATCTCATGGAGACGATTACCAATACTTTGAAGTTTCGCTTCAATCTTATCCAATCAACTAAATATTTTCTCCATACGAACAGCAATAAAACCATTAAAAAAAGGCTGAGGATCTTTAGGAGATTTGTCTCTTACCTCATTTCCATGATTTCCTCTATCCATTGCCTCCAAATCCTTTTTAACTCCTCCAAAATGGATTGCTCTAGTCGAAATTAATGTTTCTATGGGATTGGAGAGGAAGAATAGGCTATAAATAAAGAGATTTCGTGTGAAAAACTGAAGAATTTTGGTTTTTCCACAATCTGTAACCTTGGCGCTTAGGCGCCGGAATCTGGCGCCTAGGTGCTGGATCTTCGATACGCAGGCCATTCTGGCACTTAGGCGCCAACTTTTGGTGCCTAGGCGCCGGAACCTCGATCGACTTTGATTCGTTTATCGTCAAATTTCGCAAGTTTTAGTTGTAAAAATAGGTCTAATAAACGAGCATGATCAACACACAAATATAATTATGAAAAATTCAAATCATAAACAATCACAAATGAAGGTTAACTTGATCTCATTTTTACTCACATTTGACATGGAGTGGTCCAAGTCCAAATTCTGTATACTTCAAGAAAATGTTTAGCTTAAGCCAATACAGACTTGTTAGCCTTCTATTTCCAGAACTTATATACAAATTTTGTCAAAACCAAGGCATAACCTTATAACAATAATTTAACTCACACTAATAAATATGGGTTGCCTCTTACAAAGTGCTTGGTTTAACGTCGTCAGCCTGGCCTAATTAATTGAATTAATCAAATAGACTCAGCTCATAAGCCTCTTTGTAATTTAATTTCATTTCTCGTATATATGGCTTCAGTCTTAATCCATTAACTTTAAATACTTTTCCAGTTTTGGGATCTTTATTATCCATAGCGCCATAAGAGTATACTCTCTCAATTATAAATGGTTCCATCCATTTATATTTTAATTTTCTAAGAAAAAATTTTAAACGAGTATTAAATAATAATACTTCTTGTCCAAGCTCGAATATTTTCCTTGAAATTATTTTGTCATGCAATTTCTTCATCTTTCCATATAAATTCTTACATTTTCATAAGACTCATTCTTATTTCTTCCATTTCATTCAATTGTAATGATTGTTTTTCTCCTACAGTATTCAAACTATAATTGAACTCATTTATCGCCCAATAAGCTTTATGTTCAAATTCAATAGGTAAGTGACAATGTTTACCATAAATTAACTGATAAGCTGACATTCCGATAGGTGTCTTATAAGTTGTTCTATAAGCTCATAATGCAGAAGCAAGTCTATCAACCCAGTCAGTTCTTTTTGGATTAACAGTCTTTTCTAATATTCTTTTAATTTCTCTATTAAACACTTTAGTCATTTTTCTTGTTTGAGGATGATAAGCAGTACGCAATTCTATGTTTAATTCCAAATTTTTCCAGCAATGATTGAATTCTTATATTTCTGAAATGACTTCCCCCATCTGTGATAATTATTCTGGGCATTCCAAATCTTGTAAAAATCATCTTCTTTAAAAATTTCAAAACACTTTTGGAATCACAGTTAGGTAAAGCTACAGCTTCGATCCACTTTGAAACATAATCAACTACTAATAAAATATTAATTTTTCTAGATGATGGTACAAAAGGTCCCATAAAGTCTAAACCCCATACATCAAAAATTTCGATTTCCAATATAAAGTTTTGAGGCATTTTATCTTTTCTGGATATATTTCCCATTCTTTGACATCGATCACAAGCTTTCACATAATGTCCAACATCTTTAAATAAAGTAGGCCAAAAAAATCCATAATTTAAAATTTTAAATGCAGTTTTATCAACTCCAAAGTTTTCTCTAAATTCAGAATCGTGACATTTTTGAATAATTGCAAAAGTTTCTTCGTAAGGTACACATCTTCGAAACACATAATCTCTTCCTATTTTAAATAAATGGGGATCTTCCCAAATATATAATTTACAATCATTCTTGAATTTCTTAATGTATTTACTATTCATCCCATAAGGTAAAATATTGCTAACCAAGTAGTTAACTATATCTGCATACTAAGGCATTTGTAATCCTTGAATGACATATAATTGTTCATTCAGAAATTTCTCATTTATATTTTCTTCATAATTCTTCTCATTATTATTTTTTATTCTTGATAAATGATCAGCAATTTGGTTCTCAGTTCCTTTTCTGTTTACAATTTCAAAATCAAATTCTTGCAAAAGTAAAACCCATCTGATCAATCTAGGTTTAGCATCCTTTTTAGACATTAAATACTTAATGGCAAAATGATTAGTATGTACGATACATTTTGTTCCAAGAAGATATGATCTAAATTTATCAAAGGCATATACTATTGCTAAAAGCTCTTTTTCAGTAGTAATATAATTTATTTGAGTTTCATTAAGAGTTTTACTAGCATAGTATATAACTTTGAAATTTTTCTCATATTTTTGTCCTAATACAGCTTTGATTGCATAATCACTTGCATCACACATTAATTCAAAAGGTTTATTCCAATCAGGTGCAACAATGACCGGTGCAGTGATTAATTTTTCTTTTAAAATATTGAACGCATTCAGACAATCTTCATTAAATTCAATTTTAGCTTCTTTTTCCAATAACTGACAAAGAAGTTTAGCAATTTTAGAAAAATCATTTATATATCTCCTATAAAATCCAGCATGACCCAGAAAACTTCTCACATAAGTAACGGTAGTAGGTTGTTCAGTTCAATAATAATTTTCACTTTTGCCTAATCAACTTCCATTTCTATTTGTGAAACTTTATGTCCAAGTACGATGCCTTCTGTGACCATAAACTGACATTTTTCCCAGTTTAGAACTAAATTTGTTTCTTCACATCTCTTCGAAACTATCGTTATATTTTCTAAGCAAGATTCAAAAGAAGTTCCGAAAACTGAAAAATCGTCTATAAACACTTCAATTCCTTTATCAATCAAATTACAGAATATTGACATCATACATCTTTGAAAATTTGTAGGTGCATTGCATAAACCGAAAGCCATTCTTCCAAAGGCAAATGTTCCACAAGGACTTGTAAATGTTGTCTTTTCCAGATCCTCAGGAGCAACGGGTAATTGATGATAACCAAAATATCCATCCAGAAAACAGAAATATGAGTGTCCAGCTAGTTTATCCAGCATTTGATCCAAGGAAGGTAAAGGAAAATGATCCTTTCTAGTGGCGTTGTTTAATTTTTGATAGTCAATGCAAATACGTCATCTGATAACTTGTCTTGTTGCGATTAATTCATTTTTTTCATTAACAATGAAAGTTACTCCTCCTTTCTTCAAAACACAATGAATCGGACTCACCTGTTGGCTATCTAAAATAGAATAAATAATTCCAGCATCTAACCATTTCAAAATCTCTTTCTTGACAACATCTTTCATAATTGGGTTTAGTCTTCTTTTAGATTCAATAGTTCTTCCATTAAAATCCTATGCATACAGATTGAAGGGCTTATTCCTTTTATATCTGCAATAGTCCAACCAAAAGCTTTCTTATAATTCTTCAGAACTCTTAGTAATTTTTCTTCTTGATATTTTTTTAATTCTGAAGATATAAATACTGGTAAAGTTAATGAATTTCCAAGAAATGAATACTTTAAATGTGCAGGTAACATTTTTAATTCCAGTTCAGGGGCTCTTTCAATTGAGGGTAAAGTATATCATTTTTAGATGTGTCTAAAATTTCCCAATTTTCATGAATATAATGAGCTTCTTCAGATAAATTTTCTTCATTTAATGAATCATTATATAACATAGATTCTTTATCTTTATCATCAGAAATGACCTTACATTTTTCTTGATAATGCTTTTCAATTATATAATTAAAAATATCCATCCGATAGCATTTTTCTTTATCAGGATACCACATTGATTTCAGAACATTGAATGTTATCTCTTGATCATTAACTCTCATCATTAATTCTCTTTTTTGCACATCAATCATAGCTTTACCGGTAGCTAGAAAAGGTCTCCCTAAAATGATAGGTATTTCTTTATCTTCTTCCATATCTAGAACAATGAAATCCACAAAGAAGTTAAATCTATCTAACTTAACGAGAACATCCTCTATAACTCCTTTAGGATAAGTGATCGATCGATCAGCTAACTACAGAATTACAGTGGTAGGAGAAATCTCTCCTAATCTAACCTTCGAAAGATTGAAAATGGCATGAGATTAATACTAGCTCCTAAATCACATAAGGCTTTTCCACAAAATTTTTCTCCAATAGCACATGATATAGTGAAACTTCCATGATCTTTAAGTTTCTGAGGTAATTTCTTCTGAATTATTGCACTACATTCTTCACTTAATGCAACAGTTTCATAAGCTTCAAATTTTCTCTTCTTACTTAAAATATCTTTTATAAATTTTGCATAGCTTGGCATTTGCTTCAAAGCTTCAGCAAAAGGAATGTTGATGGTAAGTTTCTTAAAAATTTCAAAGAACTTAGAAAATTGATGGCCAAGCTTCTGTTGTTTAACTCTTTGAGGAAAAGGTGGTAGTGGTCTTTCAACTTCCACTTCAATAGGTACAATAGTCTAATCTTTACTTGGAGAAAGGGTATCTTTAGTTCTTTCAATCTCTTCAACTTCTTTCTCTTTTTTAATCTCATTCCGTGTTTTCTCTGTTAATTTCTTTCCACTTCTGAGTTGTACAGCTTTTTCTTGTTCATGTTCTTTTCCAAATTCTTTAAGATTAACTTCGACATTGCTAGGTAGTGTTCCTTGAGGTCTGTAATTAGTGAAATTAGCGATTTGACCCATCTGATTCTCAATATTACGAATAGCAAAGTTTTGACTTTGTAGCTGATTGCTTAGTTGGAAGATCAATTCTTCTACAGACAACTTTTTCTGCTGATTGTTATAACCAGGAGGATAAGTTGGTCTATAGTTTGAATTTCCTTGATTGTTCCAATTTGGATTAACTTGATGTCTATTAATCTAATTAAAATTAGGATGATTTTTCTAATAAGGATTATAGTAATTAGAACAAGGGTTATTAGTTTTACTAGCAATAGCTTGTAAAGTTTCCATTGTTTGAGAGTCATCAGAATTTGTAGAATTGTCATTACTTACAAACGATATATTAATAGCAAAATTATCTAATTTCTTAGATATCGCAGCCACTTATGAAGCTAAAATAGAAAAGGCTTCATTATCTTGAATGTTGGCCATTCTTTTAGGATTAACCCTTTTAGAAGGCCATTGAACATTATTATTAGCCATTTCTTCAATTAAGGTGTAGGCTTCTTCAAATGTCTTAGCTATTAAAGAACCACCCAGCATCAATAATAGATCTAAGTGATCTAATAAGTCCATTATAAAATGTTTGAATAATTAACCAATCTGGTAAAGCATGATGAGGACATTTTTGTAATAATTCTTTAAATCTTTCCCAAGCTTTATAAATTTTTTCTCCATCAAATTGTGTAAATGAAGTAATGTCATTTCTCAATTTAGCAGTTTTAGAAAGAGGAAAATATTTAGCAAGGAATTTTTGTGTCATATCTGCCCATGTTTTAATAGAACAAGTTACTAATGAATTAAGCCACATCTTTGCTTTATCTTTTAAGGAAAAAGGAAAGAGTCTAAGCCTAATAGCATCATTAGAAACATGATTATATTTGAAGGTAGCACAAAGTTCTAAAAAACTAGAAGATGTAAATTTGAATCCTCATTAGGTGTTCCTCCAAATTAATTATTTTGAATCATTTGAATAATAGAAGGTTTAAGCTCAAAAGAATTAGAATCTACAGCTGGAATTTGAATACTAACATAAAGTTCATCAGCTGTAGGGTTTGCATATTCCCTTAATGATTTATAATTATTTTGTTCATTAATTTCGATTGGATATTGATTATTGTTATGTAAGTTAGCCATTTCTTGAAGTTTTGAAATTTGTTTTCCTTTTTTAATTCTTTTAATTGTTTTTTCTAACTCAGAATCAAAAGGTAGTAATCCTTCAGATCCAAAACTACGCATAAAATTTAAAATATTTTAGTTTTGTTTTGTTGTTTTGCTTTTATATTTTTATTTATATTTTTATTTTAATTTTATTAATATTTTTTTTACTTTTTATTTATCTTATCCCCGGCAACGGCGCAAAAACCCGATGCGATGCGACTTTATATATGTTTTAAAATACAAGAATTTGATATCACTTTTTAGAATATTTAATTCCTAGCAAATGACTTCAAAATTTTGATGTGCGAGGTTTACTTTTATTAATTTATATTTATATTTTATAATAATTATTGTAAAATTCACAATTTTAAACACAAGTATATGTATTGTTCAAGTAATACAGGGCTCTAGTGGAGTCCTGGTTATCGATCCCACAGGAATAGTGAATAAAAAGTAAGAAATGTAAGAAACATTTTGGAATTTTCAAATTAAATTTTATTTATATATACTTTCTTATATATATATATATATATATATTCAAATTTAATTTACTAATAATTTTTACTATAAGCAAGTAAGCAGTAAGCAGTAATAAAGTAAAGTAAGCAGTAATTAAAATTCAATGCAAGTATAAAAACGACTTTCTCCTTTTCAACTAATTCAAGATTTATAGAATAATTATCTTTTGTAGTGAATTTATTTATGGTATTGTGCCAAATAGAAGCATTCCTATTCTTTACCCTTTGGCCCAAGTGCAAAGAAAATTGACTAATCTATAGATCGGCTCAGGATGCTTTATTAGTAGAATGGGTTAATCTAGGCTCACACTACTAGATGTCCAAAGGTGGCTATGGTCGGCCTACCAGTGACCCATTACCTTTCTATAAACCAAATTATTAAAATTTAGTCTGTCACTCTAAAAACTAATTAATTTTACGCCCAATAAATAATATCTTCCTATTTATTTGCACTTCAACTTAAATAATCTGCGTATAGCCTGCGATTACCTAAGGATTCATGTGATATCTACTAGTTAAGAATTTATCTCCGGATAGGTCTCAAAATTCTTCAACAGGTTTTAACAATTTCAATAGCCAATTTAAAAAGTAAACTAAGATCAGGTATTAATATCATCACAATGTTTTAAAATATTTTAAGTTTAATTCTCCTACAAAATTTAATTAATTTATTATATTTTCATAGATGAAAGGAGAAAGATAACTAACTACTCAGAACACATTGAAATAACACAACAAAACATATTTATAAAACTATGAACCAAAGTACAAATACTTATCTGATGTGTTCCTTCAAGTGATCCGCTGACTTTTACTGACTCCAAAGTAATGATGAAAGACTCCAACAGCAACAACACACAATAAATAATCAAAATAAACTCACTAGATACAAAGTAAAGTGGCACCCTATGTATGGAAGAGACTAAATAAAACTAAAGAGGGGAGAGAAGATGCTAAAATGGCTATGTGTTCTAAGAGGGGGGGTTGGTGCCATTTTTTTCTGTAGAATGGGCTCCTATTTATAGAGCTCTTAATTTGACCAGGGGTTGCTTAAGGCACCTCTTCAAAATTCATCTAAATTCATTGTATCTTCTAGAAGGTAACTGTCGCGCCTAGGCGTCGGGATCTGTCGCGCCTAGGCGGCGGGATCTGGCGCCTAGGCGCCGGACTCCGTGACTAAGTCTTTCACACCTCTTCACTTTGGATCGCACCTCTTTGCGATCCATACTGTTTCCTTATGTCAAAATACATTGTATCACATGTTCTATATATTAGGAGTAACTTTCAGTTTTCTAGAAGCTCCAATAACCGCTTAACACCATCAAAATAACTGCTCAAAGTCATCAAAAATCTTGACAGCGTCTGTATCAAACTAGCACTTAAGTGCCGGATTCTGGCGCCTAGGCGCCAGGCCAATAATTCCAATATTTTACTCAATAAGCTCCATTTTTGCTCCTTTTTGCTTCTTTTTGCTTCTTTTTCTTTCTTGGACTCTTTTTAATCATCTACATCCAAAAATATGAAAATACCTTTCATTAAAGCATAATATCCTTAAGAATTTAATCATAAATAAGGCATAAAAATGAGTATTTTTTAGGTAAATCAGTAAGCTAGGCCTAATCAAACTTGACTAATACATATTAGGAAAGATGATAAGATTAATTGTGAACATTTTTTAAAACTACAAGACCAAATTTAAAGTTAAATTAGATAAAATTCTTGATAAATCAATTAGCCCTATGGGCCTTTACTCACATAATTTATAAATAGAATTTCAAGTGATAATTACCCCACTCTTGGGGTGAGCAGAACATTTGTTCATTGAGCATAAGGGTATGATAAAGATGAGTCATCAAGCAATATAATAAGTTTGAATGAACTCGAGACTTTTCAAGAGATTGTGAGATGTTCAGGGCCCAGTCCCTCGACCTTTCTCATACTCTTTTGCATAACTTGAAGGACGATTAAACTCATTATGTCATGCTTGAGAATCATCTATACAATTAAATAAATAGGACCCACCAAGTTATAATAGAAGTCTTAGTAGGCTCATGATGAACTTATCTATAGGCTTTCTCAGTATTTCTTGCAAGCATGCTTCAATTCCGACAAAGTTACATAAATGCATTGCAAGGCTAACTTTCAGGTGAAGGAATAAGAAGAAATGTCAGGTACACTTTTATTTTATTACATCGCAATTTACTTTCATTTACTTTCTTGTATTATTTCTACCCATGAAATTGCATGACAAACAACAAAGTCACCCTAAATGCGAAAACCAAAATTTTTAGGATAGTCACAAAACCAAAACCAAAAATTAAAGTTAAAAATATATATATATAAATAGCACCGCTACAACAATCAAAATATGACACTCAAAATTTAGTCAAAAAAGAACAAAATCACAATTGTAACTAAATTAAAACGTCTCTTTCGATGATCGGGAATACCTCGGAGGAGGCAACCTACGGAAGCTAACGAGATTTCCCACGGTCTGACTGAAAGTACTGAATTCTTTTAGTTGAATTTGGTAAATTCATCTGGACTAAGTGAATTCGAAGAAAATAGTTGTGTCGAAACGAGGGAACCGTCGGATCCTAACTGGTACCGCCAAATCAACTTTAAAATTTCTCCTAATAAAACATTAAGACATCTCAATTTAAAAATTTCTAAAACATTCTACTTGTCTCAATCTCCTACACTTGACACTTCTAAAACTAAACCTGCTACTACGAGGAGCTTGGAGCATGCATAGTGGGTGGCATGATCATCTTCAACAACAAAGCTCCTTAGAATTAAACAATAAGCCATAGAACTTCGAGGTAGTTTGCCTAGTGCAACATAAATCCTCACTTTATCTCTTTAGGGCTTTGCACTTTGTGGAATATAAGCTTGGATTCGTCTTAGGATTCTGAGGTTATTATCGGGTATAACAAAAATCCTCCTATCTTCCAGGCTATTCACGTGATTATGTTGACCTCATTTTTGATGAGGTCTTCTCTCCTTCTTTTTAGTACTTAGGATCTAGCCTTAGCTTTTCCTTTGACTATCCTAGAGGATTAGAATTTGGACCCACCACTTAGAAATTCAAACCACTTCTTAACTCCCTGCAAACTTCACAAACTTGATTGTAGACCCCTAATCACCTAGAGGGTTGAAATTAAATGTGGAAGTTTAAAGGATGAGTTCCCATAGGGCTCTTTGGCCTTAGGACCGCCTACAGGTGGCCCAGTCGCAGTGAAGGGGCTGACTTACACACACACTATACCTATACACTACACTTTCACACACCTCTTAAAACCACACCCATACCCAATTTGACCTCCTAACTCATGAAGGTGATTCGCATGGATGGTCTTTAACCTCTAAGCCCTTGCGCAAGAGGTTAGGAACAACATAGTGGATGCCTCAAATGAGTCCCTTCATGGCTCATGTGGGCTTGATGTGGCTTCATGGCTCAACCAAAATGATTTCATTCCACTTACATTCACCCAAGCTTCAATTTTCCAAATTTTCAATTTTTTACCCCCGGGACCCTACACCCGCCTAGCCTACCCAAAACCCTTGAAATTACCCAAATCTTCCAAAATTTCCAAATTACCCAAAATTCTCCAAAATCAATCCTAAACATTGCCTCACCAATCAAATTGATCATCCATACCCAAAAATACCAAAAATTCCAAAAATACCTCCCAATACCCTCCAAATACCCAAAATACCCTTCTTAGCCAGAAAAACCAAAAATTCAGAAAATTTCCAGAAAATTTCAGAAAATCCCAAATATTCCCAATTTCATTTTGTTCAACTACACCATGGGCTAATTCTGTCAATATACCCCACTTTTATCAAAATCCCCAATTTGACCCATTTTAACCCAAAGTGAACCCAATGTCAAACCAAACCTACCCAATTGACTCAAATTATGGTCCAATTCAATTCTAAACTTCAATTCAACATCCCCAACACCAATCTAGACCAAATCCAAGTCCAATTTGATTGACATTTGAATCCAATTTCACTTTGGGCCTTAAAGCCCAATTTGAACCCATGACCCAAACTTAGCTCAAACTCACCCAATTCAACTCCAATTAACCCCAAATCTTTTCTAAACCTTCCTTAACATTCCCATAAACAAAACACTAACATGATTTGCCCAAAATTTAGACCCAAACCCCACTCAAATTCAACCCAAAGCTAAAAGGCCTAATTTTGACCTAAACCTAAACCTAGCCCAAATAGACCCAAACCTCAAAATCAAAACCCAACCAAAGCCAAAACCTCTTTGAAACACTCCCATAAACATTTCCCAACATTTATTTTACATCAATTTCAACCCTAGCCCAACATTGGCCCAAGTTAGCCCAATTTGACCTACATTGGCCCATTCACCAAAGAGGTCCAAATTCAACCCAAACCTTGCCCAAACACTTCAAATTTATTCCAAACCATTCATGGAACATCCCTAAACCAATTGTAACATTTGTTTGGCCCAATCCTTCACAAAATTCCCATCCATAAATTTTTTTTTTAAACCAAAAGCCCACCTTCTTAAACCTTCCTAAAAGCCCAAATTTCATGCTAAAGCCCATATGACAAATTCTTCTCATCATACCATTAATTAAAATCAATCCCTAAGTTTGAAAATTCATCATGAAGCCATTCCAAATTAAGCCCCATACAAATTCCCATCAAAATACCAAAGTTTTTTTTTAAATCCATTTCCATGAAATTGACTTAACTTTTCCCAAGTGAAAGATGAGCCATGAAGCCATGCATGAGCCACATGGGAGCCATGAGAGCCATGGAATCTACTTTCCACCTCACCATACCCAAGATGGCAAGAGGAGGAGACCCTTTCCATACTCTCTTAAGAGTTATTAACCACTTCCATGACTCCATTAAACCATGCTTAAACTTAATTGTACTTGGATTGTGACTTGACCGCACTAATCAAGCTGATCCAAATCACTTTCTCTTCAGCCTAAACCAAGCATTGGGTGGTGCACCTAGCCCAAATGGATGGGTTGACCAATTTGAGCCAAAATGAGCCCTCTCCCATTCCATTCTAATCCAAGCCTTTTACACATGGCATTTGCCAATCGCCTACACTAAACCCCGGCCACGACCCACTCGACCAAGATGGTGACCGAGTGCTCGGCCGGCCGACCACCGAGTCGCCGGAAAACACCATGGCCGAGACCTTGGGAGGAGCCAAACTTTGGAATTCCACCTTGTCGAGCCGCCCCATGCCCAATGGCCACCATAGCCTGTTCTTCCCATGCCCGGAGCAGGTCGATCCCGACCCTTGGCCATCCCCGCGAGGCTCTCCAGGCCACCTCTATTTAAACCCGACCCCTCACGGCCATAGAAGAGAGTTGCACAAACCTTGCCGAAACTGCGCCAAAATTGTTCCAAACCCTACTCCATACTTAGAGCAGTTGATCCCCGGTGTCGATTTGCCCTAATCCTCACCGACGGAATCCGATTTCTCAACCGAAATTTCACCCAAAACCAGGACACTTTGCCACAGTGAGCCAATCCTCAAATTGACTGGTCCTACACCTTCACTGGGCCAAGAGGAGAAGTTTCCCACTGAAAGCCCCATCTCTAGGCCACCCAGTTGCTCCAGCCTCCAAGCTTTGTGATCGGGCTTGGTCGAAATCATACCTAGGCAATTCACCGGACCGGAGACTTCATCTGGAGCTTGCTGGGATCCAATCGAAGGTGACACAACCCTTAGATTGAAGCCACACTTCTCTGAGCCAAGGTATGAGCTAACTCTTTATCCTGAGCTTCTGGAGATTCTTCATTTCAAATGCTTTACTTTCAATGCATGATCACCGTATAGATGTATTCGTCTCTTCAAGACGAATCCATAGAGCATAAGAACACAAAAATCCGTTGAGAAATGAGTGAGTTCTTAGGGTTTTAGTGTGGACGGTTCTCAGGCTAGGAGGCTTGGGGACGATGAACGGATGCCGTTCATTTAATACACGCGCGGACGGACGACTCAGATGGCGTCGGACGAGGAGATGATACATGAACCGCGGGCCGCGTGGCGCTGAGTCGGAAGTCGGCGCCGAATCAGGAGGCGACGCGTGTGCGTTCGGGGCTACCTAGGATGAGTCGGCGCCGCCGTTTTAAATAGAAAATTAGGGATTTTTCGATTTATTTAATTCCCGAAGTTTGAAAATTCATAACTTTGTGTAGAAAAATCCTAAAAATAAAATAAAAATACCCTCTTGCTCGAGTGAACGGAGGAGAACAATGTGGAAAAGAAATCATTTAATTTCATCCAGTATTTTATTTTTAATGATTTATTTACCCTCTGCATTGTTTTAATTCTCCATGCATATAGGAAATTCACCATGGCATGAGACCATAAGACTTTTGAAGCCTCTGAATTTGGGAACATTCCCTGAATTTTCCAAAGTCAGAGGCCATCCCTATGAGAAATTATTGATTTTTCAAATTCATGTTACTGTTTTGAGTATTTTAAATCCAATAATTAGCATGTTGTGAAATAAATTCTAGAAAAATTTGGTGATGTTTCTCATGACCAGAGGACCCTAGGAAAAATAGTTTTTGAATTAATTCACTTGGAATAACCCTAATTGGCTTAAACACCTTAAATAGGTTCTTAATTAATTAGAGCTAATCATACATCAAATTGGCTTGAAATCAATTCTCCACTGACCTTTAGGATCAGAGGAACCCACCATAAAAATTTGAAGCCAATTGGACTTGGTTAGCCCTATCAAATGGGTTGATTAAGCCATTTAGCCAATTTAAACTTTGAAAATTCATAACTTTCAAAATACTTTTTCAAAAATTCACCAAATTGGTTTTGGAGCCTCTCGATATTAGGGAATTTAAGAAAATTAAAATTTCAATTTTCTAAAAAAGTTGATCTTTTGCATTATTTTAATATTTTAATAATTAATAAAATAATAAAAATCACAAAAATAATAAAATTCACCAAAATGTCATATTTTGAATTTTAATCACATAGGAACAAACCCCATATTTTTCCTAGGTCTCTATGGTGAGTTATTAAACTTTAAAGCCCTAGGGTAATTTTAAAATAAAAAAAATGTATTTTCTAGCATTACCATTAAAATAATTCTAATAAATCAAAGAAAAATTAGAAAATTATAAAAATTGATTCTCTGATTTCCTTGATATCAGAAAGATTTTTGAAAAATATAAAATTCATTTTTCAAACTTTATTTTATTTTTAAATTAATTAATACTCCAAAATTCAAAATAATTATAATAAAAATAATATAATTCAAAAAATCACCAAACTTGGTCCAAGTGGTCCTCTGGTCATTAGGAATGTCCTATAATTTTCTTAAGGACAGAAACTTTCACTTGGTCATATTATTAAATTTTCCTTGGAAATCTCTATTTTCTACCAAAAATAATTACATAAATAAACTAAATACAGAAAAATCATATTTTCTCCTCTAATGTCTTCATTGACATATGAGTGAAGTCACATAAAAATTTCAAATTCATTTGAGCTCAATTTAGTGAGTTATGAAATTATTAAGCTTGAAGGGCAAAATGGTAATTAAAGTTTTAACCCTTAATTAAAACTTTAGGTTTAATAAAATGAAAGAGTAAAATATTTGATCTTAATCTGATTTGGATGTTTGAAACTTAGGTAATTAAAGGGTAGAAACCTATTAAACAATTAAAAAATAATTAAAATAAACCTTAATAAAACAATTAATTAAATTTGGAAGAATAATAAAATTGGAATTATTAAAATAGGGATGTTATTAGGAAGAAATTTGTTCTTTAATTTAAGAATCCCTAAATTAATCATCCCAATAATATTTAATTCCTAATTAAAATGATAATCCAAGTTTAAGATTTGAAATGCTAAAAGATTTAATCATTAAATTAAATTAAAGTTAAATTATTTAAAGCAAACTCTTTTAAAATAAAATATTAAATTAAAATTAAAAATTTAAATTAAATTAAATTAAATTAAACTAAAACACATTAAATTAAATTAAATTAAATCAAATTAAAAAATTAAATTAAATTAAATTAAATTAAATTAAATTAAATTAAATTAAATTAAATTAGATTAAATTAAATTAAATTAAATTAAATTAAAACTAAATCAAATTAAATTAAATCAAATTAAATAAAATTAAGCTGAAACATATCATATTAAATTAACTTAAAATTAAATTAAATTAAATTGAACCACGTTAAATTAAATTAAGTTAAATTAAATTAAATTGAATTAAATATAACATCACCTAAGACATGAAGAATTCAAAAATAAATCTAAAACAACTTGAACACTATTCCAAACTTAAATCCATTAACTAAAATTAAATCATAAACCACTTGAACATCCATTTGCCCTCGAAAGCTCGTGATGTCATAACTCCTAAATGGAGTGTTAAGTGAAGTGTTACTTCATTCATAAGATATTCAAATGTCCTAGTTCACTAAGCAAGACAACAAACTTGAACTCCCGGACGATTAATTACTTTGTATAATTAAATTCTCTTGGACTTAAAACAATCCTAGAAATATTGAAAAGATGTTTAAGATTCGTCTTAAGCACTTTCTCGAAATGATAGGATATTTATAAGAACAATTGAACTTAGTTGTTTTTTGATGAAGAAAATCGTCCCCAAACCAAAATACAAGAACCTTGACGTCATAGGAGATGACTAGCTATAGGATTAGGACCTTTGGTAGAAAACCATAACCCTTCCCTTAGCTTTACCTAGGAACTTACTTTAAATGCTTAAATATTCTAACTGTGTTTTAAGTGCAGCTTGGGATGACGGGAAGACCCTCCAGGTACGCTTTTATTTTATTGCAATTTACCTTATTGCAATTTATTTAATCGCATCGCACTTACTTTCCTTGCATGATAAACAACTGTTGCATGAAAACCCACACCTTTAGGGTAGTCTCTAAAACTGAAACCAAAACTAAATTAAAAGTCATTACAAGATAAAACTCACCGCCACAACATTTTAAAATATAAGACAACTCAAAATTTAATCACGAAACGAACAACAAAACTACAACTACAACTAAATTAAAACGTCTTGTTGGATGATCGGGAATACCTCGGATGATGTAACCTACGTGTTGCTAACGGGATTTCCCACGGTCTAAATGAAAGTGTGGAACTCATTCGGTTGAGTTTAGCAAATTCATACGGACTAAGTGAATCCGATAAAAATAACGATGCCGGAAGGATGGAACCGTGGGATCTTAACCGGTGTTGTTATAATCAACTTTAAGATTTGTTTAATTAAAATATTAAAAACACCTGGATTTTAAGATTTTCTCTAAACCGAACATTTTTCTCACCTCCTGATTTATGACTTCTAAAATTAAACCTCTGCAACAACAAGGAGCTCGGAGCATGGTGGGCAGCACGGCCATCGTCATCAGCAAAACCTGAGTCTACTTCAGCAAAACTTTCTTAGAATTAAATAACCAAACCATAGGACTTCGAGGTAGTTTGCCTAGTGCGACATAAATCCTCAACCTTTTTTTAGGCATTTGCATTGCAAATTAAGCCCTAATCGGTCTTAGAACTCCGAGGTAGTCGTTTGGTACGACATAAACCCTCATATCTTCAAGGCTATTTGTATGATTTTATTATACAAATATAAGTCCAAATTAACTAAAATTGACAAGATCGAAATATAAGATAATATTAGGACCTTCCTAAATTCAAGCCAAACAATAGGATAGTTGGGAAATTATCGAAGTTCGCTTCGAATCTGTGATTTCTCCTACCTTTCTTCCTTTAAATTCCTAAAACAAAATGTTCCAAACTTGATCCATTCCCTATTGAAATTCCAAAATTCAATCCCTTGAAAACTTAAACCTTGAAATTCTTGAGAGCAGAACTACTGATTATTATCGAGAGTTTTCTTAGGTGATTCCCGTCACTTAGGATGTAATTAACTATAGGGGCTTGCCCTTATAGGGAATTTTAAGAACCCACCCCCTGTTTAATGTTTTCATATTAAACAGGGGAATTTGTCGGCTTATAAAATTGGTTCGCAGACCAAACGGATGTCACAAATCTTCTAGTTTATTTAATCGAGCCCCATCATCAAAAAATGTGTCTATTCTTCGGGATAAATACATGGTTTGTGATGCGGTGCTCGTTTATATAAACTATTCGGGATGTGAGATCAGTTTGATTTCACATCTTAAAATTTTCAAATTTAAAATTATTTTCAAAATCAAATATTACTTTTCAAATTATTTATTTAAATTAAATTAAAATTCGCCGACAGATTAGTATCAGGTAATTGTAAGCCCTAAATAATTAAAATTGGCAGGATGAAACATCAAATAATTTTCTCAAATTGAAGCTAAGCAATAGGATAGTTTGGGAAATCATCATGATTCTTCTTGGAGCTGTGTTTTCCTCTACCCTCATCTTCCTTTGGACTCCTACAATGCATGTTCCAAAATTGAGCCACTTAACTATTAGATTTCCTATTACCACATCTTCTTGAAGATCCTACCTTTTGAAAGTCATGAAAATAATATTTTCTTATCTATATCAAGAGTTTTCTTAGTTGACCTCGGTTATCTAAGATGTAATTAACTATAGGGGCTTTCTTCTATAGGAAACTTAAAGACCTCATATTAATATAAACCCCATCTAA
Source organism: Papilionanthe hookeriana x Papilionanthe teres (assembly GCA_022702705.1). NCBI lineage: Eukaryota > Viridiplantae > Streptophyta > Magnoliopsida > Asparagales > Orchidaceae > Papilionanthe > Papilionanthe hookeriana x Papilionanthe teres. The sequence goes on from CM040426.1 coordinate 153,478,731, forward strand.
TTGCTTCGTATTAGGTAGGGGAAGTTGTCGGCCAGTAAAAATGGTTCACAGACCAAATGGATGTTATGAATTTTTTAGTTTATTTGATCAAGCCTCACCATGAAGTAATATATCTACTCTTTGAGATAGATATATGGCTTGTGGTGTAGTGCTCCATTTAAATTATTGTTTATATGAGATCAGTTTGATTTCATAATTTTAAATTAAAAATGATATTTTCTAAATTATATATAAATATATATATATATATATATATATATTAAATTAAATCTATTTTAAACCGGGTGTCGGGCTACTCTTCCTGGCGACCGACAACGTCTAAAAAATTTTAACAGCCGACAGAGACATGTCGGTTATATCTTGCCCAAGATTGAAATGAGTAAAATATACCAATGTGGGGAGGATAACTTAGCCTACATTAAGGCATATTACCCTAAACATGAAAACAAATTTATTAACCAGAGATTGTGAGAGAGAAAGTCCCCAACGGAGTCGCCAAACTCTTGATGGCTACCGAGATCGACTCGTCATTGGTCTTTATTTGGTCACTTTCTTGATTTGGTCATTGTTGTGGTTGAGGAATCTCTAATTTTTTTGTTGTTAAGTTGCCCTCTTCTCCAAATTATCCTCTATCTTAGATCATACCGATAAATCTAAGAGAGGAGAAATCAGAGGACTGGGTCATGCAATAAAAAAAACAAAAGAAATGTGTGGAAAGCCTTCATAAGGTGACATTTTTCTAGTGATGACTTAAAGCATAAATCCAACATGGAATCACTTTAGCATGCTTTGAAGGCACAACTACAAAAGAAACCTTATGAAAGCAAACTATAAGAGATTTCAGGTTGATGTACTTGTTCTAAGGTTCACATTCTTCTATAAGGACAATTTTTTATAATTAATTATATCTTAAGTAGTAAAATTACTTAAGAAAACTCCTGATTAAGGTTATAATTTTCTCTGAGAAATTTTAAGTGTTATTTTCAAGGAGAGGAATGTCAAAGTCCTATCATAGAGGTAGCAGATTCGTAAAGATTTTGAGCTTTCCTTAAGTTCATTCTGTTGTTCAATTGTGATCCATTCTTCGCTCGAGGTTTTAAGTAGCTCGAATAATAATCCCTATAAAACAAAGTTAGCACACCTTAATAACATATAAAGAAAATCTCGGATGATGCCTTCTTCTTTAACTTTGCTGCAAAATAAAGGTATCAGAAACTTTTTTTTTTATGTTTATTAAAATTTTAAGTTTTAAACAACTCAGTCAAAATGTCCATGGATCTGTCATCCTAGAATCGTTGGGTTCCCTGATCTAATTAGTCTGAGATATAATTAAACCTACTATGACTGGAAGATTCTTGTTAGCAACCACAGATTTTGTCGTCCAAGAGATCTTTGTAGACCTGAGCAGTTGGGTTAAAGTTGTATTTTGTGATCTTTTTTTATTTAAACTTTAATGTATTTTTCAAATTTTAGGGGTTAAAAATTTTAGGTTGCTTAAAACTTCTTGGATGATTAGATTTTTTGTTTTGTTATTTGTGAATGACCTAGTCAAGATCCCATGTTTCTGTCATCTCAGGGTTATTAAGGTTTGTGGTTTGATTAATTGCACATGACTGGAAGGAATTTTTTAGCAGCAATGGGTTGCCTCTCCAAAATACCTTCTTAAACTCAAACAAAATTGTATTTTTCTGGTTAAAGTTTAAGTTTTAATGTTTCTAGGGTAGGTTTTATGTCATTTAAGTTGATTTGGTATTTTAGCTTGAATTGTTCCTATCTGAGACTGTGTGTGCTTTTATTCTCATATGAGAAATCAAACTCTACTTAAGTTGCAGTCATATTTACTTAAGTTGATTCTGGTTACCTCAAGTTAAGTGGAACAAATCTGACCAAGTCATTATATAATCTGAGTTAACCTCGACGGGCTACTTTTCTCTCAGATTATCTTTAAACTTGTTTTAATCGACCAAAGTTTAAGAGGATGACCTAAGGTAACTTAGTATAATTAGGATCAAACTAGTCTTAGTTAGTTTAGATTGATTTAAGATAATTCAAGTTTAAACAAAGTTAGATTAAATTGCAAACAAACTAAGTTGGGTTGGAATGCTTCAAGTTAAACTCTCGGGTTAAAGCAAGTTTAAGTTAAATTAGACTGGGTGCAATCTAAGTAAATTTAAAATTGATTTAGCTCTTTAAGTCTAAGTTACGTTAGACTTAAATTAATCCTTGATTAAATTGTGGTTTAAGATTTAATTCAAGCTTAAGTTGAGTGTCAGGTCGAGTTAATTAGAATTTATTCCAATTACCTAGAAGAAAAGTTGTCTTTGGGTTAACCTAAGTTAGATCAGGTTATCCCAGAGGTTTAAGTTAATTTTGGTTAGCTTGAGTGAGATAGGGCTAACTTGAATATTGGGTTGACCAAACATAAGTTAGATTGATCTGTGATCTAGATGATTTGGGTTAACCTAAATTTGGTAGGGTTGGCCCAGTGATTCAAAACTTTAGTTGATTTGGGTTAACCTAAGTTATGTTGAGTGGACCTGTCGACATATTTTTAGGTTATGTATTGTATTTTGAAAATGGGTCGCCTAACGGAAGTTGTCGGCGAATTTTTAATTTAATTTAAATATACATATAATTTAGAAAGTAGTATTTGATTTTGAAAATAATTTTAAATTTGAAAGTTTTAAGATATGAAATCAAACCGATCTCACATCCCAAATAGTTTATATAAACGAGCACCGCACCACAAACCGTGTATTTATCCCAAGGAATAGACACACTGCTTGATGATGGGGCTCGATTAAATAAACTAGAAGATTTGTGACATTCGTTTGGTCTGCGAACCAATTTTATAAGCCGACAAGTTCCCCTGCTTAATATAAAGGAATTAAGCGGGGTTTATATTACCCAGGTTCTTAAAGTTCCCTACAAGGGCAAGCCCCTATAGTTAATTACATCTTAAATGACGGGAATCATTTAAGAAAACTCTCGATAATGATTAGTGGTTTTGCTCTCAAGAATTTCAAAGTTAAAGGTTTTCAAAGGATTGAATTTTGAAATTTCAATAGGGAATGTATCAAATTTGGAACAGTTGATTTCATGAGTTCAAAGGAAGAGTAGTAGGAGAAGTTGAGGATCCAAGAAGAATCTTGGCAACTTCCCAAACTATCCTATTGTTTGGCTTCAATTTAGGAATTTTATTTGATGTTGCAATCTTGTCAATTTTAATTAATTAGGACTTATATTTGTATGACATAATCATACAAATAGCCTCGAAGATGTGAGGGTTTATGTCGTACCGAACGACTACCTCGGAGTCCTAAGACCGGTTAGGGCTTAATTTGCATAACATAATTATGCAAATGCCTAACAAAAGGGGTTGAGGATTTATGTTGCACTAGGCAAACTACCTCGAAGTCCTATGGCTTGGTTATTTAATTCTAGGAATGTTTAGCTGATGTAGAGTTGCTTTGCTGACGAAGATGGCTGTGCTGCCCACTGTGCTCCAAGCTCCTTGTTGTTGCAGAGGTTTAGTTGTAGAAGGTGAAAATCAAGAGATGAGAAGAGTGTTTTGGTTTAGAAATCTTAAAATCCAAGTGTTTTTAATATTATAATTAAAACAAATCTTAAAGTTGGTTAACATAATCGATTAAGATCCCACGGTTCCGTCATCCCGGCACCGTTATTTTCATCGAATTCACTTAGTCCAGATGAATTTGCTAAACTCAACTGAATGAGTTCCACACTTTCATTTAGACCGTGGGAAATCCCGTTAGCAACACGTGGGTTACATCATCCGAGGTATTCTCGATCATTCAACGAGACGTTTTAATTTAGTTGCAATTGTAGTTTCGTTGTTCTGTTTGTGATTAAATTTTGAGTTGTTTTATATTTTGAAATGTTGTGGCGGTGATTTTTATCTTGTAATGACTTTTAATTTAGTTTTGGTTTCAATTCGGGGACTATCCTAAAGGTTTTGGTTTTCATGCAACGAGTTGTTTATCATGCAAGAAAAGTAAAGTACGAGTGCATGTAAGTAAATTGCAATTGCAATAAAATAAAAGCGTACCTGGAGGGTCTTCCCGTCATCCCAAGCTGCACTTAAAACACATGTTAAGGCATTTAAATATTTCAACAAGTACCTAGGTAAAGCTAAGGGAAATGTTTTGGTTGTCTACCAAAGTCCTAATCCTATAGCTAGTCATCTCCTATGACGTCTAGGTTCTTGTGTTTTGGTTTAAGGATAACTTTCTTCACCCAAGAACAATTAAATTCAGTTGTTCTTATAAACATCCTATCATATTGAGGAAGTGCTTAAGACGAGTCTTAAACATCTTTTCAATATCTCTAGGATTGTTTTAAGTACAAGAGAATTTAATTATACAAGTGAATTAATCATCCAGGAGTTTAAGTTTTGTTATCTTGCTCAGTGAACTAGGACATTTGAATATCCTATAAGTGAAGTAACACTTCACTTGATGCCTCATTTAAGAGTTATAATAATAAGAGCTTTAAAAGGGCAAATCAAATTATTAAACATTTTAATGATTTAAACTTAATGATTTAATTCTAATTTTGACTTAATTATAAAAAGTTAGTTTAAGTTTGGAATAGTGTTCAAGTTATTTTAGATTTAATTCTTAATGATTTCATTTAGGTTTGTTGTTAAATGATTTTAATTTAATTTAATTCAATTTAATTTTAATTCAATTTAATTTAATTTTAATTTAATTTATTTTAATTTAATTTAATTTAATTTGATTTGATTTAATTTTAATTTAATTTAATTTAATTTAATTTGATTTTAATTTGGATTATTATTTTAATTTGGATTATTATTTTAATTTTTTTAAGTAAGTAGTAAGTATTATTGAAGTGATTTATTTAGGGATTTTTAAATTAAAGAATAAATATCATCTTAAATAATATCCCAACTTTAATAATTCTAATTTCTATTATTCTCCCAAAATTTCAATTAATTAATTAATTAAAGTTTTATTTTAATTATTTTTGAAATGGTTATTAGGTTTCTACCCTCAATCATTTAAGTTTCAATCATCCAAAATCAGTTTAGAATCAAATATTTTACCCTCCCTTTTTTTAATTAATCCTAAAATTTTAATCAAAGGTTGAAATTTTTTAATTCCCATTTTGCCCTTCAAGCTTAATAATTCTATAACTCACTAAATTAAGCTCAAATGAACTTGAAATTTTTATGTAACCTCACTCACATGTCAATTAAGACATTAGAGGAGAAAATGTGATTTTTCTGTATTTAATTTATTTATGTAATTATTTTTAATGGAAAATAAGGGTTTTCGAGGAAAATTCAATAACATGACCAAGGAACTGTTTCTGTCCTTAAGAAAATTATGAGATATCCCTAATGACTAGAGGACCATTTGGACCAATTTTGGTGATTTTTTAATTATATTTTATTTATTAGAATTATTTTGATTTTTGGTGTATTAATTACTTTTAAAATAAAATTAAAGTTGAAAAATGGATTTTATATTTTTATTAAATCTCTCTGATCTCAAGGAGTCTATAGAAATAAATGTTATATTTTTTTGATTTTTCTTTGATTTATTAGAATTATTTTAGTGAAAAGGTTGAAAAATGCATTTTTTTAATATTAAAAAATACATTAAGCCTTTAAAATTCAATATCTTATCCTAGGGACTTAAGAAAAATATTTGGTTTGTTCCTAAGTAATTAGAATTCAAAATGTGACATTTTGGTGATTTAGGGTTTTAATATTTTTATGATTTTTATTATTTTTTAATTATTAAAAATATTAAAATAATGATAAAAATCAAGTTTTTTAGAAAATTACAATTTTAATTTTTCTAAGTTCCTCTAATATCAGAGAAGCTCCAAAACCATTTTTGTGAATTTTTGAAAAGATTTTTGTGAGTTATGAATTTTTAAAGTTTAATTTTACCCATTTTGCTTAAGAGGCTTAATCAACCCATTTGGTGGGGTTAATCAAGTCCAATTGATTTCAAATTTTTATGAGATGTTCCTCTAATCCCAAAGATTAGTGGAGAATTTTTTTTAAGTTAATTTGATGTGTAGTTAACCCTAATCAATTAAAATTCAATTTTGGGTATTTAGACCAATTAGGGTTATTCCAAGTGAATTAACTCAAAACTTATTTTTCCTAGGTTCCTCTGGTCATAAGAAACATCACCAAATTTTCATAGAATTTATTTCTCAATATGCTAATTATTGGAATTAAAATATTCAAAACAGTAACATGCAATTGAAAAATCAATAACTTCTCATAGGGATGAACTCTGACCTTAGAAAATTCAGGGAATGTTCCAAAGTTCAGAGGCTTTAAAAGCCCTATAGTCTCATGCCATGGTGAATTGTCTATGAAAATGAAGAATTAAAACAATGCAGAGAGTAAATAAATCATTAAAAATAAAATACTCAATGAAATTACTTGATTTCTTTTCCACATTATTCTCCTCTATTCACTGAGCAAGAAAGTATTTTTATTTTATTTTTAGGATTTTTCTACACAAAGTTATGGATTTTCTAAGTTCTGGGTATTTAATAAATAAGAAAAATCCCTATTTATCTACTTATCCACGCGGGGCCACGCAATCCTCGACAGCTCTGAACACCCACGCGGCGCATTCCTATTCGACGCCGCCATCCGACTCAGTGCTCTAGGGGCCCACAGTTCATGTACCATTGTGCTGTCCGGCTCGATCTCGATCGTCCGCTCGATACACGCTCGATTCGACGGCTCCTGGTCATCGTCTACGACTGGTGTGCACCCATGACCGTCCACACTAAAACCTTAAGATCTCACTCGATTCTCAACGGATTTTTGTGTTCTTATGCTCTATGGATTCGTCTTGAAGAGACGATTACATCCATATGGTAAACATGCATTGAAATCGATTCATATCAAATGGAGAATCTCCAGAAGCTCGGAAAGAAGAGAGTTCATACCTTTGCTTTGAGAAGTGAAGCTTCGATCTGAGAGTTGTGTCACGTTCTATTGGGTCAAAGCAAGCTCCAGATGAAGTCCCTTGGCCTGGTGAATTGCCTAGGTACAAAAGTGACCACAGACCGATCACAAAGCTTGGAGGTCGGAAGCAATGGCTGGCCCAGTGAAGGGGCTTTTACTGGGAAACTTCTCCTCTTGGTCCGGTGAAGGTGTAGAGTCAATTAATTTGAGGATTGACTCACTGTGGTGAAGTGTCCTGGTTTTGGGCTTGAATTTCAACTCTGAAATTGAGCTCACAGAGAGGAAATGGCAGGGGGATTTTAGAGGGGATCAAGTGCTCTAGGTGTGGGGGAGAGTTTGGAGTGATTTTGGCAGAGTTTCCTCAAGGTTTTTGTTCAGCCTCCTCCATGGCCGAGAGAGGTGGTGTTTAAATAGGAGAGGCTGGAGGGTCTCCCAGTGGGGTTTGAAGGCTTGGATCAGCTGCTCAGGGGAAGAGAAGAACAGACATGGTGGCCATTGGGCATGGGGCAGCTCAGCAGGGGAGAATTTCAACGTTAGGCTCAAATGGTGCTTTCGGGTGTGGTGTTTTCCGGTGATCCAGGCGGCTGGCCGTGCAGCATGGGTCACCCTCGGGTTCGGGTGAGTCGTGGCTGGGGTTTTGTGTATTCAATTGGCAGTTGCCAAGTGTAAAGTGGTTGGATCAAAATGGAATGGGGGCATCGCTACTTTTGGCTCAATTTGGTCAATTCATGCATTTGGGTTGGGTTCACCTTCCCATGACTTGGTTTTAGGCTGGGGGAATGAGTTGGGTTAGCAGGTCAAAGGTGGTGAGGTCCCTTTCTTAAGAATATTTAAATTAGATTTGGGTTTAAGGGAGACATGATTAAGGCTAATGACTTTTAGGAATTATGGAAAGAGCCTCCCTCCTTTCCTATCTTGGGTATGGTGAAGTACCCAAAGCCCTCATGGCTCCCATGTGGCTCATGCATGGCTTCATGGCTCACCTTTGGCTTAGAAGAAGCTAAGTCAACTTTCATGGAAGAGGTTTTTAGGAATTTTGGTAATTTAGGGGTGATTTGATAGGATTTGGCATATGGCTTAATTTAGAAAAAATTGATGGCTCAATTAGAACTTAGGGATGATTTTAATTAAGGGTATGATGAGAAGAATTTATCATATGGGCTTTAGCATGAAGTTTGGGCTTTTGGAATCATTTTGGATTGGGCTTTTTAGGAAGGCCTAAGGAAGTGGGCTTTAGGTTTTAAAATAAATTTATGGATGGGAATTTTGTAAAAGTTTGGGCCAAATAATTGTTAGGTTTGGTTTAGAGATGTGTCATGAGTAATTTGAAATAAATTTGAGGTGGTTTGGGTTTGAATTGGGTTGGATTTGGGCTTCTTTGGTAAAGGGGCCAATATAGGTCAAATTGGGCTAATTTGGGCCAATGTTCGGCTAGGGTTGAAATTGATGTAAAATTAATGTTGGGAAATGTTTATGGGGGTATTACAAAGAGTTTTCAACTTTGGTTTGGCTTTAATTTTGGGATTTGGGCCCATTTGGGTTAGGTTTGGGTTTAGGTCAAAAGTGGGAATTTTGGCTTTGGGTTGGATTTCGGTGGAGTTTAGGTTCAAATTTTGGGCAAATCATGTTATTATTTTGTTTGTTGGGATGTTAGGGAAAGTTTAGAAAAGGTTTGGGGTCAATTGGAGTTAAATTGGGTTAGTTTGAGCTAAGTTTGGGTCATGGGTCCAAATTGGGCTTTAAGGTCAAAAGTGAAATTGGATTCAAATGTCAATCCAATTTGGCTTGGATTTGGTCTAAATTGACATTAGGAATATTTAATTGAAGTTTAGAATTGTATTGGACCAAAATTGGGGTCAATTGGGTTGATTTGGTTTGACATTGGGTTCACTTTAGGTTAAAAATGGGTCAAATTGGGGGTTTTGGTAAAAGTGGGGTAAATTGGAAAAATTGGCCCATGGTGTAGTTGAACAAAATGAAATTGAAAATATTTGGGATTTTTTGGAATTTTCTAGGAATTTTTGGAATTTGTAAAAGTTTGGCCAAAAGTGTATTTTTAGTTTATTTGGAGTGTATTGGGGGGTATTTTTTGGAAATTTTGGTGTATTTGGCTATGGATGATCAATTTGAGTGGTGTGGAAATGTTTGGGATTGGGTTTGAGGAATTTTGGGTGATTTGGAGATTTTGGAAAATTTGGGCAATTTCAAGGGCTTTTGGTAGGTTTGATGGGTGTATGGTCCCCGGGGCCAAAAATTGAAATTTTGGAAGAATGAAGATTGATCAAATGTGAGTGAAATGGAATCACTTTGATTGAGCCATGAAGCCATGTTAAGCCCATATGAGCCATGAGAGGACTCATTGGATGTATTCACTATGTTGTTCCTAACCCTCTTAGCTAGGGGCTTAGGGGTTAAGGTCCATCCATATGAATTACCTACATGAGTCAGGGAGTCAAGTTGGGTATAGTTGTGGTTTTAGGATTTGGATTGTGTGTGTGAGATTGTAGTGTGTGAGTGTAGTGAGTGTGTAAGTCGACCCTCACCGGACCGGGCCACCTGGGGTAGTCTAAGGCCGAAGAGTCCTATAGGGAACTCATCCTTTAAACCTCCACATTTGATCTCAACCCTCTAGGTGATTAGGGGTCTACAATCAAGTTGTGGGGTTTGCAGGGAGACAAGAAGTGGTTTAAATTTCTAAGGGATGGGTACCAATTCTAGTCCTCTAAGATAGTCAAAGGAAAAGCCTAAGGCTAGATCCTAAACACTAAAGAGGAAGAGAAGACCTCATCAAAAATGAGGTCAACAAATGGACCCCCAATAGGTGTGGTGTGCTGACGGAGCACACCGCGCGTATTGGCGTTGACTGAAGAGATCAACAAAACCAACACAGATTCCTAAATGATAAACTTGGGACAAAGTAGAAGAACTTCCGCTGGGGAGTATCGGGTATATCTCCAAGACTGGAGGTTCCTGAACTCTCGCTGGGCAATGGAAAAGGAGGTGAACTCCAAATCATATGATCTGAGGAATTTGATTTAGATTTCATTTCATTTTTAAATTTCAAGTTTTGATGTGTGAGTTTAGATTTTAGCTTGAGTTTTAATTTAGATTGAAGTTTGGTTTAAAATCAATTTGAGGAAATTTTGAATTTGAAATTTAGATTTGAAATGATAATCGAAACCTAGGTTTCAACCTCAGGATTGCGAAGAGAACTGGAATTTAGGTACCAGCCTCGGAGTGAGAATCAGAGTTTAAGTATCAACAGAAAAAAAGGATGAGAATCAGAATTTAGGTACTGATCTCGAGAGAGTGAGATTTGCAATTTAAGTATCAAACCTGAAAGAGAATCGAAATTTAGGTATCGATCTCGGATGAGAGTCGGAATTTAGGTACCGACCTCGAAGGAAGAGAACCGGAATTTAGGTACCGATCTCGGAAGTTTAGAATTGAAATTTAGGTATCAATTCGAAAGAGAATCGAAATTTAGGTATCGATCTCGAAAGGAGAGTCGGAATTTAGGTACCGACCTCGAAATGAGAACTGGAATTTAGGTACCAGTCTCGGAAGCTTAGAATTGAAAGTTAGGTATCAATTCGAAAGAGAATCGAAATTTAGGTATCGATCTCGAAAGGAGAGTCGGAATTTAGGTACCAGTCTCGGAAGTTTAGAATTGAAATTTAGGTATCAATTCGGAAGAGAATCGAAATTTAGGTATCGATCTTGAAAGGAGAGTCGGAATTTAAGTACCGACCTCGAAATGAGAACTGGAATTTAGGTACCAGTCTCGGAAGTTTAGAATTGAAATTTTGGTATCAATTCGAAAGATAATCGAAATTTAGGTATCGATCTCGAAAGGAGAGTCGGAATTTAGGTACCGACCTCGAAATGAGAACTGGAATTTAGGTACTAGTCTCGGAAGTTGTAATGTATGAAGAAGGACCCAGTCTCATGCCATCAGAACCAAACCGAACCAAGTTCGTGGCTCCGTGTCAATAGACCTAGTCAATCGCCATACAAGAGGGAAAGGAGATCACAGAAAATCAAAAGGGTCTCGATGTGACGAAAAAGGTGTAGGATTTTTGAAATTTGAAGTTGAGTTTTCCGTGAGGAAGAACCATCCCGAAAGAGGGGTTCAAAGTAGTTTGAAGTAGATTGTGATCTGAGGAAGAATCGAAGGATTTGAAAGAGATAGATTGAGATTGTAATTCCATTTGAGATTCATTTTTCATTTTGTTTGTCCTTTAATGATCCAATTTTATTTTTGTTGTTTATTTGATGTTCACGTGAATTTTATTTGGTGTTCATGTGGATTTGAAGTTCTCTTGAATATTTGGATTTCTAAGAAAGGTTCTTATTTAGTTATCTTTTCTTTTATGTTCTTTGTTCAAAGTTCATTTAACTCTAATGGCGTTTCCCAGTCAATTTGCACAAAAAGAGGTGAAGGCAAAATGTGACATGGTCACTTTCATTCCAATCTTGTTGAAGATACATCATATAACTCGATCTGAAATATTTCTCATACAATCCATGACTCAAAACGGACTATGTATGATTCCTGTTGATCCATCCAAAAAGTATCACGTTAAAAATCCATGTCCGAATAATGAGATACACGGTCGATAACATCACCTTCCAAGCCATTCTTGGCGGGAATGCCGCATGGATGTGCATTGGAGGTGTGCTTATTTCCCGTGTAACTCACGACTCGTAGGGTCGGAGACTCTCCGATCTCGGATCCGGTCGGAAGTGGTAAGGCGCCTTTCTATCGTCCATCCATCTAAAAGTGACGGAGATCCGCTCCATCGGTACTCCCGTATACAATGTTTTGCGATGTCCGCTCTATTTCCTTGTAATATCATGACGGAACCTACCGAAGTGGTATCTCCACCGGCCCTCGGAATTTACACGGGCCTGCTATCCGGAGGTCGGATCCGAACATGATATTGCATTGGTTGACGAACGAAGCCGTGCGAAAGGTCCGACAAAGTCATGGTGGTCTATGTGTGGAGGTATGCGGTCGCCCTTCGATAAATGTCGATGATGCAACCGTTGGGTGTGCGGTCTGTCGGCGTACCCTCCACGTTATCATTCTTTTCACCATTCTTTTAATTATCCTCGGCATTGGATCCACCTCACCGTGACGGAGTATCCACAGTGGATTTCCTTTTACGTCCTCTGCGAAGTTATAACAACATCCGCATTGTATTGTGACTCTTCCTTTCCACGGTATCCATTTCGGGGTTCCGAATAAGTCTTTTCTCTCGGAAGGCCTCGCTCGACCCATTTTCCGAAGTTCTAAGATGCAATCCACAATTTTCCGTTGCTCGTACTGCGAGAATACACCTGTGTGTAACTCGAGGCCTTCCAAAATGTTGATTCTTTTGCCTCTAATCCTTTCAAAGTATTCTAAAGTCTTCTTCTCAACATTTTGCATTCTTTCTAGTTCATATTCTGGGATGATCTGCAAGTGACGAGGCCTAGTAACATATTGCGGGATGTATGGCTCAATCCCGTCACGTTCTCCTGCATACCTTGGCTCCTCGGGGATTGTCTCTGTCGGGACATCCTCCGGGGTTGCTTCCGCAACAAGGTTCTTCAGATATGGTATCTCTGTCCGGCGTCGAGGCACTGATTCTATTTCTGATCTTCTTAGAGTTCCCCTTATCTTTTCTGTTGTTCTCGGAGCTTGTTCCCTCTTTTCAGGTTCCTGATGAACCGGTATCTTCGAAATGTGTGTCGGCGAAGGTGGTTGTTTCCTCGTGTTGATCCGCTGCTAGTTTAGTCGACATCTTGCGGATACGGCGATTCTTATTCCTTCTTTGAGTAGCGGTGAGAGTAGCTCTCCTTACCCCTTGAACTTCGCTTGTGCGGCGCCGATAAGCTCGCCCTCTGCCGTGGCAACTACAGACTTGATTTTCTTGCTTTCCTCAGTGTTTGTCTTTCTTTTCTTGTTGCTGGATTGGTGGCTTGGGCCACCCATCTTCATCACTGTCTGGCTATGAAGCTCTTCTCGGTCCACTGGGACCCAATCATTTTCTTCATACTGTAGGTCTGGCCGGTGCGAAGTCGAATCAATTTCTATCATCGCTCTATCCTTCACCCTCTTTTCATCGAGTGCGAGACTCACGCCATTTTTAAAGTTTAGGACCAACCGCCCGTTCGACATTTCCCTGCGAAGAAGACAAGAAAAGGATCAGGGGCTGTACTAAGAACAAGAACATTAAGAAAATATTTATCACTCAAGATTCTTATTCTCTTATTTTAATTTTAATTTTTAAGGAAAGTAGGAAAAGATGAAGAAAGATCACGAACAATATTTGATTTGAAAGGAATGGTAAAACTTTATTATTATGATTTCACATATTTCATTTTTAGCACATATTTTTTTTAATGATTTTTTCTTTTTTTATCCATTTTTATGTTTTTTGGGTTCGGACCCAGTCACAAAGTGATTGCTTCACCCGTGTTTCTAGGGATAAGACTCTATTTTAGAGGCCACCCTTCGAAACATCAGGTTGCGTAGTACTTCTTCAAATACCGTCCATTGATTGGAAGCATTTGTCGTTCTCCTTGGCAATTCACAAGTTGGTAGGAGCCTCCTGAGTAGACTGCCTCGACCACAAATGGCCCTTCCCAAGTCGGTTCAAATTTGCCTCCTATCTTGCGATGTGCAAGAATAGGTCTTCGAGAACAAGAACTAAGTCACCAACTTTGAAAGTTCTTGGGCGGACTCGGCTTATCATGGGCTCGGATCATCTTAGCTTGGTACGGTTCCAAATTTTGTTGCGGCTGCAAGTCTTTTCCCTTCCAAGCTTTCCAGTTCTTCCGGTCGTAATCCGGCATTTTCTTCTATAGTAATTTTATTTGCAACCGCAATCCCGAGTGATGGAAGCTTGGACCTCCAAAGGTAAAACGGCCTCGGACCCGTACACTAAAGTGTAAGGCGTAGGCCGAGTAGAGTCCCGAAAGTTGTCCTGTAGGCCCATAAGGCTTCTAACAACTTCTCGTGCCAATTTTTCTTGTTGTCATCCAAGGTTTTCTTTAAAATCTGAATGAGAGTTTTATTAAAAGCCTCGGCCAAGCCGTTTGCTCTTGGGTAGTAGATCGTTGAGTATCGCCAATCGATCCCGTGTCTTCTGACAAAATTGTTGATCTTTGTACTTTTGAATGCAGACCCATTATCTGAAATGATTCTGCGAGGTACTCCGAAACGGTATACAACTTGATTTTTGAAAAACTGTAGCACGTGGTGTGCCTTTACTTCTCTGAGTGGAACTGCTTCTGCCCATTTAGAAAAGTAGTCCGTAGTCGCAAGGATGAAGCGATTTCCTCTTGAAGAAGGCGGTTCTATCGGACCCACTATATTCGTGCCCCAACACTCGAATGGCCACGACGCAAATGTCGGATGTAGCACATTTGGAGGTTGGTGTAGAACCACTCCGTGCACTTGGCACTTGTGACAGCTCTTGGCGACTTTCATACAGTCGGTCATCATTGAGGGCCAGTAGTACCATAGTCTTTTAATTTTCATTTTCATTTTCGGACCCGACTGATGAGCGCCACAAAGTCCTGAATGCACTTCTTTGACAATTTCACGAGCCTCGGACCCGTTCAAGCATCTTAACCACATCTGATCAAAAGACCTTCTGTATAATGTATTGTTTATTAATGCATAAGACAGAGTTCTTTTCTTGATTTGATGGGCTAATGACTTATCGTCCGATAATTTACCTGTTTGCAGGTAGTCTGTTAGTGGTTGATGCCAATCTCCTGTGTTTTCTGTCACTGCTGCAACTGATTCCTCTGCTTTTTCTGTTTTCTGTATTATATCCATGTCGAGCTGTGACAGGACCTGTCGTCCTTGAACTGACACTTCAACTGACTCATCTTGTAAGCAGGCAAATTCTTTTGCAAGGCGAGCTAGCACATCCGCGAGAGCATTTTCTCTTATGGGGATCTTGTAGATTGTTCCATTCGGAATTTGTTCCAACAGTTTCATGGCATACTGTATTGTCCGGCGACCTGTTGAATGATCAACTGAGAATCTCCGTAGATGTTGATATTCATTATTCCCATTTGAATGGTTAGTTCTAGTCCTGTTATGAGGGCCTCATATTCTGCCTCGTTGTTTATGCACGGCTCTGTTAAGTGGTAGGAGTATCTTAATATCCCCCGCTCCGGTGTTATAAAGACTAGTCTGATTCCTGCCTTACCGGGCACTATCGTTTGTGATTCTTTGTCTTTCTGTGCTGAGGACGCTCCGTCGAAGTATAGTTACCAACGTCGATCATCGGTGTCTTCTAGGCTCATTATCTGCTCGTCAGGTAAGTCGTCATCGAGAGGCGAATCTGATAGTAAAGGATGTGCTGCAAGGAAATCAGCTAGGACTTGTCCCTTTACGGCACGAAGAGGCACGAAAGTTATGTCAAATTGCAATAGTATCATCGACCACCTGGCAAGTCTGCCAGAAAGTGTCGGTTGGGTCATCAAATATTGCAACGGATTAACTTTTGAAATAAGGTTGATCTTATGAGAAAGCATGTAATGCCCGAGTTTCTGTGCAGCGAAGATCAGGGCCAAACAATGCTTCTCAATTGGAGGATACTTTACTTCCGTCGGGAGTAGACGACGGCTTAAGTAGTAGAGAGCATTTTCTTTTCCCTCGTCATTGACCTGGGCTAGCAGGGCTCCGAGAGAGTCGTCTAAAACCGCGGTATAAAGTATCAACGGTCTACCCAAGACTGGGGCTGCTAAAACAGGAGGTGTCATTAAATATTGCTTAATGTCCTCGAAGGCCCGTTGGCATTTCCCTTCCCAAACGAATTTGGCGTCCTTTTTAATTAATACCAAGAAGGGCTGACACCTACCGAAAAGTTCGAGATAAAGCGTCGAAGATATGCCAGCTTCCCTTGAAAGGATCGTAGCTGTTTTAAGGTTTTGGGAGGCGGCATCTCTAAGATAACTTTAATCTTTTCCGGATCAATTTCGATTCCGCGATGTCGGACAAAAAATCCTAAGAATTTCCCAAAGGTGACGCCGAAGGCGCATTTTTAGGGATTCATCTTAAGGTTGTATTACCTTAGTCGCTCGAAAACAATTCTCAAATCATACAGGTGATCTTCCTTCAGTTTGCTTTTGATGACCACATCGTCCACCTAGCACTCGAATTGATTGTGAATGAGATCATCAAAAATCTTTGTCATTGCTCTTTGATATATTGCCTCTGCGTTCTTTAGTCCGAATGGCATTACTGTGTAGCAATACACTCCGATCGGCGTTCTGAAAGCGGTGAGATTTTCGTCTTCTGGTGCCATCTTTATCTGGTTGTATCCTGATGATCCATCCATGAATGAAAATATTTCATGTGTTGAAGCAATGTCGATCATCGGCTCTGGATTGGCGAGTGGAAATTCATCCTTTGGACATGCTTTATTTAAATCCCTGAAGTCTACGCAGATTCGATCTGACCATTTTTCTTTCTGTCTGGTACCACGTTGGCTAACCAAGTAGGGTATTGTTCTTCACAGACAAATTTAGCGTCGATTAGCTTCTTAACTTTGGCTATTACTTGTTGCTCAATTTCTAAACGCATTCTTCTGGGAGCTTGTTCGACGGAACGTAGTAGGATCTACTCCTAACTTGTGAACTGCGACTTCGGAGCTAATCCCGGCATTTCATCGTAACTCCAAGCAAAACAGATCCTCGAATTCCATTAATAGCTTGATCATTTCCTCGGAATCTTCTTTATTGAGTAAGGAGCTAACAAAGGTTGGTCTAGGCTTTTCGCTAGTACCTAAGTTAACTTCCATTAACTCGTCTATTGTAGATTTGATTTCTTCTTCGAATTCGGTGGAGCATCTCCGATTGGTAGATCTTCGAGGTCCTCCGAAGCTTCCAAGCAGTCTTTATTAGGCTTGCAAGTGATAACCAAGCAAAATTCCGTATCGTCAACTGAACCTACTGTGCCGAATCCGAGACCATGTTTTGAATTGGGAGGCCGACCGGCATTGTTCCATAGTCTTTCAAAATGTTGTGATTGACCCTTTGTCCATTGTCGAGGTAAGACACCACGTTGAATTAAATTTTGAACACAGGGAGAGTACCACTCAAAAGGTAATTCCATTAATTCGGAAGAAGTGACATCTTCAAATTGTACATCTTTTTCATTATTGGAAGAAGAAGTACCACGGTAAAATTTGATTGGTTTAGCACCACCACCATGCACTTCCTTGACCACCATACCCTCGATCTTATTAGGATCGGATCGGGGTCGGGGCCATAGTGTGTACACGGTAGTTAATCTTCTCGTACATTGATTTATATTCTTCATTCTTTTCATCTTCGAGGGAGATCTTGAATTGTGGTTTCTTCGGTTTATTGTAGTCGCTTCTTTCTTGATTTCTTCTTCTTCTTCGGAGTTGTTCTCCCGATTCACGCTAATTACGGCTTTTCTTGTCCAACTGTCCCAACGTTTCTGCCACGACCTCGTCCCCGGCCTCGACCTCGGGTGCAAGTTGTGAAGAAACCTTCACCATCTCGCCGTAAGGGAGTGGTGAGTGACTGTTGGACTAGAACTTCAGGCTCTTCGTCGTCTTGAACTTCTTTTGCTTCATTTGGCATGGTATTTCTGGGGAAGATTATTTTCTTTGGAGGTGCGTAGTAGGCTGCATCTTCATGAATTCTAATTTCATGTATGGAGAAAGGTTGCAAGTCACCTTTAATGCATTGTTCTCCTCCATCGTAGTATTTTATGCACTGATGCGGAGACGACGGTACCATCTGGTTCTCATGTATCCATGGTCGGCCCAGTAGTGCGTTGAACGATGTTTCAGAATCAATTATATGGAATTTTGCGGTCGTCTTTGTTAAATCACCGGTCTTCATCAACAGCGTTATTGATCCGAGGGCTCTTTCTCCTTTCTGGTTGAATCCTCTTAGTAACATCTTGTCCGCTTTAAGCTCGCGAGCATCAATTTCCAAGTATGCTAACGTTCGAAGATTCATTATGTTAATTGACGCTCCTGGATCCACCAATACTCTGGAGAGCGTAAACTTTCCGATTGTGAGTGAATTGTACAACGGTCTGTTGTGATCGGCTGTCCCAAGTAGTAGATCACTGTCCGTGAAGGTAACACCTCGTTGTTCCTTTAACGAGCAAATCTCATCTAAGGAATCTCCGGTCATCTGAGCTAAACAAATATCTGGATCAAGTAAGGCCTTGATCAGAGCTTCCCTCATCTCTTTTGATAAGATGAGAGCGTCGTCGATGCTCGGTTCGGTCGGTAGTTTCCTAAGATGGAGCTAGCACGTTATAGTCCACTTTGTTACCATGTGTTTCAGCTTTCTTCCCGAATGGGCAATTCTTCTGCTGGGGTTGATTCTTCCTGAACAACCACCTACTTTCCTTTGTCTTTTGGACCCATTCTCGGAGGTAGAACCCTTCTGCTCCTTAATTTGACTTCTGTCTTCTGAATCTCGTATTGAGTTTACTGGTGTCTCCTTTTGAATCGGCATGACAGGTTCTTCCGGAGTCGCTTCGGAATCCGAAAGCTCTAACTCTATTGTGATTGGAGTTCCTCGAAATTCACAAATAGATTCATTGCTTGTTGAACTTTTGTAGCCTTCTTGGTGAATGTCTTCTTTGTCATCGTGATTGTCGAGGTTGTGTATGATTTGAGAATTGTTATTTGTATCGGAATCGAGATCCGGATTAGGTTGGTTGTCGTTAGTTGCGTAATCATTAGAAACATTCAAAACATAGCCAATGCAATAACTCTTATCGTTATAAGATCCCGCCGGAGCGAGCAAATAATCATACAGAGTCAGAGGTTCGAGGAATTTTTCCCCCGAATCATAAACAACCATCCTAGGATAAGCAGCCCCTAGTCTAGCCTTAAGAGCCTCGGTCTTTTCTTCTTTTACGATCTCCTTCTTTTCTACGATCTTTTCTTCCTGGGGTGGTTCTTTAATCGCAAGCGATAGCACCGGCTTGACAGGTTTCGAACTTTGAATCGAAGCACGCACCGAAGCGGTTTGGATGCGATCCAAAATTTTCTTCGATGACTTCGTCCAAGCGGTACTCCATCCATCATTCGTCGTGGAGGGATCTATAGGAACAATAGGATCCGTTGAAATAACATTGACGGAACCGCCTTTCTGGGGTTCCTTCATGTATTCCTTCGGAATCGTTATGTTCCCTTTTCGGAGATTGTCGTAGAGCCAAGTCTTGAAGGTAATGCAATCCTCTATCTTGTGCCCGAGCATCCGGTGGTAAGGGCAATAGATGGGATGGTCTTTCTTATTGACTTCTTCTGGCTTCCTGGGTTCTGGCAGTTGAAAATCCGGAGTCTTCATCAAACTGCGGAACATCTTTGGCACTGCCTCATTCTTGAATGGATATTCTCTATTTATAAGCTCCTTTAATGTGCGCTGCGGGCGAGGCGGTTGCTCATACTGTTGAGTTGGCTGGTAACCGGGTCGAGGTTGTTGGTAGTTCTCCTGAGGTTGCTGATACGTCTGTTGTGGTGGCTGATAGCTGGCCGCTGCCGCTCTCGCTGTATTTGCATTGGCTGCTTGCCTTTATCGACTGCCGCGACGATCCCGGATTTCTTTTCAAATGTCTTCACAGGCTTCTGTTTGTCTGTCTTGTCGATAAAACATAGTTGTTTCGCTTCCTCTTGCAAGCTTCCGGCCTTGCTTAACAACTTCTCGAAAGTCTTAATCGTAAATCCCTTAAGGAGGAGTTCTATCGGGCCGTGAATGCTTTTAAGCAAGATACCGACTGCATGCTGCTCTTGTAGCTGTGGCTCACACTTCATGCTTAGATTCCTCCATCGAAGTATGTAGTTCACTAAAGTTTCGTTCGGTTTCGTTTCTCCACCACTAGATCACCGATGGTGATATGGTGTCGAGCTCCGACAAACCGTTTCACAAAGAGGTTCTCTAATTCGAAAATGTCTTTACCGAACCGTTCGGTAATTCGCGTACCAATCGAAGGCGATCCCTTACGAGCCGCCGACGAACCGTCGGAAGAGTAAGGCGTCACTTCCACCGGCGTTGCAACAACTAGCACGAAAATGTGCAACATGCTTGTCGAGGGTTTCGGTACAATCAAAAGTCTTGAACGAAGTGGTACGAAGCCTTTTGGGTATTGTATTGCATCAAATTCTTCGGGGTAAGGTCTACCCGTCTGAATAGATGCTCCGCTCTTAGACTGTGCTAAGGCTTCTCGCACCTGATGTTCTACCATGCTCTTGATGTCTTTCTCTGGAATTATATTCTGGGTAGAAACTTTCTTCGGCTGATCGTCTCCTTTAACGGATGTAATCTCTTTTCCTCCGTCTGTAATATGAATAACTTCTGGAGGAGTTTCTCTTGGGGGTTGAACCTAACTCTGAAGAGTGGCTAGGGCTGCAGCCATCTCTTCCATCCTTTTCGCCATTTGAGAGATCATATCATCTTTTTCTCGAAGTTGTGCTCTTAACATTTCCGGTTCATCTCTTTCCGCAGCTGCCGGAGCACCTTGCGAAGCTGACGATGCTCGTGTCTCAACCATGTTGATCTCCACATATTCGTCATCCATGAATTCGGACGAGTCGACTTCATCTCTAAACTTTTCTTCTCTTTCTCTTGCTAATCGTTGAATGTCGGTTCTTAGCTTTTCCATAGCGTCCTCCAATGGTCTTTTTCGTACGGTTTCGCAGTTATCATGCGATGGCTGTTGGATTTCCTTCTTGGGAGTCCCCTTCATCGCAGTGGCGCTCTCTTCGGACTCGAGTCTCCTGATGAGACTTTCCTTTTCAGGTCGTTGTTTCGGTCTTAATTGGCCAGTAGTAGGACACCATACCATCTTTCTAGCAGCATAAGGCCTAGGACAGGATGGTCTGTCGGCTGAATGCTGGAAGGTGGTATCCTCCCTGATCTGTAAACCTGAAACAACAACAGGTTGACTAGCTTTCATCTTCTTATTCGGCTTTTCTGTGGCGCTAACGGGTTCTAATCGCAGCCCAAGACGGGATTTGGCTGGCACCCGCCCTATCCTTCTTAAAATCTCTGATACAGGACATTTCTCTTTCTTAGCTAACTTCTCTATCACGACCTGCAGTTGAGCAAATGGTGTAATCCTAGCCCTTTTCTTTCGGTACTGTTGCTATAAGTATGCGGGTCGAGGTAATGTAGAAGCAATCTTGCGGACATTTTCCTCGTCACCATGCGGCAGAGAGGGGATGGAATCTACTTCCTTCCAAAAGCGGTGTATACTCGAGCAATGGTATGTACTCGAGCAATGGTATGTACTCGAGCAATGATGTGTACTCGGGGATCTCTTCTAAGAAAGCGACTTCGGCGGCTCCGGCCTTTCCGGCAATCTTTCTACTTCGTTTCTCCTCTCGAGTCCGTGTTAGGGGTGGAACCCTTGAGCTGGACCCAATTTCGAAAACAGAAGGTCTCGCAGGGAGATCTGTACCCTCCACGGTAACAGGCTCATTACAAACTTGGACTTCCTTCCGCTTTAGTTTAGCGGGAGCCGGGGTTGGTGCAGAGACGACTAGACTGGTGGGGGTAGAGACAACAGTATTCCTCTCAGCTGGAACCCTTTGCAGGGGAGGAAACTCTTGAACTGACTTCAGGTTGAACTCAATCACGGGCTCTTCAGTTTCTGACATTTTGTCCATTAATGTGAAGAGAGTGACGTCAGCGATCTTGACATCTGTGTTGCCAAATCCTTGTCCAAAACGGATGATCCCATTGTCGGGAAGCTCATCCTTGTAAACAGTGAAGTCCAGTCCATTGGTGAAGGAGAAGATTAACTTTGGGGCATCCATTTTCTGCAGGGCAGATTCTGAATGTCAGTCCCGAATTATACTTTCTTTCGTCGTAAAGTTTAGGACGAAAAAGAAAGAGTCCGAACACATTTTCGTTTATGTTAGTACATTTGTGATTTATAAAAGAGGTTGTTTATTAGGTAGTTCATTTGTTAGAAACAAAACGACTAAAGGAAAAAGGTTATAGAAAAGGTAAAGGGCCTGATTTAGAATTGGAAAGGAAGAGCAAGTCTTATGCAAGACTTCTCAACTCGAAAGACCGCTCCTAAGCTAACACCTATTGGGGGTCCACCCCACCTCAGAAAAGAGGTAAAAGGATCTCGGAACCTCTCTGTTTAGGGGTGTCTAAACAGTGGCTCCTAAATCCGAGGGGGGTTGGCTATACTTGTTCAAGATAGAAATGAACGTAGTATGTCAACGGGAGAATGATAGTTTTAGTCCACTAGGGATATGGACCCACTATCGATTTATGAAAGCAAAACCATCTAATTAAAATGGAGAGAGGAACTAGTCCCCAGCGGAGTCGCCAGAAGTTGTCGGCATATTTTTAGGTTATGTGTTGTATTTTGAAAAGGGGTCGCCTAACGGAAGTTGTCGGCGAATTTTTAATTTAATTTAAATATACATATAATTTAGAAAGTAGTATTTGATTTTGAAAATAATTTTAAATTTGAAAGTTTTAAGATATGAAATCAAACCGATCTCAAATCCCAAATAGTTTATATAAACGAGCACCACACCACAAACCATGTATTTATCCCAAGGAATAGACACCTTTGCTTGATGATGGGGCTCGATTAAATAAACTAGAAGATTTGTGACATCCGTTTGGTACTGCGAACCAATTTTATAAGCCGACAAGTTCCCCGCTTAATATAAAGGAATTAAGCAGGGTTTATATTACCTGGGTTCTTAAAGTTCCCTATAAGGGCAAGCCCCTATAGTTAATTACATCTTAAATGACGGGAATCATTTTAGAAAACTCTCGATAATGATTAGTGGTTTTTCTCTCAAGAATTTCAAAGTTTAAGGTTTTCAAAGGATTAAATTTTGAAATTTCAATAGGGAATGGATCAAATTTGGAACAGTTGATTTCAGGAGTTCAAAGGAAGAGAAGTAGGAGAAGTTGAGGATCCAAGAAGAATCTTAACAACTTCCCAAACTATCCTATTGTTTGGATTCAATTTAGGAATTTTATTTGATGTTGCAATCTTGTCAATTTTAATTAATTAGGACTTATATTTGTATGACATAATCATACAAATAGCATCGAAGATGTGAGGGTTTATGTCGTACCGAACGACTACCTCGGAGTCCTAAGACCTGTTAGGGCTTAATTTGCATAACATAATTATGCAAATGCCTAACAAAAGGGGTTGAGGATTTATGTTGCACTAGGCAAACTACCTCGAAGTCCTATGGCTTGGTTATTTAATTCTAGGAATGTTTAGCTAATGTAGAGTTGCTTTGCTGACGAAGATGGTCGTGCTGCCCACTGTGCTCCAAGCTCCTTGTTGTTGCAGAGGTTTAGTTGTAGAAGGTAAAAATCAAGAGATGAGAAGAGTGTTTTGGTTTATAAATCTTAAAATCCAAGTGTTTTTAATATTTTAATTAAAACAAATCTTAAAGTTGGTTAACATAACCGATTAAGATCCCACGGTTCCGTCATCCCGGCACCGTTATTTTCATCGAATTCACTTAGTCCAGATGAATTTGCTAAACTCAACTGAATGACTTCCACACTTTCATTTAGACCATGGTAAATCCCGTTAGCAACACGTGGGTTACATCATCCGAGGTATTCCCGATCATTCAACGAGACGTTTTAATTTAGTTGCAATTGTAGTTTCGTTGTTCTATTTGTGATTAAATTTTGAGTTGTTTTATATTTTGAAATGTTGTGGCGGTGATTTTTATCTTGTAATGACTTTTTAATTTAGTTTTGGTTTCAGTTCAGGGACTATCCAAAAGGTTTTGCTTTTCATGCAACAATTGTTTATCATGCAAGAAAAATAAAGTACAGTGCATGTAACTAAATTGCAATTGCAATAAAATAAAAGCGTACCTGGAGGATCTTCCCGTCATCCCAAGCTGCACTTAAAACACATGTTAAGGCATTTAAATATTTCAACAAGTACCTAAGTAAAGCTAAGGGAAAGGTTTTGGTTGTCTACCAAAGTCCTAATCCTATAGCTAATCATCTCCTATGACGTCTAGGTTCTTGTGTTTTGGTTTAAGGATGACTTTCTTCACCCAAGAACAATTAAATTCAGTTGTTCTTATAAACATCCTATCATATTGAGGAAGTGCTTAAGACGAGTCTTAAACATCTTTTCAATACCTCTAGGATTGTTTTAAGTCCAAGAGAATTTAATTATACAAGTGAATTAATCATCCGGGAGTTTAAGTTTTGTTATCTTGCTTAGTGAACTAGGACATTTGAATATCCTATAAGTGAAGGAACACTTCACTTGATGCCTCATTTAAGAGTTATAATAATAAGAGCTTTAAAAGGGCAAATCAAATTATTAAACATTTTAATGATTTAAACTTAATGATTTAATTCTAATTTTGACTTAATTATAAAAAGTTTGTTTAAGTTTGGAATAGTGTTCAAGTTATTTTAGGTTTAATTCCTAATGATTTCATTTAGGTTTGTTGTTAAATGATTTTAATTTAATTTAATTCAATTTAATTTTAATTCAATTTAATTTAATTTTAATTTAATTTAGTTTAATTTAATTTAATTTAATTTAATTTGATTTAATTTTAATTTAATTTAATTTAATTTAATTTGATTTTAATTTGGATGATTATTTTAATTTTTTTTAAGTATGAATTAAGTATTATTGAAATGATTTATTTTGGGATTTTTAAATTAAAGAATAAATATTCTCTTAAATAATATCCCTACTTTAATAATTCCAATTTCTATTATTCTCCCAAAATTTCAATTAATTAATTAATTAAAGTTTTATTTTAATTATTTTTGAAATGGTTAGAAGCTTTCTACCCTCAATCATTTAAGTTTCAATCATCCAAAATCAGTTTAGAATCAAATATTTTACCCTCTCTTTTTTTTTAATTAATCCTAAAATTTTAATTAAAGGTTGAAATTTTTTAATTACCATTTTGCCCTTCAAGCTTAATAATTCTATAACTCACTAAATTAAGCTCAAATAAACTTGAAATTTTTATGTAACCTCACTCACATGTCAATTAAGACATTAGAGGAGAAAATGTGATTTTTCTGTATTTAATTTAGTTATGTAATTATTTTTAATGGAAAATAGGGGTTTTCAAGGAAAATTCAATAACATGACCAAGGAAATGTTTCTATCCTTAAGACAATTATGGGATGTCCCTAATAACCAGAGGACCATTTGGACCAATTTTGGTGATCTTTTGAATTATATTTTATTTATTAGAATTATTTTGAATTTTGGTGTATTAATTAATTTTAAAATAAAATTAAAGTTGAAAAATGGATTTTATATTTTTATTAAATCTCTCTAACCTCAAGGAGTCCAGAGAAACAAATTTTATATTTTTTTTATTTTTTTTTGATTTATTAGAATTATTTTAGTGAAAAGGTTGAAAAATACATTTTTTTAATATTAAAAAAGACATTAAGCCTTTAATATTCAATATCTTATCCTAGGGACTTAAGAAAAATATTTGTTTTGTTCCTAAGTAATTAGAATTCAAAATGTGACATTTTGGTGTTTTTTAATATTTTTATGATTTTTATTATTTTTTAATTATTAAAAATATTAAAATAATGATAAAAATCAACTTTTTTAGAAAATTACAATTTTAATTTTCCTAAGTTCCTCTGATATCAGAGAAGCTCCAAAACCATTTTTGTGAATTTTTGAAAAGTATTTTGTGAGTTATGAGTTTTTCAAGTTTAATTTTACCCATTTTGCTTAAGAGGCTTAATCAACCCATTTGGTGGGGTTAATCAAGTCCAATTGATTTCAAATTTTTATGAGATGTTTATCTAATCCCAAAGATTAGTGGAGAATTGTTTTTAAGTTAATTTGATGTGTAGTTAACCCTAATCAATTAAAATTCAATTTTGGGTATTTAGACCAATTAGGGTTATTCCAAGTGAATTAACTCAAAAATTATTTTTCCTAGGTTCCTCTGGTCATAAGAAACATCACCAAATTTTCCTATTATTTCTCAATATGCTAATTATTGGAATTAAAATATTCAAAACAGTAACATGCAATTGAAAAATCAATAACTTCTCATAGGGATGGCCTCTGACCTTGGAAAATTCAAGGAATGTTCCCAAGTTCAGAGGCTTTAAAAGCCCTATGGTCTCATGCCATGGTGAATTGTCTATGCAAATGAAGAATTAAAACAATGCAGAGAGTAAATAAATCATTAAAAATAAAATACTAAATGAAATTACTTGATTTCTTTTTCACATTATTCTCCTCTGTTCACTGAGCAAGAGGGTATTTTTATTTTATTTTTAAGATTTTTTTACACAAAGTTATGGATTTTCTAAGTTCTGGGTATTTAATAAATAAAAAAAAATCCCTATTTATCTACTTATCCACGCGGCGCCACGCAATCCTCGGCAGCTCTGAACGCCCACGCGGCGCATTCCTATTCGACGCTGTCATCCGACTCAGCGCTCCAGGGGCACGCGGTTCATATACCATTGCGCTGTCCGAATCGATCTCGACCGTCCGTTCAATACACGCTCGATCCGACGGTTCCTAGTCATCGTCTACGACTGGTGTGCACCCGTGACCGTCCACACTAAAACCCTAAGAACTCACTTGATTCTCAAAGGATTTTTGTGTCTTATGCTCTATGGATTCGTCTTGAAGAGACGAACACATCCATACGGTAAACATGCATTGAAATCGATTCATATCAAATGGAGAATCTCCAGAAGCTCGGGAAGAAGAGAGAGTTCATACCTTTGCTCAGAGAAGTGAAGCTTCGATCTGAGAGTTGTGTCACGTTCGATTGTGTCCAAGCAAGCTCCAGATGAAGTCCCTTGGCCTGGAGAATTGCTTAGGTACAAAAGTGACCACAACCGATCACAAAGCATGGAGGCTGGAAGCAATGGCTGGCCTGGTGAAGGGGCTTTTACTGGGAAACTTCTCCTCTTGGTCTGGTGAAGGTGTAGAGTCAATCAATTTGCGGATTGACTCACTGTGGTGAAGTGTCCTGGTTTTGGGCTTGAATTTCAACTACGAAATTGAGCTCAGCAGAGAAAATGGCAGGGGGATTTCGGTGGGGATCAAGTGCTCTAGGTGTGGAGGAGAGTCTGGAGTGATTTTGGCAGAGTTTCCTCAAGGTTTTTGTACAGCCTCCTCCATGGCCGAGAGAGGTGGGGATTAACTAGGAGAGGCTGGAGGGCCTCCCAGGGGGGTTTGAAGGCTTGGATCAGCTGCTCAGGGGAAGAGAAGAACAGCCATGGTGGCCATTGGGCATGGGGCAGCTCAGGAGGGGAGAATTTCAATGTTAGGCTCACATGGTGCTTTCGGGTGTGGTGTTTTCCGGCGATCCAGGCGGCTGGCCGGGAGGCATGGGTCACCCTCAGGTTCAGGTGAGTCAGGGCTGTGGTTTTGTGTATTCAATTGGCAGTTGCCAAGTGTAAAGTGGTTGGATCAAAATGGAATGGGGGCATGGCTTATTTTGGCTCAATTTGGTCAATTCATGCATTTGGGTTGGGTTCACCTTCCCATGACTTGGTTTTAGGCTGGGGGAATGAGTTGGGTTAGCAGGACAAAGGTGGTGAGGTCCCTGTCTTAAGAATATTTAAATTAGATTTGGGTTTAAGGGAGACATGATTAAGGCTAATGAATTTTAGGAATTATGGAAAGAGCCTCCCTCCTTTCCTATCTTGGGTATGGTGAGGTGCCCAAAGCCCTCATGGCTCCCATGTGGCTCATGCATGGCTTCATGGCTCACCTTTGGCTTAGAAGAAGCTAAGTCAACTTTCATGAAAGAGGTTTTTAGGAATTTTGGTAATTTATGGGTGATTTGATAGGATTTGGCATATGGCTTAATTTAGAAAAAATTGATGGCTCAATTAGAACTTAGGGATGATTTCAATTAAGTGTATGATGAGAAGAATTTATCATATGGGCTTTAGCATGAAGTTTGGGCTTTTGGAATCATTTTGGAGTGGGCTTTTTAGGAAGTCCTAAGGAAGTGGGCTTTAGGTTTTAAAATAAATTTATGGATGGGAATTTTGTAAAAGGTTGGGCCAAATAATTGTTGGGTTTGGTTTAGAGATGTGTCATGAGTAATTTAAAATAAATTTGAGGTGGTTTGGGTTTGAATTGGGTTGGATTTGGGCTTGTTTGGTAATGGGGCCAATATAGGTCAAATTGGGCTAATTTGGTCCAATGTTGGGATAGGGTTGAAATTGATGTAAAATTAATGTTAGGAAATGTTTATGGGGGTATTACAAAGAGTTTTCAACTTTGGTTGGGCTTTAATTTTGGGATTTGGGCCCATTTGGGTTAGGTTTGGGTTTAGGTCAAAAGTGGGAATTTTGGCTTTGGGTTGGATTTGGGTGGAGTTTAGGTTCAAATTTTGGGCAAATCATGTTAGTTTTTTGTTTGTGGGGATGTTAGGGAAAGTTTAGAAAAGTTTTTGGGTCAATTGGAGTTAAATTGGGTTAGTTTGGGCTAAGTTTGGGTCATGGGTCCAAATTGGGCTTTAAGGTCAAAAGTGAAATTGGATTCAAATGTCAATCAAATTGGGCTTAGATTTGGTCTTAATTGACATTAGGAATATTTAATTGAAGTTTAGAATTTTATTGGACCAAAATTGGGGTCAATTGGGTTGATTTGGTTTGACATTGGGTTCACTTTAGGTTAAAAATGGGTCAAATTGGGGGTTTTGGTAAAAGTGGGGTAAATTGGCAAAATTGGCTCATGGTGTAGTTGAACAAAATGAAATTGAGAATATTTGAGATTTTCTGGAATTTTCTGGGAATTTTTGGAATTTATAAAAGTTTGGCCAAAAGTGTATTTTTAGTGTATTTGGAGTGTATTGGGGGGTATTTTTAGAAATTTTGGTGTATTTGGCTATGGATGATGAATTTGAGTGATGTGGAAATGTTTGGGATTGGTTTTGAGGAATTTTGGGTGATTTGGAGATTTTGGAAAATTTGGGCAATTTCAAGGGCTTTTGGCGAGTTCGATGGGTGTAGGGTCCCCGAGGCCAAAAATTGAAATTTTGGAAGAATGAAGATTGATCAAATGTGAGTGAAATGGAATCACTTTGATTGAGCCATGAAGCCATATTAAGCCCATATGAGCCATGAGAGGACTCATTGGAGGCATTCACTATGTTGTTCCTAACCCTCTTAGCTAGGGCTTAGGGGTTAAGGTCCATCCATATGAATTACCTACATGAGTCGGGGAGTCGAAGTTGGGTATAGGTGTGGTTTTAGGATTTGGATTGTGTGTGTGAGAGTGTAGTGTGTGAGTGTAGTGAGTGTGTAAGTCAACCCTCACTGGACCGGGCCACCAGGGGTAGTCCTAAGGCCAAAGAGTCCATAGGGAACTCATCCTTTAAACCTCCACATTTGATCTCGACCCTCCAGGTGATTAGGGGTCTACAATCAAGTTGTGGGGTTTGTGGGGAGACAAGAAGTGATTTAAATTTCTAAGGGATGGGTCCCAATTCTAGTCATCTAAGATAGTCAAAGGAAAAGCCTAAGGCTAGATCCTAAACACTAAAGAGGGAAGAGAAGACCTCATCAAAAATGAGGTCAACAGGACTCAGTGACTTAATTGATTTGGGTTAACCTGAATTAGGTCTGGTTTACTTGGTGGTTTAATGATTTAGTTGATTTGGATTAACATGAGTTAGGTCATACTGACTTGATGATTTAGTTTATTTCGGTTAACTCGTGTTAGCTCGGGTTAAGTCGGTGATTTAGTTGATTTAGGTTGACTAGAGTTAGGTCAGATAGGCACCTCGGTAATTTAGTTGATTTGGGTTAACCTGAGTTAGGTTTAGTTGACCCAATAACTTAGTTCATTTGGGTTAACCCGAGTTAGGTCAGGTCGACATAATGATTTAGTTGAATTAGGTTAACTCGAGTTAGGTCAGGTCGACTTGGTAATTTAATTGATTTGGGTTTACCCAAGTTAGGACGGGTTGACTTTGTGATTATTTAGTTGATTTAGTATAACCTGAGTTAGGTTGGTGATGCGATGCGACTTTATATATGCTTTAAAATACAAAAATTTGATACCAATTTTTAGAATATTTAATTTCCAGCAAATGGCTTCAAAAACTTGACATGTGAGATTTACTTTTATTATTTTATATTTAGATTTTATTTGTAAAAGTCACAATTTTAAATGCAAGTATACGTATCGTTCAAGTAATACAGGGCTCTAGTGGAGTCCTGGTTATCGATCCCACAGAGATGGTGAAATAAAAAGTAAGAGATATAAGTAATATTTTGAAATTTTCTTATGCAAATTATATATACTCTTTTTTTTTATATATTCAAATTTAATTAACTTATAATTTTTTCTAAAAGAAAGTAAGCAACAAGCAGGAAAGTAAAGTAAGCAGTAATTAAAATTCTATGCAAGTATAAAAACGACTTTCTCCTTTTTCAACTAATCCAAGAATTATAGATTAATTATCTTTTGTAGGGAATTAAGATTATAGTATTATGCCAAATAGAAGCATTCATATTCTTGACCCTTTGGTCCAGGTGCAAAGAACACTGACTAATCTATAGTTAGGCTCAGGATGTTTATTAGTAGAATGGGTTAATCTAGGCTCACACTACTAGATTTTCAAGGGTGACTATGGTCGGCCCTACCAATGACCCGTTACCTTTCTATAAACCAAATTATTAGAATTTAGTCTGTCACTCTAAAAACTAATTAATTCTACGCCCAATAAATAATATCTTCCTATTTATTTGTACTTCACCTTAAACAATCCGTGTATAGTCTGCGATTACCTAAGGATTCATCTGATATCTACTAGTTAAGAATTTATATCCGGATAGGTCTCAAAATTCTTCAACAGGTTTTAACATATTAAATAGCCAATTTAAAAAGTAAACTAAGATCAGGTATTAATATCATCACAATATTTTAAAATATTTTATATTTAATTCTCCTACGAACTTTAATTATTTTATAATCTTTTCATATTTGAAAGGAGAAAGATAACTAACTACTCAGAACTCATTAAAATAACATAACAAAACATATTTATAAAAATTTAAACCAAAGTACAAATACTTATTTGAAGTGTTTCTTCAAGAGCTCCGCTGACTTCTACTGACTCCAAAGCAAGGATGAAAGACTCCAACAGCAATAAACACTCAAAATAAACTCACTAGATACAAAATAAAGTGGCACCCTAAGTATGGAAGAGACTAAATAAAACTAGAAATGACAGAGAATATGCTAAAATGGGTATGTGTACTAAGAGGGGGGTTTTTGGTGTGATTTTCTCTGTAGAATGGGCTCTTATTTATAAAGCTCTGAATTTGGCTAGGAGTTGCTTAAGGCACCTCTTCAAAATTCATCCAAATTCAATGTATCTTCTAGAAGGTAACCGTCACGCCAAGGCGCCGAGACCGGCGCCTAGGCACCGGACTCCGTGATCAGGTCTTTCGCACCTCTTCACTTTGGGTTGCACCTCTTCGCGATCCAGACCGTTTCCTTATGTCCAAATACATTGTATCACATGTCCTATATATTAGGAGTAACTTTCATTCTTCTAGAATCTCCAATAACCGCTTAACACCATAAAAATAACTGCCCAAAGTCATCAAAAAAAACTTAACAGCGTCTGTATCGAACTGGCGCTTAGGCGCCGGACTCTGGCGCCTAGTCGCCAGATCAATAATTCCAAAATTTGCTCCATAAGCTCCATTGTTGCTCTATTTTGCTCCTTTTTCCTTCTTTTTCTTTCTTGGACTCTTTTTAATCATCTACATCCAAAAACATGAAAATACCTGTTATTAAAGCATAATATCCTTAAGAATTGAATCATAAATAAGGCATAAAAATGGGTATTTTTTAGGTAGATCAAATTCCCCCAAACTTAAACGTTACTTATCCTCTAGGAACCCTTTTAATTACATAAAATAGATAACATTTGGAATAAAGTTAAAATATTTAAGATTCCTTATAATTTTTGGTTTTATAAATGCTTTAGCAAGTCATTAACCAAATTTCAATAACTAAGTTTAATTTTAAGAATTAAAGATCATTTAACTACCAAATCATAAGACTTCCAATTTTTCATTTATTTCAATAATAATTTTAGTTTATCATATTAAGGTCACATAGAATATTTAGAAGAAGAAGATTTTCATGAAATATTTTTCTAGTAAAAATACATGTACATGGACATTAAGTTAAAGATGTAATCAGTTTTCTTAATATAAGATAATTTAAGTGAAGCCAATTTTTGATTAGACATTTCCTAAAATTTCTCCTCACTTTCTTTCTTCTTTTTTTTTCTTTTCTTTTTTTTAGTGAGGATTACTATTTTTGGATAGTCTGTTAATGATTTTGAACTTCACTATCCATAACTTATTTTCAAAATCTTATACATTCTTACTTAATAAATATGACATTAATAATTTATTTTTTTTCAAAAGTTAATTCAATCTTTTCTTTTTGGAGCAATAATCTTGATTCCTTAGTATTTAAAAAATACAATTCTTTTTACTATAAATAGAAAAATTTTCATCTTATTATTCTTTAAGCTAAATAATTCTATTCTTAAAATCAACCAAAATTTTTGAAATTTTAGTTAAGTTTACTAAATTATTAATAAATTCAAAAATTTAGGTATTCTTAAATAGAATTTTCATTCCTTATGTTAACATATTTTTAAAGAAAATACTAGTTTTTAAGGACAAATAATATTTAAATTTGATAGATATTTTTCCTTCCCCCAAACTTCAGCTTTAGTATAAATATGAATTATGAAATTTTCTAAAGCATGAGAGAAAGATATAAATAGGAATTAATCTAAGTATAACAATGATGTTGTAAAGAAAAACTAACTTCTAATTCTACACATTCTTCAATATGAATATAACAGAAATGATTCATATATAGAAAAGTTTTGCAGAACATGAGTTAATTCCTACAAAAAATTTATTTTAAAATTTTTATATTATATATTTTTTTATTTTAGAACATGCAAATTTACTAACTATTCATGAACACTAAACAATAGGTTGAAACAGAAATAAACTTTTATAGAAATTCATTAACATCTCAGTCTTAACACACATCAGACAAGCTAAGAAACAGTTTTAACATAAAAAAAATTACAACAACTCTAATAAATAACATCATAATAAACAGCACAAGAAATAAGAAAACACTCTAAAAATAGAATCAATAATCTATAGAGATAAGTCAAGCTACTAATCACTATCTGTAGCTCCATCATCATTATCACCAAAAGAGAACTTCATATCCTTAGGATCAACATAGGGTGAAAATCTGAGACAAGTAGGGAACTGAACATCATGCTCTCCCTTCAGAAATCTCACTAAAGACTCTAAATACTCAGAATCGAAGTCACTCTTTCTTTGTGTATACTCAGACAGATGATCAATCTTCTTATCTATGGTATCTACTCTGTAGTTAGTTAATAATAACTCACGCTGTTGCTCTATGAACTGAACTTGCATGGTTTCTCAAAATGTAGATGATGGCTCAGCAGAAGTAGATGGTCTCGAAGTAGAAGCTCTACCTGAAGTAGGTAATGAACCAGCAAGTGTAGTAGAACTCTTACCTCACAGTCGATCATAAATGCTGACGCTCTCTCATCCTATAGGCTTCGTCAACTTGAGCTTTTCCTCAGAAAGCTCAGCAACTACTCCAGCACTTTGACATAGAGAATAGATCAGTGAAGGAAAACCAAGTCCAATAAATGTGCTAGAACGAGCAGTAGCCTC
This sequence comes from Papilionanthe hookeriana x Papilionanthe teres, assembly GCA_022702705.1. NCBI lineage: Eukaryota > Viridiplantae > Streptophyta > Magnoliopsida > Asparagales > Orchidaceae > Papilionanthe > Papilionanthe hookeriana x Papilionanthe teres. The sequence continues at coordinate 153,512,494 of CM040426.1, forward strand.
CACAAAATCATAAATAATGCTCCCTACATCAATAGACTTCCTCTCTTGAATGTAGTAGTTTTGAATAGCTCTATCTCTGGTAACTTCACTCAGATGATTAGATGGAAGGAGACGAGAAGAAATAAAGTAGTGTCATGCCTTGGAAACTTCATTAAGCTTAGAAGATGAAAAATTTACCCTTGTTCCATTCTGAATCTTCCAGGCTCCACTACTATCAGTCAGGTAGGCAATGATCATGTCCAAATCTTCCTCAGATGGAGATAAACCTGAGTAATAACACTCAAAGTTTGGCGGGAGGCCATAGAAAATGTTGATGCGTTCAGGAGTGAATCCGACTCCAACTCCTCGAACAAAAATCTTGTATTCCTCCGCATCCACAAAATTAGCATAAAATTCTCTAATCATCGGGATAACGGCAACAGCAGTGAAATAACAGAATCGTTGCCAGTTGAGTGCAACGATTGTCTCCTCAATTCTTCCTCCAGGATTATAAAAACTTCGCTCTGAGATAAAATTCTGAGTCATAGCAAAATCATTGTATCGGAAATGTGCAGTAGCAATGACGAACTTGCTATGATCAAAGTTTTCTCGTTCCTTTCCTCGCTTAGATTTGGGTGTCATCTAAACGTGAAAGAAAAACGCGAAATAAATTCAACGGACCTAGGAAAATAAACTAATTTAAGCTTTTCAAACTTGAAATAGCTTAAACACTTCATGGCTTTAACCATAAAAATCAAAATTTTTCTCAAAATTTCAGTTTTTCTCAATGAGAGCAAAATCCATGGTGAAAATAAAAAATAATGAGTTTAGAATGTAGATCTGACCTCGATGAAGAAATCGGGTGATTTCAAGCCTAAAAACTAGAAAATCCAGCTCTAAATGGGATCTCTAGGTGGTATTTTCGTTAAATACTGTGGAGGAGGAAGCTTAGGAGTCAAAAATGGCGTGGGGGGCTTAAGAAGATGAGTTTTCGGGTTCAGGCCAAACCGGCGCTTAGGCGCCGAATTCTGGTGGCTAGGCGCCAGACTCGCCTTTCCAAAAATTCAATTTAAATTAAATATATTCCACCAAATCTTATCAAATTTGACTCCTAATTACTCTTATGAGAGTATTAATCCATTTTATAACCTCCAAATATTTTCCCAATCAATTTAAAATGATAACATAGGTCCACATAAATGTATCCAAATTCTTCAATTCAAAATCCTAATATCCATTCCAAATGCAACAATCATCAGTACAAGACTTGTATCAAGGTTCATCACTTTATAAATAATACAAACAACAACAAAGCAAACATTCAAATCCAACAACACACATTGAACAATTTAAGCAAATGCACACACAAGATATTCAAGACACTAAAACAAGACTTGATCACACCTAAAACACATATAGAATCTATTTAACACCAATCTTCAATTTACATCTCTTTCGCAATGAAGTTCGCTAGGACCGAAGGGATAAAACACCAACGCCCTTGGAAATTCCAAAGCCGTCTTTTCATTAATCCACTTGATCTTCGCATACATTTCTACTTGAGCGTCTTGATAGGCAACCATGTGATTACATTGAAGTTTGGTTTGTCATTCCAAGTGTTCTTATTTGTGATACATCTCATGGAGACGATTACCAATACTTTGAAGTTCCGCTTCAATCTTATCCATACGACTAAACATCTTCTCCAGACTAACAGCAACAAAACCATTAAAATAAGGCTGAGGATCTTTGGAAAATTTGTCTCTTACCTCATTTCCATGATTTCCTCTATCCATGGCCTCCAAATCCTTCCTAACTCCTCTAAAATGAATTGCACTGGTCGAAATTAGTGTTTCTATGGGATTGGGGATGAAAAATAGGCTATATATAGAGAGATTTCGTGTGAAAAACTGAAGAAATTCAGTTTTTCCACGATCTTTAACCGTGACGCTTAGGCGCTGGAATCTGGCGCCTAGGCGCCGGAGCATCGATAAGCCAGTTATTCTAGTGCTTAGGCGCCAACTTTTAGCGCCTAGGCGCCGGAGCCTCGATCGACTCCGATTCGTCTATCGTCAAATCTTGCAAAGTTTCGGTCGTAAAAATAGGCCTAACAAACGAGTATGATCAACACACAAACATAATTACGAAAAATTCAAATCACAAACAATCAGAAACGAATGTTAACTTGATCTCCTTTATACTCAGATTTAACATGGAGTGGTCCAAGTCCAAAGTATATATACTTCAAGAAAATGTTAGCTTAAGCTAATATAGACTTGTTAGCCTTCTATTTCTAGAAGATATATACAAATTCAGTCAAGACCAAGGCATAACTTTATAGCGATAATACTCAAACTAATAAATATGGGTTGCCTCCCACAAAGCGTTTGGTTTAACATCGTCAGCCCGACCTAATTAATTAAATTTATCGGGTAGACTCAGTTCATAAGCCACTTTGTAATTTAATTTCATTTCTACCATATAAGGCTTCAGTCTTAATCTGTTAACTTTAAATACTTTTTCAGTTTTGGGATCTTTAATATCCACAGCTCCATAAGGGTATACTTTCTCAATTATAAACGGTTCCATCCATTTAGATTTTAATTTTCCAGGGAAAAGTTTTAAACGAGCATTAAATATTAATACTTCTTGTCCAGGCTCGAGTATTTTCCTTAAAATAATTTTGTCATGCAATTTCTTCATTCTTTCCTTATAAATTCTTGCATTTTCATAAGACTCATTTCTAATCTCTTCCATTTCATTCAGTTGTAATAATCATTTTTTCCTGCAATATTCAAATTATAATTGAACTCCTTTATCGCCCAACAAGCTTTATGCTCCAGTTCAATAGGTAAGTGACAATGTTTACCATAAATTAACTGATAAGGTGACATTCTGATAAGTGTCTTATAAGCTGTTCTATAAGCCCATAATACAGAATCAAGTCTATCAACCCAGTCAGTTCTTTTAGGATTAACAGTCTTTTTCCAATATTCTTTTAAATTCTCAGTTTGATACTTCAGTCATTCCACTTATTTGAGGATCATAAGCAGTTGCAATTCTATGCTTAATTTTGAATTTTTCCAGCAATGATTGAATTCTTATATTTCTGAAATGACTTCCCCCATCTGTGATAATTACCCTGGCATTCCAAATCTTGTAAAAATCATTTTCTTTAAAAGTTTTGAAACACTTTTGGAATCACAGTTCGGTAAAGCTACAGCTTCGATCCACTTTGAAACATAATCAATTGCTAATAAAATATAAATCTTTTCAGATGATGGTAAGAAAGGTACCGTAAAGTCTAAACCCCATACATCGAAAATTTTGATTTCTAATATAAAGTTAACAGGCATTTCATCTTTTATGGATATATTTCTCATTCTTTGACACCGATCACAAGTTTTCACATAATGTCGAACATCTTTAAATAAAGTAGGCCAATAAAATCCAGAATTTAAAATTTTAAATGAAGTTTTATCCACTCCAAAGTTTCCTCCAAATTCAGAATCGTGACATTTTTGAAAAATTGCAAAAGTTTCTTCATAAGATACACATCTTCAAATTACATAATCTCTTTTTAGTTTAAATAAATGAGGATCTTCCCAAATATGATTTACAATCATTCTTGAATTTCTTAATATATTTACTATTCATTCCATATGGTAAAATATTGCTAACCAAATAGTTAACTATATATGCATACCAAGGCATTTGTAATCCTTGAATGACATATAATTGCTCATCTGGGAATTTTTCATTTATATTTTCTTCATAAATCCTCTCATTATTGTTTTTGATTCTTGATAAATGATTCGCAATTTGTTTGTCAGTTCCTCTTCTGTTCACAATTTCAAAATCAAATTCTTGCAAAAGTAATACCCATCTGATCAATCTAGGTTTAGCATCCTTTTAGATATTAAATACTTAATAGCATAATGATCAGTATGCACAATACATTTTGTTCCAAGAAGATATAGTCTAAATTTATCAAAGGCATATACTATTGCTAACAGCTCTTTTTCAGTAGTTGTGTAATTTACTTGAGTTTCATTAAGAGTTTTGCTAGCATAATATACAACTTTGAAAATCTTCTCATATTTTTGTCCTAACACAACTCCGATTGCATAATCACTTGCATCACACATTAATTCAAAAGATTTATTCCAATCAGGTGCAACAATGACAGGTGCAGTGATTAACTTTTTTTTAGAATATTGAACGCATTCAGACAATCTTCATTAAATTCAAATTTAGCTTCTTTTTCCAATAAATGGCAAAGAGGTTTAGCAATCTTAGAAAAATCCTTTATATATCTCCTATAAAATCCAGCATGACCCAGAAAACTTCTTACATCAGTAACAGTAGTAGGTGGTTGCAGTTTAAGAATAATTTTTACTTTTGCTTGATCAACTTCCATCCCAATTTGTGAAACTTTATGTCCAAGTACAATGCCTTTTATGACCATAAATTGACATTTTTCCCAGTTTAGAACTAAATTTGTTTCTTCACATCTTTTTAAAATTTTCGTTATATTTTCCAAGCAAGATTCAAAAGAAGTTCCAAAAACTAAAACATCGTCCATAAATACTTCAATTCCTTTATCAATCAAATCACATAATATTGACATCATACATCTTTGAAAAGTTGCAGGTGCATTGCATAAACCGAAAGGAATTCTTCTAAAGGCAAATGTTCCATAAGGACTAGTAAACTTTGTCTTTTCTTGGTCCTCAGGAGCAACTGGTAATTGATTATAACCAGAATATCCATCCAGAAAACAAAAATATGAGTGTCCAGCTAGTTTATCCAGCATTTGATCCAAGAAAGGTAAAGGAAAATTATCCTTTCTAGTGGCGTTGTTTAATTTTCGATAGTCAATGCAAATTCGTCATCCAGTAACTTGTCTTGTTGCGATTAATTCATTTTTTTCATTAACAATGACAGTTACTCCTCCTTTCTTCGGAACACAATGAATAAGACTTACCCATTGGCTATCCAAAATAGAATAAATAATTCCAGCATCTAACCATTTCAAAATCTCTTTCTTAACAACCTCTTTCATAATTGGATTTAATCTTCTTTGAAGCTCAATAGCACGTTTATAATTTTCTTCCATTAAAATCCTATGCACACAAATTGAAGGGCTTATTCATTTAATATCTGCAATAGTCCAACCAAAAGTTTACTTATAATTCTTCACAACTCCTATTAATTTTTCTTCTTTATCTTTGCTTATTTCTGAAGATAAAATTACAGGCAAAGTTAATGAATCTCCAAGAAATGCATACTTTAAATGTGCAGGTAACATCTTTAATTCCGGTTCAAGGGCTTTTTCAACTGAGGGTAAAAGTATATCATTTTTAGTTGTGTCTAAAATTTCCCAGTTTTCATGAATATAATGAGCTTCTTCAAATGAGTTTTCTTCATTTAATGACTCATCATATAACATAGATTCTTTATCTTTATCATCAAAAATGACCTTACATCTTTCTTGGTAATGCTTTTCAATCATATAATCAAAAATATCTATTCGATACCATTTTTTCTTTTTCAGGATACCTCATTGATTTCAGAATATTGAATGTTATCTCTTGATCATTAACTCTCATCGTTAATTCTCCTTTTTGCACATCAATCATAGCTCGACCGGTAGCTAGAAAAGGTCTTCCTTAAATGATAAGGTATTTCTTTATCTTCTTCCATATGTAGAACAATGAAATCCACAGGGAAGATAAATTTATCTACCTTAACAAGAACGTCCTCTATAACTCCTTTAGGATAAGTGATTAATCGATCAGCTAACTGAAGGGTTACAGTGGTAGGAGAAATCTTTCATAAATCTAACCTTCGAAAGATTGAAAATGGCATGAGATTAATACTAGCTCCTAAATCACATAAGGCTTTTCCACTGAGTTTTTCTCTAATAGCACATGGTATAGTGAAACTTCCAGGATCTTTATGTTTTTGAGTTAATTTCTTTTGAATTATTGCACTACATTCTTCACTTAATGCAATAGTTTCATAAGCTTCAAATTTTCTCTTCTTGCTTAAAATATCCTTCATAAATTTTGCATTACTTGGCATTTGCTCCAAAACTTCAGCAAAAGGAATGTTGATGGTAAGTTTCTTAAAAATTTTAAAGAACTTAGAAAATTGATGATCAAGCTTCTGCTGTTTAAGTCTTTGAGGAAAATGTAGTGGTGGTCTTTCCATTCCCACTTCAATAGGTACAACAGTATGATCTTTACTTGGAGAAAGGGTATCTTTAGGTTTTTTAATCTCTTCAACTTCTTTCTCTTTTTCAATCTCATTCTGTGATTTCTCTTTTAATTCTTTTCCACTTCTGAGTTGTACAGCTTTTGCTTGTTCATGTTCTTTTCCAAATCCTTTAGGATTAATTTTGACATTGTTAGGCAGTGTTCCTTGAGGTCTGTAATTAATGAAATTAGCAATTTGACCCATCTAATTCTCAATATTACGAATAGTAGTGTTTTGACTTTGTAGGTGATTGCTTAGTTTTAAGATCAATTCTTCTACAAACAACTTTTTCTGCTGATTGTTATAACCAGGAGGATAAGTTGGTCTATAGTTTGACTTTCCTTGATTGTTCCAATTTGGATTAGCTTGATGTCCATTACTCCAATTAAAATTAGGATGATTTTTCTAACCAGTATTATAATAATTAGAATAAGGATTATTAGTTTTACTAGCAATAGCTTGCAAAGTTTTCATTGTTTGAGAATCATCTGAATTTGCAACATTATCATTACTTACATGCGATATATTAATAGCAAAATTATCTAATTTCTTAGATATCGCAGCCACTTGTGAAGCTAAAATAGAAAAGGTGTCATTATCATGAATACTTGCCATTCTTTTAGGATTAACCCTTTCAGAAGGCCATTGAAAATTGTTGTTAGCCATTTCTTCATTTAAGGTGTAGGCTTCTTCAAATGTCTTAACCATTAAAGAACCACCAGCAGCAGCATCAATAATTTATTTAAGTGATCCAATAAGTCCATTATAAAATGTTTGAATAATTAACCAATCCGGTAAAGCATGATGAGGGCATTTTTTTAATAGTTCTTTAAATCTTTCCCAAGCTTCATAAATTGTTTCTTCATCAAATTGAGTAAATGAAGTAATATCATTTCTCAATTTAGCAGTTTTAGAAGGAGGAAAATATTTAGCAATGAATTTTTGTGTCATATCTGCCCATGTTTTAATAGAACAAGTTGCTAATGAATTAAGCCACATATTTTCTTTATCTTTTAAGGAAAAAATGAAAGAGTTTAAGCCTTATAGCATCATTAGAAACATTATTATATTTAAAGGTAGCACAAAGTTCTAAAAAACTAGCAAGGTTTAAATTTGAATCCTTGTTAGGTATTCCTCCAAATTGATTGTTTTGAACCATTTGAATGATAGAAGATTTAAACTTAAAAGAATTAGCATCTACAGCTGGAATTTGAATACTAACATGATGTTCATCAGCTGTAGGGTTTGTTAATTCTCTTAATGGTTTATAAACATTTTTCTCATTAATTTCGATTGGATTTTGATTATTGTTATGTAAGTTAGCCATTTTTTGATGTTTTGAAATTTGTTTTCCTTTTTTAATTCTTTTAATTGTTCTTTCTGATTCAGAATCAAAAGGTAGTAATCCTTCGGATCTAGAACTACCCATAAAAATTTAAAGAAAATATTTTTTTTGTTTTGTTTTTATGTTTGTTTTTACTTTTTATTTAATCTTATCTTTCTTTTTTACTTTTACTTTTTATTTTATTCTATCTTATCCTATCATATCCTATCTCCGGAAACGGCGCCAAAAACTTGATGCGATGCGACTTTATATATGCTTTAAAATACAAGAATTTGATACCACTTTTAAGAATATTTAATTTCCAGCAAATGGCTTAAAAAACTTGACGTACGAGGTTAACTTTTATTATTTTATATTTAGATTTTATTTGTAAAAGTCACAATTTTAAACACAAGTATACGTATCGTTCAAGTTATACAGGGCTCTAGTGGAGTCATGGTTATCGATCTCACAGGGATAGTTAAATAAAAAGTAAGAGATATAAGTAATATTTTGAAATTTTGTTATGCAAATTATATATGCTGTTATATATATATATATATATATATATATATATATATATATATATATATATATATATATATATATATATATATATATATATATATATATAAAGTCAATTACTTATAATTTTTACTAAAATAAAGTAAGCGACAAGCGGAAAGTAAAGTAGGCGGTAATTAAAATTCTATGCGAAGTATAAAAATGACTTTCTCCTTTTTCAACTAATCCAAGAATTATAGATTAATTATCTTTTGTAAGGAATTAAGATTATAGTATTGTGTCAAATAGAAGCATTCCTATTATTTTACCCTTTGGTCTAGGTGCAAAGAACATTGACTAATCTATAGTTAGGCTTAAGATGTTTTATTAGTAGAATTGATTAATTTAGGCTCACACTACTAGATGTCCAAGGGTAGCTATGGTCGGCCCTACCAGTGATCCGTTACCTTTCTATAAACTAAATTATTAGAATTTATTCTATCACTCTAAAAACTAATTAATTTTACGCTCCATAAATAATATCATCCTATTTATTTGCACTTCACCTTAAACAATCCGTGTTTAACCTGCGATCCTAAGGATTCATGTGATATCTACAAGTTAAGAATTTATCTCCGGATAGGTCTCAAAATTCTTCAACAGGTTTTAACAAATTGAATGGCCAATTTAAAAAGTAAATTAAGATTAGGTATTAATATCATAACAATATTTTAAAATATTTTATATTTAATTCTCCTACGAACTTTAATTAATTTATAATATTTTCATAGTTGAAAGGAGAAAGATAACTAACTACTCAGAACTCATTAAAATAACACAACAAAATATATTTATAAAACTTTGAACCAAAGTACAAATACTTATCTGAAGTGTTTCTTCAAGAGCTAGGCTAACTTCTACTGACTCCAAAGCAATGATGAAAGACTCCAACAGCAATAAACACTCAAAATAAACTCACTAAATACAAAATAAAGTGGCACTCTAAGTATGGAAGAGACTAAATAAAACTAGAGACGAGAGAGAATATGCTAAAATGGGTATGTGTACTAAGAGGGGGGGTTTTGGTGCAATTTTCTTTGTAGAATGGGCTTCTATTTATAGAGCTCTGAATTTGGCTAGGGGTTTCTTAAGGCACCTCTTCAAAATTCATCCAAATTCAATGTATCTTCTAGAAGGTAACCGTCGCGCCTATAAGCAGGATCTGGCACCTAGGAGCCGGACTCCGTGACCAAGTCTTTCGCATCTCATCACTTGGGTCGCACCTCTTCGCGATCCAGATCGTTTCCTTGTGTCCAAATACATTGTATCACATGTCCTATATATTAGGAGTAACTTCCAGTCTTCTAGAAGCTCCAATAACCGCTTAACACCGTAAAAATAACTGCCTAAAGTCATCAAAAAACTTAACGACGTACTATATCGAGCCGGTGCTTAGGCGCCGGATTCTAGCGCGCTAGGCGTCGGACGATAATTCCATAATTTGCTCCATAAGCTCCATTTTTGCTCCTTTTTGCTCCTTTTTCCTTCTTTTTCCTTCTTTTTCTTTCTTGGACTCTTCTTAATCATCTACATCCAAAAATATAAAAATACCTTTCATTAAAGCATAATATCCTTAAGAATTGATTCATAAATAAGGCATAAAAATAGGTATTTTTTTAGGTAGATCAGTTGGGTTGACCCGGTGATTTAGTTGATTTGAGTTAACCCGAGTTAGATCGGGTTGACCTGATGATTAGTTGACTTAACCAAAATCCAAGTTAAGTCGGACCTAGATTTGGTAGAGCTTGATTTAGATTAAAGAGGAATCCAATTTGAACTAAGTATATGTTAGGTTAGACTATAGTTAGTTCTTGGTTGGTTTAGATGTAAGGTAGTTCAATTTGAACTAAATCTAAGTTAGGTTTGACATAGGTTAGGTCTAGGTTTGGTTAGATCTAAGCTAGCTCAATTTCAACTAAGTCTAAGTTAGGTTAGATTTAGCTTTTAGTTTCAATGTATGTTGAACCTAAAGAAATTGAATAAGCCTAATGTTGATTAGACTTAGAATTTAGGTTCAACGTAGGTTGAACCTAAAAAATTGACTTTTTTTAATGTAGGTTAAACATAGGGTTTAGATTCAATGTAGGTTGAACCTAAAGAATTGGTTAAGTCTAATATATGTTAGACTTGGGGTTTAGGTTCAATGTTAGGTTGAACCGAAGGAATTGGTTAATTCCAAGTTGGTTTGGACCAAGGGTTAGGTTCGATTTAGGTTGAACCTACATATTTAGGGTTAGATCTAATATGGGTTGGACCTAAGATTAAGTTCAATTTGGGTTGAACCTAAGGAATTAGAGTTAGATATAATTTGGGTTTGGACCTAGGGTTAGGTTCAATTTGCGTCATACCTAAGGATTTAGAGTTAGGTTCAAGTTGGTTTGAGCCTATGGTTAAGTTCAATTTGGGTTAAACCTAAGTGTTTATAGTTAGATCAAATTTGGGTTTGGATCTAAGGTTAGGTTCAATTTGGGTTGAACCGAAGGAATTATAGTTAGGCTCAAGTTGGTCTGAACCTAGGGTTAGGTTTAATTTAGGTTAAACCTCAGGGTTTAGAGTTAGATCCAATTTAGGTTTAGACCTTAAGTTAGGTTTAATTTTGGTTGAACCTAAGGATTTAGGGTTACGTCCAAGTTGGATTTGGTCGTAGGGTTAGGTTCAATTTGGGTTGATCCTAAGGATTTTGGGTTTGCTTTAAGTTGGTTTGAACCTAGCGCTAGGTTTAATTTGGGTTGAACCTAAGGGTTTAGAGTCAGATCCAATGTCGGTTGGACCTAGAGTTAGGTTCAATTTGGGGTGAACCTAAGGTTTTATTGTTATATCCAATTTGGGTTTGAACATAGGTTTAGGTTTAATTTGAGTTGAATCTAAAGATTTAGGGTGATCCAAGTTGGGTTTTGACTTAAGGTTAGATTCAATTTTGGTTGAACATATAGATTTAGGGTTAAGTCCAAGCTTGGTTTGGACCTAGGGTTAGGTTCAATTTGGGTTGACCTAAGGATTTAGGGTTAGGTTCAAGTTGGTTTGAACCTAGGGTTAGGTTCAATTTGGGTTGAACCTAAGTGTTTAGGGTTAAGTGCAATTTGGGTTGGACCTAACATTTAGGGTTATATTGGTTTAAGATGGTTAGACCCAACATTTAAGGTTAGGTTGGATTAAGCCTAAATCGGATATGAGCTAAGCCAAGTCTGATTAGAACACAGATTTAACTTTAATTGTTTGAGTTTAATTATGAGTTCACTCGGGTTAGGTTTAAACTAGCCTAAACCTTTCTAACCTTAAGCTCAAAGTAGACTAAAGCCCGAGGTCATAGAGATGTTCCCATGATTAAGAAGATAACCATGGTATAATATCGCTAAAAACCCAAGATGAATGTCTTTACTTAGGTTAAAAATAATTTGGGCGAAAATACAATTTTTTTATTTTTCCATGTTTTTACCGTTGAATTTATAATTTTTCATTTTAAGGGTTTCAAGGGTGTAAGTTGTCATTTTAAAGTTCAAGTTCATGTCCTTGAATTTTCTAGCCAATTCTCATATTTAATTCTATATTTTCTAGTTTTTTATAGTTATTTTTCAAAATAATTATAAACATAGTAGAAAATTGAACATTTTAATTTTAGGGAGGTCCCTAACTTTGGAAAAATTAAGAAATGTTTCCAAAGATGGGAGGAACAATCCTTGAAATTTTTATAATTTTTGGATCTATATTTAATTGTTAATAATTAAAATACTCTCTAGAGAATTTAATTAATTAAAAATTAAATATAGTTCAATTATTTCCAATTTTATTTTATCAATTTTTTCTATATTCACTGAGTTCATAGGTATTTTATTTTAATTTTAGTAATTTTCTACATAGAGTTATGCATTTTTGAAGTTGCATTGATTTATCCAAATTTAATTAATTAGAAAAATTAGATTTTCCTGCTTATCCACACGACATCAATGTCATCATCGGCAGCGTCAAAACTCAACGCAATGTTGTTTGATTCATGACACTTTCCACAAAATCTCCGAGGTGGCACGTGATCTTCTCCTCTGCTCCACAAGGTTGGATGGTTTGATGGTTTGATGGTCTGATGGTCTGATCTAATTGTTGTTGTCCATTTCCAATACACGGAATGGACGACATCTATTAATCATCCCACAGGAAAATGAGTCAAAGATCATTCATGATCAAATCTTAATATCCCTCGATTTTCCATGAAATCTCACGAAATTTGTTCCAAAAGCTTCATCTAACCTAGACGAACACATCTATACAGTTGATCATGCATAGTGCATTCATTTCCTTCACAAAAGACCAAACCCCAAAGTAATTTTTAGGGTTTTTGACCCATACATTGCCCCAAGAGGTGTGGCCTTAATTGAGCTTGACAAACATGATCGCCTCGACCCCACAAAGCTTCTCTTATGCTCATTTTGGATTGAAAGCAGCTCTAGCTATGAGCTAGGCCAAATGATGGCCCGGCTTGGTCTTGGTGTAGGTTTGACTACACGAGAAGGCTTGATTTTGATTGAGATTGTTTTCGTGAAGCCTTGGGATGATTTTGGAGGAGTTAATCAAAAATAAAGAAGTGGGAGAGGAGAAAGAGGAGATTGCAGCTACTTTAGTTAAAAAAAGCCTTGGGTTGATGACCAAAAGGTTGGAGGCTTTAACTTGTACAGGCAGGGCCTAAGAAAATATAACGCTAATTTAGGATCATGTACAAAGTTAGGGGAAATGGGTCCTCACAAAAGTGAGATCAATAATAATCCAGTGTTAGCATAGGAGTGTCTTCGTCGGACCTTTAGCAGACTACCTAATGGATAGGTGAACAATGGACCCAATTAACCAAAGCTAAATGACTCACTCTTCGCTTGAAATGAACTGAAGTTATTTCTTAACTCACCAAAATGAAGTTGAGTTTATTATAATTAGCCAATTACAAACTAGGATATAGACTGAGTTCTCCCTATTGACTGAAGCACTTCTAGGCCATTATTAGGAACCTTTAACATTAAAAACCCAAAAATTAACACAAAGCCTTATGACCCCTCTTATGAGCACTTGAACCCAACTTTGAGTCGCATTGAGCCAAAATAACCTGTTCGATTCAGTATTGCTCGTTCAACCCATATTGACCCTTTGGGGCCTACTAGAACCTAAACCACATAAACTAAGTTTTTTTTTTTTCTAAGTAACATATATTTTTTTATAGATCATTATAATCTTATTTGGGTTAAACCGAAAGCCTTTAAGGCTTAGGTTAGCCTACTTGCGCTAAATACATCAGCCATTAAAACTTTTGGAATTTAATATCAAAATGTCAAGTGTCCAAAATGTATAAAAATTAAACTTAATTTTTTAAATGTTATGTTATTATGTATTTGAAAGGGGTTTCTTGTTTATTATTGCAGGATATTAACACAACAATAAATTGAGAGGAATGCACAAAAATGCATGCACTTTTGTGAAATTTGACGAGCAATGTTCTAGTGCTAGAATTCCCGAAGTTCAAAATAAAACCAAAGAGAATTGCATCACATTACTATTTTTAGCATTCAAGTGTCACAATGTTATATCTACAATTAGTGGTGTAAATGAACCGAACACGAACGAACATAGCTCGTGTTCGTGTCGGTTCGTTTGAATTAAGTGTTTGAAAAAGGCTCTTGTTTGAAATTATTTGTGAAGCTACTGTTCGTATTTGGTTTGATTTGTTTGAAATTAGTTTGAAATGTTTGTAATGTTTGAAATGTTTGAACTGTTTAAATTATTTGAATTATTAAAATTGCTTGAAATGTTCGAAATCTTTCAAATTTATTTGTATTATTTGAATTCTTTGAATTTTTAAATTGATAATAAAATTTTAGAAAAACTTTATAAGATTTAATTTTTTTAAATATGATACATTTTTAGAGTATATAATTATTTTTAAAATATGATAAAATTTATATAAATAATTATTTTAAATTGTTTTTTATTTCGAACAATAACTATTCGAACACGATCGAACATATGGCTATTCATGTTTGGTTCGTTTATAAGTCGAACGAAAAGAAAGTATTCGTGTTCTTCTCGTTTGCTTATCGAACGAATCGAACACGAACTCTCTGGCGAGCCGAACATGAAATGTATGCGAACAATGAATTTTTTTGATAGCCCTATCTACAATACCACGTTGTCAGTACATTATACAGTTGGAGCAACAACCCATGAGAGTGATGCCGCAATGCAACTTATGTACAACTCAATGCTGCCATAACAAAAAAAAAACATAAAGCTACTTTGTAGCAGTACAACATCATAACTCAACAGACAATTTTTGCATTGTTGTGGAGCATGCTAAAGGGAGTTATAAAGCAAAATTGAATGTTTGGGAGGAGTTATAAACACTATGAAGCATATTAGTGAATGCAATATTCACTTAGAAGGGTGATGTTCTTGGTGGTTGTGCTTGTGACTTTGTATATCATGTGTGAGTGAGTGGAGTGAGTGAAAGTGAGGAAAGATATATCATTGTGCAATTGAAAGAGATCAAGGATGAACTGAGCACTCTAAACCTAATCTGAGAGCTATTCCTTAAACTTTTTTTTTTTAGTTTTCTTTTTCTACTTCGGTGCTTGCAATTAGTGAACATGTGTATTAACTAAGCAATTATCTTTGAACAAGTGTTTACTATGGAGTTAATTGTATTTATGTGTTATGGTTTAGGAAAGTAATGAAAGTCGTGTTATTTTTTTAACTATGAATGTAATTTAGATTCATTTTGGTTGGGCATATTTTTAAAAGTAACCGGGATCTAGCAATTTTGAAAGAAAACTAGTATAGTAATAAGGTTAACTTCCTCAACCACCTGATCAAACGACTTATATTGATCCCTCTTGATTAAAGATTATCTTTTTGATGATTTGAATGTCTTAATTACCTCAAAATTTAGCAATCCTAGGCTTTTTGGATTCCTCTCATCAAGACACTTTATTTAAATATAAATATGTCAAAATTGAGTTAATTTGATCATTCAATTTTGATCCAAAACCTTATAATGCGCTTTAATGGCTTCATACTAGCTTGTTGGATTAGATCAAATCAATTTCGGTTTCGTCAAGTTTGTCTTGTTGTGATGGTCAATTTGACTATAAACTTGTTGAAATTGGGGCCGTTAATTATTTTGAATTTGAATCTAAAATAAGATTTGCTAAAAAATACCTCAAGATATGTGTCAGCTAATAAAAATTTCTTGATGACACATCAATCATAAATATGATTAATGAAACTAGAACTAATCCACCATGTGTTATAAATAATATTAGTTTTATTGAATTCATAACAAAGTGATGAGATTTTTTTATCTCTATTATCAAGCAAATTCTTGAAGCTCGTTTATTTAACCATTATCTTAAGTATTAAGTTGCTCATCAATTTTTTATGATGCCTTTGTAAAATTAATAATTTCTCAGGAGAGATTGATCATGACTTAATTAGAACCCTTAAATTTAAAGAAAAAATTGCATACCTCATAATTCTTATGAATTTACATATGTAACACCCAAAATTTGATATTTATATTTATATTTATAACTTTGTCTCATTTTACATAATTATATGTATACCAAGTTATTTACTATGTATCTACATATTTATTACTTAAATTTAATTTTTATATTCATAGCATTTTACATGTCTTTTTTCTTAATTGTTAATAATAGTAGTATTTTATGTGATATGAATAATTTGGATGCTATAGATATAAAATATTAAAACATAGATGTTAGATATGTAAATAATTATGAATTGTGGGTTATTTATGAAACTCCCCAAAAAAAAATTTATTTAAAAAAATAATAGATAGCATTAGAAACAAGTTAGAGATAAATAATTTGGCCGCCTTAAATTCTATATTCTGAATCATTCGCCAAAACACAGAGCGACTGCTTCCCATTTAAATTTAATATTAGTGTTTTTTCAATTAAAAGAAAAGTAAAATTTTCTTTTCTAAGTATTTATTAATGGGATATTATGATTAATTAAATTTGAATAATGAAGTTACAATAAAAAATACATTTCCCATCCCAAATAGAGAACATCCAGCCGAAACCCCAAATGCAAGTTTACAGAACAGGTTAAAATGGCGCATTTACGTACTTACTGCGTAATTCTTATCGATGTAGCTCTCTCTTTCTACAGAAAGATGATATGGGTGTAAATATCAAATTTTCGGTGTTAGATATGTAAATACACAAGAATCCTGTGGTATGTGTGTAAATTTCCCATTTTAAAACAATTAAAAAAATTAATTTGGAATCGAATTTAGTTTAGCTAGTCAATTTTTTTTACGTTTTAACTTGGAGAATAAACTAATGATTACTTGCCCAGATTTTTTAGCTTCAAGCACTATAAAAAGGAAAAAAATTGAGCACGTAAACCGTACGCAGGACTGCATATCTAAAAAAGTATACGGGGTTACACGGGCGTTACACGAGGATTACACGAGTGTTACAAGAGGGTTATAACTTTTTTGTACCTTTCCTGTACAAATGGATGAAATAAAAGTGCGGGTTATAAGTGAGTTACACGGGAGGTACAAAGAGGTTATAACAGCGCTTGTAACTCTCTTGTAACTCCCGTGCAACCCCCGTGTACCATTTTACGTATGCATCTATGCGTATAGTTGACGTACATAAATTTTTTACTGACAAAAGACCTTTCAGGAAAAATCACAGACGCCAACCACAACAAGAAAGCTTTTTCCCTGAACTTCAACAAATAAATATGAGAAAAATCAATCACTAAAATTAATAAGAAACAGTTTTACAATATGTACCAGCTAAACCATATTACCTCCACTAATTAGAAAAACATTTCTGAATTTTATTAAATCGCCCATACATAATAAAGTTGTCATTAACCACGACCTTATACAACTCCACCACCGCCACCTCCCCCACATCCACCACCACCGCCACCACCACCTCCCCCATCACCTCCACCAAAGCCAGCTCCTCCACCACCACCACCATCACAGCCTCCCCCTGCACCACCGCCTCCGCCATCTAAAGCAAGACCAGCTCCGAAGCCAGTGCCCAGCCCAAGCTCCACATCATGCCTTCGGCCGCCGCCAAGCCCATGATGCGCATGCCCGCTGTGGCTTGGCCGAGCCTTCCCTTGCTCGTGTCGGCATGCAGCTAAGACAAAAGATGTACCTTTCCACAAGTATCCTCACTTTTGATTGTCTAATGAGATTGAATTTTGATATATCAAGTTTCATTAGCCTATCTAAAATGACTCCCAAAGAGAAAAGGATTTGGTGATTAAATAAATAGAGTTTAAAACAGGGAATTTGAATCAATTAGAGACAATGGTGGGTTCTTGGGCAGGATCAAGGTCGTGGCCATTTGAGTAGTCAAGAGCATTTCCCCTTTATTAGAAGATACCTTTCTGAGAATATTTTAAAGATAGTCCTCTTTTCGAGAGCCGAATCATAAATACGTGTACCATCAACAGTCTAACTTTCCAAGCACCCACAAGCTTCAT
Source organism: Papilionanthe hookeriana x Papilionanthe teres (assembly GCA_022702705.1). NCBI lineage: Eukaryota > Viridiplantae > Streptophyta > Magnoliopsida > Asparagales > Orchidaceae > Papilionanthe > Papilionanthe hookeriana x Papilionanthe teres. The sequence continues at coordinate 153,530,138 of CM040426.1, forward strand.
GTCTTCAAACACTCTCCTCATGAAGGGTGACCCAATTGAAATTTTCCAATTAAAGTAAACTTGTGAGTAGCAACCAGAGATTCGATTTCATTTTCATATTAAAAGGAGCTAGCTTTTACCATCTTTTCTATTGATTTCTTAATAAATGTGCAGTCCCCATTTCCATCGAAAGTATCATGATAAATTTGAGGGAAAACTAGGTTATCCCCAAATAAATTGATGGAATTGACATTTGAAGTCACTCGCTTTTAAAAAGGAAACTCTTTTTCGAGTTTAACTGGGGTTTGCAAGATCAAGGGAAGTCTCCATTAAAAAAAGTGATGGCGGCACCAATGGAACAGTAACACTACCCATGCGGGAGGATAAAAGCTTTGATAACACCGCTAAACCACCAAAATATAACCTTCAATAACTCCAATGATACCCGAACATAGCCGCGATAACATCAAGGAAGACTTAGCAAAAGAGGCTGATGCTAGAGCTGATGATACCTCACCAAACCACCACCAATAAAACCAAGAAGAAAACCACAAAACCACATAATGCAGCCAAAGCCAATACCAAGCAATTGCATGGGTCGGATGATAACACCACTACACATTGGGATACCACCATCAGAATACCCTCACCAAAGCACGAAGAAGAACGCGGAAGCGTTTTAAATTGCCCTAAAATTGCCATAGAGAGATATTCTAGTCTTCATTATATATATATATATATATATATATATATATATATATATATATATATATATATATATAGTTGTTGAGAAATCTTTGTCATCCATATTTCTATAACATATATACACATAAACATACATATATACACACATCCATACATAAATATAAATATACATTGTACATGCATACATATGTACTTGCATAAATACACGTTCACACACACAAAATGCATGCACTTACATTGATACAAGCACATATGATTCAAAAATAAATCTTTAACATACACACATGTATATATATTTTACATCAATTAATCCAATATATGTACAAATATATTCGGGAATACATTTGTGGATTAGTGTGTTTATAAATTTTTTTACAAACATACACCTTCATACATACACATATATACACGTAATTAATATATTCCCTTCCTTCATTAAAATCAAATTAAGTTATTAGATTATTTAAATTATTCATTAATTAATTAAGATTGCAAAAAAAAACAAATTAAGTAAAAGTATTAGTAAATTAAATTAGTTATTTAATTAAATTAAAAGATTAATAATTTATTAATTCATTTAATTCCTATTAATTGTTTAGTTAAGATCGTTACTAACTAAACAAAAGTACTAATTAGTTAATAAAGTTATTTATTTATTAATTATAATATTAATTTATTAATATAACCTTTAATTATTTAATTGAATCACTAATTGGCTAAAAGAATAATCTATTAATTAAGATTATTAAAAAATAAATTAATGTTTTAATCATTTAGATAAATTTCGCTTATGTTATATAGTATATTAATTTATTAATTAATAAATTAATTAAATTATTTAGATAGTAATTAATTCTTGGTTGGGTTCATTTAGGATAATTAATGGATCAATTAAGTATTTAATTTTTTTGGCCAATGGTATTTAAAAGAAAATTAATAAGATTTTATTATAATTTAATATTTAGTTTAAGAAATTGTATCATAATTAACTCAAAGTAATTTCACCATGAGGAATATAACAAAGGGGTTTTTGGTTTTGATGTTTTAGAAAGATAGGCTTTAAAATTTTGAAAATTTAAAGGAGAAGAATATATTAATTACATGGTATAATCATTTAATTCTGAAGATCAAATTAATAACTACCTAGACATGTCATTTGATATAAGACATATAGACATAACCATACTCTAGATCTTCAACATGAAATACAATTAAGGTTTCTTGATTTTGAAGTTCTAGACAGAAACATGTGCATATTTTTCAGTATTCACCATAGAAGATTGAATACGAGTTAACTTCACAAAATAAATCGTACGATAATTGAATCAATGATTATAAACATTACCCTAAGCAAATATTAGAAGACAAATCTGAACTTTTTTTTTTTTTTTTTTTTGACAAGTAAGACTAATATGAATAAAAATAAAAATAAACATTAAATAAGATGACTGGAAATTAACCTAAACTAATATTTTTAATAAGAGCGTACATGATTATTTTAGCTTTAGCATGGTAAGCATGGGAACATTCTCCATTTTGCATAATAATCTCAAATGACCACATTAGAGAACAATTAGATCAAAAGCACTTATAGTTTTATACATGGGATTTTTGGTTTAACTAGTTGGGCATAAAAACATTAAAAAAAATTTATGAAGTTATATCACATAAACATAAGCACATATTATTACAATAAAAGCCCTATCATATCGACACGTGTAATAGATGAAGATGAAGTATTTTGGAAAGAGAAGATAGATTTTGAGATAGAGCAAATAAACATGAAAAAGAAGAGAGAAAATTCAATTTGCATTTCCGTGAATTTTTTAATTAAACATGCAAATATGTGAAAACATAAAGATATTTCAATTTTTCAAGATATCAAATTTCATATACGAACATTAAAGAGAATTCTTTTGCCAAGATCATAAAGGATTACTCATCTTAAGAAGGAATCCATTCTTTAAAAATGTGAAATAATATTAAATTATAACTTCCGTAGACATGGAGTACATTAACTTACATAATTAAAGTAAACTAACACTTATAGAAGCTAATTTAGATCGTAATCAAGAGAACTGTTCATTTGTGATTATCAAGAGATCAAACTCGTTGAAAAATTTTTACCTTTAGATCAAGAGGGAGAGCATTATTTTACAATCAAATGGATAGCACTTTGTACTATTGATCATTTGACCAACTTATAGTTGTGTTGCCTAAATCAACACAAAGCAAAAAATGTTATGATGAGGTAAATTTGCTGAAAATGATGCATATGAATATATACATAAAATAAAAAGGATAATCAAAGAATTAGGTTTTTATTGATCATTATTGATTTATGACAACATGAACATTCCATATCATTGTCATCAATGCCAAATGCACCTTGTAGTTTTACACAGTCATTCTCCAATATCATGAATCCAATAGTAGCTCTCGAGGCTTTTAGAGACTTGCGGGATAGACATTATTTTTCTAATTAACCTCAATCTGTTAAAGGCCAACAATTTATATTTTTAGTGACTTATTACTTATTTATTTATGTAGAAGGAATACCAGTTGTACTGGGAGGTCAAAGCTCACAACATGGATAAAATTTATTAGGGTCCAAGTTGCATATTAATTTAGCATTTCTCAGTTGAGTACTATTCAATAAAAGCACAACATTTACTAGCAATAAAAGTAATATTTATTTTCTAACAACATAATATTGATTGCAAAAACTAAACCATATATCACCCTTATGCTACTGGCCTGTCAGAGGCCTTTAATATGGACTGTCAAATTGTGAAAATATAATGGACAAAAAAGTGTCAAGGCTACAAAAATTTTGTTGAAGCCTTGTGAGCATATTCCACTATGCATAGGGCCCCAACTCAGTCCACTACATTCATCTATATTCATAGGTCCAAAGTTGTGCTCCCTATATAAGTACAAAACTAATTCAATTAGGACTATCATTACTATTTAAATTATAACTGAACAAAAACTAGAACTAAAAGGTCTTGAAAGAAAGTTTGTGAAAGCCCAATAAAACTCAAGTTATGTATGTCATGGATAGCTTAAGCTAACAACTGAGTCCATCCTAATACTTTTTAGTATGCAAATAAGTCTTGATCCTTCAATCCCGACCATCCTAGCTTATCATCGGATAGAAGGAAAGTTTGAGTCAATGTCGGAAAGACCATTTGTGACGAAGATTTTCCACTAAGATGAGTCCCATCAATTAAATGAACTCCAAATATGAATGTCGTACTTCCCCTTTTTCTCCTCTCTTTAGAATGACCAACGCAATGTGACAAAACCCAACATAATCGAGTTAACTTGCTTAACTCTGTGGAGAGAGGAGATAAAAATAAATCTCAAAACCAACAAATAACAATTGTTAAATTACATTAACATTGCTTTCCATGATTGAAATTATCTCATTCCCTTTCTAGGATCTTTGATGTCTTCTTTCTTGCTGCAAGTTTAGGATTTAACTTTGACCGGATCCAATTTTTTTTTGCCCCTTTATAGTTTTACCTTTCGACTAGTACCTAATTTATAACTAAGTCCTCTATTAGTATCATTCGTAATTTAGTCACTTAGGATCTAGTCCATCAAGTATTTGCATCCATAGATCCAACGTTTGTTAATTTTACCATCGTAGTTGACTTAGCAGAACAACCTTGACTTGTAAAGCTAGGTTTGAATCAAGTCCTAATGAAAACTCTAAAAAATATTACATCTAATCTATCCGCATATGCACCCACAAATCTACTTCGTGCTCGTTGATTCTACTATGACATAAGCTGACTTAGTAAATCATCACCTTAACTAGTACACCTATGTTTAGATCATGTTTTAATGATTTTGTCCCTTACTTAGTCATTGAAAATTAAAAAATCTACATCTATCTATCTCACCATAGGCACTCATAGATCTGCCCCGAGATTGTTGATTCTACTATGCCTTTGGATCAAACCCTAATGCCCCATCCTTAGCTGTCATTAAAATTCCGAATTGAAATTTTAGGATCCTATGCTAGGTTTAATGATTCTACTATGACACATTTTAGATAAAAGTTAATTATTTATTCAAAATTTTAATTTTTACTATCTTTTTGAGAAAATCAACTACAAACTAAATTTTAATATTATATTAAAAATTAAGTACTATACAAATAAGCTAACTGTAGTCAACTAAGATAACCAAACCAAATATAAATCATGCATAATTATTAAAAAATTAAGTCATGTACTAACATATACAAATTTGAAATGAACTTATGATCAGACAAAGCCAAGTTCACTCTCTATATCATAATCAAATTCAGCTCGCACAATTAAAACCTGACATTCAATATATCTTTATAAGAACAAGAATTAAATGTTAAATCTTAAAAGATATAAATAGTTAAAATAGAATGTATTTAAATATCAATAGAAATATATGAATAAAGACAAGTAATGTCGTCAATGTTAACTATCAACTATTTCCGAGAAAAAATTATAAGTAGTTGATAGTCCGTTTGAGGATCCATATTTTCAGCATATTTCTTAAAACATATAATCACTTCCGAGCTCCTTTTTACTATTATTTTTCTCTCATACTTGCACACAGCTTGAGATTCACCGATAGCAACAAAATCAAAAGAAACATCCACCAAACGTCTTCTCTCACATGCCTCTTGTCTTGAAAGCCTTCTCACCTCTGACTGTAGCCTTTACTGTACCTGTTGATTTCCTCGCATTCAACATCCTGTCCACCATGGAACTCCCAATCACCACCCCACTGTTGTTGCCTCCCCTCTTCTCGTTTCCTTTCTCCACTTCCAATTCCCGTTGTCTAGTTCGTAACACTCGGCGATCGTCTTTGCTCCGCCGAAGCTATGGTTGGAACCCTGGGCCTCGATCTTGTTGCTGACGTTGTTCGTCCTGGCGGCACAGAGGTGATCAAGTTTGGTGGTGCTTCTCGGCAGGGAAATCCGGCAGGGTTGCTGGGAGACGAGATCGAACCAGAGGGGAAACAGTTCTGCTGTTAGGTTTTGATTCCGGATTCTGCTTTGCAGGAGCTTCCTCGGTGATTTTCCTTATAGGTTTCTCCAATAATTTTGGAACGCCTCTGCTTTTAATAGGTTTTGAGTCCGGAGTTTCGGGTCGAGGCGGCCGGTGTTGCAGATGCGGAGCTCGGAGATGTCGGTCTGGGTTTGGTTAGAACTGATTTGACCTGCATTATTTCATGACAATGTTTAGGCTGATATATTCAGACAGAATGAAGATAAGATGTTAAGGAAATTCTTCAAAAGAGCACTGCATTTATACATGTGAAGTTGGGGCTTTGGGATCAGGTTTCTTATTAGTGGGTCCTTCTTTGCTGAATCTGTTGATGGATCTTTCAACTCGTTTCGGTTCTTCCTTCCCACGAACAATGTTGACTGCTTTGCGGATTGAAGGCGGTCTCGGGGTCAAATTCGGAGATTCTGGCCGCGAGGAAGCGGCTGTGGATGCTACAGATAGTGATCCAGGTGATTTTGGCCTTGGTTTTGGCTCTTCTTGTCTTCTCAAGAACTACAATTATTAGATTAATTTACAAACCAGCCGCAGATTTGGTTCAAAGATGTAATTCGATCTCGTTAAATTAGTTGTCGTGGCAATTATTGAAGAGAAAAGGGAGCATGTAATAAGCAAATTAAAATCAAATTTAAGCAGTTAAGATAGAACGTGTACTCTTCGAGGCTGAAGTGGCTTGGCGGATGGCCCCTGTCTGATTCCTTGGCGAATCTGATCCCAAATCTTGGTGTTGCAATTGGTGTTGTAATTGACCTAGGAGGTGATAGGGGATATGGATCCGTATCAGGACTCTCGGGCCGGGAAGATGATGTTGACTGAAAGGACGACACGGAAGGTGACATTGGTGGTTTTGATCTTGTTTTCGAGTCCATTTTTTCTAGGAACTGGACAAGTTTGTTTGAGATAATTTTATATTAGTTCGAGTAAATGGATTGGCAAGAAATGCATGCAGATTTGTATTATATATTACGCATGTTTCGAAATTATTCATAACATAAATTTGATGAGAACATCCAACTTAAATTTTCTCAAGTGCTAAAATAAGTGCTTATTAGAAAATGTAAACGCCCACCCTTGATGGTTTAAGCGGTGGGATGATAGGAAGTTCCTTGTGGATTATCATGTGAGGGCTATTGCTTTGGCCAACATCCATCTCAAGCGATTGGAATAAAGGAGTTGCAGGTGGAGTCTTGAGCCTGCGGCCAAAACAACAACAAAACAAAGTTTTTAAGTAGTTATGAGGGAAGAAAATTTCGGTCCCTGCTAATTGAAATAAAAAAAGAAACAGAAAGAAAAACTCTTATTATTAATCCAAATGATTTATAATCTACTGATTAAAAATTTTGTACAAATAATTATAGAGATATTAATATTGATACAAATAATTTTCTCACCAATCATAATCATTCTTTTCGCTGCTTACATTGGCATCACCCTTTTTCGCAGAAGACTTTGAAGACGACCGAATTTCCTGCATTCAGAAACTTCATCATTTTTCGTATAAGTGAAGAAATTAATGCTTGACTGAAACATATGTTGAACAATTTAGAAGAAAATTTTTGCAGATTTTCTCTTTTGGCATAGCTTTTAATTCTATTAAAAAAGAGAGATGGTCCATTTCTGTACACTACAGAGAAACAGTGAGCATTTGAGAGTATACCCATTGGTTACGATATTATAGAAGTGTTCAAGCACAACTTACGATGACCTTAGCCCGCACCCACAAATAAGGTTAACAACTTAAGCACATATCTGTGTAATTATATACAATTGACGAAGAATTCACTCCTCTAAACTTGCCCTAATACTGACCAATGAGAATCTTCATGGGAACAAGTGTGCTCAAAAGACAAGGCAGGTCTAACCAACCTAATTTTTGGAGAGGGAGGTAAATTCAAGAGGGTAGTTTCTTTAATCATCACTATCAACTTTGAATTGGATTATTATTGCAGCCACATTGGCCTAGTAGTTGAATGTTGTGTCTTTTAACCAAGAAGTCTTCGGTTCAAGGCCTTGCATATGTATTGTGCGTGTATTCTGTATGTGCAAAATCATACATAGCTCAAGTAGCAAAATCATCCACTTGATTTTTGAGCTTTTTCTTTAATCTTCTACTGTCAACTTTGAGAATTGTCATCCATGATGGTTGAATATTGTGCATTAGCCACTAAAGCAATAACATTATTTGGTTGAGGAGATTATTACCAGAATTTGAATTTAAAATTCCAGAACTCACTAACTAACCATTATTACAACATCATCTCCATAATATTCCTTGCAAATAATCTAGTGTTTCTGGATGTACTAAAGACATCTTCAAGATCAACCTACTAACATATTCAGTAAAGCTCCATATGAAAGTTTCATCAAGTCAAATCCATGTGATCCGTCAAACCATGGACACTTAAATTGAGTGGGGCTAATAATGATTATCGTCAATATTTACATAAAACAGCCAATTAGCTTACAAGCGCAAAGGACACATGTAACTATATGGAAAATGATGAATCCTGACCCTCTAAATGTGACCGCTTCGTTAATTCTCACCATCAAATTCAAATTGAATTATTCTCTAGCGTTCTACGAGTTCAATAAATGCACATTATATCCCCTGTATCAGTTAGATCAAGTAGAAATTCTCATATACACATTATCATTACTCATATATTATTCTTTACATTTAAACTACATATGTTTTACATTCCAAACATTTTCTTCCTTGAAATTCTAATTATAACCTTCATCCAATACACTTTTCACACTAAGGGATCAACCAAGTATCCTATAGATCTAATTCAAACCAAACTCTCCTGGACATCTCGGAACTCTCATCCCGAGAGCAGTCGCATGTTTCTTCAAATATCCAAAGAATTATTTGTTCTGTCCTACCGCTTACAATATCAATCAGTCTGCAGTCTATATGGATTTGATTTTTAACTAATATAGTATGCAATCTTCTTCCTCTATTTCAAAATTCTAATACAATAATCTATTGCCTGAAAAGAAGAAAAAATTATAAAAAAGAATTAATGAAAGGAGAGTAATAAGAAACAGAACTGAAATTTCAATTTCATGTATAATCTGCGAATTAGCAATTAGAGAGTTCAAAGCCTTCACATACTACTATTATAAAAGAAGTTGAATATTCACAGCGTAGGCTACGGCTCTATAATCAGATCATCTCTTAAATTCTTCTGATCATAGTGACATAGATATGTTACAAATCATGATTATTTCCTAAGATTCTACGAATAGAGCGAATCAACAGCTAAAATAAAACATGTAACCTTGATCATAACTACGCAAACACAAACATACGTAGAACAAACACAAAATCAAAATAAAACTGAAAATCATCATATGTTTGGCGATCATTTACCATCTACTGGTTCGAGCTCTGTAGATAATGATTCGGAGGAGATTCATGTTCTTCTCTCTCTCTCGCTTAAAAGCTCCCGGAAAAGTGTGAGCTCCCCATCGCGCTCTTTCTTTGCGCTTGTCGGCGGAAAGAACTCCTCAGGCGACCGGCACTCATTGATACCTACACGAACAGAAATGAACTGCCTATGGAGAAGAGGCGAGATTGGTACAACGAAGAGAAAGGAAGAGGTGGAAGAAGATTTAAATGTGGCGGAAGCAGTTCAACATGGCCGGCAAAACACTCGGAGACAAAAACGGGATTGGCATGATTTTGGACTCGGTGGCAAATCATTCTCATGGGAGCATTTGGAGTACTTCGGGAACCACGACGAATGCCGGCTTGGCCGGCCGGGCCGGGACTCGGCTGCTTCACACCTATATATAAACAATTTTTCCGCGCTAAAGCTTAACAGGGGGATCTTGTGTGATGAAACTTTAAACAAATATAATATGATAATATGTATTAATATGATCGAACACAAATATTTGCGAGAATTTTATTAAAAATAAAAAATAAAATAAAATATGAATTTTATAAATTATTTCATGAGCCTTTTGGATTGTAGTTGTAAATAATTTTATAATGAAGATAACGTATTTCAATGATGAATCGTGTGTTGTATTATACACTGTGGCAATAACATTCACATGTATCGAATTTGCAACCAAAGATTAGTTCTAGTTTCTAACAATAATATCTTGTAAGGTGCTTGCGAAGACCACATTTGTCTCATATATAATTAAATTTTTGACACTGCTTTTGAGCAATCATGACTTAATAAACCTAAATCAAATCCAAACCTTAAATTTTTTACGACACTAAGAATTATTTTTACATCCTTATAGTTTTGATAGAAATTACCACAAAAAAAGTAAATATAAGGATGCTAGATTAAATGATGGCATTAATTAAAGCAAAATAACCGTGTTTGAAATGCTGCAAAAGCAAGTACTTTGTGGTTTTCGCTTAAGAGAGCCACCCATTCAAACTATAACATCATAAAACACACAACCAAGTCAAGATTATAATTTTGAAAAGAAAAATTCAAAGCATGTATCTGAAGTGGACCCCACAATAGTCCAACTTAACTGAATAAGTTTCCTTTTTGAATATAACTCCCCACCAACATCGAATAAGTGAAAAGAGTAATAGAAGAAACCAATCACTGAACTAGGCAAACTCAAACTCATCCACCCGGCCTTTTCAACTCGACCAGTTGTTGCTGAGTTTACTCGATTCAAGTATGAGGCAGAAGCATTGGGAACACTTATCTCTAGAGGACCCTTTACAATTTGTGAAGGCACTTATTTTGGCATTAAAAAAAAAAAAGAATGATCACACATTACTTGCAGGTGAATTACAAGTAGTTGCTTCTATAAAAAATGTGATTAACATCAATTTAACCCTCATTAAAGAGTGAAGACAAGAGATAACACACATTTGTTTGTGATCTTACGTTAGCATTATTAGGCACGTACTCCTCCATAGTTATTGCGAAATTCATAAAAGGAATTTTATGGTTGACTTCCACCTCAAGAAACTATTATTCTCCCTAAAAGCTTAAGAGCCACATTTAGATTTAATTTGTCAAAGATTTTTTACGTGCTTTCACAGATCGCCCAAAAATTTTCTACGTATAAAATAACCACAAAAAACCCAAAGTGTGATAAATTAAAATTTATTTTTTTTAGCTTTTGCTGCAGTATTAAAAAATATTTTTTCATGCCATTTGATCCACACTTTTGTTGTAGCTATGTAATCACAACCAATCACTTCGAGCAACATTGGTCTACACTAGTAAGGGCTTCAACGACTTTACCATAGAACCCTAATCTACTACAATCGAGCCCATAAGTTGGACTTACCTTAAGGTATCCACAAAGGATGGATGGAGAAATAAAACTTATTCACATGTTGGAGTTGAGTTCTTTTTTGGATCGTTTCATCACTTTCTTCTTCCATTTTTACTCACCTTCTATCTTACACTTGCCAAAAAATATTTTCGCATTTCAAGATAAAAAAAAATTAGTATGCTCATTTGGATTATTCTCCACCCATATATATCAATGAACAAAAGAAAAAGAAGAGATTGACACAATCCGATGTCCCTGATGAAAGTAAATCGCCTGGCATTCTATCACACTATGTATGTGGGACAAGGAATCCAAACTTCATCGGAGTTATTCGAACATGAAAAATTTAATTACATAATACATTTTTATGTATTCGGAACCTATTTTTGAATTGATGGGTTATTATTCTCTTCTTCTTTATAGCTTTACTTTCCTTTAGACTAGATAATTAGGACACCAAATCAGATAACTAAATAATGGCTATATCAAATTTAGTTTAAGATTCAAATGATGATAAGCATGACTCCATGATTTTGATCATGACATTCCATGCTAGGATTGATGAGCTACCTACCAAGAGTTGTTCGTGCAAGTTACATAATGTATATTATCATCTCTTCCATCGAGCTCATGTTACTCATCTAATGAGGGGACTAGAACAATTTTGTGAACTTTTGACTAACTTAATAGTAGAGGGTCCAAGCTAAAATTGCATAAGTGATGAGTTATCGAATTAATTGATAATAGAGGGTCCCAGCCTACCCATTTGCTTGAGCAAGACCGAAGCAGAGGCTGCATTTTCCAATCCCTTAATTTGTCATCGACTCCCAATAGTTGTATTCAAAAGAGGCCGGCCAAAAACTGGCAATACCATCCGTTACATCTCTAAAAGCGAATATGCTAAGAGATTTCTCGCTCGATGACAAAATAATATGTAGGTCATAAAAGTCGTTATTCAATTCAAGAGGACTTCGAGTAAGAATGACACCTTATCATTTATAAACGACCAAAAACTCGTTTTTTAAAAAGTTAAGCAAAGTCATAATGAAACTAGTCCCGATAAAACACCAAAGTCCTTTCCAAAGCAATCTCGTTGCCTACTCCCGACACTTCAATGCATGAAGTGTCGCAAAGGAATAATAACATGATTGGCTTTGAGCTTAGTGATGTCCTCGTGCTTAAAGAAGACAATTCTCTATCTAGAATCATTAAAAAGTTCGTAACAAAATTTGAAGCCTTTTATAAAGGGCAAAGAGAGCCTTCGCAGGGGTTGTAGTGTGGCACAATCTCGTAGATCAAACCTATTTATGTGGTTTAGTGGAAGAAGTCAAAGCGCCCCCGTGGCTCAACATATCAAAAAGCATACTAAGGGTCATATCAAAAAAACATCAAGTACGATTTGACATAATAAAATTTTCACCATAAATAAAAAAGTTACAACATATTAGTAAGACATAAAATACTTTATAAAAGAGTATTCGCTACTTCAACCGAGACACATGCTCGCCGAAGCAACTAAATGAAAACAAGTTCTCCTCTAACTCATATTGGTATACCCGATCGAACTCGTTATGGATTTGATTCATGGTGGCCGACTTCGAGCGACCAATAACTTAGGTCAAGAGCAATCGTCTCCTTATTCAACCAAGAAATTTCCCCTTTCATCCGCTCAACATAGTCCACTAGCTACCGCAAGGTTCTCGCCATCGAATCGCCGACCTGCTGTGTAAAGTAGTCGGTCACTTCATCCATCCTACATCCGCTGACCCTCAAAATACCCGGGCCGTCCTCTTCCGCTGTCTTCCGTAAAGCCCCCAAAACCGTGCTCTCATCTACCATCATCATCGATCTGACAGACTATCCTAGGTCAACTCGGTAGTTTTCCACTACAAAATACTTAACTAGAGTAGCTTCAATGCTTCGAGGAGTGCAAAGTTGTCTATACCTTCCTCATGCAAGATAACCACGGTAACACCTACACTCGCCACTCGGGTTGTGATTCCACCACTACCATTATCGGGAGTAACCAATCGCCTCAAAGAACTTTCAACTCTATGAGTGATGATCGGTGGAGTCTGCTCATCAACCATCGGATAGCTTATCTATAACCCCTTAAGATTTTCTTGCTAATGATCACCAATATCCTCCCACGATGCCACTCGGTCGTGTGCATCAAGATCAAGGACCTCTCTTCTCGGCGTACTTTATATATGCAAGAATTTATGAACTCAAGTTTAAAGTCTAAGCACTCAACGCAAGTATACGTATCGTATCAAGTAATACACAATAATTTATTCTCATATCGATCCGACAAGTAAGACGTTAAGAAAGTATTTTACAATATATAATATAACACCGAAATCCTATACTCAATTTGAACTTAAAGTTTAATACTTAATTTTACTACCACTATTCAAACAATAACAATTAATCAAACTACAATTACTTCTAATAACTTTCAAAACAGAATTAACTACTGCATTAATAATTAAACTACGTATTTGGAAATGTTTTTCGATATAATGAAAAGATCTTCCCTTCGCAATGAGAATATGACGTGTGGATGATATAATAAATATCTACGTTATCGTTTACTAACAGAAAGATAAATATTTCTTTACCCTTAAAAGAGTACCCCTTTCCAAGCATTTAAAAGAATATTGACATATCTTAAGTTTAGTCACTAAATCTAAGGCCAGGGCCATGGGAGTGATACCGCTCTCACTTCACGGAACCTCCCACTCACCTCTTTCACCCGAAAGCTAACCTTTCGAGTTTAAGCATTAATCTTAGAACCAATTTGGGGATCTCACCGTCACCCCGAAACCTCCAAATCAAGTCCATCAAAATGCATTTCTTTATTTATTTGCACTCAATTTCCACAACTACGCAATTCATTCGTATGAAATCAATGGATTCTTTTCATTATCATTGCAGGACATTAAATCTTTTCGAATTAATGTTCAACAACATATTTTAACATTTCAATTGGCCAAACCGAAAAGAATTAAGTTCAAATGAAAAATCATCACAATTTCTTCAATACATTAAAAGACATCAAATCCACACATCAATTCATCATTTTATCTTTATGTAAGAAGAAAGACAAAATGAGATTACTCAATTCATGCAATTAATATACAATAAACATGATTTTATATATAAAAGAAAAACATACAAACCACAAAAGAAAATACAACTTATCTCTTTCTCTTCCCCAATGCAATTCTCAAATTTTCGAATCTTTTTCTCTTCTTTCGCAACACTCGATTCTCTCTTTTAACGCAAAGGAATAATCTCACTTTACTTCTTCTCCTTCACTCCTGTAGGCTAATTCCTCTCAAATTCTCACTTCTATACACTTTTCTCATAAACCCTAACACTTAACATACAATTGCTACCACCAAGAGAGAGCAAGAGAGACCACCATTTTCGTCCAAAATAGTTACTTATACAGAACGAAATCCCGTGCTTTCATACATCCCTTCAAAAAGTCACCACCTCTTCGGCTCTGAATTCCACCGACTTTGGGCGCCGGCGGGACTCTATCGTGCCAATAAATCAGAGCTCTCCGGAAAATGGCTCCGCGTACGAACCTCGTTTTCCTCCTTTTTGCTCCTATTTGCTCCGACCATTCTTTTTCGCTTCTTTTCGCTCTCCAATCACCTAAAATCATTATACTCGCAACAAATCATGAAAAATACCATTTTTAAAAGTTCGCAATATCACCAAAATGGTGAAATTATATAGAAAACCGTATATATTTCGCGCGTATCATATTCATTTTCATGCTTATTTCTTCTCCGTAATCTCCCACTGTAGGACGATACGACCGCTTCATCTCACTAATAAAAATGGAGCACAACCTTAATAAAGCGGCCCCGAGCTTTGGCACGTATTACTGTGTCCTTTAAAGTTCATGAAAAAGGGAGCAAAGAAAAAACCTCACTAATCCTATTTAATAGAAACACGGGGCAAAAAATTCAGCAATTATTAAATCGTTAGCGTTACGAATGATAATTTTTGTCATAAAGATCTTCATTTTTCTCACAGACAACCTTCGTCGAGAATGACAATAAAGCAAAAACTCGTACGTATACGTGAAAATTATCGCACTAATCTCGAGATAATGAAAAGGCCTAAAAGAAAAAAGGCGAAACTCAATGATTTAATAGAAAACTTTAAGCACAAGGCTCGATCGACTAAAGATCATAAATCGATCGAAGGAAGACCAATCGCTACATTTCTCGCTAGCTATCGAAGATTCGTTCGAACCAAAGACTTCAACACCAATTAACATAAAGTCAATCGACTACGACTCTCAAGACTCTCAAATTCCAAGAGTAAAAACACCTAAGACTTCTAATAATAAGCACTGGAGCATGAATCGCATTCAAGTTAAGATAATAACGGCGTAATAACGATACTAATGAAAACATGCTGATATCAGGCGATTACGGTAACATATTTTAACGCTATTTATTAATATGAAAGGGTGTCAAAATTAGTTGTAGAATTTGAAATATACTAATAACACTTATAATTATGAAAATGCATCAAAGAGAGTAAAAATTGATCTATCATTCCCTAACTAAATAAAGACAAATAATGATTTTTAAGGCTCATTAATATGGTGGTAAAAATGCAAATTTATCAATGGTCTCCCATGATTATGAATGTAGACCATTTTATAAATAAAAAAACATATATTTTTCCCGACAAGGTTCATCTGCACTTTATTATTTTCTCTGTCTCTCTCTTCCTTCCTTTTTCCTTGCACTCTATCCCTCGAGACGTGTCAGAGAGAAAAAATTGATATTCAACACTTAGATTCAAGTCATTAAAGATAATTATGATCGAGTTGTTATTTGTGTTCAAATTGAAGAATAATTGACAACCGATTTTTCCTATTTTAGCGATTACATCGTAGATCAGCTTTAAGCTCATTTTTGCTTTAGTTATGGATGCTTTTACTCGAGATTTACATGTAATGTACCTTGTTGTATGTTTTTCACATATGATATCCTTCTTGTGGATAAGACTGCAGAGACTTCAAGAAAACATCAAATTGTGAGGTCACTTTATAGTCTAAAAGCCTTCATTTGAGTAATCTAAAACTCAAGACATTGAATAGAATTTTTGTAGTCGAGATCTAGTGACAGAGTTGTAATAATGGGTGATCAAATCTTTAAAAGGAACCAACGTTTTGCGTATCACTTGCTCATTGTTCAAAGTAATGGTGATATAGTTGGGAACGTTGTGACAGAAGTACCGCATAGACTGAAGGAAAATTTTATAAGATAGTGGTGAGAGACAGTGATAATGCTTTACAGCATAGATTGGCTCAATAAAAGAGAAGCACAAAATTAAGTGTTGCAAACATGAGAACACTTGGGTGGATGAGTGGCTCGACACTTAGAGACAAAATGCATGATGAATATAACTGTGAAATGATTGTTGTAACCTCCAGTGACAAATGATATTAGAGAGAGTCATCTTAGATGATTTGGTCACATTAAACGCTGATCATCTGATCATCCCATTAGAAGTATAGATGTTTTAGATTCACTTATATTAAGAGAGATTGAGGTAAACCTACAAAGACTTGGGTTTGTTGTCTAAAATATGAACATAATATATTATAACAAAATGAAAATATGACACTCAATAGGTCTAAATGATAAAAAAAGATTTCATGTAGCAGACCCTATTTTGCAGATAAAAGGCTTATTGTTTTTGTTGCAGTAATTTTTTTTTAAGATAATTTCAAAATAAATTTAACGAATCGAAGTAAACCTGATAACCATAACATCGTTACATCAAACAAACTTTCTAATAGAAAAAGATGCGGCATCAAATTAAGGAGATAAAAGTTGCCCGGAATTTTTGTCAAACCTCAAGTTTGAACCAAGGAAACATCAAATTAAGGATTCCAAAATAAAATAAAATAAAATAAGATCACCGAAAAGTTCTTCGGCACACTCAAAGCAGCATGTCAGACTTGGCCGGCAATCTCCTGTGTAGAAATTATACGGCACTGATGGCATCTTGCTCCGGAACCTCGGGTGGCGAAGAAGGTACAGGCCGAGTATTACTGCGACAACCTGAATAGGAGTAATGCAATATGACGGCGATCACCAAAGACAGCATTATGAAAATAGCGGTGGCGCGAGGGTCTCTCCAGCTGAGAATGGCCTGTGCCCGCTCACCCTGAGTAGCCAGGTCACCCACCACCGTTTGCACCCGCCCAGCCACGCTCCGCATTCGGTCATATCTCATCCTCACAATTTCCATTGGCTTTGTCGTCGGAAATGTGTCAAATTCCTCATCAAGCTCGTCTGGATGTGCTCTCTCTGCGTAGGACAGCATCGTGTCCATGTGTGGCGG
Source organism: Papilionanthe hookeriana x Papilionanthe teres (assembly GCA_022702705.1). NCBI lineage: Eukaryota > Viridiplantae > Streptophyta > Magnoliopsida > Asparagales > Orchidaceae > Papilionanthe > Papilionanthe hookeriana x Papilionanthe teres. The sequence goes on from CM040426.1 coordinate 153,547,540, forward strand.
ATGCCGAGGCCTAGACCGGTAATTCCAGATCCAATCATGAACAAGTAGAGGAAGATAGTGGGCAAAATCAGCTCAGGATAGCAGACAAGGATCAAGAAGAGGATGTGGACGAGAATTGTCGTGACAGGGTTGCGCCAGTTTCGAATGCTTTCGAACCAACGGAAAACCGCGCCAACGCCGGAGAGGAGAGGTGATGCGGTAAAAATTGGCTTTGCGCTTCTGCGAAGGCTCCACATGTGAGAGTCCACGTCTAACATATTCCACCACCTCACGCCGCAGCGGCGGCTCCGCACGGCCTAGCCGTGCAGCTACACCTGCATTGCCTGATGCCGCAAGATGTCTAATTGAATGACAGGGATTGGCTGCACATAATGCATTTTAGGTAAAAGTGGCTTCCCGTAAAGCGCCACCATATTAACCCATGCCGTGCAGGTAAAACGAACAGTTAGGTGGAGGTCGCCGGTCTTCTTCAGTCCAGACGTTTGCAAAGCCAGCAAGCTGGTAATGCTAGTACACTCGATCAGCTCTCCAGCGTCGACAGCCGGATTCGACTTTGCCGATTCTCTGATCCTGGCATCCTCCTTGTTACCAGAGATATGACAATTGTCAAAGACAGCAATGGTGATTACTGTGCAGGGATCAAATACTTCCCAAGTGTACTGCTCATGCCATGTTGGATTGAGCGTGTCAAGTAGTGTTCTAGTACGCACCCATTTTGGCCCATACTTTTGCCACACAGTAGGCATCCGTAGTGCGGCCCTCCTTGGCTTTCATTGGCATCAGATTACGGGCATCTAGAATACCCAGCTCCAGAATCCCGATGCTCGGCTTCCTTAGATGCTTTGCGGTGGGACGGAGGTCACTGCTGTAATGGGTAGATTCATCGAGCACATGGTAGCCGATATCCTTGAAAGATTCTTATGTGTATCTTGCTGCTAAATTTGGATTCCTTCTTTCGGTCTCCCCGCCACTGCTACTGGCTTAAAGATTGAACCACTGAGCTTCGATGGGCGAGCAGTAGTCGGTGCGCTGGGGTGCGGCGAGGACGGGAATATGCGAACCGGCCAAGGGGCTCCATCTTGTTTGGCTCAACACGGTCGTCGACGTTAATGACGAGGGTTCGCTCAGCGGCTCGGAAGCTACGAGCATAAACTCTTCATTCCATACTGGATTGACAGACCGTGTGGTGGGTGATGGTCGAGTTGTGCGGAGCTGTTGGCCAAGTTGAAGGCGGACGATAGGGTCCGGGAGGCGGGTGCGATTTGAAGGCACGAGATCCTGTGCTTCAATGATAAGGACGCGGAGGTAGCAGAGTTTAGGAGAGTAGTAGACCTTAGAGCGTGTGTGAGCGAGGACTTGTGCCCCGACGGAGTGAGCGTCGGAGTGCCACGCCTCTGGGAAGGCCTCGTCGGCTTGTGTTCCCATCCAAACTGCGAGCATGATCTCACCCTTCCTCAACTTTTCCCCTTCTTGTCCTCGAGACGGTACCACCGGGGAGCCAGGGGACTATCAGGGGGGACACGATGAGGTACTTCGCTGAGATCGAGTAGGAGACGGCCGACGAAGTCATCCTTCGCAACATCCTTGTCCTTTACAGTGACCTCAAGCTGGCTATCGAGGCGCTCCCGCGAGAAAGCGAAGGTCTGATTGAAGACGGGGTTTTGGTTCTTTTCGTTGCTTGGTGAGATGCCTCTGTAGTTTCCGAGTTTCACTTCAACGTAGGGATCAAGACTGCCGGTAATGTCCATGGGTGGAAGATCGCGGGCTTTGACAACGTTGACGTAGAGGAACTGCATCGGGAGGACGAGATCGTAGGTGGAGGAGATCTTGTCGCGAGCTCGGTAGCCAACGCGGCCAGCAATAGGGGGTCGGGTCTCGACAAGACCGTATTCGGATTGGGGGCGTGGAGGTCCGGCTTGGATTTGCATCACAGCTGGGGCGGGGAGGGGCGTGGCAGCAGCGCGAAACTCCACCGCCGACGGGGCAGGGTGTGTGTGGGGGGCGATTTCCCGTGCCGCCGCAGCAACGGAATGGAAGACCCGTGGCTCCCTATTTGCAGGAGGCGGCTGCGAAAAGTGGTTGAATTGTTCTTTCTCTCTTATTTTGAGGGGGAGGAGGGGATGATCAGGGTGCAGGATGGAGGCAGCTTCGGCGGCAACGGAGAAGGCGAAGCGGAATCTTGAAAAGCGTAGAGTCGGAGTGCGATGTCGCCGCGAATGTTGAGAAAAGCCTCGCTTGTCCAGCGGGAAGCGAAGGATCTGGGCTCAGACAGGGAAGGGGCTACGGATACTCAGAGAGCGGACACGACCAAGGCTTCTTGGATGGCCGCCTGCGGCCGTGTGGTCGGATGAAGTAGAGTAGGAGGACTGGGAGCGATCGTGGTAGACGGAAACATCGATGGTGAGGTTAGGAGGAAGGAGGGGTCGGAGAGCTGGAAGACGAGGGTCTCGTTCCAATATGGATTCAGGTCCTTGAACTTGGTCTGTGTTCGATGCTTCTGGCCGTCGATCTCCACAACAACGAAGGGATTAGCTGAGCCGAACCCGTCTTTGGGCATCAAGTCGTTAGCGTCCACAACCTCCACCGCCACTTTCATCTTTTCGGCCGCCGCTTGCAGTCGCTTGTTGCCGTCGTTCGTTGCCTCTAAAAGGGTTCAATGGAGAATTTTGCGCTTGCCCGTCGGCCTTAATGTCAGATGCGCAGACAGAGGCGGCGTTTGGGGAAATGAGGACTGCAGGGTAGATTTGCTGACCTTGTGTGGTGGTATGGTGAAAAATGGTGGTAGGACCTCAAGATTGCTTTGTTTTGTAAAAGATAATATTTCAAGAAGGCAGCAGATATTACTTTCTATCAGTTCAAAGAATTTAATTCAAACATTTCCAACATCTTCGAAATAATTTATATATATATATATATATATATATATATATATATATATATATATATATATATATATATATATATATATATTATTTTTTTCTTCAAAAGAATTGCTCTGAGGCTATTATACGGTACCCCCCATCCACTCTCACGTGCCTAACTATTCGCAGTCACCTCATTACCGCAAACCGGTAAGGTCGCAGAGGATTCGAACCCGTAACTCGAGAGACTTTGCGGCCTTCAAAGAGGCCGTTCTTACCGACCGGTCACTATTGACAACACGCACACACACACATACGAACTGCTTGTTCTAGAAAAAATTGTATATATATGAGCATTTCAATTCATATGCTTGCACACACATTAGTTTACAGCATGGATAATATCATAACATCAACAAGCATATTTTGTTGAATACAAGTAATTGGCATGGTGGTTGTTTAAAGTGGGATGACTTCAAGTGATTTGAAAGTGATGCATGAAGGCTTTTTATTTTATATCATTACTGTGCATACAAGACCCGAGGAGAAATAATTGAAGACATAAAAAACATAAATTATTCATGTGAACAATCACGATCTCGTGGAATAACCAAATGAAACGAGCGAATGACGCTACGAGCATCACACAACTATATGAACAACGACAATGCGAAAACTACACCCGAGAAATAAGTGGTCGCTTAAGATAAGGCATTTCACAAGATAAAATTCCGAGGGCAGGTTGCATATACAAATTTAGTTAATACCTTCCGTCCGATGAAAACCCTACCCGGCACGATGTGCCTTCATATTCGTACTCCACAGATCGATGCGCAATCGAAGAGCGTAAAAAACGATAAGATGACGAAGGGTTAGTCGAACGTAACGACGACCGACCGAATGTAAATCAAAAGCCCAAACTAAACAATTACAAATGTGAGGCAGTAGTTCACGGATTTACAAAAGTAAAATCGTGTTAAGATCGCTTAATGCGAGGTCGGAATAAATAATATTTAGTTCTAGATGTGTAAATATAATCGCTTATTAACTATATTAACATTCCTCTCTTTAATAAGAACCACCATGTAACTTATAAATCCAAGTTATGAATTATAAATTTGGGGGAATAATTCTCAAGGAAAGAAGAACAAAATTCTCACTCAAAACACAAATATCAAGTATTCAAATCATTCTTCTTCTTCATTTTCATTCAATTAACGCTCTATACCTTATGCATGATCCACCGAACAATGTGGGATCAAACATGCTAAAAGGTGTGATGAGTGAGGAGTCATGTCGTCTACAAGATAAGGAGAATGTCAAAGTTGGAGGAACACTCCAAGGAGAGACTTCCAACATGATTATGTATGAGAACTCTACAAGAACAAATCCAAACATGCTCCGTGAATCGCATAGCCGAGCAAATTGTAAAGTCGTTCGTACAATTCCTTTTTTAGGAAAGGGCACAACCTCTCCTAAAACTCGATCCATCGGCACTCCTCGTCTTGTTCAATGCGGTCCTAACATCTAAAACTCCAATTCATTATGCGCACTAAAGAATGTATCAGAAGAGGCGTTCCATTAAAAGAGTAGTGTTATATCCGCATGTTTACCTCACTTTGTCGAGGTCCAATCTTTCAGAATAACTCTGTAGTCTAGCCATATGACTCTCTTGGTGACTTTCTTAGAAGATTAACAATGAAACCCTACCACGTAAATTCAAGTCGTCTGCCTTAACTCGGAGTTTAATATGTTAAGGTCTAACCTCTAATATTGTGAGGATGAGACCAAGATGTTGTGCCCCGCAGAAGCATTCTGCGTACGGTCAAGCCTGTGACCGAGACCTCGAGGTCCGATAACACACACAAACACACGTTCACACACTACTCACAACTCTAAGCGTACACCTTCCTCTCTAATTCCTTTAGTCTGGAAACTCATGTGGGTGGTTTCCACAAGCTCTTAAGACCAAGCTAGAGTTTGGCTAGTACTGTAACATGAGGGGATCCAAATGCAGAATTCCCTTTGTCCATGGCTCAAATGAGTAGAGATACTTCAAACTTGACACCACACCTTACCAAAATCTCAAAACTTTCAACCCTTACCGCAAACTCTACCAAATGACCAAATTACCCATAAAACCCCAATTTTGCCCAAAATTCCCAAAATCAACCAAAATTATCAATATAACTCGAAATCATCCCAAAATATTCTCCACCACTTCAATTGACTAATATTACCCAAATTTACCAAAATTCCCAAAATAGCCCCACAATCTCCAAAATTACCAAATTGCCTCTCCTAAATTTCAAAATTTAAAATTCCAAATATCCCAAAATTCCCAAAACCCTCCAAATATTCCCATTTTCAATTTTGAACCACCACATCGACCCAATTCCACCAAAGCCCCAAATTTTACCCTTTTGCCCAAAATGCCCAAATTACCTCGATATCCACCCACGACTTCAATTCTCCCCAATTACAATTCCAAATATTAATTAAACATCCCCAATCCCAATTAAAATCAAATTCAAGCCCAATTTGACTCACATGGGAACCAAATTCGAACCCAAACTAAAAAGGCCCAATTTTGATCATTTAATCCAAATTTCCCTATAATCAATCCAAGGTCAATCAATTTCCCCAATTTTGAATTCGACTCTTCAAGACATCTCTCTAAACAAAATTGAACCATCAATTGCCCCCAATTGAGCCCAAACCTCACTCAAGTCCACCCAAATCCAAAATTCCTAATTTTACCCCAAATATGTCACATGTCCAAAATCCATCAAATCGATGCCCTAATCCTAAAATTGCCACCCAATTTATAAGCCGAGAACTCGTATGACATCCCCATAGACCTTTTGGAACCACTCTAATCGACCAATCCAACCTTAGCCTAACCAAAACCCAAGCTATTCCAATGTCCCAAAATTGGCCTCATGACCAATTTAAGCCAAATCCACCTCCTAAACCATTTCAAAATCATTCCTAAACCTTTTCTAAATACTTCATGACATTCATATACACCACTTTGAACAATCATTCGGGTTCAACCCAAAATGAAAACCATGTTAGCCCAACCTTGAACCAAATGACCCAAATTGAAGCCATAACCCAATGCTACCTAAGCTTAGCCAAATTCATCAAATCGACTCCACCACAGCCCAACCCGAGACCCCAAGAACCGGCCAAGAGCCACCAAATCCAAGCCAAATGAGCCATGCACCAAAGGTCCTTCACTTATGTTAACTTCTCCCAACTTTTCGGCTAAACACATTAGTTCAAGCAACCTCAATTAAGCGCCCACTTGAATGCACTTAACCCTTCCCCTTGCCTCCCATAACCCCGTTGCCACCTTTCATGTCCTCACAAGCCTGGCCCACCGTAAATAGACTGAATACGAGCACCACCCTACCTCTTTCAACCTAAAATTGAAGCACTTCGCCGGCAATCCCCTATTGGATGCTTGCCCCACTCGCCTCCACACAAGCAAGTTATGGCACCTACTTAGCCCCGAGCTTCCCTTCCGGCCATGGCTATAAAAACTACCCTTCATGGACAAATTGGAAGTGTGTTCAAATCCTTGGGGAGATTCTGCCAAAATCTCACCGAAGCTTCGAGACCTTCCGAGTGCAACCCCCACCATTCCCAAGCCCTCACTCCGCCCTCGCCCGAGCTCCAATTTTTGAGCTCAATTCTCATCCAAACAGACATTTCCAATTGCTCCTCCCCGTTGGCCGCAAATTTTGATGATGAAGTTGGAAATTTTGAAAAATGGTTTAGAATATAGTTTTATAAATAGAATTTTGATTTAGTTTAATATATATGGATTTTCGAAGATAACATTTTAATTTTAAAGAATACAAAATTAAACCGATTTCATATAAAAGTTAGTTTCGATAATCAAGCGCTTCATCATAATAAATTGTCGCATATTTTTAAAGTGTTGCTTTCGAGAAAAGCGATAGCTTGCTGTCGGCAAATTTTAGATTTTAAATTTAATTTATATATATATATATATATATATATATATATATATATATATATATATATATATATATATATATATATATATATATATATATATATATATATATATATATAATTGAAAGAAAAGATTTGATTTCAAAATAATTTTAAGTTTGAAAATTTTATGATATGAAATCAAACCGATCTCACATCCCGAATAGTTTATATATAAACGAGCACCGCACCACAAACCGTGTATCTATCCCTAAGAATGTATTACTAATCGCTTGATGATGGGGCTCGCTAATTAAACTAGAAGATTTGTGACATTCGTTTGGTCTCGCGAACCAATTTTATAAGCTGACAAGTTCCCCATTTTAATATAAAGAAATTAAACAGTAGTTTATATTACTCCGGGTTCTGTGTTCTCTATATGGGCAAGCCCCTATACCTTAACTACATCTTAAATGACTCGGAATCATTTAAGAAAACTCTCGATAATGATCGCTGGTTTTGTTTCAAGAATTTCAAAGTTTTTAAGGTTTTCAAACAATTGGATTTTGGAATTTTCAAAAGGGATCGGATCAAGTTTGGAATACTTATTTTTGAGAATCCACCGTAAGAGAATAGAGAAGTCGAGGATCCAAGAAGAATCTGGCAACTTCCCAAACTATCCTATTGTTCGTCAATTGAGAGTTTTTTTAATGTTATAATCCCGCTGGCTTTAATTAATTAGGACTTTATATTTGTATGACATGATCATACAAATAACTCCGTACGTTATGGTTTGTGTCGTACCAAACAACTACCTCTAGTCCTAAGAATCATAGTTTAATTTGCATAACATGATTATGCAAATGCCTAATGTAAAAATTCTGAGATTTATGTTGCACTAGGCAAACCACCTTGAAATCCTATGGCTTGGTTATCTAAAACTAAGAAATGTTTCTTATTATGTCGATCCAAGTTTTGTCAGACGAAGATACCGTGCCGCCCACCGTGCTCGTAGCTCCTTTGTTGTCGCAGGTTTAGTTTTAGAAGGTGAAAACTCGGGAGATTTAGAGAAGTGTTTTGCTTAGAAATCTAAAGTCCAAATATTTTTAATATTTTAATTAAAATAAATCTTAAAGTTGTTTAAATTAGTCCATTAAGATCCCACTGCTCACATCCCACCGTTATTTTCATCGACCACTTAGTCCGTATTAGAATTTGCTAAACTCAACCGAATGAGTTCCACACTTTCATTTAGACCGTGGGAAATCCCGTTAGCAACACGTGGGTTACATCATCTGAGGTATTCCCGATCATTCAATCAGACACTTTAATTCTGCTACTGCACCGTAGTTTTGTTGTTCCGTTTGTGATTAAATTTTGAGTTGTTTTATATTTTGGAATGTTGTGGGCGGAATTTTATTCAGAGAGGACTTTTAATTCTATTGGGTTTTAGCTTTGTGACCATCTAAAGGTTTCAACATGCAACAATCTTTATTAACATGCAAGAAAAAGTAAAAAAGGTATGTAAGTAAATTGCAATAAAGTAAATTGCAATAAAATAAAAGTGTACCGAGGGTCTTCCCTTCATCCCAAGCTTTCACTTAAAACACATGTTAAGGCATTTAAATATTTCAACAAGTACTTAGTAAAGCTAAGGGAAGGCTCCTGTCATCTACCAAGATCATAATCCTATAACTAGTCATTTCCTATTTACTGTCACAGGTTTCTTGTGTTTGTTTATGGATGATTTTTCTTCACCAAAGAACAATTAAGTTCAATTGTTCTTCTTTAAAACATCTCATCATATTGAGAAGTGCTAGACTAGTCCTAAACATCTTTTCAATACTTCCGAGATTATTTTCGAGGTTCAAGTAAATTACTGCACAGAATTAATCATCCCTGAGTTTAGCTAAGCTCTCGCTCTTGCTATGAACTTGGACATTTGATTGTCCGATGAGTAAAGGATATTTCACATAATGCTTCATTTAAGAGTTATAATAATGAAAGCCTTTAGTGGAAAAATCGCCTTTGTTTGAGAGTTTTAATCATTCTTAATTAAGTTTGTATATGGTTTAAAGTGATTTAGTTTAATTATGAGCTAAATTTTCTCATCCTTTTCCAAGTTTGGAATAGTGTTCAAATTATTTTTGGTTTTAAATCTTTATACTTTAAGTGATCTTAATATTTTAAATTAATCTTCGTGTTTCAAATTCACTTAAATTATTCATATATCTTAATGATTCGCTTAGGTTAATTATGATATTTGGTTAATATTGATTAGTTTGATTTTTTATATTCTTAATTATGAATTGTCTTAATATTTCAAATTTTTTTACTTTTTATTATCGGAGGATGTTAATTTAATATAACTTAATTTAAGTTAATTTAATTTTAACTTAATTTAATTTAATTTAATTTCACATTTTAAATTAAATTTAATTTAATTGTTAAAATGTTAATTTAATTTAATTTTAATTTTAATTTAATTTTTATCAATTTAATTTAATTAAATTTTAATTTAATTTAATTTAATTGTTAAACCACTTAATATTTGAGCTTTCCTTTAATTTAAGGGTTTTAATTTTTAATTTACTTAGTTTGATTATCATTTCAATCTTAATTTCAAGAGCAATATTATTGAAGTGATTTATTTAGGATTTTTTTATTAAAGAATTAATATCCTCTCAAGTTATATCCCTATTTTTAATAATTCAAATTTTCATTAATCTTCCAAAATTTAAATTGTTTAAATAATTAAAGTTTCATTTTTGATTTATTAAAAGCATTTAATGGGTTCCTACACTTTTAATTTCCTCAAAGTTTTAATCATCCAAGAAAGATAAAATCAAATATTTTACCCTCCATTTTAATTAAACCTAAAATTTCCACAAAGGGGTTTAAATTCTTTAATTACCTTTATGCCCTTTTAGGCTTATTATTTCATAACTCACTAAATTGAGTTCAAATGAACTTGAGATTTTTAAGTCACCTCACTCACATGTCAATTAAGACATTAGAGGAGAAAATATGATTTTTCTGAATTTAATTTATTTATATAATTATTTTTAGTGAAAAATAAGGGATTTCAAGAAAAATTCAACAATACGACCAAAGTAAGATTTCTATCCTTAAGAAAATTATGGGATGTTCCTAATGACCAGAGGACTACTTAGACTATTTTGGTGATTTTTTAAATTATATTTTATTTATTATAATCCTCTCTCTTGTCTCTCTCTCCTCCTCTCTTTCTTTCCCCTTAGTCATTTTAGTCATTTGAGAGTCATGAAGATGTAGATTTTTATTTGAAATGTTGAGGTTGCCTTGATGTTTGCTTTTGGAGCTGTTGTTTATGCTTATATTTGCTTACTGAATTCTTCTTTGTTTGTGTGGTTTTCCTTGAGGTTTTTTCTAGAAACATTTGATCAGGTAATTTCTGAGAGCTTTTTGGATTGGTGTGGTTGGACTTAAGAATTAGCCGAAGTCTCCGAACATAATTTCTCTAAATGTTGCATTTTCAAAAGATTCCAAAGATGCCAACTGATTGACTGTTTGGGTAAACAGTGTTTTGGCATCTTTTTAAGAAAACTTCGCTAAAACCTGCGTTTCTCATCTGGCCCTGAGTATGTGCGAATAACGATTTTAGCAGTTGTCTCGACTTTTGAAAAAACAATTAATACCACGCATGATTTTCGAACATCGTGATAATTTTTTCGTAGGCTTCATAATAAACTTTATTATTAGCTTATAGCTACCCGAAACAGACCCTTATGCTTATTGTCTTTGATTTTTATGGAGGTCTCTTCTCGAATGTTGATCTTTCTTCTTTTTAGTCTTTGTTATCATCTTGTGAGGTTTTACTGTTCATAGTTTGTCTTTTGTCTTTATTTTCTTCTTATTTTTGTTCTATTTGACAGTGTTGTCTTGTATATATATATATTTTTTTGGAATAAAATCTGGGCTAAACCCTCACTTTCCCAAAAGAAAAAAAAATCTAAGATTCTAACATATTCAAATAAAATTTTAATATAACGGCAATATAATATTTACAAGCTACGAAAGAAGAACTGTTTTAGATAAGGATTGAAGCAGCAAGTTTGAAGAAAGTCAAATATGATTGTAAACTATTCAAGATAGTATTCAATTATGATTCGAAAAGGATTTATTATGTTTAGACTAAAATTCGAAGATAACTAACATTTAATTTAAGTATTGATCAATGGAGATTCTAACAAGGTTCAATGCTTATTTGAACAAATTTGAGAAAGTCCAACATAATAAAATACAACGTAGGCTTGACCAAATATTGAACTTGAAAGTTGAAAAAATCAGCCTTAGAAGAACTATTGGACAACATCAACCTCAACATCAGCCGCTAGTTTTATTATTTTATTGATTCTATATCACGTTCTAAAATAAAAATAAAGAAAACAATCTTGGCCGTATTTGGTCAATGAAAACACGTGGACTTATCCAAATATTTTAGCTTGAACGAATGCCTTCTCCTCACAGCCATCTGTAAACTCATCTCAGTCATTAAAGCAGAGAGAATTGAATCATTCAAACTTATCATAAAAGGAAATGAATGAGAAGCATCGGCTTCTCTTGCCTATAAATAGCAGCAGCCAAATCACAATTCTGTAAACAGAAGTTTAGTCCATCAGCACAAACATATGGCGATTCCTACTTTTGTCATAGTCATGATTGTTGTCATGAGCTGCATGATCCTTTTGGTCCTTGTCTTAGCTGCATGCCAACATGAGCGAGCGAAGGCTCGGCCAGGCCACGGCGGGCATGGCACTGGCGTCTGGCCAGGTCTTGCAGTAGTAGCTGGCGGAGGCGGTGGTGGTGGAGTTGTATGATGTCGTGGTTAGTGACAACTTTATACTGTATGGGTGATTTAGATTAAATTCAGAAATGTTTTTCTAATTAGTGGAGTTAATGTGGTTTATATGGATAATTGCACGTTTAGCTGGTACATACTGTAATACTGTTTCTTAGTATTTTTAGTGATTGATTTTTTCATATTTATTTGTTGAAGTTTGGGGAAAAAGCTTTCTTGTTGTGGTTGGCGTCTGTGATTTGCCCCTCAAAGGGCTTTTGTACTGCTTGAAGCTAACAAAATCTGGGCAAGTAATCTTTAGTTTTTTCTCCAAAGTTAGACCTTAAAAAAATTGGACTAGCTAAAGTCAATTCGATTCCAAATTAATTTTTTTTTTATTGTTTTAAAATGGGAAATTGATATACATACCACACAATTCCTATGTATTTACATATCTAACACAAAAAATTTGATATTTACACCCATGTCATCTATCTGTAGAAAGAGAGGGCTGCATGGATAAGAATTACGCCGTAATTACGTAAATGAGCCATTTTAATTTGTTCCGTAAAATTTAAAAAAAAATTAATTTAGGATCATACTATCCCATTAATAAATACTTACGAAAAAAAAACTAGCCATCTACCTTTTTTTTAATTGAAAAAAACACTAAAATTAAATTTACATGGGAAGCTATTCAGACTAAAGAAATTATGGCGACCGAACTACTTTTTTCAAGTTGTTTTTAATGCTATTTATTTTTTTAAAATAATTTTTTTTTCTTGGGCAGTTTCATACATACCCCAAAATTCCTAAGTATTTACATATCTAACAAGTAAATTTTATTATTTATATTTATAGCATCCAAATTATTCATATCACATAAAATACTAGCAATTAAGAAAATCACAGTTAAAATGCTATGAATATAAAAGTTCAATTTAAGTATTAAATATGTCAATACATAGTGGTATACATGTTGTCAATATATTGAGCAAATAGGCTGAATGCCTTTTCCTTTGCTTTCATTCCAATAAATAATAGTTTGTACAATCTATTTTACTTACATATTAAAGTGCTCAAACTAAATTAGGTAGCTTAATAATACATATTCCTATTTTAAATATTCAGCTAAAAGGAAAGAATCTGTGCAAATATAATATTTCCTTCTTTGCAACATTGCAAAGAAGGAAACTCTTTATTCTACCTGATTTCATTTACTCCTGATTGATATCTCCCCTCAAATTGATGCTGGCTGATCAAGAAGCATCAATTTGCCGACAAGAAACTGATGACACTGTCGAGAAAGAGTCTTACTAAATATATCAGCCGCTTGAAGATCAGAAGTGATATGAGGAAGAGATATAGCACCATCCTCATAGGCTTTTCGAATGGAATGAAATTTCACTTCAATGTGTTTCGTGCGTTCATGAAAGACGGGATTAGCAGTAATCTGGATAGCGCTAGTATTATCTGCAAAAGAGAAGTTGGCTCATGCTGAGTAAAACCAAGCTCAGCCAGCATACCCCGAAGCCAAATGATCTCGGAATAAGCAGAGGACATAGCGCGATATTCTGATTCAATAGATGACTTAGACACTCGATACTGTTTCTTGCTCTTCCAAGAGATTAAAGAATTACTGAGAATTGTGCACCATTCAGTAATAGATCGATGTGTATCAGAACAACTGGCCCAATCGGCATCACTATAACATGTTAAGGTGATAGGAGACTCTGCGAAAAAGAACAAACCACCATGCGAAGTTCTTTTCAAATACCGAACAATACGTAGAACTGCAGTTAAATGAAGATGTGTAGGTGCTTGCATAAATTGACTAACTTGTTGCACAACAAATGAAATATCAGGACGGGAATAGTCAGATAATTGAGACTCCCAACAAGTTGTCGATATAGAGATGGATCTGATAGAAAGTTTCCATCATTCTTTTGATATTTGACATTTACTTCCAAAGGAGTATCAGCAAAGCGACCATCTTAAAGACCAGCCAAAGCAACGAGTCCCTTAATATAGTTGTGCTGACGAAAAAAAATGCCACTAGGAGAAGAGTGAACCTCAAGTCCTAAGAAATAAGTTAATGACCCCAAATCCTTCATATGGAAAGAACCTTGAAGACGCTCCTGTAGCTCAGACATCAATTGATTGTCAAATCCTGTAATGATAATATCATCAACATAGACTAATAAAAAAAATTTCATTGTTAGTCTTGCAAAGAAATAATGATGAATCATACTGACTTTGAATTAAAGAGAAGCTAAGAAGAGTGTTGTGAAACTTTACAAACCAGGCCCATGGAGCATTTTTCAAATTGTATAGGGACTGTTTGAGCTTGCAAACATCATGTGAAAGTGTAGAATACAAGCCTGGAGGAGGAGTCATATAGACATCTTCTTTGAGATACCCATGTAAGAATGCATTCTTAACATCCATTTGCTGTAATAACCAACTTTTTGATGCGGCAATAGATAAAACCAGCCGAACAATTGTCATCTTAGCCACAGGTGCAAATGTTTCTTCATAATAAATCTCATATTCCTATTGATTGCCAAGAGCTACCAATCTTGCCTTATATCTGTCAAGAGTGACATCAGATCAAAGTTTAAGAGAATAAACCCATTTGCAATCAATGGTTTAACACCGGTAGAACATGAAACAATATCCCAAGTTTGATTGTCTTGAAGTGCCTGAAGTTCCTCTTGCATGGTTTTCATCCAGCAAGTCTATTTAGTAGCTTGAAAGTAAGAGGTAAGAACAACAGTATTAGTTAAAATTACAGAATACCCATATCTACCTGGGGGACGGATGCCCCGAGTTGATCGTCGAAGACTTATTGGAGGAATTTCTGGATCAGGGTCAGGAAGGATTTAAGGTGAAGGGGGCAGGCGTCGTGTATAGACAATGTCTGGCTTGAACCGTTTATCAGAAGAAAAATTATCAAATTGTATAACTTTATCTGGTGTAGACATATGATGCTGAAAGTAATATTCATGTTCAATGAAAATCACATTCCGAGAAATATGCCATCGACTATTAACCGAATCATAACACACAAAACCTTTATGATTAAGACTGTACCCCATAAAGGCACATCGTACTGACTAAGTTGCCAACTTATGACGTTCATGAGCAGGTAGATGAACAAAACAAATACATCCAAAATTATGTAGCATATGATAATTAGTATGTTTACCAAAAATTGGATAGTAGGGAGAATCATACTTCAATTGTTGAGATGGTAAACGACTAATGAGATAAACTGCAATAGATAATGCTTCAGTCCAAAATTTAGTTTTAACAGATGATTCTATCAGTAATGTGCGCACTGTATCCAATAAATGTCGATTTTTTCGTTCAGCAACTCCATTTTGTTGTGGTGTATAGGGACATGAACGTTGTGAAATAATACCTTTGTTATGAAGAAATGTTTGAAACTCATGAGACATGTATCCACCAGCATTATCAGACCGTAAGGTTTTAATGCAAGTGGAGAACTGAGTTTCAATATATGCTACAAAAAGGTTTGAATACAGTAAATACTTCTGCTTTGGAACGTAACAAATATATCCAAGTAAATTGACTGTAATCATAACAAAATGTCACAAAATATCTATATTGAACATGTGAAATAATTGGTGTAATTCCTTAAACATCACTATGAATAATGTCAAAACATTTATTGGCACGACTACCTAAAATAGGAAAAGGTAATGTTTTACTTTTTCCAAGTTTATAAACAGAACAGTCAACTACTAAACTCTTATCTGTAAAATAAAAACACCACTTTTAAGCAAATGTTTCAACACCATATCATTTGGATGAAATAGTGTTTTATGCCAGATGCTCGCCTTATTCTCAACAACTGAAGAAGCTAATGACATATTCCGAGGATCAGTAAATTGTAGTGGAAACAGTCTGCCCACTTTAGGCCCATCCGCTATCACCTTCCTCGACACCTGATCCTGCATAAGATAACCATCATGAGAAAAATATACGTCATAGTTATTATCCACAATTTGACCAACAGAGAGTAAATTAGTAGATAATTTAGGAGAAACTAAAACATGTCTGAAGGAGGAGTTAATATCGCCAACTATCGTAATTGGAATATTATTTCCATCAACAACCTGAATATGTTGAGTACCAGTGTACGACCATTGGTTATGCAAGAGATCAGTTGTGCTAGTCATATGATTTGTGGCGCCTGAATCAACAAACCAAGAAGAAGGAACAAAAGCAATATTTTTACCTTTCCCTTGAAGGCCAAGAGCAAGAAAGGCAGAGAGAATCATCTGTTGCACCATATATGGTGTGACAGCTGATTGATTATTGCCAACAACTGTGGATGTCGAGCCAGGATTGTGAGTGTCGGATATCGTGGCATGAAGTGTTTGTGGTTTGCAGTTTTGGGGTCGTGTAGGGCACTCCGTAAGAATATATCCCTTTTGCTTGCAATAAGTACAAACCTTATTTTCACTATTTTGTGCAATATGACCAAATTTCTTGCAGCTGTAGCACTTCACTGGTCCCTTCCCTTTGGTCTTAACAACATATCCCATATTAATTATTTCTGACGATCCACCTGTTGTACTAATAGCAGCTTGTGTCGCCAATCTTTGTTCTTCGCGCAGTAATACACTAAAACAAACATCCGAACAAGGAATCAGATCTCTGTTCAGCAACCCAGCCCGAGCAGTTTCAAATTCAGGTCTGAGTTTCATTAAAAACTGATCACGATGATGCTCTTCATGAATAGCCTGAAGACTAGCTAAGTTCTCCTTTGACACCTTACCACAGATAATGCCAGTATATTCGCTCAATAAATTTAGAAAGCCAGAATAATATTGTTCAATTGAAAGATTACCCTGACTATAATTACTTATGTCAAGTTCCAATTGAAAGCGTTTCGTAGAATTATCTTGATTTTAAATGCGCTTCAAGTATTCCCACACTCTAGCTGTGCAAAAAGATCGTAAATTATTCACCATATGAGCCTTAATAGATCTCAAAATCCAGAAAACAATCCGAGCATCCTTTGCTTCCCATTGACCAAGATCTTTTGCCTCAGTAGGTGCTGGAGAAGACCCATCAATATGCCCCCAAAGCTCCTTCCCTTTTAAGAACATCCTAAGCTGAAATTCCCATGCGACATAATTTTTCCCCCTAAATCTGATAGCTAAGATTTCAAAAGTCATTCTAAAAAAATTGTCGTTCCCAAATTGATTACAAGGATCGGTGATCAGAATAAAAAAAAAATCAAAGAGGGATAAGATATCAAAAAAAATCCAAATCCTTGATCTAAATCAACCGAAGCAAAAGCAGACAAAGCAGATGAAGCGGACGAAGAGAGCAAAGTGGTCGAGACGGATGCAGCTAATAAAGAGATCGTAAGAGTATGAAAAAATAGTTGAGCGGAGCAGACTGGCGGAGCGGCGAAAGAGCGCTTATCACAGAAAAATTCATTAAGAAATTCATATCTATTTTTTGATGAAATTGCACTTTAAAGAAAGGTATTTTCTTTATTTTATTGCAAGAACGAAGATTTATAAGTGATGGAAGCAAAAAGCATGAAATGGAGCAAATTTGGATAAAAAAGGAGGAAATTCATGCAAATATAACTACTTCGCCGACGGCGAGATCGAGGCCGCCGACGGCGAGATCGTGAGGTGAAATTTCTGAAGGAATTATAACTACCTCGCGGACAACGAGCCCGAGCCCGCTGACAGCGAGATCGCACGGTTTGAAGACCTTCTAGAAGCCCCGTTGACGGCGAGCTAGTTCAAAATGCATATACATTGAACCTGGACACTTTTTGAAGACGTGTTTAACTTGGACCTTTGCCTACCTCTATAAATAGAGGCTGAATTCTAGAGTTTTGTGTGTGTCTTTTGAGTCTTCTGTGTGTTCATTTCTAGTGTCTTGAGTGTAAGTTTAAGTGAGTTTAGTGAGTTCATTAGTTTAATTGAGTGCTGTTTAGTTGCTGTACTAGAAGGAAAAGTCAAATGAACTTCAAGAAGTCTGCTTAGGGAGGAAATTAAGATAAGTATCTTTGTTTATTTTTGTTAACTTTAAATGAAATTCATGCTTTGTTTTATTCCCATGCATTCTGAGTAGTTTTCTTAGTCTTTCTCCTTGTTTATGAAAATTATGCGGATCGATGAGATTAAATAAAAGCACCTAATGTAATATAAATAAATTGTGATAATTTTTACTTAAAACTTAATTTACTTTCAATCTGGCCAATTGAGTAGTTAAAATATGTTGAATTATCAGCTATAGTAAAAATTACATCCAATATTCAGGGAAGTCAAAAGACTTAGAAGGAGGGTGCAAATAAATAGGGAAATATTAATTAACGGGCGTAGAATTCGATATTTTAGAGTGATAGACTAAAATACTCAATTCGATCCTACTGTTTGAGAGCTGAAGTGTAGATGTTAGCCCTCAGGTGAGGGGAACGTGGGAGCTACGAAGTGGCAAACGGTATCCTCCCGGACTCTAGCCGCGATTCGGTAATCAAACATAGGATTAGTCAATGTTCTTTGCACTCGGACCAAAGGGTAAAGAATAGGAATGCTCCTATTTGTCACAATACAATTTAAAAATTCTATTTAAATTCATCAATTCACTTAATTTTCTAAAAACAAGGAGAATGATACTTTTTCTGAATTAATTAAATCAACTTTATTTCAAGCATTAGTTTACTTTAAGTTTACTTTAAGTTTGCTTTTAATTTCAGTCTACTAGATTAGTAAGTAATTCCTTTAATTTTAGCTGATAACAAATGCGTTAAAAACTTCCCCGTAGGATCGATAACCAGGACTCCACTAGAGCCCTGTATTACTTGATACAATACGTATACTTGCGTAGAATCCACATTATACATTAAATCATATAACTATATTTAAAGCGGGATCAAGTTTTTGGTGTCGTTACTATTAACTTAAATTGCATACATATAAAAAGTGGGTCAAGTTTTTGGCGCCGTTGCCGGGGAGGTAAAGAAATTATTTACTAAAGTAACGGACTAATTTAAAATCTATTTTAAAATTGTATGCGGAAATTTGGAAACGAAAATTTAATACCTTACGATTCAGAATTAGAGTGTACAATTAAAAGAATTAGAAAACAAAAAAGAGAAATTATAAATTTAACACAAATGGCAAATATACCTGAAAATGAAAATATCAATCAACCAAGACCATTAAGAGATTATGCCAACCCTATATTAGATGAAATTCATTTAACTATTCAAAACCCTGATGTAGCTGCTAATTCATTCGAACTTAAACCTGCAATTATCCAAATGGTACAAAACAATCAATTTAGTGGTTCACCTACTGAAGATCCTAATTTACATCTTGCTAGTTTTTTAGAACTATGTGCTACTTTCAAATATGAAGGAGTATCTAATGATGTTATTAGACTTAGACTTTTTCCTTTTTCTTTAAGGGATAAGGCTAAAATGTGGTTAAATTCGTTAGCACCTGGATCTATTAAAACTTGGGGAGAATTATCACAGAAATTTCTATCCAAATATTTTCCACCATCTAAAACTGCTAAGCTTAGAAATGATATAACTTTTTTTAGTCAGTTTGATGGAGAGTCAATATATGAATCTTGGGAGAGATTTAAAGAACTTCTTAGGAAATGCCCACATCATGCGTTACCGTATCGAGTTAATTATCCAAACTTTTTATAATGGATTAGTAGGATCTTTAAGATCAATCATCGATCGTCTGTCTTGGAGGATCATTAATGTCAAAACCATTTGATGAAGCCTATGCACTAATCGAAGAAATGACAACAAATAATTTTCAATGGCCTGCCGATAGAATGAATCCTTAAAAAATAGCTAGTATTCATGAAAATGATGCAATATCTATGTTAGCTTCACAAATTGCTGTTATATCTAAAAAATTAGATCATTTTGGAATGAATTACTCTCCAAGTATAACAGAAGAAAATTCATCTGGACAACTTATAGAATCCCAATCTCAATATGAAACAATTAATGCAATTAACAACGTGACCTAATAATCCTTATGCAAATTATTATAATCCTGGATGGAAAAATCATCCTAATTTTAATTGGAATAATAATAAAACTAATCAACCATGGATGAATAATATGACACAACAATTAGGAAATCCATCTAATCAAGGAAATCCTAATTATAGACCTAATTATCCACCTGGATTTAATAACAATAACCCACAATTTAAAGATAAGAAATTATCTATAGAAGAATTAATATTAAATAAGGGTCAACATTTACAAAATCAAGGAAATCAACTACAAATACAAGGAAATCAATTACAAAATCAAGGAACAACTATCAAAAATATTGAAACTCAACTTGGACATATCGCTACTCCACTTAATAATAAAATATCTGGAACATTTCCTAGTAATGTAGAAATAAATCCTAAAGACAAGGGAAATGAACAAATTAAAGCGATACAATTACGAAGTGGAAAAGAATTAGAACCTCGAATTCAGAAAGCTTGAAAGTCAAAAAGAGGAAGTGGAAATTGAAAAAGAAAAGAATCAACAAGATCCAATCTTAGAAAATCCTTTAATACCTATGAAAATTTCTGTTGAAAAACCTCCACCACCATTTCCTCAACGACTAATTCAACATAAAAAAGATAAACAATTTGCTAAATTCCTTGACATTTTGAAGAAATTAATGATAAATATTCCTTTCGTAGAAGCTTTAGAACAGATGCCAAACTATGTAAAATTCATGAAAGATATTCTTAATAAAAAAGAAAATTTACTGATAATGAAATGGTTGCACTTAGTGAAGAGTGTAGTGTTATTATTCAGAAAAAACTTCCTGAAAAATTAAAAGATCTCGGTAGTTTCACTATACCCTGCGCTATTGGAGAAAAATTCTATGGAAAAGCTTTGTGTGACTTAGGAGTAAGCATCAATCTAATGCCTCTATCAATTTTCAAGAGATTAGGATTGGGAGAAATTTCACCTACCTCAGTAACTCTTCAGTTAGCTGATCATTCTGTTACATATCCTAAGGGAGTTATTGAAGATGTATTAGTTAAAGTGGGTAAATTTATCTTCTCTGTAGATTTTATTGTTCTAGATATGGAAGAAGATAAAGAAATTCCTATCATTTTAGGAAGACCATTTTTAGCCACTGGAAAAGCTATGATTGATGTTCAGAAAGGAGAATTAACTATGGAGTAAATGACCAAAAAGTAACTTTTAATATTGCTAAATCAATGAAATATCCTACGCTAGAAAAAGATGATGAGTGTTTTCGAATGGAAGTACTTGATCATCTACAAAAAGAAAATTTTAAAGAATATTATGAAGAAAAATTAGAAAAAGAAAATATTGAATTAATTGAAAAATCTAAGATAAATGAAGAATTAGATTATATTCAAGAGAAATTTGAATTTTTAGATAACACAGAAAATACTGAAAAAAATATAGTTCCATTAATTATTAAACCTCCTGAACTTGAGTAAAAAATGTTACCTAATCATTTAAAGTATGCTTACTTAGGTAATTCTTCAACTCTACCAGTTATTATTTCATCTGAATTAAATAAATCTCAAGAACAAAAACTTTTAGATACATTAAAAAAATATAAGAAAATTTTTTGTTAGACTTTAGCGAATATTAAAGGAATTAGTCATTCAATCTGTATGCACGTAATTATTTTAGATAATGAACATAAACCTAAAGTCGATCCACAAAAGGAGATTAAACCCTATAATGAAAGAAGTAGTTAAAAAGGAAATTTTAAAATGGTTAGATAATGGTATTATATATCCTATTTCCGACAGTGCTTAGGTAAGCCCAATTCATCGTGTACCTAAAAAGGAGGGGTGATCGTCAAAACTAATGAAAATAATGAACTTATTCCTATAAGACTAGTTACTTGGATGACGAATATGTATCGATTATAGAAAATTAAATACGTACCACTAGAAAAGATCACTTCCCTTTACCATTTCTAGACCAAATGTTAGATAGATTAGCCGGACATAAATATTTTTGTTTCTTAGATGGATATACCGGTTATCATCAAATACAAATTGCTCCTCCCGAGGATCAAGATAAAACTACATTTACTAGTCCTTATGGAACTTTCGCTTTTTGAAGAATGCCTTTTGGATTATGTAATGCACCTGCAACATTCCAAAGATGTATGATGTCTATATTTAGTAAACTAATTGATAATGGAATAGAAGTATTCATGGATGATTTCTCTGTATTTGAAACAATATTTGACACATGCTTAAATCATCTTGAAAAAGTATTTGAAGTGTGTGAGAAAACTAATTTAGTTCTTAATTGGTAGAAATGTCAATTTATGGTTACAGGCGGAATTGTATTAGGGCATAAAATTTTGGAAAAAGGCATGGAAGTAGACCCTGCAAAAATTCAAGAAATAGCTAAATTACCACCTCAACTCTGGTAAAAGGGGTAAGAAGTTTTCTTGGACATACTGGATTCTACAGGCGTTATATTAAAGATTTTTCAAAAATAACTAAACATCTATGCCAACTTCTTGAAAAGGACAAGAAATTTGAATTTACAACTGAATGCCTGAATGCTTTTGAATTATTAAAAGATAAATTAATTACAGCACCTATAATAGTTTCGCCTAACTGGGAGAAACCATTTGAGTTTATGTGTGATGCTAGTGATTATGCTATAGGAGCATTTCATGGGCAGAGATATGATAAGATTTTCAAAGTTATATACTATGCTAGTAAAACTCTAAATGATGCTGAAATAAATTATACAGAAACTGAAAGAGAATTATTAGCAGTTGTATATGCTTTTAATAAATTTCGGCGTTATCTAATAGGAACTAAATGCATTGTGCATACTGATCATTCTGCTATAAAATATTTAATGCAAAAGAAAGATTCTAAACCAAGATTAATCAGATGGATATTATTAATGCAAGAATTTGATTTTGAGATAGTTAACAAAAAGGGAACTGATAATCAAATTGCTGATCATTTATCAAGATTAGAAAATCATGAATTATCTAATATTGATAATGAAATTTTAGATAGTTTTCCTGATGAACAACTTTATAATATTAATGAATTGAAAATACCTTGGTATGCTGATATAGTAAATTATATTGTAAGTGACATTTTACCACCTATGTTAACTTTGCAATAACGAAAAAAATTCATTCACGATACTAAATCATATTTTTGGGATGAACCATACTTATATAAGCAATGCAAGGATCTAATTATTAGAAGATGTGTGCCTTATGAGGAAATTGAACCAATTATTCAAAAATGTAATGATTATGATTTTGGAGGACATTTTGGGACATATAAAACTGCATATAAAATTCTACAATCTGGATTCTACTGGTTTGCTCTATTTAGAGATGTATATAGATATATAAAAACCTGCGATAAATGTCAAAGAGTAGGAAACATATCAAGGAAAAATGAAATGCCTCTGAATTTTATATTAGAAGTTGAAATTTTTGATGTTTGGGGATTAGATTTCATGGGACCTTTTATTCCTTCATTTGGAAACTCATATATATTAGTAGCTGTTAATTATATTTCCAAATGGATTGAAGCACAAGCTTTACCTAGGTGTGATGCTAAAAGTGTTTCAAAATTCTTAATGAAAAATATTTTAACTAGATTTGGAATGCCGAGAGTGATTATCACCGACGGAGGAACTCATTTTAGAAACAAATATATTCGCAAACTAGTAGAAAATATAATATTATGCATAAGATATCAACTGCTTATCATCCACAAACTAGTGGATTAGCAGAAGTTTCTAATCGAGAGATTAAGCGTATATTAGAAAAGTCTGTAAATCCTAATAGATCAGACTAATCTATAAGACTATACACTGCGTTATGGGCAAACAGGACTGCTTATAAAACTCCGATTGGAATGACTCCTTATAGGCTTATATATGGAAAAACTTGCCACTTACCAGTTGAATTAGAACATAAGGCATATTGGGCGATTAAAGAATTTAATTATAATATGAAATAAGCTGGTGAGAAGAGATTGTTGCAATTAAATGAATTGGAAGAATTAAGAAATGAATCATATGATAATGATAAGATTTATAAGAAAAGAATGAAATTATAGCATGATAGGAAGATTAATCAGAGAAATTTTGAACCAGGACAAGAAGTTTTGCTTTATAATACTAGATTGAAATTATTTCATGGGAAATTGAAATCTCGATGGTTAGGACCTTTCACCATAACTCAAATATTTTCATATGGAACTATAGAAATTGGAGATCCAAAAACAGGACATAGATTTAAAGTAAATGGACATAGATTAAAACCATATTTCGAAAACAGACAACCAAATTTTAAAGAGGTTTTAATGCTTAGTCAACCTGAACACTAACTAAATTAGGTCGGGCTGACGACATTAAAACAAGCGCTTTATGGGAGGCAACCCATAGTAGTCTTTTATTTTTAATATCTACATATTAGTGAGTCTATATTATTAAGACAAATCTTACTACTCAAATTTTTATTATAATCATCACAAAAATTGAACCTATTGGATGAGATCAGAAAATATTCGGACCAGAGCGAAAACGGGCGATTTTTACGAATCTCGCCGACAGCGAGCCCGAGCCCGCTGACGGCAAGATCGTGGACCATTACTAAGTCAGTTTTATAACTAAGTCGCGACGGCGAGGAACTTCTCGCCGACGGCGAGGCAGTTAAAAATTTGGTTTCTTAAAGATTTTTCATGCGGTTTTGGACTTATCTAAGTCATTCCTTCGTAATAAATTGTTCCAAATCCGATTTTACACCATTTTCTTCCTTAGGAACGACTAGAAACCAATCCATTCCATCCAAAATGGCCTCCAAATTCTTAGAAACCACAAAAACTGAAGTTTTCAACCGGAGAAAATTCGTTAGTTCGGAGGCACAGCGAATCTTCAACAAAGGCTTGATGAAGAAAAGACTTATCAAAGAAAGAGGATTCGTCAATGAAGGAGTAGAGATTGCTACCACAAAAATCAAAGAAATGATCGCGCAGTGGCATTGGGAGTTATTTTGTTATACAACTTCCACTGTAGTTATACCAGTAGTTAAAGAGTTTTACTCTAATTTACATGCGATCAAGAATGGAAATGTGTACGTCAGAGGAAGATGGGTAACATTTACTCCTGCAAGAGTAAATGAATTGTTTTCTATAGAAAATACCTCTGTCTGTCATTATTCCAACTTTGTGCCTTCAAGATACAATATGAACGAGATCTATAGATATCTGACTGATGAACCGGATGATTGGGAGTTACTAGAAGACGGGTATGTCAGTTTTTCTGCATCACTTCTAAACCCTGTCTCGAAGCACTGGCATTTCTTTATATCATCAAAATTATTACCTACCATGAGAGTAAATAAATTTTCAAAGGAATGCGCTATTTTAAATTATTGTATTCAAATTGGATTACCTATCGATGTTGGATCAATAATAGTAAAGTCTGCATTGGGATTAATCGTGCATGGGTCATTGCATGGACTTGGTCACCCATCTACTATATTTCCTTTATGCGATCAATACCAAGTTTCTTATGAGGCTTGGGAAAAAGTACTTTTACCATGGAAACCCCTGGATCCTACTGATATGTTTCCCACTTTGGATAACAATGATGAGATCACAGTTATTTCTGACAGAGCATCACAGAACAATCCTTTAGCAAGGCCCATTACTGATAAAACTAATTTCATTCTGAAGAAGATTAAAGGATTGGAGAAAGAATTGCAAAATGTGATGAGTTCTAATGACAATATCTCCGATATGTTCGATCATATTGATTGGAGAATGAAGGATCACTTTGATCATACCTGGACATCCGGAGGCCGCTTTATTCATCTACTAAGACGTAAAGGATGGATTAATGAAGAATCTATCTGCAAAATTCCCTTTCAGGCCTTTCTACAATTTATTTGTGCACCCGCGTCGTATTGGAAATATCAGAGAAGATATTAGTTCAGACACTGAAGAGTAGGAAAGATTTCTATGTTTATGTTATATTTGTACATATATGTGTGTGTTTAATTTGGAGTTAGGTTTTATTATGAGTCGAACTTTGATTTGATCATCTCAGATTTGATGAGATTATTTGTAAATTGTTATGTCTCAGCATTTAGAGTGTTGTGGTTTTGATTGCGATGCTGAGTATTATAGATTTGAACAATTAAGTTAAGTGTGTGTGATGTTGTTAGTGTGAAATTTGTAAGTTTCGTGGATTTCATTTATGAAGTTATGTTGTTTGTTTTGTGTGACTTTTTGTGAGTTTAAGTATCTAATCTTCGTATTATTATTAAATTAAGTGATCGGAAGATTGATTAAGGGCAATTCGAGGTTGAAAATGATTGACGAATTTCAAAAATTGAAAATTTTTTGGAACCTCGCCGACAGCGAGAGAACCCGCTGACATCGAGACCGAGCTCGCCGACGGTGGATTATTCCCGAAACTTTTGCCTTATCAAATTAATTAGCTGGCCGACGACGAGAAAAATCTCACCGACAGCGAGAACGCGAAAAAATCTATATTTGACCAGTCAACCGACACTATTCATCATCCCTTTCCTTAAATTTTCGAAAAAAACGACCTAGGGCTTGAGAGATCTCGGATTTGAAGCGATTTTAAGACTCTTTGACACCAGATTTCATCTTCCCTTGGTAAGAGCTTCACTCCTATGCAAAAATTTTTTATTTTCACCATGAATTTCTTCTACATTGGGATATTTTGGAAAATTTTGAAATGTGAAGAAAATACTTGGAAGAATTTCATAGAAATTGATTTAATTGGATTTTAGTTGTTGTAGGAAGCCTTCTTAGTAATATTTTGGAGTTTAGTTAAAATTTTTGTGAATTTCACAGATCGAGAAATGGCTCCACGACAAAAACGAAGAATAGATTATGACGAAACTCGATTCATTAATGCGAGAGCACAAACTCGATATTTTCAAAACATACAAGCAAGAAAGTGCATACAAGATCGAGTTTTCAGGAATCCAGGAGGAGAAGTAGAGCGAGTTATAAAGGAGCGAGGATGGGAAAAATTTTGCTACGTTACCAACAGAGCAAGTCGTAGAAGTTGTGAAGGAATTCTATACAAATTTAACATAAGCTGAAGATGCACCGGTTAAGGTTAGAGGATTTTTTGTAGATTTCAACGTTGCTAGAATAAACGCTTATTATGAAGTTCGAGACACCTACATGAGCGAATATGAAACTTTTGGAACTATGGAAGGACCACTGGAAGATGTGATCGACTTTCTCACGGATGGGAAAGGAGTCTGGAAGTTAAAGCAGCGGGAACGTGTAAACTTCCCTCTTTCTATGCTAAATGCAACATCTAAAGCCTGACATTATTTTATTTGTTCTACTTTGTTACCTACCTACCATCATAGTGAGGTAACAAGAGATAAAGCAGTTCTGAATTTCTGTATTCAGAACCAGAAGAGTATTAATGAGGGAAATGTTATATACAAGAACATATTAGCCACTGCTAGAAATGAAAGTGGAGGAGGACTAGGACATCCTGGTCTTATCTATGCACTTTGCCAATTATCTAGGGTAGAGGCAAGAGATGATGAGGAATGGATAGAGCCTATGAAACCCCTTACTCAGGCTAATATAAAGAAATATGAATCCCACGAAGGATGAAGATCTGAGACAAGGGATTATGTACCTTCTTCAAGTAGAGATATACCCTCTACTAGTTATGAACCACCCCCTCAGTACACCACTCCTACCCTTCAAGATCTGATGAATGAATTAACCCTGAGTAGAAAAAGTTTTGAGTTATTTGGAGAAAATATGGAGAGAAGATTTAAGCATATAGATCAAAGGATCGGAGGCTTGGAGAGAAGACACAATTATGATAGCGAATATCTCCAGCGACATTCAGAGTACGAGATTGCATACTATGAAGCTGAGCGTCGTTATAGGAGTGGTGATTTAGATGTTGTCTTTCCTGAGTGCCCCCGTTATTCACAATGACACTACTGCTCGACCTGGAGATCAGGGAGATGACATAGTTTGGGATTTTAATGTAGAAGATTAGAGCTTTGGTTTAGTTTGTTTAGTTTGTTTAGATTTGTGTTTTGTAAACCTTATTATTCTGTGTGTAATATTTCAGTACTTTCTATGGACTTTGGACTTGATATGTTTGTTTGTTTGTTTGAGCTGTGATATTAGATTTCTTATGTGTGTTAAATTAGTTGCAAATTTTTATATATATAGGATATTAGTCTTTCTTTAATGTATTGTTTAAGTTTTAATAGTATGTGTAGTAATAGATTAAGTTTTCTTTGTTATGTTTGATACTTATTTTAAAAATTTCCATCCCTGCACTTTCTTTTTAAATATTATATATGGAAGAATACTAACAATACAGGTTTTGTAAGTAATGAAAAGCCTACAAAAATTTCAAAGAAAAGAAATACCTAAAGCTCAGAGGTATGATGAATTTTATTTATGTACTTTCCCTTTTTCACTATGTAGAATAGATAGAAAAATTTAAGTTTGGGGGAAGGTAAAAATACAAATTTAATTATTAAAATTGTTCTCAATATCTATTTTCAAAAAAATTATTATTAAATGATTTTCTATAGTAATTTTCAAATTCAATAAATATGAGTTGCTTTATTTAATTGTTATATAAAGTTAAAGAAAATAATTCTAGTAATTTAATTAATTAATAGAATGAGATATTTGGTTAAAAGGAATAAGAATATAGTAAACTATTTAAAGTAAGGGAAACTATATTCTAAAATTGGAAATTCCTAAGTATATAGATGAAAAAGAAAGGATAGAAACTCAATGAAGTAAAAGTTATGAAATATATATAAGCAAAGAAATATTTTAAGTTTCAAATTTAGGAAGAGAAGTTGAAGTTCAAAATTATTAATAGGCTATTCAGATACAGTAATCCTCACTTGAAAAGAAAAGAAAAAGAAAAGAAAAAGAAAAGAAAAGAAAAGAAAAATATAAGTGAGGAGAAGCTTGAGGAGATGCCTTATCAAAAATTGGCTTCAATGGAATCAACCTAAAGAATAAAAACTTAATTATATTTCTAAACTTATATTTATGGATTAGTATTTTACTAAATAGTGTTTTCTTGAATTTCTATCATCTAAATATCTTAAGTAATTTACTATTTTAAAAATAGTCATTCCTAAAATAAATAGAAAGCTAGAAATCTTAGACCTGATAACTAAGTAATCTTATCTCTATAAAATTAATTTAAATTACTTAGAAATATTTCTATTTAACTTTATTATAATATTATTTAAAATTAATTCATATATTATTTGAATTGAAAAATTATATTATAGAAATCATTATCTTTATTTAGTATTAAAATTACTTGAGGACAAGTAATAATTAAGTTTGGGGGATTTTGATCACAGAAAAATTCATTAAGAAATTCATATCTATTTTTGATAAAATTGAACTTTAAAGAAAGGTATTTTCTTTATTTTATTGCAGGAACGAAGATTTATAAGTGATGGAAGCAAAAAAGCATGAAATGGAGCAAATTTGGATCAAAAAGGAGGAAATTCATGCAAATATAACTACTTCGCCGACGACGAGATCGAGGCCGCCGACGGCGAGATCGTGAGGAGAAATTTCTGAAGGAATTATAACTACCTCGCTGGCAACGAGCCCGAGCCCGCTGACAGCGAGATCGCGCTGTTTGGAGACCTTCTAGAAGCCCCACTGACGGCGAGGTCGTTTCCCGCCGACGGCGAGCTAGTTCAAAATGCATATACATTGAACCTGGACACTTTTTGAAGAGGTGTTTAAGCACCCCTTGGACCTTTGCCTACCTCTATAAATAGAGGCCGAATTCTAGAGTTTTGTGTGTGTCTTTTGAGTCTTCTGTGTGTTCATTTCTAGTGTCTTGAGTGTAAGTTTAAGTGAGTTTAGTGAGTTCATTAGTTTAATTGAGTCTTGTTGAGTTCTATGCTTAGAAGGAAAAGTCGAAAGGAACTTAATGAGTATCGCTTGAGGAGGAAATTAAGATAAGTATCTTTGTTTATTGTTGTTAACTTTAAATGAAATCCATGCTTTGTTTTATTCCCATGCATTCTGAGTAGTTCTCTTAGTCTTTCTCCTTGTTTATGAAAATTATGCGGATCGATGAAATTAAATAAAAGCACCTAATATAATATAAATAAATTGTGATAATTTATACTTAAAACTTAATTTACTTTCAATCTGGCTAGTTAAAATATGTTGAATTATCAACTATAGTAAAAATTACATCCAATATTCAGGGAAGTCAAAAGCCTTGGAAGGCGGGTGCAAATAAATAGGGAAATATTAATTAACGGGTGTAGAATTGGATATTTTAGAGTGACAGACTAAAATACTCAATTCGATCCTACTGTTTGAGAGCTGAAGTATAGATGTTAGCCCTCAGGTGAGGGGAACGTGTGAGCTCTGAAGTGGCAGCCGGTATCCTCCCAGCCTAGCCGCAGATTCAGTAATCAAACATAGGATTATTCAATGTTCTTTGCACCTGGACCAAAGGGTAAAGAATAGGAATGCTCCTATTTGTCACAATACAATTTAAAAATTCTATTTAAATTCATCAGTTCACTTAATTTTCTAAAAACAAGGAGTAGGATACTTTTTCTGAATTAATTAAATCAACTTTATTTCAAGCATTAGTTTACTTTAAGTTTAATTTAAGTTTGCTTTTAATTTTAGTCTACTAGATTAGTAAGTAATTCCTTTAATTTTAGCTGATAACAAATCTGTTAAAAACTTCCCTGTGGGATCGATAACCAGGACTCCACTAGAGCTCTGTATTACTTGATACGATACATATACTTGCGTAGAATCCACATTATACATTAAATCATATAACTATATTTAAAGCGGGATCAAGTTTTTGGTGCCGTTACTATTAACTTAAATTGCATACATATAAAAAGTGGGTCAAGCGCACGAGATCATTGTCGAGCAATGTGGAGGAAAGAGAGACGAAAGCATGCTCGTATAATTGAATAGTCAGTCGAGCGGAGCAGAGCAGACGTTACAGAGCATAGTGAAGCAGACAATGCAGAGCGAACGAACATATCAAGTGGAGCGGACAAAGGAGACGAAGCCTTCTAGCAGAGCAGACGATGCGGTTAGGGCAGTGTCCAGACGAGCAATCAGGCGGCGAGACTTGGATATTTGCAGTCGAAGAAGAAAACGATTGCACCTTTGAAGACTCTAAAGATTCAGATCCTAAATATTCGACGTGGCTCTGATATCATGTCAATATTTTGAGCAAATAAGCTGAATGTATTTTCTTTTGCTTTCATTCCAATAAATAATAGTTTGTAAAATCTATTTTAGGTACTTATTAAAGCGCTCAAACTAATTTTGGTAACTTTATAATACATATTCTTATTTTAAATATTCAGCTAAAAGGAAAGAATATGTGCAAATATATTATTTCCTTCTTTGCAGCATTGCAAAGAAGGAAACTCTTTATTCTGCCTGATTTCATTTAATCATGATTGATACATGTAATTATGTAAAATGAAAAAAAGCAATAAATATAAATATAAATATTAAGTTCTGGCTGTTAGATATGTAAATTCAAAAGAATTATGTGGTATGTAATTTTTTCTTTAAATTTAAGGTTTCTAATTAAGTCATGATCAACCTCTCCTGAGCAATTATTCTTATTAAAAAAGCTTCTTAAAAAATTGATGAGCAATTTAATACCTTAATTATGAAGTTCATATCCCTAAACTGAATCGGAATTAAGGGGTGTGCATAAGCAAATGATGCAAATGCAAGGCAGTGCAGCTCAGCTTAACATAATTAAAATTGCATGTTCGAGTCCTTTTTGATGCCCATATAAATAGGTGAGGGTATAAGTTTAGCTATAAAAAAAAGAAAAAAAAAAGAAAAAAAAAGAAGCCAAATCCAATCAAGAATAAAAGAAAAGTTAAAATATTACCAAGTGCTAAAATTAAAAATGAAAATCTATGGATCATTTCTATTAAGAGTAGGAACACTTGAAGAGGGATTGCATCAAATTCAAGAATTAGCTTAATAAATTCCCATTACTTGTTTGATATGAATTCAATATAACTAATATTATTTATAACGCATGGTGGATTCAATCTAGTTTCCTTTCTCATATTTATAATTGATGTGTCATCAAGAAACTTTTATTAGCTGACACTGATCTTGAGGTATTTTTGAGCAAAATATTTCATATTCAAATTCAAAATAATTAAAGGCCCCAATTTCAGCAAGTTTATAGTCTAATTGACCATCACAATAAGGCGAAATTGACGAAACCAAAATTGATTTGATCTACATCCAATTAAGCCAAGATCAAGTCATTAAAGCACTTTTTAAGCTTTTGGATCATAAATTGAATGATCAAATGAACTTAAATGTGATATGTTTATATTCAAATCAAGCGTATCGACGAGAGGAATCCAAAGAGCCTAGGATCACTAAATTTCGATGTCAATTAAGACATTCAAATCATCAAAAAACAATCTTTAATCAAGAGGGATCAATATGAGCCGTTTGATCAGGTGGCTGAGGAAGTTAACCTTATTATTATACTTGTTTTCTATCAAAATTGCTAGGTCTCGGTTACTTTTAAAAGTATGCCCAACCAAAATGAATTTAAATTATATTCATGGTTAATAAAATAACATGACATTCATTACTATTCTAAACCACAATACAAAAATACAATTAACTCCATAGTAAACACATTTTAAAAGAAAATTGCTTAGTTAATACACATGTTCACTAATTGCAAGCACCAAAGTAGAAAAAGAAAACTAAAAAAATAATAATAAGCTTAAGCAATAGCTCTCAGATTAGGTCTAGAGGACTTAATTCATCCTTGATCTCTTTCAATTGCACAGTGATCTATCTTTCCTCACTTTCACTCACTCCACTCACTCACACATGACACACAAAGTCACAAGCACACCCACCAAGGACATCACCCTTCTAAGTGAATATTTCACTCACTAACATGCTTCATAGTGTTTAAAACTCCTCCCAATCATTCAATTTTTCTTTATAACCCTCTAGAGCATGCTCCACAACAAAGCAAAAATTGCATGTTGGGTCATGATGTTGTGATACTACAAAGTGGTTTTATGGGTTTTTTTTTATTGTAGCATTATGGTGCTCATAGGTTGCACTGCAGCATCAGTCTCATGGGTTGTTGCTCTAACTATATAATGTACTAGCAACATGGTATTGTAGATATAACATTGTGAAACTTGAATGCTAAAAAATAGTAATGTGATGCAATTCTCTTTGGTTTTAATCTTTAACTTGGGGCTTCTAGCACCACAAACCTGCTTGTCAAATTCCACAAAAGTGCATGCATATTTGTGCATTTCTCTTAAATTTATTGTCGTGTTAATTTTCTGCAAAAATATAAAATAAAACACCTTTCAAATACATAACAACATACCATTTAAAAATTAAACTTACTTTTTTCACATTAGGCAAACCTTTAACCTTAAAGTCTTTAGGTTCAACCCAAATAAGATTTTAATGATCTATAAAAAAGTTATTTTACTTAAAATAATAGAAAAATAAACTTGAGTTGTGTGTTTTAGGTTTTACAAGGCCCCATACGGTCAATATGGGTTGAACCAAAAAACCGAATCAATCAAGTGACTTTAGCTCAAGGAGACTCAGGGTAGGGTTCAAATGCTCATAAGAGGGGTCATAAGGCTTAGTGTTAAATTTTTGGTACTTAATATTTAAGGGTCCTAATAATAGTCTGGAAGTGCTTTGGTTCTAAGGAAGAGCTCAGTCATTATCCTGGTTGTAATAGGCTAATTGTTATAAACTCAACTTCATTTTGGTGAGTTAAGAAATAGCTTCAGCTCATTTCAAGCAACGAGTGAGTTCATTTAGCTTTGGGTGATTAGGTCCATTGTTAACCTATCCATTAGGATAGCCTTCTAATCGTCATCTAGAAAATGGATAGAGAGGTGAGAAGAGTGCATAGAGACTTGCATAAGCATACTTAGTATTTGCCAATGGGCTTTGGAAATCATTGCAAGCCTTCCATAAAGCTAAGGAATCCATCTCAATAATGATTTTATTCCACTTAAAGTGAACAATTTAACAATAACTAACAGAGCCATAACTTCATAAACAAGAGGAGAAGAAGAGTATTACCACCATGATCCTTGAAGACACCACTAAATTCAACATATATGAAAGAAAAACTGCCATAAATATTGATTTTAACCCAATCATGAGGAGGATTCTCCCAAAAAACCAAGTAAGGTTGTTTACAAGAAGAAGAAGGAGCCTTGTTGAAAGATAACCCAAGTGAATCTAAATCAGTCTTGAACTTTTTTCTTAATAACTTAGGCTTATTACCTTTGATTTTTATGGAGGTCTGTTCTCCAATGTTTTTTTTAGTCTTTGTTATCATCTTGTGAGGTTTTACTTTTCATAGTTTGTCACGTCTTTTTCTTTTGTTCTATTTGACAGTGTTGTCTTATATTTCTTTTTTCTTTTGGAATAAAATTTGGGTGCTTCACTTTCTCAAAAGAAAAAAAATGAAAAAATAAATCCAGGATTCTAAGATATTCAAATAAAATTTGAATATAACTACAACATAATTTATACAAGTCCACGAAAGAAGAGATATTTTAGATAAGAATTAAAGAAACAAGTTTGAACAAAATCAAATAAGACTGTAAACTATTCATTAAAGTATTCAAATATGATTCAAAAAGATTTAATTATGTTTAGACTAAAATTAGAAGATAACAAAGTATTGATCAATGAAGATTCTAATAAGGTTCAATGATTATTTGAACAAATTTGAGAGAGTCCAACATAATAAAATACAACGTAGGTTTGACCAAATATAGAACTTGAAAGTTAAAAAAATCAGCCTTGGAAGAAATATTAGACAACATCAACCTCAACATCAGCCGCTAGTTTTATTATTTTATTGATTCTATATCACGTTCAAACTTATCATAAAAGGAAATGAAAGAGAAGCATCCGCTTCTCCTGCCTATAAATAGCGGCAGCCAAATCATAACTCTGTAAACATAAATTTAGTTAATCAGCACAAACATATGGCGATTCCTACATTTTTCATAGTCATTATTGTTGCAATGAGCTGCATGATCCTTTTGGCTTTCGTCTTAGCTGCATGCTGACATGAGCAAGGGAAGGCTCGGCCAGGCCACGGCGGGCATGCACTGTTGGATAATTTATGGGACTACAATGTAATTAATAAATGTGTTGGGTCATTATTTAACAAGTCAAAATTATTGTGGTCTAATTAATTAATAAAGTTTATGACTTTAGGCACATTTGTCATGAAATTATAAGTGTGGATACCATAAGAAGCAATTTCAATTTAATGAGGGGCGAATCGAATTAAACGATTCTAGTAACCACCATTGGTTATAATAAATACGAGTGTAATGGTCCTGATCTGCATACTTCTAAATTCTCTTGTTCCTCATCAACGAGAGAAACTAAGGAAAATTCCGGATAAATTGCAGATTGGAAGATCATTGCTTGCAATCGATCAAATGGATTCAGGTACGCTTCCGCCTTAAGATCAAAGATAGATTTAAGTTTTGTTGTTTTTCTCCAACAAGAATGTGAACGGAAATTAAAGTTTTACGGATTAAAGTTTCTAACATGCACATCATGTGCTTGGCAGCAGCCGAAGGCATGATGTTGTAAAACCGTTTCTTAGTTTTTTTAGCGATTGTTTTTTTCATATTTATTTGTTGAAGTTTGGGGAAAAAGCTTTCTTTGTTGTGGTTGGCGTCTGTGATTTGCCCTGAAAGGGCTTTTGTATTGTTCGAAGCTAAAAAATCTGGGCAAGTAATCATTAGTTTATTCTCTCAAGTTAAAACGTAAAAAAAATTGACTAGCTAACTCAACTCGATTCCAAATTAATTTTTTTTTATTGTTTTAAAATGGGAAATTTACACACATACCACAGGATTCTTATGTATTTACATATCTAACACCAAAAATTCGATATTTACACCCAGTCATCTTTCTGTAGAAAGAGCTACATGGATAAGAATTATTACGAAAATGAGCCATTTTAACCTGTTCTGTAAAATTGCATTTGGGGTTTGGGCTGGACGTTCTCCATTTGGGATGGGGAAATGTATTTTTTATTGTAACTTTATTATTCAAATTTAATTAATCATAATATCCCATTAATAAATACTTTGAAAAGGAAATTCTACCTTTCTTTTAATTGAAAAAACACTAATATTAAGTTTAAATGGGTTTGGCGAATGATTCAGAATATAGAAATTATGGCGGCCGAACTATTTTTCTCTAACTTGTTTCTAATGCTATTTATTTTTTTTTTAAATAAATTTTTTCTTGGGGAGTTTCATACATAACCCACAATTCATAATTTTTTTACATATCTAACATCTAAGTTTTTATATTTATATCTATAGCATCCAAATTATTCATATCACATAAAATACTACTATTATTAACAATTAAAAAAAAAGACAGGTAAAATGCTATGAATATAAAAATTAAATTTAAGTAATAAATATGTAGATACATAGTAAATAACGTGGTATACATATAATTATGTAAAATGAGACAAAGTTATAAATATAAATATAAATATCAAATTTTGGGTGTTACATATGTAAATTCATAAGAATTATGAGGTATGCAATTTTTTTCTTTAAATTTAAGGGTTCTAATTAAGTCATGATCAATCTCTCCTGAGAAATTATTAATTTTACAAAGGCATCATAAAAAATTGATGAGCAACTTAATACTTAAGATAATGATCTTCTAGTACCTTAATTATGAAGTTCATAAGCACATGATGCAAATGCAAGGCAGTGCAGCTCAGCTTAACAAAATTGAAATTGCTTGTTCAAGTCCTTTTTGATGCCCGTGAGCACTCTTCTATGATAACATGATCACTTCAAGATATCCTAGAATAAATATAAAAATAAATGGTTAAATAAATGAGCTTCAAGAATTTGATTGATAATAGAGTTTTAGTTTGTTATGAATTGAATAAAACTATATTATTTATAACACATGGTGGATTAATTCTATTTTCATTATTCATATTTATGATTCATGTGTCAACAAGAAATTTTTATTAGCTGACACAAATCTTGAGGTATTTTTTAGCAAATATTATTTCAGATTCAAATTCAAAATAATTAACGGCCCAAATTTCAGCAAGTTTATAGTCAAATTGGCCATCACAACAAGACAAACTTGACGAAACCGAAATTGATTTGATCTAATCCAACAAGCTATTATGAAGCCATTAAAGCGCATTATAAGGTTTTGGATCAAAATTGAATGATCAAATTAACTCAATTTTGACATATTTATATTTAAATCAAGTGCCTTGATGAGAGGAATCCAAAAAACCTAGGATTACTAAATTTTGAAGTCATTAAGACATTCAAATCATCGAAAAGATAATCTTTAATCAAGATGGATCAATATAAGTCGTTTGATCAGGTGGCTGAGGAAGTTAACCTTATTACTATTAACCTTATTACAATACTAGTTTTCTATCAAAATTGCTAGATCTCGGTTACTTTTAAAAATACGCCCAACCAAAATGAATCTAAATTACATTCATAGTTAAAAAAATAACATGACTTTCATTACTTTTTTAAACCATAACACATAAATACAATAACTCCATAGTAAACACTTGTTCAAAGAAAATTGCATAGTTAATACACATGTTCACTATTGCAAGCACCTAAGTAGAAAAAGAAAACTAAAAAAAACTAATAAGTTTAAGGAATAGCTCTTAGATTAGGTTTAGAGGACTCAGTTCATCCTTGATCTCTTTCAATTGCACAAAGATATGTCTTTCCTCTCACTTTCACTCGCTCCACTCACTCACACGTGATGCACAAAGTCACAAGCACAACCACCAAGAACATCACCTTTCTAAGTGAATATTGCACTCAGTAATATGCTTCATAGTGTTTATAACTCCTCCCAGTCATTCAATCTTGCTTTATAACTTCCTTTAGCATGCTCCACAACAATGCAAAAATTGTCAGTTGGGTTATGATGTTGTAATGCTACAAAGTAGCTTTATGGTTATTTATTTATTTATTTATTTATTTATTGTACCATTGTGGTGTACATAAGTTGCATTGTGGCATCACTCTTATGGGTTTTTGCTCCAACTGTATAATGTACTGGCAACATGGTATTGTAGATAGGGCTATCAAAAAAATTCGTTGTTCGCAAACAGTTCACGTTTGGCTCGCCAGAGAGTTTGTGTTTGATTTGTTCGATAAACAAACGAGACGAACATGAATAATTTCTTTTTGTTCGGTTTATAAACGAAACAAACATGAATAGCCATAGGTTCGATCGTGTTCAAATCGTTATTATTCAAAATAAAAAAATAATTTAAAATAATTATATATATATTTTTTATCATATTTTGAAAGTAATTATATACTCTAAAAATTTATAATATTTTAAAAAAATTAAATCCTATAAAGTTTTTCTAAAATTTTATTATCATTTTAACAGTTCAAAGAATTCAAACAATACAAACAAATTTGAAAGATTTCGAACATTTCAAGCAATTCAAATAATTCAAATAATTCAAATAATTCAAACATTTCAAACTTTACGAAAATTCAAAACTAATTTCAAACAAATCAAACTGAACACGAACAGTAGCTTCACGAATAATTTCAAACAGTAGCTTATTTCAAACACTTAATTTCAAAAGAACTGACACGATTACGAGTTTTGTTCATTCGTATTCGGTTCATTTAAACCCCTAATTGTAGATATAACATTGTGACACTTGGATGCTAAAAAATAGTAATGTGATGCCATTCTCTTTGGTTTTTATTTTGTTGTTCGTAAAATTCCACAAAAGTGCATGCATTTTTGTGCATTTCTCTCAAATTTATTGTTGTGTTTATTTCCTACAAAAATATACAAGAAAACCCTTTTCAAATACATAATTCCATAACATTTAAAAATTAAACATAATTTTTATACATTTTGGACACTTAACATTTTGATTTTAAATTCCAAAAGTTTTAATGGCTGTTGTATTTAGCGCAAGTAGGCTAACCCTAAGCCTTAAAGGCTTTAGGTTCAAACCAAATAAGATTATAATGATCTATAAAAAAAAATAAAATAAAAAATGCAGGACTTACATACATTCCATTGATTTCTCATGCATACACATTTTTAGCACCCAATTATTCATATTTACTTATAACTCTCTTTTACCTAAATTACATTAAAAATAATACTGAAATTAACTTATTTGAAGTGAACGTTTCTATGCATATCTTTTGATGTTATTAAGAGATTATTATATAACTAAATATAGAGTTTATGTGTTGGATACATAAATACATAGGGATTGAATGTCATGTATGCAAATCTCTTTATAAAGATACAAGATTTATTGTAAAAAAAATTACTTTGGAAGAAGAATTAATTCCATATAAGGCTTATACAAAAATAAATTATTATACCAAATTTAAAGCTTTAGACCCAAGCATATGTTTTATCAAATGAAATATCTTATGCTCAGCTATAAGTTAATTTACTCCTATATAAGTTCTTTGACCTAAATATGGTGATCATTACTTTGACACAATTTTTATAAAGTTTACTTCCAAGCTTGAATTTGTCCACTTCAGCTGTCATATATGCAGCTGATGTAGCTGTTGAAATTTAAACTTGATTTTAGTTGTTTTAAAAGTCTAATAAGAGCCTCATCTAGAAGCTTATTCTAGAATGTATGGTAGGTGTGGTAGGTTTAGAATTATTGTATGGTAGGTGTTGAATAATTGTGTGTTAGGTGGGGAATTATTGTAACCATTGGATTAGAATTATGGTGGCACAATCCTAGCCAGTTAATTTAGGAGGTGCCACTAAGTATAAATAGGGGTAGAGTCTTTGAGTTTGTATCAAGCAAAGAAAATAAAGTGAAGCTTCTTCCATAAATTTCTAGCCTTTGCCAAATCCCAAAAGCCTCTCCATTCCAACAAAGTGGTATCAGAGCCAAAAGGTTCCTTTATAGAGCAATGGCAAATGGTGGTATGGTTTCTTTCCAAGTCCCGATGCTTAAGGAAAGCATCTACGACAATTGGAGTATCAAGATGAAGGCACTTCTTGGAGCGCATGATGTTTGGGAGGTTGTGGAGAAAGGCTACGATGAGCCAAGCGACGAGTCCGCTCTATCCACAACACAAAAGGAGAGCTTAAGAGACTTGCGAAAGAGAGACAAGAAGGCTCTCTTCCTCATCTATCAAGCTTTAGATGAAGATGGTTTCGAGAAGATCTCAAGTGCTACTTCGGCCAAGCTAGCATGGAAGAAGCTCGAGGTTTCGTATAAAGGAGAAGAGAAGGTTAAAAAGGTACGACTTCAAACTTTAAGAAGTCAATTTGATATCTTACATATGAAAGAAGGCGAGTTGGTCTCCGATTACTTTTCTAGAGTCATTACAATTTCCAATCAACTAAAAAGAAATGGAGAGAAGTTAGAAGATGTGGCAATCATGGAAAAGATTCTTCGTTCATTAGATTCAAAATTTGATAGTATCACAACTATTATCGAAGAAACCAAGGATTTACAAGCCATGACGATATGAACAACTTCGGGTTCACCGCAAGCCCACGAAGAAAAGAAGAAGATGAATGAAGAGATTGTCGAACAACTTCTCAAAACGAATATTCAACCAACTCTGAAGGATGAAAGCTTCAACAATATTAGAAGCCAACATGGAAGAGGTGGTGGACAAGGACGAGGTCATACTAGCAAGCAAGGGTGGGCTTCCAACAATAACTATGAGAAAGGAGAAAGATCTACAAGAGGACGTGGTCGAGGGCGCTCAAATTCGAGGTACGATAAATCTCAAAATTAAGTGCTATAATTGTAACAAGTTCGGGCATTATGCAAAAGAATGTAGAGCTCCTACTTTAACAAAGTTTATGAAAGAGTCAACTACATAGAAGAAAAGAGAAAAGAAGATGGCACTCTACCGCTAGCATATAATGACAATGAAAGAGGGCGAAGATAAAGACATGGTACCTAAACACCGGTGCAAGCAACCATATGTGTGGGAGACGACACAAGTTCGTAGAGCGAACGAATCGCAAGCGGCAATGTGTCATTCGAGATGAGTCGAAGATAGAGGTGAAAGGCAAAGGTAATATTCTTATCCACTTAAAATGGGAAGCATCAATTTGTTTCTAATGTTTACTTGGTAATGTATTGCTTAAGAGCAACATCTTGAGTTTAGGACAACTATTAGAGAAGGATAAGTATATTCACTTAAAAGAAAATACTTTTTAAAAGACAATATTGGTAACGTGATTGCTAAGGTGGCACGTTCCAAAAAATAATGTTCTCGCTTAACATTCAAAATGATATTGCCAAATGTTTCAAGGCCTCGTTATAAAGATGCTTCTTGGCTTGGCATCTTCGATTTGGGCATCTCAATTTCGGATGACTCGAATTGCTTGAAGAAAGAGATGGTGAGAGGATTACCTTGCATCAACCACCATGATCAATTATGAAGGATGTTTACCGTAAAGCACTTCAGAAAAGTCAAGGAGTCAAGTTCAAGAGCCCAAAAGCCTCGAGTTCATACATACAAACATGTGTGTGTGGTCCAATAAAAGCCAAACTCACCTGTAATAGTAACTATTTCATTCTCTTCATGATGCTTTCTACTCTAAAACATGGGTGTATTTTAAAACAAAATCGCAGGTTTTTGGAATGTTCAAAAAGTTTAAGGCAGATGTCAAAAGAGAGTAGTCTCAAGATCAAAGCTATGCGATCGACCGAGAAGGAGAATTCACTTCAAAAAAATTTCACACTTCGTGAAGTCAACGGAATACGTCGACGAATCGTTCCAAGATCCCCTCAACAAAATGGAGTAGCAGAAATGAAGAATAAACCATTCTTAACATGGCAAGGAGCATGTTAAAAAGCAAGAGATTACCTATGAGCTATGTGGCTGCCGCATGTATCGTTTATTTGACTAACCGACTACCAACAAGAAGTGTGTTGAGAAAGACACCACAAGAAGTATAGAGTGGATGAAAGCCCAACATCTCTCATCTACGAGTTTTTGGATGCATAGCTCATGTACACATACCCGATGAAAAATAAGTAAGCTAGATGATAAGAGCGAGAAGTTCATCTTCATTGGTTACGACACCAACACAAAAGGCTACAAGCTATACAATCCAAATACAAAGAAGTCAATTATCACAGAGATGTCATATTCGATTAAGGAGGAGAATGGGATCGGGAATCATGACGAGGACTACAACTTTTCCCATACATTCAAGAAGATGCAGAAAGGGTGCCACGGATCGAGCAAAAAAGAGAAGAGCCTACTACTCCACAAACAATATTAACTACAAATACTCAAAGTGATCATCGCCATCAAATTTAACAGAAAATTCAAGTGAAAGAGTACCACTCTTCGAAGATTACAAGATCTTTGCGAGTAACTAACAATCAAGATAAATCTTACTCTTTTTCGTCTCTTCGTCGATCATGCAGCCCATAAATTTCCAAGAAGCCACAAAGCAAGAATTCGAAAGATGCAATGGATGAAGAATCAAGGCAATTTAGAAGAACGACATATGGGAGCCAGCTTCACCTCCAAAAGGGCACAAGACACCATGCCAATGAAGATAAAGCAAAGAAGAATTGTGAGAACAAAGATACAAAGTGCAAGATTGGTGGCAAAAAGCTACAAATAAAGAGCTGCATCAACTATGATGAGTATTTGCTCTCGTTGCTCGACAGAAACTATTAGACTAATTATCTCTTCGCAACCCAAAATAAGTGAAGAATACATCAAATTGACAAAATCGGCTTCTTGAATGGAATACTTCAAGAAATAGTCTACATTCAAGAACTACCAGATATGAAGTCAAAGAACAAGAAGACAAGATTCTAAAGCTAAAAAAGGCTCTCTTACAAGTTGAAGCAAGCACCGAGAGCATGGAATATCCAAATAGACAAGTATCTGCAAGAGAAGGGCTTCATAATGTGTCCTTACGAGCATGCTCTTTACATCAAGAATGATGATGGAAATGTCTTGATTGTTTTTTTATATGTTGATGACTTGATCTTCACAGAAATAATCCAAGCATGTTTGAAAAATTCAAAGAAGCGATGACGAAGGAGTTCGAGATGATGACATTTGGCTCACGACATATTATCTTCACAATAAAACTGCCAAATAAGATGGGATTTTTATCTCTCAAGAAGGTTATGCAAGGATATATCGAAGAAGTTCAAGATGGATAATAGCTGATCTATAAATACTCCAAAGAGAATGTGAGCAAAGATATCAAAGTATGATGAGGGAAAAAGAAGTATCCCACATTTTTCTTAAGAGTTTGGTCGTAAGCTCGCGCCATTTCGATATACACAAGACCATACATCCTTTATGCTTTCGGGATTTGTCATTGCCGCATGGAGACTCCAACTCGCTT
Organism: Papilionanthe hookeriana x Papilionanthe teres; assembly: GCA_022702705.1. NCBI lineage: Eukaryota > Viridiplantae > Streptophyta > Magnoliopsida > Asparagales > Orchidaceae > Papilionanthe > Papilionanthe hookeriana x Papilionanthe teres. The sequence continues at coordinate 153,590,746 of CM040426.1, forward strand.
ACCCAATTCGAAGACCGCTAAAAGAATTATGCACTATATTAAAGGTACAATTGATTTTGCCTACTTTACTCATCATCAGTCAGCTTCAAGCTCGTCGATATAGCCATCGATGATCAAAGAGCGACCACAGGTTCATGTTCTTCATAGGAGATACCGTCTACTTGGATTGTCAAAGAAACAACCAACTCGTCACTCTTTCTACATGTGAGCTATAGTACATGGTCAGTAACCTCATGTGTTTGCTGGTGACTATTTCAAACTTATTAAATAAGTTAAGTTTATCACAAGAAGAGGCGATCGAGATCTGCATCGATAACAAGTCCGCAATAGCGCTAGCAAAGAAGCCATTTTCCACGATACAGCAAATTATACGCTATCACTACATCGCAGAATGCATCGAAAGAAAGGAGATACAAGTGCGTGACGTGAAGTCTCAAGATCAAGTTTCGATATTTTTACCAAGCCACTCAAAAGCGAAGACTTTATTAAAATGAGAAGCATTTTGGAGTCACAAAATAAATTTTAAGAGGGGGTGTTGAAATATAGCAACTTGATTTTAGTTATTTAAATAAAGTCTACTAAGAGCCTCATCTAGAAGCTTATTCTAATGCGTAGGCTCAGCATGAATAAATATGTGTGAGTGTAGACTATCAGAAGTGAGTAGGGTTGACTACCGTGTCAGAGAATTATCAGAACTATCGATTGTGTGAATTATGGTGGCACAATCCTAGCCGTTAATTCTAGGAGGTGCTTACCAGGTAACAGTGGCGGAGTCTTTAGCTCAGACGTCAAGAAAAGAAAAGAAAGAAAATAAAGTGGCAGCTTCTTCCACAAATTTCTAGCCTTTGCCAAATCCCAAAAGCCTCTCCATTCAAACACACGGAACTTATAGTAGGACATATGATTCTACCATAAAAGTTCAAGCACTGAGATAATTATGCAATCATATAATAATAAGTAACCTCAAGCATTTACTCATGATTCCTTATTTGTTAGTTTTGTCAAGGGGCTTGCTTACATTAGAAACTGTAAATAAAAAGTTACAAGTGCATATAGCAAAGCCCATTGATTGTATGGTATAAAATGCATGAGGCATGTGTTAACCTCATTTTTGATGAGGTCTTCTCTTCTCTTAAAGGTTTAGGATCTGCACCTCTTTAGGTTTTTCTTCACTATCTTAGAGGACTAGAATCGGGACCCATCCCTTAGAAATTTCTAAACCACTTCTTGTCTCCCCCGCAAACCCCACAAGCTTGATCAGACCCCTAATCACCTGCAGGGTCGAGATCAAATGTAGAGGTTTAAAGGACGAGTTACCCATGTGACTCTTTAGCCTTAGGACTACCCCGGTGGCCTCGGTCTCGGTGAGGGTTGACTTACACACTCACTACACTACACTCACACTCTCACACACAATCCAAATCCTAAAACCACACCTATACCCAACTTCGACTCCCCGACTCATGTAGGTAATTCATAATGGGATTTCCGACCTTAACCCCTAAGCCCTCAGCTAAGAGTAGGTTAGAACAACATGGTGAGAATGCCTCCAATGAGTCCTCTCACATGGCTCATATGGGCTTAATACGGCTTCATGGCTCAATCAAAGTGATTCCATTTCACTCACATTCGATCAACGTTCATTCTTCCAAAATTTCAATTTTTGACCGTTGTAATTCCTACAATCTATCAAACCTACCAAAAGCCATTGAAATTGCCCAAATTTTCCAAAATCTACAAATTAACCAAAATTCCTCAAAACCAACCCAAACATTGCTACATCACTCAAATTGATCATCCATAGCCAAATATACCAAAATTTCCAAAAATACACTCCAAATACACTAAAAATACATCTTTTGGCCAAACTTTTATAAATTCCAAAAATTCCCAAAAAATTCCAGAAAATCTCAAATATTCCCAATTTCATTTTGTCTAACTACACCATGGGCCAATTTTGTCAATTTACTCTACTTTTACCAAAACCCCCAATTTAGCCCATTTTAAACCCAAATGAACCCAATGTCAAACCAAATCACCCCATTGAATTCCCCAATTTTGGTCCAATTCAATTCTAAACTTCAATTTAATATCCCCAATATCAATCTAGACCAAATTCAAGCCTAATTTGATTGACATTTGAATCGAATTTCATTTTTAAGCTTAAGGCCCAATTTTCACTAACACTCAAACCTACTCAAACCAACTCAATTCAATCCTGTAATTTGACCCAAATCTTTTCTAAAACCTTTCCTAGCATCCCCACAAACAAAATACTAACATGATTTGCCCAAAATTTGGACCTCCAAACTCACTTCAAATTCAACCCAAACCCAAAATTCCTGTGCCTACACCCAAACCTAACCCAAATGGGCCCAAATCCCAAAATCAAAACCCAACCAAAGTTGAAACCTTATTTGTAACACCCCCATAAACATTTCCCAACATTAATTTTACAAACAATTTGAACATTAGCCCAACTTTAGCCCAAGATAGCTCATTTTGACCCATTTGGACTCTATTACCAAAGAGACCCAAATTAGACCCAATCCAATTCCAAATCACCTCAAACTTGCTTCAAATCAATCATGGCACATCCCTAAAATAAATCCAACATTTGTTTGGCCCAATCCTTCACAAAAATCCCATCCATAAATTTATTTTCAAGCCTAAAGCCCACTTTTTTCTAAACCTTCCTAAAAGCCCATTCCCAAATAATTTCAAAGTCCAAACCTATCCTAAGGCCCACATTACAATCTCATCTCATCCTCACTCAATTAAAATCATCCCTAAGTTCTAAATTAAACCCATCAAATTTTTCTAAACTAAGCCATATGCCAAATCCTATCAAATCACCCCTAAATTACCAAAATTCCTAAAACCTCTTTCATGAAAGTTGATTTACCTTTTCCAAGCCAAAGGGCGGTAGCCATGAAACCATGCATGAGCCACATGTAAGCTATGAAAGCCTTGGATATTTCACTATAACCAAAATGGCAAGAAGAGGGGACCTTTAATGATTCTCTTAAGGGTGATTAACCACTCCCATGTCTCCCCTAACTCATGCTTAAGCCTAATTGTACTTGGATTGTGACTTGACTCCACTAATCAAGCCGATCCAAGTGGCTTTCTCTTCAGCCTAAATTGGCCTTGGATGGTGCACCTAACCCAAAACCATGGGTCGTACCCATTTAGACCCAAAACTAGCGTTTTCCATTCCACTTCGATTCAAACCTCTTACACATGACAAGAACTAATCGACTTGGCAAAACATCAAGCCCTCTCGAGCTCGACCCCCGAGTGTGACGATGCTCGCCGCCAACCACCTCAGCTTTCGCCGTAAACACCACACCCGAGAGCTCCCATGCGAGCCCAAGTCAGAATTCTCACATGCTGAGCTGCCCCACATGCCCAATGGCCAATACGGGCTGCTCTTCTCCTCACCAGGTAGCCGATCCCAACCCCTAACTCCTCCCTCGGGGAGGCCCTCCACCACTCCTATTTAAACCCCACCTCTCTCGGCCATGGAGGAGGTGTGCCGAAACAAACCTACCGAAACTCGCCAAAATTGTCCTGCATCATTCTCCACACTTAGAGCAATTGAGCTCCAAAGAACCATTCGCCCTAATCCCCATTACCGCAGCTCAATTTCGCAGTCCAAATTCCACCCAAAAACAGGACACTTCACTACAAGGAGGCCAATCTCTAAATCGATTGGTCCTACACCTTCACCAAACCAAGAGGAGAATCTCCCCGTTGAAAGCCCCCTCTCCGTGCCACCCGCCTGCTCCACTTAAGCTTTGTGACCTACCGTGGTCACTTTTGTACCTAGACAATTCACGAGGCCAAGGGACTTCATCCGGAGCTTGCTCTGACCCAATCGAACGCGACACAACTCTCGCATCGAAGCTTCACTTCTCCGAGCAAATGTATGAGCTCTCTCTTCTTCCCGAGCTTCGAACATTCTCCATTTCAAATGCCTTAATTTCGATGCATGATCACCGTATGCATGGCCTGCCTCTTCAAGACGAATCCATAGCACAAGAACACAAAAATCCGTTGCGATTGAGCAGATCTTGTGGTTTTAAAGGTGGACGGTCACGGTTCACACCTGGGCCAGGGGACGATGACCGGAGCCGTTGGATCGCGTATGTATCGAGCGGACGACTCGATGGTGCTCGACCAGAGACGGCACGTGAACTGCGGGCCCCGTGGCAGCGTACTCCGCATGGCGCGCCAAACTGTGAGACCTCGTACGGGCTTTTCGATCCGGGCTAAGGTCGACGCGGCGCCGCGTGGTTAAGTAGGAAATTATGGTATTTTCTTATTTATTAAATATCCGTAACTTCAAAAATTCATAACTTTGTGTAGAAAAATCCTAAAAATAAGATAAAAATACCTCTCGCTCAAAGGATGAGGTGTGAATGTCACGTGAAAAGAAATCATGTCATTTCATCACATTTTATTTTTAATAATTTATTTACTCTCTGCACTATTTCAATTCTCCATGCATACAGGAAATTCACCATGGCATGAGACCACAGTCTTTTTTAAAGCTTCCGAACTCGGGAACATTCCCCGAATTTTCCATGGTCGCAGGCTATCCCTACGAGAAGTTATCGATTTTTCAATCGAATGTTACTGCTTTATGTATTTTAATTCCAATAATTATCATGTTGAGAAATAAATTCTGGTGAAAATTTAATGATGTTTATGACCGTGTTAATCCTGTGGAAAATAAGTTTCGAGTTACACTGAATAACCCTAATCGGCCTAAACACCCAAAATCAACTTTAATTAATTAAGTTAACTATACATCAAATTGACTTCCGAAACAATTTTCACTGTCCTTTAGGGTCAGGAGAGCCTCACATAAAAATTTGAAACTAATCGACTTGGAGCCTGACCCACCAAATGGGCCGATTAAGCCCCATGAGTAAAATTAAACTTTAAAAATTCATAACTCACAAAATACTTTCAAAAAATTCACAAAATGGTTTTGGAGCTTCTCTTGATATAAGAGGAACTTAGAAAACAAATTGTAATTTTCTAAAAAGTTGATTTTTATCATTATTTTAATATTTTTAATAATTAAAAATAATAAAATCATAAAATATTAAAAATCACCAAAATGTCACATTTTGAATCTTAATCATCAGAACAACCAAATATTTTTTAAGTCCTCGTATAAGATATTGAATTTTAAAGGTTTAATGTAATTTTAATATTAAAAAATGATTTTCCAACATTTTCACTAAAATAATTCTAATAAATCAAAAAAATCGGAACATAAAATTTATTTCTCTCCAACTCCGAGGTCAGAGAAATTTAATAAAAATATAAAATCTATTTTTAACCTTTATTTTATTTTAAGATTAATTAATACTCCAAAACTCAAAATAATTCTAATAAATAAAATATAATTCAAAAAAATCAATAAAATCTTCGCCTTCAATGGTCTGTCATTAGAATAATTTCATAATTTTCTAATGATAAACATTTCCTCGTCATTGCTATTTAATTTTCCTTTAAAACCCTTATTTTCCATTAAAAATAATTACAAATAAATTAAATAAAGAAAATCATATTTTCTCCTCTAATGTCTTAATTTATTAATTTTTTTATGTAGGTTACATAAAAATTTCAAGCTCATTTTAGAGTTTAATTTACGAGTTATGTAATTATTGGTGTCAACGGCAAAATGATAATTAAAAATTTCAACCTTTAATTAAAATTTGGTGATTAATCAAAAAAGGAGGGTAAAATATTCGATTTTATACCGATTTCAGCGATTTAAACTTAAATGATCGTGGGTAGAAAAACTACTAAATCATTTTCAAAAATAATTAAAATAAACTTTAATTAATTAATTAATCGAATTTCGGGAAAATGATGGAAATTGGAATTACAAAGTAGTGGATATTATTAAGAGGATATTTATTCTTTAATTTAAAAAAAGTCCTCAAATAAACTACTTCAACAATACTTAATTCTTAACAAATAAAAAATTAATTAATTAAAATAATAATCAAATTAAAATTAAACTAAAAATTAAATTAAAATTAAAATTAAATTAAAACTAAGCTAAAATTAAATTAAAATTAAGATTAAAAATAAAATTAAATTAAAAATAAAATTAAAATTAAATTAAATTAAAATTAAATTGAAATTAAATTAAAATTAAATTAAATTAAATTAAAATCAAATCAAATTAAATCAAAATTAAATTAAATTTAATTAAAGTTAAATCAATTAAATTAAATTCAAATCATTTAACAACAAACTCAAATGAAATCCTTAAGAATTAAATCTAAAATAATCGACACTATTCCAAACTTAAACTAACTTTTTATAATTAAGTCAAAATTAAAATTAAATCATTAAGTTTAAATCATCAAAATATTTAATAATTCGATTCGCCTTCTTTTAAAACTCTTATTATTATAACTTCTTAAATTAGGGTATCATTGCCGTTACTTCTGTAATTTTATGTGATATTCAAATGTCCTAGTTCACCGAGCAAGATAACAAAACTTAACCCTTTTAGATGATTAATTAACTTGTATAATTAAATTTCTTGATTTCTAAACAACTTTAGGCATTTAAAAGATGTTTAAGACTGCCTTAAGCACTTCCTCAATATGATAGGATGTTCATAAGAACAACCCAATTTTAATTCTGTTCTTGTGTGAAGAGAGTCATCCTTAACCAAACACAAGAACCTAGACATCATAAAGATGATTACCATAGGATTAAAGACTTGGAAGACAAATCAAAATCTTTCCTTACTTTACTTCAGTACTTGTTGAAACATTTAAATGTCTTAACATGTGTTTTAAGTGTACTGGGATGATGAGAAGATTCTCCAAAGTACGCTTTATATTATCGCAATTTACTTTATTGTAATTTACTTACGTGCACCGTACTTTACTTTTCGTATGATAAACAACTATTGCATGAAAATCAAAACCTTTAGGATAGTCCTAAACCGAAACCAAAACTAAATTAAAAGTCATTACAAGATAAAAATTACCGCCACAACATTTCAAAATATAAACAACTCAAAATTTAATCACAAAAGAACAACAAAACTACAATTGCAACTAAATTAAAATGCCTCGTTGAATGATCGGGAATACCTTGATGATGTAACCTAATGGTTAAGCAACGGGATTTCTACTTTCGTCTAAATGAAAGTGTGGAACTCTTTTCAACAGTTTAGCAAATTCATCTCGACTAAGTGAATTAGATGAAAAAGGAATGGCCGACGACGGAACCGTTATCTTAATCCAAGTTATGTTTAAAAATAATTTGCATTTTAGTTTTAATTAAAATATTAAAAAACACTTGATTTTAATATTCTCTCTAAACCAAAACACTTTCATCTCCCGATTTATGACTTCTAAAACTAAACCTCTCCGCAAAAACAACAAGGAGCTCTTGAGTATCATGGCAAATACCACGCTACTCGCAAAACTCGGATCTACTTCAACAAAACTTTCTTAGAATTAAATAACCAAGCCATACGACTTCGAGGTGGTTTGGTTTGAAGGTAAAATACAAATCCTCAACTTTTCGTTAGGCATTTGCATAATCATGTTATGTAAATTAAGCTCCCAACTTGGCCTTAGACTCCGAGGTACGTTCTGTACGACATAAACCTCACATCTTCGAGGCTATTCTCTGTATGATCATGTCATACGAATATAAGTCCTAAATAATTAAAATCGACAAGATCAAATACTAAATAGTTTTTCCTAAATTGAAGCCAAACAATAGGATAGTTTCCGGAAGTTTGCGCATTCCTCGATCTCCTTCTCCTACCTCTCTTCCATCGAATTCCAAAATATACCGTTCCCAATTCTGAGCTAATCCCTATTGAAATTTCCAAATTCAATCTCGAAAAATCTTAAACTTTCGAGATTTCGAGAGCAAAACTATCGATCATTATCGAGAGTTTTCTTATGATTCCCGTCACTTATGATGTAATTAACTATGTGGCTCGTCTCTTTACAGGAACTTTAAGAACCCAGAATATAAACCTCGCTTAATTCATTTATATTAAGCAAGGGAACTTGCCTGGGCTATAAAATTGGTTCGCGTACCAAACGGATGTCACAAATCTTTTAGTTTATTTAATCCAAACCCCCATCATCACAGCCGCTGCTCATTCTTCGGAAGCGGGACACACGGCTCGCGATGTGGTACTCGTTTATATAAACTATCCTAGATGCGAGATCAACATTTTATATCTTAAAATTTTCAAACTTAAAATTACTTTCAAAATCAAATGCTATTTTCTAAATTATATATAGATATTCAAATTAAATTTAAAATCTAAAATTCGCCGACAATTTCTGTAGGTGACCCCTTTTCAAAAATACAACAATCAACCTAAAAACATGCCGACAAACTTTCCGGCGACTTCCCACGGGGATGTCTTTCCATTTTGATCGATGGTTTTGCTTTCATAAATCGCAGTAAGTCCACGCCTCGCGAACCAAACTACCATTCTTTCCGATATCCTTGTTCATTTCTATCTTAAAATGTATGATCAACTCTCCTGATTTTGGAGCCACCGTTTAGACACCCCAAACAGAGAGGTTCCGCATCCTTTCTACTCTTTCTTCGAGGTGGACTCCCCAATAGTAAGCTGGGCTCAGAGCGATCCTTCTGCCAAGCCGAGAAGTCTTGCTACAGTCTCTTCCTTTCCAATTCTAAATCAGCCCCTTTACCTTTTCCATAACCTTTTTCCTTTAATCGTCTTGTTTTTTTTAACAAACAAACACCTAATAAACAACCTTTATAAATCACAAATGCACTAACATAAACGAAAATGTGTTCGACTTTTCTCTTTTTTGTCCTAAACCTCATTTACGAAAGGAAGTATAATTCCGACTAATTGCCTCGGAATCGCCCGTGCACGGATGCCCCAAAGTTAATCTTCTCCTTCGACTAATGGACTCACTTCTCTCGTTTACAAGGATGAGCCGCCCGACAACGGATCATCCGTTTCGACAAGGATCGGGGCAAATTACGTATGTCAAGATCGCCGACGTCACTTTCTTCACACTAATGGACAAAAATGTCGAAACTCGAAGAGCCCATGATCGAATTCAACTCGAAGTCACCAAGAGTTCCCCTCCCCCGCAAAGGGTTCCACCGAAAGGAATACGCAATCGTTCGTAGGAGGATCGTTGTCTCTACCCCCACCCCGCTTTCCAGTCGTCTCCCGCACCTACCTCACCTCTCGCTAAATTAAAGGGGAAGGAAGTCCAAGTTTGTAATTAGCCCGTTACCGTGGAGGGTACAGATCTCCCCGCGAGACCTTATGTTTCGAAATCGGGTCCACCAAGGGTTCAACCCCTAACACCTGACTCCGCAGGAGGAACATAAGCAGAAGACTCGCTTGTGCGCCGCAGCTCGCCGGTTGCTTTCTGTAATATATCCCTAAGTACACCATCGTCTGAGTATACACCGCTTTTGGAAGGGCAGATCCATCCCCTTCCGCCGCAATTCGACGAGAAAATGTCCGCAAGATTTCTTTACATTACCTCAACCCGCATACTATGCTAACAACCGAAAGAAAAGGGCCAGGATCACACCATTCGCTTCGACCGCAGACTGTGATAGAGAAATTAGCAAAGAAAGAGAAATGTCCCGTATCGCAGATTTTAAGAAGGATGTGGCGGGTGCCACCAAATCCCGCCGGCCGCGATCAACTCACGCTGGCTTAAAAGCCGAATAAGAAGATGAAAGCTAGTCCACTCCGTCGTTGTTTCAGTTTGCTGCATCGTGGAGGATACCACCTTCCAGCATTCAGCATACAGACCATCCGGTCCTAGGCCTCTCGTCGCTAAGGATGGCAAGGCGCTCCTACTACCGCCAATTAAGACCGAAACAACGACTCCGAAAAGGAAAGTCTCACGTGAGACTCGAGTCCAAAGAGAGCGCCCACCGCGATGAAGGACTCCCAAGAAGGAAATCCAATGCCCATCGCATGATAATCCGTGAAACCGTACGAAAAGACCACCTGAGGACGCTGGTGGAAAAGCTAAGGACCGACATTCAACGATTACAAAGAGAAAAGAAGAAAAGTTCGAGACGTGAAGTCGATTCGTCGGAATTCATGGATGACGAATATACGCGAGATCAACGCGGCCGAGACACGAGCATCGTCGCCTTCGCAAGGTGCTCCTGGCAGCCGCGGAGAGAGATGAACCTAAGCATTAAGAGCACAACTTCGAGAAAAGATGATACACCCTCAACTAAGAAAGGATTTAAGAGATGGCGTCTCCTAGCCACTTTCCGCAGTCGTGTTCAACCCCCAAGAGAAACGCCTCCGTGTTATTCATATTACGTACGAAGGAAAAGAGATTACATCTGTTAACGGGAGACGATCAAACTCGAAGAAAGATTCTACCCGTAACATGATTCCAAGAGAAAGACATCAAGAATAATAGAACAAAACAGCGAGAAGCCTTAACATGTTTCCAAGAGCCGAGCATCTATTCGTACTAGTAGACCTTACCTCAAGAATTTGATGCAAAGATAATACCCAAAAGGCTTCGTACCACCTCTCGTTCAAGACTTTGATGGTACCGAAAACCCTCGGCGCATGTTGCACATTTCGAGCTGCTTGTTGCAACGCTGCGGGAAGTGATGCCTTACTCTTCCGACATTTTGTCAAGAAATCATTGGGGATCGCCTTCGATTGGTACGCGTAGTTACTCGAACGGTTCGGTAAAGACATTTTCTTGATCAGAGAACCTCTTTTAAAACGGCTCGTCGAGCTCAACACCATATCACCATCGGTGATCTGAATACGAGAAACAAACCGAACGAAACTTTAAGGACTACATACTTCGATGGAGGAATCTAAGCATGAAGTGTGAGCCACAGCTACAAGAGTAGCATGCAGTCGGCATCTTGCTTAAAAGCATTCACGGCTAGATAGCACTTCTCCTTAAGGGATTTACGATTAAGACTTTCGAGAAGTTGTTAAGCAAGGCCGAAGCTTGCAAGAGGAAGCGAAGCAACTGGGTGCCTCTTGGCCGACAAAATGCATAAATGTGTTTCTCCGTGAAGACATTTGAAAAAAATCTAGGATAGTCGCCGGCAATGACAAGGGCATAAATTAATGCAAATTCAATGAGTACCACTTCAACTATCAACAACCTCACCGTAACTACCAACAACCTCGACCTCGTTATCGCCCAACTCAACAGTATGAGCAACCGCCTCGCCCGTAGCGGCACGTTAAAGAAGCTTATAAATAGACAATATCCATTCAAGAATGAGGCAAGGCCAAAGATGTTTCGCTAGCTTGATGAAGACTCCGGATTTCAACTCACAACTGTGAAGCCGTAAGAAGTCAATAAGAAAGACCATCCCATCTATTTCCCTTACCACCGTGATGCTCGGCACAAGATGTAGGATTGCATTACCTTCAAGACCGGCTCTACGACAATCTCCGAAAAGGGAACATAACGATTCCGAAGGAATACATGAAGGAACCCCAGGAAGGCGGTTCCGTCAATGTTATTTCAATGTATCCCATTGCTCTATAGATCCCTACACGACGAATGGATGGAGCATCATTTTGACGAAGTCAATAAAGAAAATTTTGGATCGTATCCAAACCGCTTCTGCGTGCTTCAATTCAAAGTTTGAAACCCCGTCAAGCCGCGCTATCGCTCGCGACGAAGAACCACCCTGTGAAGAAAAGATCGTAGAAAAGAAGGAGATCGTAGAAGAAGAAAAGACCGAAGCTCTTAAGGCTGTGATTTTGTGGGCCGCTTATCTTAAAGATGGTTGTTTCCGATTCTGGGAAAATTTCTCGAACTCGACTCCGTATGATTATTTGCTCGCTCCGGCGGACCTTATAATGATAAGAAGTTACGCGTCACGCGTTTTCAATCGTTTCTAACGATTACGCAACCGACTTACAACTAACCTCTAATCCCATCTCGATTCCGATACAAACAACAATTCTCAAATCATACACAACCTCGACAATCACAATGACAAAGAAGACATTCACCAAGAAGGATACAAAAGTTCAACAAGAAATGAATCTATTCGTGAATTTTCAGAACCCCAATCACAATAAAGAGCGTAGCTTTCTGATTCCGAAACGACTCTGCGAAGAACTCAATATGCCGATTCAAAAGGAGACACCAAAGAAACCCGCACTGATTCAAAAGAAGCCAAAAGTCAATTTAAGGAGCTGGAAGGGTTCTACTCCGAGATCGGGTCCAAAAAGACAAAGGAAAGCAGTGGCCGTTCAGGAAGAATCAACCCTGCCAGGCAATCAGCTCATTCGGAAGAAACTCGAAACACATAGTAACAAAGTGGACTATAACGTGCTAGCCCATCTTAGGAAACTACTGCACTAAACCGAGCATCTACGACGTCTCATCTTATCAAAAGAGATGAGGAAGCTCGATCAAGGCCTTAATCGATCAAGAGATTTGTTTAAATTTCGTATGCGGTCGTAGATTCCGTACGCAGGTTTGCTCGTTAAAGGAATGGGGCCGAGATGTTACCTTCATGGATGTTGATCTATTACTGGGGATGTTCTATCACAACCGATCGTCGTACATTTCGGGGCGATAACCGGTACCTTACGCTCTCCGCAGTATCAGGATCCAGGAGCGTCAATCAACATAATGAATCTTTCTGACGTTAGCATACTTGGAAATTGATGCTCGCGAGCTTGAAGCGGACAATATGTTACTAAGAGGATTCAACTGCAAAGGAGAAAGAGCCCTCGCATCAATAACGCCGCTGATGAAGACAGTGATTTAACAAAGACGACCGCAAATTCCATATAATCGATTCTTGAACATCGTTCAACTCACTACCGGCCCGACCGTGGATACATGAGAACCACGGATGGTACCACGTTCCCCGCATCAGTGCATAAGATACTACGATGGAGGGGAACAAAGGCATTAAATGCGACTCGCAACCTTTCTCCATACATGAAATTGAATTCGCGAAGATGCACTTACCACGCGCCTCCAAAGAAAACAATCTTCCCGTAAATACCATGCCAAATGAAGTAAAAGAAGTTCAAGAAAACAAGAACCTGAAGTTCTAGTCCATCACTACTCACCACTTTACGGCGAGATGGTAGTGGTTCTTCACAACTTGCACCCGAGGCCGAGGCCGGACGAGGTCGTGCGTAAATGTTGGGACAAACTTCGATTTAAAAGCCGCAATCAACGCGAATCAGAGAACAAACGAAGAAGAAAAAAAAATCAAGAAAGAAGAAATACACAAAACCAAATGGAACCACAATTCAAGATCTCCCTCGAAGATGAAAAGAATGAAGAATATAAATCAATGTACGAGAAGATTAACTACCATGTACACACTATGGCCCCGACCTCGATCCAGCCTAATAAGAACGAGGGTATGGCAGCCAAGGAAGTGCATGGCGTGGTGCTAAACCAATCAAATTTTACCATGTACTCCTTCTTCCAATAATGAAAAAGATGTACAATTCAAGATGTCGCTTCTTCCGACTAATGGAATTACCGTTCGAGTGGTACTTCCCGTGTTCAAAATTCTAATTCAACGTGGTGTCTTACCTCCGACAATGGACAAAGGGTCAATCACAACATTTTGAAAGACTATGGAACAATTCCGGTTGGCCTCCCAATTCAAAACATGGTCTCGGATCTCGCACAAAGAGTTCAGCCGACGATACGGAATTTTGTCATTAAGTCACTGCGAGCTCAATAAGGACCGCTTTCGGAAGTTTCCGAGACCTCGAAGATCTACCAATCGGAGATGCTCCACCGTAATTTGAAGAAGAAATCAAATCTACAATACGAGTTAATGGAAGTTAACTTAGGTACTAAATAAAAACCTAGACCAACCTTTGTTGGGGCCTTACTCAATAAAGAAGATTCCGAGGAAATGATCAAGCTATTAATGGAATTCAAGGACCGTTTTGCTTGGAGTTACGATGAAATGCCAGGATTAGCTCCCGAAGTCGCAGCTTCACAAGTTAGGAGTAGATCCGCCGTTCCGCCGTACAAGCTCCTAAGAATGCGTCTGGGGAATCTCGCTATCAAGTATTAGCCGAAGTTAAGAAGCTAATCAACGCTAAATTTGTCCATGAAGAACAATACCCTACTTGGTTAGCCAACGTGGTACCAGCCGAAAGAAAATGGTCGATCGTAATCTATGTAGACTTGTGGATTTAAATAAAGCATGTCCGAAGGATGAATTTCCACTTCCAATCCTGCAATCGATGATCGACACGCTTCAACACATGAAATATTTTCATTCATGGATGGATCATCGTGATACAACCAGACATAAAGATAGCAATTCGTAAAACGAAAAGCTCACAGCCTTCGGCACGCTCTATCGAATGTATTGCTACAATAACAATGTCATTCGGACTAAAGAATGCGGAGCAACATATCAAAGAGCAAATGACAAAGATTTTTGATGATCTCATTCACAACCAAGTCGAGTGCTACGTGGACGATGTTGTCATCAAAAGCAAACCGATGAAGATCACCGTATGATTCGGAGAATTATTTTCGAGCGAATGAGGCAATACAACCTTAAGATGAATCCCTTAAATGCGCTGCGTCACCTCCGGAAATTCCCAGATTTGTTGTTTCACATCGCGGAATCGAAATTGATCCGGAAAAGATTAAAGCTATCTTAGAGATGCCGCCTCTCAAAACCATAAAACAACTACGATCCTTTCAAGGAAGCTAAAGATATCTTCGACGCTTATCTCGAACTTGTCGTGTGTGTCAGCCCTTCTCGCATTGGCGCAAAAGGATGCGTATTCGTCAGAAGAGAAATGCCAACGGGCCTTCGAGGACATTAAGCAATACTTTAATGACACCTCCCCGTCTTAGCGGGGCCTCCCGCCCGGGCCGACCGTTACTTTATACGCGGCTTAGACGACTTCGAAGCTCTCATACTGTGTCAATGATTTAGGGAAAAGAAAATGCTCTTTATTACTTAAGCCATCGTCTATTGCCGTGAAGTAAAGTATCCTCCGATCGAGAAGAATTGTTTGGCCCCTCGATTCGCCGCTCAAAAGCTCGTGCACTACATGCTTTCTCATAAAGATCAATTTCATTTCGGTGCTAATCCGTCGCAATATTTAACGACGCATCACCTTCGGGGCAGATTTCACAGTGGTCGATGATACTATTGCAATTTGATATAACTTTCATTCCTCTTCGCGCCGTAAAGGGACAAATAGTAGCCGACTTCCGCAAAGATACATCCTTTACCTACAGATTCTCCGCCTCGATAAAGATTTGTTCGACGAGCGCATAATAAGCCTAAGACACCGATGATCAACGGCTGAACTATACTTCGACGGAGCGTCCTCAAACATATTTAAAGACAAAGAATCGCAAACGATAGTGCTCGTGTGCCAGAATCGATCAATCTTTATAACACCGAGCGGGGATGTTAAGATACCCCTACCACTTACCGCAGCCGTGCACAAACAATGAGGCAGAATACGAGGCCCTCAGCAGACTAGAACCGACTCATTCAAATTGTGATAACGGATATCAACATCTACGGAGATTCTCGCTGATCATTCAACATGTCGCAGGATAATACGTAATCTTAAAGCCTAAGACTCGAGCAATACTTTCGCATGTCATGAACCGTCGGAACAAATTCTCGAATGTAACAATCTACAAGATCCTCGAAGAGAAAATGCTCGCGGATGCACTAGCTCGCCTTGCAAAAGAATTTGCCTCGCTTACAAGATGAGTCGCTGAAGTGTCGGCTTCAAGGACGATGTGTCCTATCACAATTTCCTCGACATGGATATGATGGGCGAAATCGAAAAGCAGAGGAATCAACAAGAAGAAGGACGAAAAACACGTAAGACGGCGTCAACCGCTTACGTCGTACTACCTCCGCAAACAAAACAAATTCACGTACAATAAGTCATTAGCCCATCAAATCAAGAAAAGAACTCTATCTTATGCATTAATAAACAATACATTATACGTAAGGTCTTTTCGATCATATGCGGTTAAGATGCCTAAACGGGTCCGAGGCTCGCGAAATCGTCAAAGAGGTATACTCGTGACTTTGTGGCGCCATCGCCTGGGTCCGAAAATGAAAATGAAAATTAAAAGACTAGGTACTACTAGCTCCTCAAGGATGACCGACCGTATGAAAGTCGCCAAGAGCCGTCACGTTGCCAAGTGCACGAGGAAATTTACGCCAACCTCCAAATGTGCTACATCCGACACCGCGGGGCCGTGGCCATTTGAATGTTGGGGCACAAATATAGTGGGTCCGTTGTGAACTCGCCTTTCTTCAAGAGGACATTGCTTCATCTTTGCAGCTACAAAACACTACTTTTCTAAATGGTCGAAGTAGTTCCACTCGTAGAGAAGTAAAGGCACACCACGTGCTACAGCTTTTTCAAAATCAAGTTGTATATCATTTCATAGTACTGCCGCAGAATCATTTTAGATAAATTGTTTGCATTCAAAAGTAAAAGATCAACAATTTTGTCGTATGACACGGATGAGACCAATTTGAAGTTTAGAAATCTCTTAGATGAAAGAGTACGAAAATATGTGTTGCTATCTAATTCAAAAATACTTATAAATTTTTCAAAATATAGGGGTTAGGTATTTTATTTTTTTTACTTAAATAGCTATATTAAAAATAATTATACTAACTATATTATATTTTTAAGCTTAAGATTTTCTCAAATCTTATACTTTAAAAAGCTCAGGTGTAGAACTAATTTTTGATTAGGCCCTTTAATCCTCAAGCTTCTTCTTCCCTTTTCACATACTATAATTTTCTTTTCTTTTTCTTTTCTTTCTACTTCTTTTTTTAATCTCCTTTTTTTTCAAGCAAGGATTACTATATCTGGATAGGCCTTTAATAATTTTGAATTCCACCCTTCCTTTCCTAAAGCGTAAGGTAGATATACACCTTTTACTTAGAAATATAATAATAGTTTTGAAAATTAATTTTTAATAAAAGAAATTTAAATATTGAAAACAAAAGTCTAATCCTTCTATTTTTCTAAAAATACAAGTTTTCTTACTAAAGATGGTCATTTCTTCACTAAGAAAAATTTAACTTTAAATTTTTCGTCACTACTATAAATTTTAACTAAATTCTCTTACTCATTTCTATATTCAAAATTTTATTTCCCTAATATAACTTCATACACATAATTATTTTTCAGTCAAAAATCAAGTTTATTTATAGCATTTTTGAGGACAAATAAAATTTAAGTTTTTCAAAATTCATTTTGTATCCCCCCCAAACTTAAATTTTAAAATATTTTGCAATTAATTCCATAAAATGTAGGAGGAAGAAAAATAAAAGATAAATCTACTAACTACTACAACATCCTATCAAATTTATATACATGCATAATCATGATAGAATGATTGCAGAAGAAAGTAAATCTAACCTAAAACATGTTGTTATAATATTAACTTTAAATGAAGTATATTAACTTTAAAATATATTTTTCTTCCTACCCCTAAAATTGAATTTGAACATGTATAGCATTCAGTACAGAAAATATAAGTAGGAAGAAAAATAGTTCAGAAATTCTATCTACCACAAATGTTTGTCAAAAACATCTACAAATATTCATCAGGACATAACAATTTGCAATAGAAAGTAAATCTAAACTAAACATGCTAGAATAAAATTAAACTAAAGAAAGGTCTAACAAGCAAGGCAAACATTGGCATGGGAATATATTTTTAAGTGTTATTCAAATCTCTTAATTGTTGTAACACGAACACAAACATAAACACAGAAACTAAAATACCTAGACTCGCAGATTCATAAACAAATATCAATTAAGGCTAATTTGATCTCCTTTCTACTCACATTTTGCGTCCTTACTTTCAATTTCTAACGGAAGAAACTACACTAATAATGATTATCTGATAAATAAAAATAGTGCAGTTCATTCATATGTTGTTCATTAAGCAATTTTATGACCTTACTTAGTGAAAACAAAGTCTGATAAAGGATGTAATAGATTTGACATGGAGTGGTCCAAGTCTAAACTCTACATGCTTCAAGGTAATGCTCAGCTCCGATTGATAACTGAGTTATAACAGACTCGTCAGCCTGCTACTACCAGAAGTCATATACAAATTTAGTCAATACCAAGGCATAACCTCACAACATTAATCTATTATGCACTAAAGAAAGCATAAAACAACACATAAACAATCATGACTCGCAAGCACACTGATAACTATGGGTTGCCTCCCATAAAGCGCTTGGTTTTAACGTCGCGGGACCGACACCTCCTGGATCAAAAATCCAATTAAGTAATCCTCGATCAATCGCCCAATCATTTCCAGATCCAGGGATTCCTATAAAATCCTCAAATTTTAATTTTTCACTCAGCCCTTCATTTTCAGTTTGATTTATATCATTATTCATCATATTTCTTTCTAGATCCAATATTCTTCTATTGAGTTTTTGAATTTGCATATTAATATCATCCTTTAAATTTAAAATAAATGGATCTTTATAAGATACTTCAATATCTCCCAAATTTTGGATCAGATTTTCTTTAAATAATTCAGATTCTGGATCAGTATCCTCTATGTTACTCTTCTGTTTCAAATTATCTTCCAATTCTTTCCCTTTATAATTATTAAATGATGGAGGATCTATCATAGTTGAGGAAATAGATTTTTCTAATTCCTTAAGAATTTCTTCTAATGGTCTTCCAATATCCTTATCCTCTTTTCTCAACTCAAAGTTCTTTTGAAATATATCCTCAAATTCTCTTCCAAGTTCTAGTTCAATAACTTTATCATGTTCATCATTCAATTCAGGTTTTCCTTGTGATTGAGTCGCATCTAAAGATAAAAAGACTGTTGTGTAGATGAATTCCCTAAATAGGTAGGCTTTAAAATTGTATGGGGTACATCCATCTTATGTTCAAGAGATTTTTCAACAAATGGAATTAAAAGTTTACTATTTTTGGTAGCGTTCATCATTTCACACCTCTCATGAACATACATACAGTCTTTTTTAAATAAAGTTTTTGAATCATCATGAAAATCCATTTCAATCTCATCTGTTAACTTACTCTCAAAACTTTCTTGGAAATGGTCTTTAGTTAGATAATCAATTTCATCTATCCAAAAACAATCATCATCTTTTCTCTCAGTTGGATATTTCATAGTCTTTAATACATCAAAAGTGACTTTCTGGTCATTAATATTCATAATCAACTCTTCTTTTTTCACATCTATCATAGCTTGTCCAGTAACAAGAAAAGGTCTCCCTAAAATAATTGGAATTTCTTTATCTTCCTCCATATCTAATACAATAAAGTCCAAAGGAAAGATAAATTTATCCACTTTAACAAGCACATCTTCTATAACTCCTTTTGGATAAATGATAGATCGATCAGCTAACATAAGAGTTACAGTAGTGGGACAAATATCGACTAAACCTAACCTTCTGAATATAGATAGAGGCATCACATTAATGCTTACTCCTAAATCACATAAAAGCTTTTCCACATAATCTTTTTCCAATTGCACAAGGAATTGTAAAGCTACAAGGATCTTTAAATTTCTGAGAAAAATTATTCTGAAGTATAGCGCTGCACTCCTCAATTAGTGCAACTGTCTCGTAATCCCTAAAATTCCTTTTCTTATTTAATATCTCCTTAATAAACTTTGCATAACTTGGCATGTGTTCCAAAGCTTCAATGAAAGAAATATTTATCGTTAACTTCTTAAGTACTTTCATGAACTTTGAAAATTTTTTATCCAACTCATGCTGTCTAAGTCTTTAAGGAAATGGAGGTGGTGGTCGTTCCAAACTGATTTTAGTTGGAGAAATAAATTTTTCCAAATCCTTAGAGACATGTTTTTCAGGTCTTTTAGTTCCCTTTGTCTCTCTCACAACATCTTTCTCTTTTCTAACCACATCCTCTATCTCTCTTCCACTTTTTAATTGAACAGCTTCTAATTGTTCATTATTGTTCTCTTTAGGGTTGATCTCAATGTTGCTAGGAAGTGTTCCTTGGGTTCTATTCCTAAGTGAATTAGCCACTTGTCCCAGTTGATTCTTTATATTTTTAATCGCAGCATTTTGACTTTGCAACTGGTTTCCCATTTTCAATACCACTTCTTCCATAAACATCTTCTTATCCTCAAATTGTTGATCATTGTTAGAGTCCGGTGGATATGAAGGTATATAGTTTGTGTTCCCCTGATTATTCCAACTTCGATTAGGATTCACATGATTATTTTTCCATTTTTGGTTTCCACCATCAGTAGTATGATTCCAGTTAAATTTAGGATGGTTCTCCCAACACGGGTTGTAAAAGTTAGAATATGGGTTGTTTATGGTATTTAAAGCGTCATATGATAAGTTAGAATCAATTATATACCCTAATGAAATTTCCTCACTTACAAAAGTAAATTGAGGCTGGTTCATTCCAAATTGGTCCAACTTCCTTGATATTGCGGCAACCTGAGATGCAAGAATTGTAATCACATTTGTATCATGAACACTAGCTACATTTTTATTATTTACCCTTGCAAAGAGTCATTAAAATTCATTTGTAGTCATTTTTTCAATTAATGCATACGCTTTATCAAATGATTTTGACATTAATGAACCACCAGCAGTAGCATCAATTATAGACCTAAGGGATCCTACTAACCCATTATAAAAAGTTTGAATGATTAACTAATCGGGCAGAGCATGATGTGGACACTTTCTTACGAGTTCCTTAAATCTTTCTCAGGCTTTGTATATTGTTTCTCCTTCATATTGACAAAATGAGATAATATCGTTTCTAAGTTTAGTAGTCCTTGAAGGTGGAAAATACTTAGCTAGGAATTTCTGAGTTAACTCCTCCCAATTTTTAATAGAGCCATGTGCTAATGAGTATAAACATATTTTAGCCTTATACCCTAGTGAGAAAGGAAAAATCCTTAGCCTAACAGCATCGTCTGACATACCGTTATAACGAAATGTAGCACAAAGTTATAGAAAACTAGATAAGTGTAAATAAGGATCCTCCAAAGTTCCCCCAAACTGATTGTTTTGCACCAGTCGGATAATCTCAGAATTTATTTCAAATGAGTCAGCTTCTATGACAGGGTTTTGTATGCTTGAGTGAATTTCATCTATCGTAGGACTTACGTAATCCCTCAATGAAGTATGATGATTTTCCAAGTTATTAACTTGAAAGTTTTCCATTTCCATTTCTAGTTTTTCGAGTCTTTTTTGTATTTTTAATTTTTTTTTTTCAAACTCGGGATCATAAGGCATAAGTCTTACAGATCTTTTGTTTCGCATACATAGCACAACAAACAATACATTAACAATTAAACAAATAAGAGATGAAATATATTCAACACAACAAAACATTTTCACGAACACCTTATTTTTCACACAAAAAAATTTTTTTACAACACTTTTTCATATAACAAAACACGTTTTCACACACAAATAGTTTTTACGATGTTGACCTCATTTTTGATGAGGACTTCTCTTTTTCTATTTAGTACTTAGGATCTAGCCTTAGGCTTTTCTTTTGACTATCCTAGAGGATTAGAATTGGGACCCACCATTTAGAAATTCAAACCACTTCTTAACTCCCTGCAAACTCCACAAACTTGATTATAGACCCCTAATCACCTAGAGGGTTGAAATCAAATGTGGAAGTTTAAAGGATGAGTTCCTATATGACTCTTTAGCCTTAGGACGCCACTGGTGGCACGGTGCAGTGAAGGGCTGACTTACACATACACTACATTTATACACTACACTTTCACACACATCCTAAAAACACACCCATACCCGACTTGACCTCCTGACTCATAAAGGTGATTCACATGGATGGTCCTTAACCCCTAAGCCCTTGGCTAAGAGGGTTAGGAACAACATAGTGGATGCCTCAAATGAATCCCTTCATGGCTCATGTGGGCTTTATATGGCTTCATGGCTCAACCAAAATGATTTCATTCCACTTACATTCACCCAATCTTCAATTTTCCAAATTTTCAATTTTTGACCCTCGGGACCCTACACCCGCCTAGCCTACCCAAAACCCTTGAAATCCTCCAAAATTTCCAAATCACCAAACATTCCCCAAAATTAACCTTGAACATTTCCTCACCAATCAAGTTGATCATCCATAGCCAAAAATACCAAAAATTCCAAAAAAATACCTCCCAATACTCTCCAAATACCCAAAAAACCCCTCTTGACCCAAAAATCCAAAAATTTAGAAAATTCCCAAAAAATTCCAAAAAATCCCAAATATTCCCAATTTCATTTTGTTCAACTACACCATGGGCCAATTTTGTCAATTTACCCCACTTTTGTCAAAACCCCAATTTGACCCATTTTAACCCTAAGTGAACCCAATGTCAAGCCAAACCTACCCAATTGACCCAAATTCTGGTCCAATTCAATTCTAAACTTCAATTTATCATTTCCAACACCAATCTAGACCAAATCCAAGTCCAATTTGATTGACATTTGGATCCAATTTCACTTTTGGCCTTAAAGCCCAATTTGGACCCATGACCCAAACCTAATCCAAACTAACCCAATTCAACTCCAATTAACCCCAAATCTTTTCTAAAACCTTCCTTAGCATTCCCAAAAACAAAACACTAACATGATTTTCCCAAAATCTAGACCCAAACCCCATTCAAATTCAACCCAAAGCTAAAAGGCCCAATTTTGACCTAAACCCAAACCTAACCCAAATGAACCCAAACCCCAAAATCAAAACTCAACCAAAGCCAAAACTTCTTTGAAACACTCCCATAAACATTTCCCAACATTTATTTTACATCAATTTCAACCCTAGCCCAACATTGGCCCAAGTTAGCCCAATTTGACCTATATTGGCCCATTCACCAAAGAAACCCAAATTCAACCCAATTCAAACCCAAATAACTCCCAACTTGCTTCAAATCACTCATGAAACATCCATGAGCTAAACCAAACATTTGTTTGGCCCAATCCTTCACAAAATTCCCATCCATAAATTTATTTTCAAACCAAAGGCCCACTTTCTTAAACCTTCCTAAAAGCCCAAACTTCATGCTAAAGCCCATATGACAAATTCTTCTCATCATACCCTTAATTGAAATCATCCCTAAGTTCTAATTGAGCCATCAAATTTTTCTAAATTAAGCCATATGCCAAATCCTATCAAATCACCCCTAAATTACCAAAATTCCTAAAAACCTCTTTCATGAAAGTTGACTTGGCTTCTTCCAAGCCAAAGGTGAGCCATGAAGCCATGCATGAGCCACATGGGAGCCATGAGAGCCTTGGACACTTCACCATACCCAAGATGGCAAGAGGAGGGAGCTCTTTCCATGTTCCCTTAAGAGGATTAGCCACTCCCATGATTCCACTAAACCTTGCTTAAGCTTAATTGTATTTGGATGGTGACCCTTCCCCACTGATTAAGCTGACCTAAACCACTTTTTCTCAGCCTAAAATCGGGTCATGGAGAGGTGAACCCGGCCCAAACACATGGGTTGACCAAACTAAGCCAAAATGATCCCTCCCCCTTCTACTTTGATTCAACACCTTTACACATGGCTAATGTCGATTGAGCGCACTAAGCCCCGACCACGACCTCCTCGACCTTGAGGGTGACTCGACCCCGGCCGGCCGGCCACCACGACCTCCGGAAACCACCGGGCCGAGAGCTCGCATGTGAGCCCAAATTTGGAATTCTCACTCGCCGAGCCGCCCCATCCCTAGTGGCCATTGTAGGCTGTTCTTCTCTTGCCGAAGCAGTACCGAACCCAAGCCCTAACTCCCCCTGGGAGGCCCTCCACCCTCTCCTATTTAAACCTCACCCCCTCTCGGCCATGAGAGGTGCTGAACCAGACCTTACTGAAACCCTGCCAAAATTTCTCCAGATCACTCTCCACACTTAGAGCAGTTGATCCCCGGTGGCAATTTGCCCTAATCCCCACCAACAGAGCCCAATTTCTCGGCCAAAATTCCACCCAAAACCGGGACACTTCTCCACGAGTGGGTCAATCCTCAAATTGATTGGTCCTACACCTTCACCGGACCAAAGGAAGAAGTCCACCAGCAAAAGCCCCCTCTCCGGGCCACCCATCCGTTCCGGACTCCAAGCTTTGTGATCGGGCTTGGTCGAAATCATACTAGGCGATTCACCGGACCGGGAGACTTCATCCGGAGCTTACGGGATCCAATCGAAGGTGACACAACCCTCGGATTGAAGCCACACTTCTCCGAGCAAAGGTATGAGCTAACTCTTTATCCCGAGCTTCGGAGATTCTCTATTTCAAATGCCTTAATTTCAATGCATGATCATCGTATAGATGTATTCGTCTCTTCAAGACGAATCCATGGAGCATAAGAACACGAAAATCCATTGAGAAATGAGTGAGTTCTTAGGGTTTTAGTGTGGACGGCTCTCGGGTGAGGACGCTTGGGGACGATGAACGGATGCCGTTCATTCCATACACGCGCGGACAGACGACCAGGATTGCGCCGGATGAGGAGATGGAACGATACAGCGGGCCCCCAGAGCGCTGAGTTGGATGGCGGCTTCGAATGGCAGCGCGACACACAGCGTTTCGGAGCTGCCGAGGATGGCGTGGCGCCGCGTGGATAAGTATGAAATTTGGGTATTTTCTGATTTATTTAATTCCCTAAACTTCAAAAATGCATAACTTTGTGTAGAAAAATCAAAAAAAAAAAATAAAAATACCCTCTTGCTCAGTGAACAGAGGAGAATAATGTGGAAAAAAAATCATTTAATTTCATCAAGTATTTTATTTTTAATGATTTATTTACCCTCTGCATTGTTTTAATTCTCCATGCATATAGGAAATTCACCATGGCATGAGACTATAGGGCTTTTGAAGCCTCTGAATTTAGGAATATTCCCTAAATTTTTTAAAGTCAGAGGCCATCCCTATGAGAAGTTATAGATTTTTCAAATTCATGTTACTGTTTTGAGTATTTTAAATCCAATAATTAGCATGTTGTGAAATAAATTCTAAGAAAATTTGGTGATGTTTCTTATGACAAGAGGACCCTAGGAAAAATAGGTTTTGAATTAATTCACTTGGAATAACCCTAATTGGCCTAAACACCCAAAATAGGTCCTTAATTAATTAGAGTTAATCATGCATCAAATTGACTTGAAATCAATTCTCCACTGACCTTTAGGATTAGAAGAATCCACCATAAAAATTTGAAGTCAATTGGACTTGGTTAGCCCTACTAAATGGGTTGATTAAGCCATTTAGCCAATTTAAACTTAAGAAATTCAAAACTTTCAAAATACTTTTTTAAAAATTCACCAAATTGGTTTTAGAGCCTCTCTGATATCAGGAGAATTTAAGAAAAGTAAAATTGTAATTTTCTAAAAAAGTTAATTTTTTGTATTATTTTAATATTTTAATAATTAAAAAATAATAAAAATCACAAAAATAATAAAATTCACCAAAATGTCACATTTTGAATTTTAATCACTTAGGAACAAACCCCATATTTTTCTTAAGTCTCTATAATGAGATATTTAATTTTAATGCCCTAAGGTAATTTTAAAATTAAAAAAATGTATATTTTTGGTATTTCCACTAAAATAATTCTAATAAATCAAAGAAAAATCAAAAAATTGTAAAAATTGATTCTCTGATTTCCTTGATATCAGAGAGATTTTTGAAAAATATAAAATTCATTTTTCAACCTTTATTTTATTTTTTAAATTAATTAATACTCCAAAACTTAAAATAATTATAATAAAAATAATATAATTCAAAAAATCACCAAAATTGGTCCAAGTGGTCCTCTGGTCTTTAGAAATGTCCCATAATTTTCTTAAGGACAGAAACTTTCCCTTGGTCATATTATTAAATTTTCCTTGGAAATCCCTATTTTCCACCAAAAATAATTACATAAATAAATTAAATGCAGAAAAATCGCATTTTCCCCTCTCATGTCTTTATTGACATATGAGTGAAGCCACATAAAAATCTCAAGTTCATTTAAGTTCAATTTAGTGAGTTATGAAATTATTAAGCTTGAAGGGAAAAATGGTAATTAAAATTTAACCTTTAATTAAAACTTTAGGTTTAATAAAATGAAAGAGTAAAATATTTGATCTTAATCTGATTTGGATGATTGAAATTTAAATAATTAAAGGGTAGAAACCTATTAAACAATTTAAAAATAATTGAAATGAACTTTAATTAAATAATTGATTAAATTTGGAAGAATAATAAAATTGGAATGATTAAAATATGGATATTAATAGGAAGAGATTTGTTCTTTAATTTAAGAATCCCTAAATTAATCATCTCAATAATATTTAATTCCTAATTAAAATGATAATTCAAATTTAAGATTTAAAATGTTAAAAGACTTAATCATTAAATTAAATTAAAGTTAAATTATTAAACTCTTTTAAAATTTCAATTAAATTAAAGTTAAAAATAAAATTAAATTAAAGTTTAAATTAAATTAAATCAAACAAATTAAATTAAATTAAATTAAATTAAATTAAATTAAAACAAATTAAATTAAATTGAATTAAATTAAATTAAAATTAAATTAAATTAATTAAATAAAATTAAATTAAAACATATCAAATTAAATTAAATTAAATTAAATTAAATTAAATTAAATCAAATTAAATTAATTAAAGGAAATTAAATCAAATTAAATTAAATCAAGTTAAATTAAATTAAATTAATTCACATCAAATCAAACTAAATTGAATTAAATTAAATTAGATAATAAAATCAAGTTAAAATTAAACCAAATTAAATTAAATTAAAATTAAAACTAAACCAAATTAAATTAAATTAAATTAAAGTTAAATTGAATTAAAATAACATCACCTAAGATATAAAGAAATTCAAAATAAAGCAACTTGAAAACTATTCCAAATTTAAACCCGATAACTGATATTAAATTAAATCACAAACTATTTGAACATCAATTTGCCCTCGAAAGCTTTTTGTTGTCATAACTCCTAAACAGAACGTTAAGCGAAGTGTTACTTCACTTATAGGATATTCAAATGTTCTAGTTCACTGAGTAAGATAACAACAAAACTTGAATTCCCTGACGATTAATCCATTTGTACGATTTAATTCATTTGGACTTAAAACAATTCTAGCAATATTGAAAAGTTGTTTGAGATTCTTCTTAAACACTTTCTCAATATGATAGGATGTTTATAAGAACAACTGAACTTAATTATTCTTTGATGAAGAAAATCGTCCTCAAACCAAAACACAAGAAACTAGACGTCATAGGAGATGACTAGCTATAGGATTAGGAACTTGGTAGAAAACCATAACCCTTCACTTAGTTTTACCTAGGAACTTGTTCTAAATGCTTAAATATTCTAAATTGTGTTTAAGTGCGGCTTGGGATGACGGGAAGACCCTCCGGGTACGCTTTTATTTTGTTGCAATTTACTTTATTGCAATTTACTTAATCGCATCGCACTTACTTTTCTTGCATGATAAACAACTGTTGCATGAAAACCCATACCTTTAGGATAATCCCTAAAACTGAAACAAAAATTAAATTAAAAGTCATTGCAAGATAAAATTCACCGCCACGACATTTCAAAATATAAAACAACTCAAAATTTAATCACAAACAGAACACAAAACTGCAATTACAACTAAATTAAAACGTCTTGTTGGATGATCGGGAATACCTCGGATGATGTAACCTACGTGTTGCTAACGGGATTTCCTACGGTCTAAATGAAAGTGTGGAACTCATTTAGTTGAGTTTATCAAATTCATCTGGACTAAGTGAATCCGATTAAAATAACGATGCCGGAAGGATGGAACCGTGGGATCTTAACCGGTGTTGTTATAATCAACTTTAAGATTTGTTTTAATTAAAACATAAAAAACACTTGGAAATTAAGAATTTCTCTAAACCAAAACACTTTTCTCATCTCCTGATTTATGACTTCTAAAACTAAACCTCTGCAACAACAAGGAGCTCGGAGCATGGTGGGCAGCACGACCATCGTCATCGGTAAAAGCTGAGTCTACTTCAGCAAAACTTTCTTAGAATTAAATAATCAAGCCATAGGACTTCGAGGTAGTTTGCCTAGTGCAACATAAATTCTCAACCTCTTCGTTAGGCATTTGCATGATCATGTCATGTAAATTAAGCCCTAACCGGTCTTAGGACTACGAGGTAGTCGTTCGGTACGACATAAACCCTCATATCTTCGAAGTTTATTTGTATGATTTTATCATACAAATATAAGTCCAAATTAATTAAAATTGGCAAGATTGAAGTATCAGATAATATTAGGATTTTCTTAAACTCGAAACCAAACAATAGGATAGTTCGGGAAGTTGCCAATATTCCTCTTGGATCCTCAACTTCCCCTACTCCTCTTCCTTTGGATTCCCAAAATAAAATGTTCCAAATTTCATCCATTCCCTATTGAAATTCCAAAATTCAATCCCTTGAAAACTTAAACTTTGAGATTCTTGAGAGCAGAATTATTGATTATTATCGAGAGTTTTCTTAGGTGATTCCCATCACTTAAGATGTAATTAACTATAGGGGCTTGCCCTTATAGGGAATTTTAAAAACCCATGTAATATAAACCCTGCTTAATTCATTTATATTAAGCAGGGGAACTTGTCGGCTTATAAAATTGGTTCACGGACCAATCGGATGTCACAAACCTTTCTAGTTTATTTAATCGAGCCCCATTACCAAGCAGTGTGTCTATTCTTCGGGATAGATGTACAGTTTGTGGTGCGGTGCTCGTTTATATAAACTATTCGGGATGTGAGATCAGTTTGATTTCATATCTTAAAATTTTCAAATTTAAAATTATTTTCAAAACCAAATACTACAATTTCTGTTAGGCGACCCCTTTTTAAAATACAAAACACAACCTAAAAATATGCCGACATACGACACTACAGTTTTACAAGTCTAGACCTAATTATTTCACCCAAAATTCTCCTAAAGTTTTTACTAAGCTTCCCCGACAACGGCGCCAAAAACTTAACCCGACCTCAAATAACGCAGTAATTTATGCTTCCAAAAATATGTTATAGCCAGTACTTTGACCCAAATAATAGCAGCTAGTGTATAAAATTAAAATGTTGTAAAATTTTAGAAAATATTTTACACACTAGGGGTACTACGCAAGTATACGTATCGTTTCAAGTAATATAGGGTTTTCTTTTATAACCCCAGTATCGATCCCACAGAGAAGCGAGGTAAGTAATCTTTTAGGCTAATTCCAGTCTATTTCTATAAGGCCTAAATTTGGAATTTTGATTAAAAATGTTTTTTTTATAACTAAGCCTAAATAAAGTTCTTAAATAAAAAGATAACTTATGGATAAATTGGTTTGGAGAATTTTGAGATGTTAAAGACTACCTTTCTCTTGCAATTACATAGATAATGTGTAGGAAAGAAATGCTTAGAATTTTATGTAATAGTGCCAAATAGAAGCAATCCTATTCTTTACCCTTTGGTCCAGGTGTAAAGAACATTGTCTAATCTATAAATCGGTTCAGGATGTTTTATTAGTAGAAGGGGTTAATCTAGGCTCACACTACTAGAGGTCCAAGTGTGGCTATGGTCGGCCCTACCAGTGACCCGTTCCCTTTCTATAGACCAAATTATTAGAATTTAGTCTGTCACTCTAAAAACTAATCAA
Source organism: Papilionanthe hookeriana x Papilionanthe teres (assembly GCA_022702705.1). NCBI lineage: Eukaryota > Viridiplantae > Streptophyta > Magnoliopsida > Asparagales > Orchidaceae > Papilionanthe > Papilionanthe hookeriana x Papilionanthe teres. The sequence goes on from CM040426.1 coordinate 153,620,477, forward strand.
TTTTGCGCCCAATAAATAATATCTTCCTATTTATTTGCACTTCACCTTGAATAACCCGCATAAAGCCTTCGATTACCCAAGGATTCATGTGATATCTACTAGTTAAGAACTCATCTCCAGATAGGTCTCAGAATTCTTCAACGGGTTTTAACAATACAATTGATCAATTTGTAATGTAAATGAAGATCCGGTATGAATATCATCACCATAATTTAATAATAGAATATCTAAGCAAATCTTAATTCCTAAACATACATGTATTTCATTACAAAACAAAAGTAAATGAAAATAATAACATAAGAAGTAAAAGACTTGATAGAAATGTGTAATAAATTAAGTGCCAATATGGAACTTATTTCATTGGTATTCTATTATATTTATGCAACTATCTGTCACCTAGAATCAATTAATAGATAATTCCATCATAAAAATGATTTTCCTACACATGCCACTACTTCATTTGAAAGAAAGAGTAAAGAAAATCACTTACAAAGCAGGGATAAATTACGACAGAAAACTCAGTTTAAAATAAATAAAATCTACTAGAAAGTGTTTACAATAATTACAAGAGAATGAAGAACACAATACTTAGTTTTTTCCCTCTGAAGGAAAGAAGAAGATCTCTCCACCAAAGTCTCCCACCGATCCATGCGCCACTTGTACATCCCATACATAAATATCTCAAAATCCCTCACCAATCTCTCCATAAGATGTAGAAATCTACATTTTCATGACTCTCAAACGACTAAAATGACTAAGGGGAAAGAAAGAGAGGGGGGAGAGAGAGAGAGAGACAAGAGAGAGGCAAGAGAGAGAGAGGCAAGAGAGAGAGAGGCAAGAGAGGTACAAAGAAGAGAAAGCCCCTTGCTGTAGAATTGGTCTCTATTTATAGAGCTATGAAAATGACCAAAGGTTGCTTTAGGCACCTCTTCAAAATTCTGTCTAGATACATTGAATCTTCTAGAAACAATTCTCGCGCCTAGGCACCAGACTCCGTGCCCAAAACAGTCGCACCCCTTCACTTTGGTCCGCACCTCTTCATGATTTAAACTGCTCCATGTTGACCTCATTTTTGATGAGGTCTTCTCTTCTTCTCTTTAGTACTTAGGATCTAGCCTTAGGCTTTTCCTTTGACTATCTTAGAGGACTAGAATTGGGACCCATCTTCTAGAATTTCAAACCACTTCTTAACTCCCTGCGAACTCCACAAACTTGACTGTAGATCCCTAATCACCTAGAGGGTTGAAATCAAATGTGGAAGTTTAAAGGATGAGTTCCTATAGGACTCTTTGGCCTTAGGACTACCCCAGGTGGCTCGGTGCAGTGAAGGGCTGACTTACACACACACTACACTCATACACTACACTTTCACACACCTCCTAGAACCACACCCATACCTAACTTGACCTCCTGACTCATGTAGGTGATTCACATGGATGGTCCTTAACCCCTAAGCCCTTGGCTAAGAGGGTTATGAACAACAATGTGGATGCCTCAAATGAGTCCCTTCATGGCTCATGTGGGCTTGATATGGCTTCATGGCTCATGTGGGCTTGATATGGCTTCATGGCTCAACCAAAATGATTTCATTTCACTTACATTCACCCAATCTTCAATTTTCCAAATTTTCAATTTTTGACCCCCGGGACCCTACACGGGTGCCTAGCCTACCCAAAACCCTTGAAACTACCCAAAATTTGCAAAATCACCTAAATCACCCAAAATTCCTCAAAATCATTCCTAAACATTTCTCTCCACTCAAATTGATCATCCATAGCCAAAAATACCAAGAATTCCAAAAATACCTCCCAATACCCTCCAAATACCCAAAATACCCCTCTTGACCCAAAAATCCAAAAATTCAAAAAATTCCCAGCAAAATTCCAGAAAATCCCAAATATTCCCAATTTCATTTTGTTCAACTACACCATGGGCCAATTTTGTCAATTTACTCCACTTTTGTCAAAACCCCTAATTTGACCCATTTTAACCCAAAGTGAACCCAATGTCAAGCCAAACCTACCCAATTGACCCAAATTCTGGTCCAATTCAATTCTAAACTTCAATTCAACATTCCCAACACCAATTTAGACCAAATCCAAGTTCAATTTGATTGACATTTGGATCTAATTTTACTTTTGGCCTTAAAGCCCAATTTGGACCCATGACCCAAACCTAATCCAAACTCACCCAATTCAACTCCAATTAACCCCAAATATTTTCTAAACCTTCCTTAACATCCCTATAAACAAAACACTAACATGATTTGCCCAACATTTAAGCCCAAACCCCACTTAAATTCAACCCAAAACCAAAAGGCCCAATTTTGACCTAAACCCAAACCTAACCCAAATAAGCCCAAACCCCAAAATCAAAGCCCAACCAAAGTCAAAACATCTTTAAAACACTCCCATAAACATTTCTCAATATTAATTTTACATCAATTTCAACCCTAGCCCAACATTGGCCCAAATTAGCCCAACTTGACTTACATTGAGCCATTTACCAAAGAGGCCCAAATTCAAACCAATTCAATTCCAAGTCACACCAAATTTATTCCAAATCATTCATGAAACATTCCTAAACTAAATTCAACACTTATAGGATCCAATCCTTTGCAAAATTCTCATTCTAAAATAAAAAAACCCACTTCCATAAATCACTTTAAAAGCCCATCTAAAACCATTTCAAAGAGCCCAAAACTACCCTAAAGCCCACATGACATTTCCATTTGCCATCCATTTAATCAAAACCCATTCCCTAAGTTCAAATCAATCATCAAATGGTTCCAAATCAAGCCATATGCCAAATCCCATCAAATCACCCCTAAATTACCAAAATTTCCAAATTCCATTTTCATGAAATTGACCAAGCTTTTTCCCAAGCCAAAGACAAGCCATGCAAGCCATGGACAAGCCACATGAAGCCATGGAAGGCTTGACATGTGATCAAGCCACTAATGGCAAAAGGAGGAGCCTCTTTTAAGCCCCCTTAAAAAGGTTTTAACCCTTTTAATGCTTCACCTTAATCCATGTTTAATCAAAATATTCATGGATGGTGACTTCTCCACCCTTTCCTAACTGATCCATCTGATCATCCCTCAGCCCAAATCAGCCATGGGGAGGTGAACCAAGCCCAAAAAGTGGGTTGACCCATTTGGACCCAAAATGAGCTCATCCCACATTCCATTTCAATTCAACTCCTTTACACATGTCCATGGCCAATTGACCGCACAAACCTCCAGCCCCGACCTCCCCGACCTTGAGGGTGACCCGACCACGGCCGGCCCGACCACCACGGCCGCCGGAAACCACCGGGCCGAGAGCTCGCATGTGAGCCCAAACTTGGAATTCTCACTCGCCGAGCTGCCCCATCCCCGGTGGCCATTGGAGCTGTTCTTCTCTTGCCAAGAGCGGCTGATCCCAAGCCCTAACTCTCCACGGGAGGCCCTCCACCCTCTCCTATTTAAACACCACCCCTCTCGGCCATGAGAGGTGCTGAAACAAACCTTAAGCAAACTGCGCCAAAATTGTTCCGGACCATTCCCCATACATAGAGCATTTGATCCCCACCGAATTCCAGCCTCGATTCCCTCCAGGTGAGCTCGATATTGAGCTCGAACTTTAGCCCAAAAACCGGGACACTTCTCCACAGTGGACCAATCCCCAAATTGATTGGTCCTACACCTTCACCGGACCAAGAGAAGGTGTCCACCGAGCAAAGCCCCTCTCCGGGCCACCCATCCGTTCCGGACTCCAAGCTTTGTGATCGGGCTTGGTTGAAATCATACCTAGACAATTCACTGAGACCGGGAGACTTCATCCGGAGCTTGCTCGGGATCCGATTGAAGGTGACACAACCCTCGGATTGAAGCCACACTTCTCCGAGCAAAGGTATGAGCTAAATCTTCATCCCGAGCTTCTAGAGATTCTCCATTTCAAATGCTTTAATTTCAATGCATGATCACCGTATAGATGTGTTCGTCTCTTCAAGACGAATCCATAGAGCATAAGAACACGAAAATCTGTTAAGTATTGAGTGAGATATTAGGGATTTAGTGTGGACGGCTCTCGGGTGAGGACACTTGGGGACGATGAACGAATGCCGTTCATTTAATACACGCGCGGACGGATGGCCAGGATCGTGTCGGATCAGGAGACGGAACGATACAGCGGGCCCCCGGAGCGCTGAGTCGGATGGCGGCGTCGAATCGGAGAGCGCCACGCGGCGTTTCGGAGCTGCCGAGGTTGACGCGGCGCCGCGTGGATAAATAGAAAATTAGGGATTTTTCGATTTATTTAATTCCCTAAACTTCAAAAATCCATAACTTTGTGTAGAAAAATCAGAAAAATAAAATAAAAATACCCTCTTGCTCAGTGAACAGAGGAGAATAATGTGAAAAAGAAATCATTTAATTTTATCGAGTATTTTATTTTTAATGATTTATTTACTCTCTGCATTGTTTTAATTCTCCATGGATATAGGAAATTCACCATGGCATGAGACCATAGGGCTTTTGAAGCCTCTGAATTTGGGAACATTCTCTGAATTTTCCAAAGTCAGAGGCCATCCCTATGAAAAGTTATTGATTTTTCAAATTCATGTTACTGTTTTGAGTATTTTAATTCCAATAATTAGCATGTTATGAAATAAATTCTAGGAAAATTTGGTGATGATTATTATGACCAGAGGAACCTAGAAAAAATTGGTTTTGAATTAATCCACTTGGAATAACCCTAATAGGCTTAAACACCCAAAATAGGTCCTTAATTAATTAGAGCTAATCATACATCAAATTGACTTGAAATCAATTCTCCACTGACCTTTAGGATCAAAGGAATCCACCATAAAAATTTGAAGTCAATTGGACTTGGTTAGCCCTACTAAATGGGTTGATTAAGCCATTTAGTCATTTTAAACTTTAAAAATTCATAACTTTCAAAATACTTTTTAAAAATTCACCAAATTGGTTTTGGGGCCTCTCTGATATCAGAGGAATTTAAGAAAATTAAAATTTCAATTTTCTAAAAAAGTTGATTTTTTAATATTATTTTAATATTTTAATAATTTAAAAATAATAAAAATCATAAAAATAATAAAATTCACCAAAATGTCACATTTTGAATTTTAATCACTTAGGAACAAACCCCATATTTTTCTTAGGTCTATTTTATGAGATATTAAATTTTAAAGCCCTAGGGTAATTTTAAAATTAAAAAAATGTATTTTCTAGCATTTTCACTAAAATAATTATAATAAATCAAAGAAAAATCAGAAAATTTCAAAAATTAATTCTCTGATTTGCTTTATATCAGAGAGATTTTTGAAAAATATAAAATTCATTTTTCAACCTTTATTTTATTTTTAAATTAATTAATACTCCAAAACTTAAAATAATTATAATAAAAATAATATAATTCAAAAAATCACCAAAATTAGTCCAAGTGGTCCTCTAGTCATTAGTAATGTCCCCTAATTTTCTTAAGGACAGAAACTTTCCCTTGGTCATGTTATTAAATTTTCCTTGGAAATCTCTATTTTCTACCAAAAATAATTATATAAATAAATTAAATACAGAAAAATCATATCTTCTCCTCTCATGTCTTTATTGACATATGAGTGAAGTCACATAAAATTTTCAAGTTCATTTGAGCTCAATTTAGTGAGTTATGGAATTATTAAGCTTGAAGGGCAAAATGATAATTAAAAAATTTTAACCCTTAATTAAAACTTTAGGTTTAATAAAATTAACAAGTAAAATATTTGATCTTAATCTGATTTGGATGATTGAAATTTAAATAATTAAAGGGTAGAAACCTATTAAATAATTTGAAGATAATTAAAATAAACCTTAATTGAATAATTGATTAAATTTGGAAGAATAATAAAATTGGAATTATTAAAATAGGGATATTATTAGGAAGAGATTTATTCTTTAATTTAAAAATCCCTAAATTAATCATTTCAATAATATTTAATTCCTAATTAAAAATGATAATTCCAATTTAAGTTTTAAAGGACTTAATCATTAAATTAAATAAAAAATAATAATAATAAGTTAAATTATTAAACTCTTTTTTAAATTTTCAATTAAATTGAAATTAAAAATAAAATTAAATTAAAGATTAAATTAAATTAAATCAAACAAATTAAAACATATTAAATTAAATCAAATTAAATTAAATCAAATTAAATTAAATAAATAAATTAAATTAAATTAAATTAAACTAAATTAAATTAAAAAAAATATTAAATTAAATTAAATTAAATTAAATTAAAACATATTAAATTAAATTAAATTAAATTAAATTAAATTAAATTAAAAGTTAAGTCAAATTAAATTAAATTAAAGGAAATTAAATCAAATTAAACTAAGTTAATTTAACATCAAATCAAACTAAATTGAATTAAATTAAATTAAATTAAATTAAATTAAACTAAATTAAATTAAAATTAAATTGAATTAAATAACATCGCCTAAGACATAAAGAAATTAAATATAAAATAACTTGAACACTATTCCAAATTTAAACCCATTAACTTAAATTAAATCATTTGAACACCAATTTGCCCTCGAAAGCTTTGGTTATTATAACTCCTGAACAGAACATTAAATGAATTGTTACTTCACTTATAGGATATTCAAATGTCCTAGTTCATCTGAAGCAAGACAACAAAACTTGAATTCTCGGACGATTAATTCATTTGTGTAATTAAATTCATTTGGATCGAAAACAATCCTATCGGTATTGAAAAGATGTTTAAGATTCTTCTTAAGCACTTCCTCAATATGATAGGATACTTATAAGAACAATTGAACTTAATTATTCTTTGATGAAGAAAATCGTCCTCAGAACCAAAACACAAGAACCTAGACGTCATAGGAAATGACTAGCTATAGGATTAGAAATTTGGCAGAAAACCATAACCCTTCCCTTAGCTTTACCTAGGAACTTGCTTAAATATTCTAATTGTGTTTTAAGTGCAGCTTGGGATGACAGGAAGACCCTCCAGGTACGCTTTTATTTTATTGCAATTTACATTATTGCAATTTCTTTAATTGCATCGCACTTACTTTTTCTTGCATGATAAACAATCATTGCATGAAAACCCACACCTTTAGGATAGTCCCTAAAACTGAAACCAAAACTAAATTAAAAGTCATTATAAGATAAAATTCACCGCCACAACATTTCAAAATATAAAACAACTCAAAATTTAATCACAAACAGAACACAAAACTACAATTACAACTAAATTAAAACGTCCCGTTGGATGATCGGGAATACCTCGGATGATGTAACCTACGTGTTGCTAACGGGATTTCCCATGGTCTAAATGAAAGTGTGGAACTCATTCGGTTGAGTTTAGCAAATTCATCCGGACTAAGTGAATCCGATAAAAATAACGATGCGGAAGGATGGAACAGTGGGATCTTAACCGGTGCCGTTATAATCAACTTTAAGATTTGTTTTAATTAAAACACAAAAACACTTGGAAATTAAGACTTCTCTAAACCAAAACACTTCTCTCATCTCCTGATTTATGACTTCTAAAACTAAACCTCTGCAACAACAAGGAGCTTGGAGCATGGTGGGCAGCACGGCCATCGTCATCAGCAAAACCTGAGTCTACTTCAGCAAAACTTTCCTAGAATTAAACAACAAACCCATAGGACTTTGAGGTAGTTTGCCTAGTGCAACATAAACCCTCAACCTTTGTTAGGCATTTGCATGATCATCTCATGTAAATTAAACCCTAACCGGTCTTAGGATTCCGAGGTAGTCGTCCGACACGACATAAACCCTCACATCTTCGAGGCTATTTGTATGATCATGTCATATAAATATAAGCCCTAATTAATTAAAATTGGCAAGATCAAAACATTAAATAAGCATTAGGACTCTTCTAAACTCAAGCCAAACAATAGGATAGTTGGGAAATTACCGATGTTCGCTTCGGATCTGTGATTTCTCCTACTTTTCTTCCTTTGAATTCCCAAAACAAAAATGTTCCAAACTTGATCTATTCCCTATTGAAATTCCAAAATTCAATCCCTTGAAAACTCTAAACTTTGAAATTCTTGAGAGCAGAACTACTGATTATTATCGAGAGTTTTCTTAGGTGATTCCCGTCACTTAAGATGTAATTAACTATAGGGGCTTGCCCTTATAGGGAATTTTAAAGAACCCAGGTAATATAAACCCTGTCTAATGTTTTCATATTAGGCAGGGGAATTTGTCGGCACATAAAATTGGTTCGCAGACCAAACGGATGTCACAAATCTTCTAGTTTATTTAATCGAGCCTCACCATCAAGCAGTGTGTCTATCCTTAGGGATAGATACACGGTTTGTGGTGCGGTGCTCGTTTATATAAACTATTTGGGATGTGAAATCGGTTTGATTTCATATCTTAAAATTTTCAAATTTAAAATTATTTTCAAAATCAAATGCTACTTTCCAAAATATATATATATATATTTAAATTAAATTTAAAATTAAAAATTCGCCGACAATTTCTGTAGGCGACCCCTTTTCAAAATAAAACACAACCTAAAAAATATGCCGACATTCCAATGTGTCTAGATTCATTGTATCACATGTCCTATTTATTAGGAATAACTTCCAGTCTTCTAAAATGTCCAGAAACTACTTAACACCGTCAAAATAACTCCCAAAGTCGTCAAAAATCCATTCAATAACTGTTTCTGGATGATTCTGGCGCCTAGGCCTTGATTATGGTCCCTAGGAGCCGTTTTCTCTTCGTCACTGGCACCTGGGCACCGGGTTTGGCGCCTAGGCGCCACCGTGTGTGCAGCTCCACTGTTTTGCTCCGTTTGGCTACGTTTCAACTCTGTTTCGCCCCATTTCAGTTGCGTTGCGTTCCTAACATCTTCACCTATAAGATAGACATAAAAACAACCTTTCTCAAAAGTATAATTTCTTTCAAAAACATGTGAGAAATATAAAAGATATTAAGCATAAAATGACATATTAATATGTGCTAAGTTAGAATTTTCTTCCTTGCTTATTTTGGCTCAAAATTGCAGAGTTTTTGCTTGATTTTCTCTAAAATCATATTTTTATACTTGAAGACAAAAATATGCAAAATATCTTCCTTTAAACTGTAATATCATTAAAAATGTGCATAAAGTGGGCATGAAATGAACACTAAAAACAGGTAATTTTTAAGTGGATGAGATACCGGCTGCGACTTCGGAGCTCCCACATTCCCCTCGCCTGAGGGCTAACATCTATACTTCAGCTCCCAAACAATAGGACCGAATTGAAGATTTTAGTCTGTCACACTAAAATATTCAATTCTACACCCGATAATTAATATTTTCTTATTTATTTGCACCCTCCTTTAAAGGCTTTTGAATTCCCTGGTATTTCGATTTAATGTTTACTATAGTTGATAATTCAACATATTTTAATAGTTCAATTGGCCAGATTGAAAGTAAATTAAGTTTTAAGTAAAAGATTATCACAATTTTTTATTTGATATTTAAGGCACAACTAATTCAAATTTTCATTTCACAAAATCTCAACAACAAGGAGAAAGACAAAGAAAACTACTCAGAATGCATAGGAAGAATAACACAAAACTTGAATTTCATTTAAAGCTATAAAACAATAAACAAAAACTTATCTCGAATCTTCTCCCCAAGCAGACTCCTTGAAGTTCCTCTAACTCTTTCTTCTTGTACAACACACTCAATTATACTCACTAATATACTCTAGAACACACTAATGCACTCAAAATAACACATAATAGACTCACCACACACTACTGACTTCCACACATTCGACCTAAATTCGTCTCTATTTAAAGAAGAAGGAATATATCCAAAGGTTGCTTAAGTATCTCTTCAAAAAGCGTCTAGATTCAATGTATTTGGCTTGAACCGATCTTCTCGTCGTCGGCGGGCTTCTAGAACATTGGCTAACCGCTAAGGCTCATTGTCGGCGGGCTCGATCTCACCGTCGGCGGCTCCTGTATAATATATTCAAATCTCTCTAGAAAACACACCGTCGGTGGCCTATCCCTCGCCGTCGACGGGCTAGTTCAATTTTCATCTCTTTTAGTCCTTTTTGTTCCAGATTCGCTATTTTTTCCATCTTTTTGCTCCATTACCTATTAATCTTTATTCCTGCAATAAAACATAGAAAATACATTTCTTTAAAGTGTAATTTTATATAAAATTGGTATGAATTTCTCAATATATTTTTCTCTGATCAAATTCCCCAAACTTAACTATTACTTGTCCTCAAGTAATCTTAATACTATATAAAAGTAATGATTATTTGTAATAAGGCTTTAACTCAGAAATTTTATGAATTTAGTTTTAATAAATATTATAGTAAAGTTTCTTAAAAAGATTTTTATAAAATTAAATTAACTTTGTAGATATAAGACTATTTAGTCATCAAGTTTAAGATTTCTAGTCTTCTATTTTTTTCAAGAATGACTATATTTTGCAATAGTAAATTACTTAGGATATTCAGATGATAGGAAATTCATGAAAACACTACTTAGTAAAATACTAATCCATATATATAAGTTTAGAAATGTAACTGAGTTTACCTTTTAGGTTGATTCAAATGAAGCCAATTTTTGATAAGGCATCTCCTCAAGGTTCTCCTCACTTACTTTTTCTTTTCTTTTCATTTTGCATTGATTTTCAATCCTTTTTCTTTTTATTTTTCTTTCTCTTTCTTTTTTCAAGTGAGGATTACTGTATCTAGATAGCCTGTTAATAATTTTGAACTTCATTTTCTTCTTCCTAAATTTAAAACTTGAAACATTTCCTTACTTTATATGTATTTCAAAGTTCTTACTTCATTAGGTTTCAATCTTTTCTTTCTCAACTAAGTACTTAAGAATTTCATATTTTAAAATATAGTTTTCCTTACTTTAAATAGTTAACTATATTCCTTATCCTCTTATACCAAATATCTTAATCTACAAAATTAGTTTAATCACTAGAAATATTTCGTTTAACTTTCTATAATAATTAAATAAATTAATTCTAGTTTACTGAATCAAATTCATTACAGAAAATCATTTTATAATAATTTTTGAAAATGTTTATTAATAACAATTTAATAATTAAATTTTTGTTTTTCCCTCCCACAAACTTAAATTTTTCTATCTATTTATATAGGGTGAAAAGAAAACAAACTGTAAATTTAAATCATACCTTCGTGCTTTAGATATTTCTCCTTTTGAAGTTCTACAGGTTCTTTTCATCACTTAATTAACCTGTACTGTTAATAACTTTCTACACATATATAATATCAAAGAATTTTACTGGGTAAAGAAGTTTTGAAATAAGTACAAAATAATAACACAACTTATACTTAGTATAATACTAAACACAATTTAACACAACATCTACATACATTTCACAAATCCAGTTTCAGGGTTACAATAAGAGTATGAAATGTTAAAATTTTAAAAGCCATACAAATCTAACTTATACAACTATGTTTAAATGTCTTACACAATATAATAAACAAAGTACATAAACTAAACAACAATACTGATTTTAAGAAAATAAACAAACAATCACATAACATAAATATCTAATCATAGAATCTAATCATCAACATTAAAATCCCAAACTATATCTTCTTCTCCTTGTTCAGCAGGTGGAGTAGGCTAGTAGTGAGTATAACGAGGGCACTCAGGAAATATAACATCAAGCTCTCCTCTCCTATAATGATTCTTAGCATCATAGTAGGCTATCTCAAATTCAGAATGCCTCTGGAGATAATCGCTGTCATAATCATGCCTTCTCTCTAATCCTCCAATCCTCTGATCTATATGTTCTAATTTTTCTTCAATCTTTTCAAAACTTTTCAACTGCAGAGTCATTTCATTCATCAAATCATAAAGGGTAGGAGAACTATAGGTAGGAGGGTCATAACTGGTAGAGGGAATATCCCTACTAGTTGAAGGTGCATAGCTCCAAGTCCCAGATCTCCATCCTTCATGGAATTCATAAGTCTTTATATTAGCCTGGGTAATGGGTTTCATAGGTTCAACCCATTCCTCATCATCTCTAGCCTCTACTCCAGACAATTGGCATAGTGCATAAATCAGACCAGGATGTCCTAGTCCTCCTCCACTTTCACTTCTTGTAATGGCTAATATATTTTTATAAATAATACTCCCCACATTTATACTCTTGTGGTTCTGAATACAAAAATTCAGAACTGCTCTATCTCTTGTAACTTCACTATAGTGATAGGTAGGTAACAAAGTAAAGCAAATAAAATAAAGTCAGGCTTCAGAGGTTGCATTTAACACAGAGAGAGAGAAGTTTACCCGTTCATACTGCTTAATTTTCCATATCCCTTTCTCATCAGTGAGAAAGTTAATCACCTCTTCCAGCGGTCCTTCCATTGTTCCGAAAGTATCATATTCGCTGGTGTGAAGATCTCGTACTTCGTAGAAAGTATTAATACGTGTGTTGACCTCATTTTTGATGAGGTCTTCCCTTCTTCTTTTTAGTGCTTAGGATCTAGCCTTAGGCTTTTCCTTCGACTATCTTAGAGGACTAGAATTGGGACCCACCTTTTAGAAATTCAAACCACTTCTAAACTCCCTGCAAACTCCACAAACTTGACTATAGACCCCTAATCACCTAGATGGTTGAAATCAAATGTGGAAGTTTAAAGGATGAGTTCCTATAGGACTCTTTGGACTTAGGACTGCCCTGGGTGGCCTGGTCTGGTGAAGGGGCTGACTTACACATACACTTACATACACACTACACTTACACACTACACTCCCACACACCTCCTAAAACTACACCCATACCCAACTTGACCTCCTGACTCATGTAGGTGATTCACATGGATGGTCCTTAACCCCTGAGCCCTCGGCAAGAGGGTTAGGAACAACATAGTGAATGCCTCAAATGAGTCCTCTCATGGCTCATATGGGCTTGATATGGCTTCATGGCTCAACCAAAATGATTTCTTTCCACCTAAATCCACCCAATCTTCAATTTCCCAAATTTTCAATTTTTGACCCCCGGGGCCCTACACCTACTAAACCTACCCAAAACTCTTGAAATTACTCAAATTTTTGCAAAATTTCCAAATTACCCAAAATTTTCCAAAATCAATCCCAAACATCTCCACATCACTCAAATTGATCATCCATACCCAAAAATACCAAAGATTCCAAAAATACCCCCAATACCCTCTAAATACCCAAAATACCCTTCTTGGCCTAAAAATCCAAAAATTCAGAAAATTCCCAGAAAATTCCAGAAAATCCTAAATATTCCTAATTTCATTTTGTCCAACTACACCATGGGCCAATTTTGTCAATTTACCCTACTTTTGTCAAAACCCCCAAATCGACCCATTTTAACCCGAAGTGAACCCAATGTTAAACCAAACCTATCCAATTGACCCAAATTCTGGCCCAATTCAATTCTAAACTTCAATTCAACATTCCCAATACCAATTTAAACCAAATCCAAGTCCAATTTGATTGACATTTGGATCCAATCTCACTTTTGGCCTTAAAGCCCAATTTGGACCCATGACTCAAACTTAGCCCAAACTAACCCAATTCAACTCCAATTAACCCCAAATCTTTTCTAAACCTTCCTTAACATCCCCATAAACAAAACACTAACATGATTTGTCCAAGATTTTGACCCAAACCCCACTCAAATTCAACCCAAAATCAAAAAGCCCCAATTTCGACCTAAACCCAAACCTAACCCAAATAGGCCCAAACCTCAAAATCAAAACCCAACCAAAGCCAAAACCTCTTTGAAACACTCCCATAAACACTTCTCAACAATAATTCTACATCAATTTCAACCCTAGCCCAACATTGGCCCAACTTGGCCCACTTGGACCTATATTGGCCCATTTACTAAATAAACCCAAATTCAACCCAATTCAAACCCAAACCACCTTAAATATATTTCAAATTATTCATGAAACATCCCTAAACCAAAACCAACAACTATTTGGCCCAAACTTCTACAAAAATTCCCTTCCATGAACACATCCTTAAACTTAAAAGCCCACTTCCCTTAAACCTTCTTAAAAGCCCATCTTCATTAAATTTTAAAAGCCCAAATCATCCTAAAGCCCACATGACACTTCCCCTCATCATCCATTTGATCAAAATCACCCCTAAGTTTCAAAATCATCAATTAAACCATTCCAAATCAAGCCACATGTCAAATTACCCCCTAAATGTCAAATATTTCTAAAACCCTTTTCATGAAACAAATCAACCTTTTCCCAAGCCAAATGAAGCCATGAACAAGCCATTCTCAAGCCACATGAAGCCATGAGGGCTTTGACTTGTCATTAGTCCATTTATGGCAAGAAGAGGGGGTTCTTTCTTAAACCTCCTTTAACCCTTTTTTACCTTAATCATGTCACACACTAAACCATGTTTAGCCACCTCATCATGGATGGAGACTTCACCACTCCTTCTAAGCTGACCTAAATGATTCCCTCAGCTCAAAATCAGAGCTTGGAAGGGTGCACCAAGCCCAAAATGGTGGGTTGACCCAAACCAAGCCAAAGTGAGCCTTCTCCCATTCCATTTAAATCAAACTCCTTTACACATGTCAAACCTCGATTGATCGCACAAGCCTCCAGCCCCGACCCACCTGAGCTTGAGGGTGACCTCGACCTCGGCCGGCCGGCCACCCGGTCGCCGGAAAACACCATGCCCGAAACCTCGGGATGAGCCAAATTTTGGAATTCCACCTCGTCGAGCCGCCTCACTCCAAATGGCCATTGCAGCTGTTCTTCTCCTCACTCGAAGCAAGTCGATCCCAACCATTAAACTCCCCTGGAGAGCCTCCAGCCTTGCCTATTTAAACCCCTCACCCTCTCGGCCAAAGGAAGGTCGAACCAAAAACCTTAAGGAAACTGCGCTAAAATCACTCCGCATCACTCTCCACACATAGAGCACCCGATCCCCACCGAATTCCAGCCCCAATTCCTCTAGGCGAGCCCGATTTCGAGCTCAAACTTTAGCCCAAAAACCAGGACACTTCTTCACAGTGAGCCAATTCCCAAATTGATTGGTCCTACACCTTCACCGGACCAAGAGGAGAAGTTCCCCACTGAAAGCCCCATCTCTAGGCCACCCAGTTGCTCCAGCCTCCAAGCTTTGTGATCGGGCCGTGGTCGAAGTCCAACCTAGACAAGTCACTGCACTCGGAGACTTCATCCGGAGCTTACTAGGATCCAATCGAAGGTGTAACAACTCTCAGATCGAAGCTTCACTTCTCTGAGCAAAGGTATGAACTCCCTCTTCTTCCCGAGCTTCCAGAGATTCTCATTTTAATTTGAGTCAATTTAAATGCATGTTTATCGTATGGATGTGTTCGTCTCTTCAAGACGAATCCATAGAGCATAAGAACACGAAAATCCGTTGAGAATCGAGTGAGAAATTAGGGTTAGAAGGTCGACGGTCACGGGTGCACACCGGTCGTAGACGATGACCGAGAGCCGTTGGATCGCGCGTGTATCGAGCGGACGATTCGGATTGCGCCGGACCGGGGAATGTTACGTGAACCGCGGGGCCCGGACGGATGACTCGGATGGCGGCGCCCAATCACGCCGCGACACGTACCCCTTCGGAGTCGCTCGATGTTTCGCCGGCGCCGCGTGGATAAGTAGATAAATAGGGTATTTAATGTATTTATTAAATATCGAAACTTTAAAAATCCATATCTTTGTGTAGAAAAATCACAAAAATAAAATAAAAATACCCTCTTGCTCAGTGAATAGAGGAGAATAATGTGGAAAAGAAATCATTTAATTTCATCAAGTATTTTATTTTTTATAATTTATTTACTCTCTGCATATATTTAATTCTCCATGCATGTATACAATTCACCATGGCATGAGACCATAGGGCTTTGAAGCCTCTGAACTCGGGAACATTCCCTGAATTTTCCAAGGTCGGAGGCCATCTCCGTGAAAAGTTATTTATTTTTCAAATGCATGTTGCTGTTTTGAGTATTTTAATTCCAAAAATTAGCATGTTGTGAAATAAATTCTAGAAAAATTTGGTGATGTTCCTTATGACCGGAGAACTCTAGGAAAAATGGGACTTGAGTTAATTCACTCGTAACAACTCTAATCGGCTTAAACACCCAAAATAGGTCTTTAATTAATTAGAGTTAACCAAGCATCAAATTGACTTGAAATTAATTCTCCACTGACCTTTAGGATCAGAGGAATTCACCATAAAAATTTGAGGTCAATTGGACTTGGTTAGCCCCACTAATTGGGTTAATTAAGCCACTTAGCCATTTTAAACTTTAAAAATTCATAACTTTTAAAATACTTTTCAAAAATTCACCAAATTGGTTTTGGAGCCTCTCTGATATCAGGGAATCTAAGAAAATTAAAATTTCAATTTTCTGAAAAAGTTGATTTTTAATAATATTTTAATATTTTTAATAATTAAAAAATAATAAAAATCACAAAAATAATAAAGTTCACCAAAATGTCACATTTTGAATTTTAATCACTTAGGAACAAATCCCACATTTTTCCTAGGTCTATTTAGTGAGATACTGAATTTTAAAGTTTTAAGGTAATTTTAAAATTAAAAAAATGTATTTTCTAAGCATTTTCACTAAAATAATTATAATAAATCATAAAAAATCAGAAAATTGCAAAATTTGTTTCTCTGGTTTCCTTGATATCAGAGAGATTTTTGAAAAATATAAAATCCATTTTTCAACATTTATTTTATTTTTAAATTAATTAACACTCCAAAACTCAAAATAATTATAATAAAAATAATATAATTCAAAAAATCACCAAAATTGGTCCAAGTGTTTCTCTGGTCATTAGAAATGTCCCCTAATTTTCTTAAGGACAGAAACTTTCCTTTGGTCATGTTGTCAAATTTTCCTTGAAAATCTCTATTTTCACCAAAAATAATTATATAAATAAATTAAATACAGAAAAATCACATTTTCTCCTCTCATGTCTTTATTGACATATGAGTGAAGTCACATAAAAATTTCAAATTCATTTGTGTTCAATTTAGTGAGTTATGAAATTATTAAGTTTAAGGGGTAAAATGGTAATTAAACTTTTAACCCTTAATTAAAACTTTAGGTTTAATAAAAAATCAACAAGTAAAATATTTGATCTTAATCTGGTTTGGATGATTGAAATTTAAATAATTAAAGGGTAGAAACCCATTAAATAATTTTAAAATGATTAAACTTTAATTAAATAATAGATTAAATTTGGAAAAATAATAAAATTGGAATTATTAAAATAAGGGATATTTATTAGGAAGAGATTTATTCTTTAATTTAAAAATCCCTAAATTAATCATCTCATTAATATTCAACTCTTAATTAAAATGATAATTCAAATTCAAAATATTAAAAGACTTAAAATCTCAATTAAAATTATAAATTAAAATTAAATTAAATAATTAAATTAAATTAAACAATTAAATTAAAAATTAAATCAAATTAAATTAAATTAAAATTAAATTAAATAATTAAATTAAATTAAATTAAACAATTAAATTAAAATTAAATTAAATTAAATTAAATTAAAATTAAATTAAATAATTAAATTAAATTAAATTAAACAATTAAATTAAATTAAATTAAATTAAATTAAATTAAATTAAATAATTAAATTAAATTAAATTAAATTAAATTAAATTAAATAATTAAATTAAATTAAATCAAATCAAATTAATTAAACATCAAATCAAATTAAATTAAATTAAATTAAATTAAAACTCAATCAAATTAAATTGAATTAAATATAACATCACCTAAGACATAAAAGAAATTAAATATAAAGCAACTTCAACATTATTCCAAATTTAAACCCTTTAACTTAAATCAAATCATTTGAATACTAATTTACCCTCGAAAGCTTTGATTATTATAACTCCTAAATGAAACATTAAATGAAGTGCTACTTCACTCATAAGATATTCAAATGTCTTAGTTCACTCGAGCAAGATAACAACAAAACTCAAAACCTCGGACGATTAATTCATTTACATAATTAAATCCATTTGGACTTAAAACAATCCTAGAAATATTGAAAAGATGTTTAAGATTCTTCTTAAGCACTTCCTCAATATGATAGGATATTTATAAGAACAATTGGACTTAATTGTTCTTCGATGAAGAAAATCGTCCTCAAACAAAAAACACAAAGAACCTAGACGTCATAGGAGATGACTAGCTATAGGATTGAGAATTTGGTAGAGAACCATAACCTTTCCCTTAGCTTTACCTAGGAACTTGCTTAAATATTCTAATTGTGTTTTAAGTGTAGCTTGGGATGACGGGAAGACCCTCCAGTGTACGCTTTTATTTTATTGCAATTTACTTTCTTGCAATTTACTTCCCTGCAATTTGCTTTATCGTAGATGCACTTTACTTTTCTTGCATGATAAAACAACCGTTGCATGAAAACCCACACCTTTAGGATAGTCCCTAAAACTCGAAACCAAAACTAAGTTAAAAGTCATTGCAAGATAAAATTCACCGCCACAACATTTCAAAATATAAAACAACTCAAAATTTAATCACAAACGAACACAAAACTACAATTGCAACTAAATTAAAACGTCCTGTTGGATGATCGGGAATACCTCGGATGATGTAACCTACGTGTTGCTAACGGGATTTCCCACGGTCTAAATGAAAGTGTGGAACTCATTCAAGTGAGTTTAGCAAATTCATCTGGACTAAGTGAATCCGATAAAATAATGATGCCGGAAGGATGGAACCGTGGGATCTTAACCGGTGTCGTTATAATCAACTTTAAGATTTGTTTTAATCAAAATACAAAACACTTGGAAATTAAGACTTCTCTAAACCAAAACACTTTTCTCATCTCCCGATTTATGATTTCTAAAACTAAACCTCCGCAACAACAAGGAGCTTGGAGCATGGTGGGCAACGACGGCCATCGTCGTCAAGCAAAACTTGAACCTACTTCAACAAAACTTTCTTAGAATTAAATAACCAAGCCATAGGACTTCGAGGTAGCTTCGCCTAATGCAACATAAATCCTCAACCTC
Organism: Papilionanthe hookeriana x Papilionanthe teres; assembly: GCA_022702705.1. Lineage (NCBI taxonomy): Eukaryota > Viridiplantae > Streptophyta > Magnoliopsida > Asparagales > Orchidaceae > Papilionanthe > Papilionanthe hookeriana x Papilionanthe teres. The sequence goes on from CM040426.1 coordinate 153,639,565, forward strand.
TTTGTTAGGCATTTGCATTGCAAATTAAGCCCTAACCGGTCTTAGGATTCCGAGGTAGTCGTCCGATACGACAATAAACCCTCACATCTTCTGTGCTATTTGTTTGATTTTATCATACAAATATAAGCCCTAATTAATTAAAATTGGCAAGATCGAAATACTAAATAAACATTAGGACTTTCCTAAATTCAAGCCAAACAATAGGATAGTCGGGAAATTACCGAAGTTCACTTCGAATCGTTGATTCCTCCTACCTTTCTTCCTTCGGATTCACAAAACAAAAATGTTCCAAATTTGATCTATTCCCTATCGAAATTCCAAAATTCAATCTTTGAAAACCTTAAACTTTCAAGTTCTTGAGAGCAGTAATTATTGGTTATTATCGAGAGTTTTCTTAGGTGATTCCCGTCACTTAAGATGTAATTAACTATAGGGGCTTCGCCCTTATAGGGAATTTTAAAAAACCCAAGTAATATAAACTCTGTTTAATACTTTCATATTAAGCAGAGGAATTTGTCGGCTTATAAAATTGGTTCGCAGACCAAACGGATGTCACAAAACTTCTAGTTTATTTGATCGAGCCCCACTCTCAAGCAGTGTGTCTATCCTTAGGGATAGATACACGGTTTATGGTGCGGTGCTCATTTATATAAACTATTTGGGATGTGAGATCGGTTTAATCTCATATCTTAAAACTTTCAAATTTAAAATTATTTTCAAAGTCAAATACTACTTTCTAAATTATATATATATTTAAATCAAATTTAAAATTTAAATTCGCCGACAACTTCTGTTAGGCGACCCCCTTTTAAAATACAATACAACCTAAAAATATGCCGACAACTTCTGGCGACTCCGCTGAGGAATATTCCTCTCTCCATTATAATCAAATAATTCTGCTTTCAAAAATCGGTAGTGTATCCATGTCCCTAATGGATCAAACTACTCTTCTTTCCGTTGGAATACTATGTTCATTTCTATCTTGAACAAGTATAACCAACATTCTCTCGGATTTAGGAGCCATCTGTTTAGACACCCCTAAACAGAGAGGTTCCGAGATCCTTTTACCTCATTTCCGAGGTGGGGTGGACCCCGATAGGTGTTAGTTTAGGAGTGATCCTTCGAGTCGGGAAGTCTTGCTTAAGACTTTCTTTTCCTTTCGAATCGGATTCCTTACCTTCTCTACACCTTTCGAACATTCCGTTCTAAATAAACAAACCCTCTAATAAGTGATTCTTTTAACAAATGATTCTTTTTTATAAATACATGAACAGAGAATGAGTTCGGACTCTTTTCAATTCCTTTCTTTTCGTCCCGAAGAAAAGAAGCATAACTCGAGACCGACAACCGTAGTCTACCTTGCGAAATGGAAGCCCCGAAACCGATTTTCTCCTTCACCAACGGACCGGACTTCGCCGTCTATAAGGATGAGCCGCCCGACAATGGGATCATCCGATTTGGACAGTGGATTCGAAAACACGAACGTCAAGGTCACCGACGTCTCCCTCTTTGCACCGACGAACAAGGTATCCGAAGCCGAGGAACCACTCGCTCGAGTTCAATCTTAGGTCGACCCAAGAGTTTCCTCCCCCGCAAAGGGTCCCGACTAGGAGGAGTATCGCCGTCCGCGAGAGGACCGTTCTTACTACCCCCACTCGGTCTAGTTGTTTCCGCACCTACCCCGACTTCCGCCAAATCAAAGGGGAAAGAAATCCGAACTATGATAAACCCGTTACCGTGGAGGGTACGGATCTTCCCGTAAGACCTTCGTCTTCGAAATCGGGTCCAAGTTCGAAGATTCCGTCGCCGACAAAGACCCAAAGAAGAAATAGAAATAGAAGGATCGCAAGGGAAGCCGGAGCCGCCGAGATCGCCTTCCGGAGGAAATTCCGCAGTTGCCGAATATACACCGCTACCGTAATATACACCACCGCCCGACTACATACCACTTTTGGGAGGAAGCGAGTTCCATCCCCTCTCCGCCGCGGAGGATGAAGAGAATGTTCGCAAGATTGCCGCCACATTACCACAGCCCCGCATACTACAACAATAGCCGCAAGAAAAGAACTAGAACTACGTCGTTTGCTCGACCGCAAACTTTGGTAGAAAAGCTAGCAAAGAAGGAAAACCGCCCCGTGTCGGAAATTCTACGAAGGATAGGACGGGTGCTGGCCAAATCCCGTCTCGGGCCCCGAGTAGAACCCGCCGTCATGATGAAAAGCCAAGCAAGAGAATGAAGGCTAGCCCGCCCGTCGTAGTATCGGGATTACATGATTAGGGAGGATACCACCTTCCAAAGCATTTCGGTCGATGGACCATCCGGTCGCAGACCTTCCGTCGCTAGAAGGATGGTGTGGCGTCCCACTACGGGCGACTGAGACCGAAACGACGACTCGAGAAAGAAAGTCTCGCCGAGAGGCCGGAATCCGAAGAAAGTGCTACTCGCGATGAAGGGGACTAGTGAAAAAGGACCCGAGCAACCATCGCATGACAACCACAAAGGTACACGTAAAGCTCCACTAGAAGATGCCATGGAAAAGCTGAGAACCGACATCCGACGGTTGGCAAAAGAAAGAGAAGAAAAGTTCGGAGATGAGATCGACTCATCGGAATTCATGGACAATGAATATGCGGAAATCAACATGGTTGAGACACGAGCTTCATCGCCTTCTCAAGGTGCTCCTGCAGCTGCAGAAGAGAGGAGCCGAACCGATGAAGAGACGACTCCGGGAAAAGGACGACACGATCGCTCAAATGGCGAAGAGGATGGAAGAGATGGCCATAGCTCCGGCCACTCTCCGCAGTCAAGTACAACCACATAGAGAGACACCCCCGAAGTCATTCACATCGTAGACGGAGGAAAGGAGATTACATCCGTCAATGGGGATGACCAGTTGAAAAGGATACAACACAAAGTATGATCCCCGAAAAAGATATCAAGAACTTGGTAGAGCAGACAGGTGCGAGAAGCCTTAGCACAATCGAAGAACGGGACATCCATTCGGACGGGTAGACCTTACCTGAAGAATTCGACGCCGTCCAATACCCGAAAGGCTTCGTACCACCTCCGTTTAAGACCTTCGACGGAACCGGGAACCCCGACAAGCATGTTGCACACTTTCGTGCCGGCTTGTTGCAATGCCGGCGGGAGCGATGCGCTACTCTTCCGACGAGTTCGTTAGCCGATCCGTCGAGAATCGCCTTCGACCGGTATGCGAATTACCCAACGGTTCGCGAAGACATTCTCGTAGCTAGAGAGTCTCTTCTTTAAGCGATTTGTCGGAGCTCAAGCACCACATCACTATAGGTGATTTAGTGGTAGAGAAACAAAGGCCGAATGAAACTCTAGTGGATTACATACTTCGATGGAGGAATTTAAGCATGAAGTGTGAACCACAATCGCAAGAACAACATGCGATCAGCATCTCGCTTAAAAGCATTCACGGCCCGATAGCTCTTCTCCTCAAAGGATTCACTATTAAGACTTTTGAGAAGTTGTTAAGCAAGGCCGGAAGCTTGCAAGAAGAGACGAAGCAATTAAGTTTTGCCGACAAGACGGACGAGCGTAAGCCGAGTGAAGACTTTCGAAAAGAAATCCGGGATCGTTGCAGCGAGTTGACAAAGGCAAACAACCGATGCAAATACCACTGGAACGGCCGCAAGAACCACAACAAAATTACCAAGCAACCCCGGTCCAGCTATCGGTCGTCTCCGCAAGTATGAACAACCGTCTCGTCCGCAACGTACATCGAGGGAGCTTCGAGCGAGAGAATATCCGTTCAAAAATGAAGCGGTACCGAAGATGTTCCGCGGCCTAATGAAAACTCCAGATTTCCACTGCCAGAGCCCAAAAGACCGCAGGAAGTCAACAAGAAAGGTTATCCCAACTTTTGCCCCTACCATCGGATGCTTGGGCACAAGATAGAAGACCGCATTACCTTCAAAAGTTGGCTCAACGACAACCTTCGAAATGAAATATAACAATCCCGAAGGAGTACATGAAGGAACCCCGTAAAGGAGGTTCCGTCAATGTTATCTCAACCGATCCCGTCATTCCGATGGACCCATATGCAACCAACGATGGATGGACTACCGCCCTGGACAAGGTCTTCGAAGAAGATTTTAGATAAAATCCGAACCGCTTCGGTGCGAGCTTCAATTCGTAGTTCGAGACCCGTTGAGCCGGTACTATCACTCGCGATAGAAGAACCACCTCGACAGAGACAATCGAAGAGAAGAAGAAAATCGACGAAGAAGAGGGGACCGAGATTCCTAAGGCTGGACTAGGGGTCGCTTATCCTAGGATAGTTGTTTCCGATTCGGGGGAGAAATCCCTCGAACCTCCGATTTTGTATGATTATCCGCTCACTTCGGTGGGATCATATAATGATAAGGGTGATGGCGTTGGCTACGTTTTGACCGTTTCTAACGATTACGTAACTAGCGACAATCCGGGCGTCGATTTCGATACCAACAACAATTCTCAAATCATACAAGATCTCGACGATCAAAATGACGAAGAAGGCATCCATCAAGGAGGCTACGAGAGTTCAACAAGCAACGGATCTATCTCGCGAGTTTCGAGGAGCTCCAGTTACGATGGAGTTAGAACCTTCGGATTTGGAAGATAATCCAGGAGAGCCGATCATTCCGATTCGGGAGGAGACACCGACAAACTCAACACTAGATTCGAAGAAATTACGAAGTCAACCTAAGAAGTGGAAAAGTTCTACCTCCGAGAATGGGTCCAAAAGACAAAGGAAAGCGGTGTGGTTGTTCAAGAAGAACCAACCCCAGCAGAAGAAATACCCATTCGAGAAGAAGCCGAGACACATGAGAATAAAGTGGACTACAACGTGCTAGCCCATCTTAGGAAACTACCGGCCAAACTGAGCATTTACGATGCTCTCATCTTATCAAAGGAGATGAGGGAAGCTCGATCAAGGCCTTACTTGATCCGGAAATTCGCTAAGCACAAATGGCCGGAGATTCCTTAGATGAGGTTTGCTCATTAAAGGAACAACGAGGTGTTACCTTCACGGACAATGACCTACTACTCGGGACGACGGATCACAACCGACCGTTGTACATTTCGGTTACAATCGGGAAGTTTACGCTCTCCGGAGTATTGGTGGATCCAGGAGCATCAATCAATATAATGAGTCTTCGAACACTAAGCATACTTGGAAATTGATGCTCGTGAGCTCGAGGCCGACAAAATGTTATTAAGAGGATTCAACCGTAAAGGAGAAAGAGCCCTCGGGTCAATAACGCTATCGATGAAAACCGGTGACTTAGCAAAGACAACCGCGAAATTTCATATAATCGATTCGAAACGTCGTTCAACGCTCTACTTGGGCCGACCATGGATACATGAAAACGGGATGGTACCATCATCTCCGCATCGTTGCATCAAATATTACGATGGAGGGGAACAAGTGCATCAAAGGCGACTTACAACCATTCTCCGTACATGAGATTGGGATCCATGAAGATGCGACTTATTATGCACCGCCAAAGATAACAATCTTCTCCGGAGATACCGTAACAAATAAAGCAAAGAAAGTTCGGGACAATGAAGAACCCGAAGTTCTAGTCCAACAATCACTCACCACTCCCTTCCGGCGAGATGGTGAAGGTTTCTCCACAACTCGCATCCGAGGTCGAGGCCGGGGACGAGGCCGTGGTAGAGACGCTAGGACAATCGGACGCAGGAAACCAACCATCAATGTTGATCGGGATGATAGTTCCGAAGAAGAAAAAGAAATCAAGCAAGAAGCAAGAACAATAAGTCGAAAGAAGCCGCAATACAAGATCTCCCTCGAAGATGAAAAGAACGAAGAATACAAATCAATGTACGAGAAGATTAACCACTACGTACATACTATGACCCTAACTCCGATCCATTCTAATAAGATCGACGGTATGGAGGTCAAAGAGGTACGTAGTGACGCGTGCAAAGCCGATCAAATTCTACCGCGGTGCTTCTTCCTCCAAAACCGAAAATAATGTACAATTCGAAGATGTCACTTCATCGAATTAATGGAATTACCTTTTGAGTGGTACTCTCCCCGTGTTCAAAATTTAATTCAACGTGGTTTCTTACCTCGACAATGGACAAGAGGCCAATCACAACATTTTGAAAAGTTATGGAATAACTCCGTCGTCCTCCCAATTCAAAGTATGGACTCGGATTCGGCACGCAGGGTCGGCTGACGATACCGAATTTTGCTTGGTTGTCACTTGCAAGTCCAATGAAAACCGCATGGAAACTACGGACGAACTCGAATATTTACAAATCGGAGACGCTCCACCGTAATTCGAAGAAGAAATTAAATCCACAATAGATGAGTTAATGGAAGTTAACTTAGGTACTAGCGAAGAGCCTAGACCTACCTTTGTTAGCTCCTTACTCAACAAAGAAGACTCCAAAGAAATAATCAAGTTATTAATGGAATTTAAAGACCTGTTTTGCTTGGAGCTACGATGAAATGCCGGGATCGGCTCCGGAGGTTGCAGTCCACAAGCTAGGAGTGGATCCTACTTGCTCCGATCGACAAGGTCCCGGAAGAATGCGTCTAGAAATCGAACAACAAGTCATAGCCGAAGTTAAAAAGCTAATAGACGCTAAATTTGTCCGTGAAGAACAATACCCGACCCGGTTAGCCAATGTGGTGCCGATCGAAAGAAGAATGGTCGGATCGAATTTGTGTGGACTTCGCAGATTTAAACAAGGCATGTCCAAAAGATGAATTCCCTCTACCGATTCCGAACCGATGATCGATATTGCTTCGACACATGAAATATTCTCATTCATGGATGGATCTTCGGGATACAACCGGATAAAAATGGCTCCGGAAGATGAAAAGCTTACAAGCATTCGAACGCCGATCGGAGTATTTTGCTACACAGTGATGCCATTCGGATCGAAGAACGCAGGAGCAACCTACCGAAGAGCAATGACAAGAATTTTTTATGATCTCATCCACAATCAAGTCGAATGCTACGTGGACGATGTGGTCATCAAAAGCAAAGTAAAGGAAAACCACTCGTATGATTTGAGAATTGTTTTCGAACGATTAAGACAATTTAACCTTAAGATGAATCCCTTAAAATGCGCCTTCGGCGTCACCTCCGGAAATTCTTAGGATTCGTTGTCCGACATCGTGGAATTGAAATCGACCCGGAGAAGATTAAAGCCATCTTAGAAATGCCGCCTCCCAAAACCTTAAAACAACTACGATCTTTTCAAGGGAAGCCGGCATATCTTCGACGCTTTATCTCAAACCCGTCGAGTAGGTGTCGACCTTTCTCGGCACTAGTTAAAAAGGACGCCAAATTTATTTAGGAAGAGAAATGCCGGAAGGCCTTCGAAGACATTAAACAATATTTAATGACACCTCCCGTCTTAGCGACCACTAGTCTCGGGTAGCACCGGCGATACTTTACACCGCGGCTTTAGATGACTCTCTCGGAGCCCCGTTAGCCTGGGTCAATGATGAGGGTAAAGAAAATGCTCTTTACTACTTAAGCCGTCGTTTACTTCCGACGGAAGTAAGGTATCCCGCAATTGAAAAGCATTGTTTGGCCCCGATCTTCGCCGCTCAAAAGCTCGTGCACTACATGCTTTCTCATAAGGTCAACTCGATTTCGAAGTTTAATCCATTGCAATACTTCGATGACTCGTCCAACACTTTCCGCAGACTTGCCGGATGGTCAATGATATTATTGCAATTCGATATAACTTTCGTGCCTCTGCGTGCTCGTAAAGGGACAAGTCTTAGCGGACTTCCTCGCAGACACACCCTTCGCCGGCCGAATCTCCTCTCAATGACGATCCGCCGGATGAACAAATAATGAACTTAGAAGACCTCGACGATCGACGTTGGGAATTATATTTCGACGGAGCATCTTCAAGACACAAAGACGAAGAATCGCAAGTGATAGTGTCCTGTAAGGCGAGAATCGGGCTAATCTTTATAACACCGGAGCGGGGATGTTAAGATACTCCTACCACTTGACGTAACCGTGTACAAACAACGAGCGGAATACGAAGCCCTTATAACAGGATTGGAATTAACCATTCAGATAAGGATAACAGACATCAACATCTACGGGGATTCACAGTTGATCATTCAACGGATCGCTGGACAAGACAGATTCTAAAGCCAAGACTCGAACAATACTTCCAATATGCCATACAGACTGTTGGAATCGCATTCCAAATGTGACAATCTACAAAATTCCTAGAAAAGAGAATGCTTTAGCAGATGATTTAGCCCGTCTCGCAAAAGAATTTGCTCGTTTGCAAGATGAATCGGTGGAAGTGTCGGTTCACGGACGTCGAGTCCTATCACGACTTGACATAGACATGATACACAAATCGAAGAAGAAGAAGAATCGACTGTAAGCAGTGACGTAAAACACAGAAGATCAGGCGACGACCATCGATGAACTACACCGCAAACAGGAAAGCTACCGGATGATAGGTCGCCGGCCCATCGTATCAAGAAAAGAACTCCGTCCTACGCATTAATAAACAACACATTATACGGAAGGTCTTTTGATCAAATGTGGCTAAGGTGCCTAAGCGGGTCCGAGGCCCGTGAAATTGTTAAAGAGGTGCATTCGAGACTCCGTGGCGCTCACCGGTCGGGTCCAAAGATGAAAATGAAAATTAAAAGACTAGGGTACTACCGGCCCTCAATGATGACCGACCGCATGAAAATCGCCAAGAGCCGTCATCAATGCCAAGTGCACGGAGTGGTTCTACACCAACCTCCAAATGTGCTGCACCCGACAATTGCGTCGCGGCCATTCGAATGTTGGGGCACGGATATAGTGGGTCCGATAGAACCACCATCTTCGAAAGGACATCGTTTCATTCTTGCGGCTACGGATTACTTTTCCAAGTGGGCGAAGCGGTTCCACTTGTAGAAGTGAAAGCACACCACGTGCTCGCAGCTTTTCAAGAACCAAGTTGTCTACCGTTTTGGAGTGCCGCGCAGGATCATCTCGTATAATGGGTCGGCATTCGGAAGCACGCAAATCAACAATTTTGTCGGGAGACACGGAATCGACCGGCGATACTCAACAATTTACTACCCAAGAGCAAACGGCCTCGCCGAGGCTTTTAATAAAACTCTCGTTCAAATCTTAAAGAAAACCCCAGACGATAATAAGAGAAATTGGCACGAGAAATTGTTAGAAGCCTTATGGGCCTACCGGACAACCTTCGAACTCCTACTCAAGCTACACCTTACGCTCCGGTGTATGGGTCCGAGGCGAGTGTTACCTTTAGAGGTTCGGCTTCCTTCACTCGGAGTGCGAGTTGCAAACAAGATCAAGACGAAGAAAACGCCGACTATGACTCGAAGAATTAGAAAGCTTGGAAGGGAAAAGACTTGCAACGCAACGGAATTTAGAACTATACCAAGCTAAGATGGTTCAAGCCCATGACAAATCGAGTCCGCCCGAGAACTTTCAAAGTTGGTGACTTAGTTCTCGTTCTCAAGAGACCTATTCTTGCACACCGCAAGATAGGAGGAAAATTTGAACCCACTTGGGAAGGACCGTTTCGTGGTCGAAGCAGTATACTCGGGAGGCTCCTACCGCCTAGTGAATTGCCAGGGAGAACGACATATGCTTCCAATCAACGGACGATACTTGAAAAAGTATTACGCTACCTGATGTTTCGAAGGAATGAAATCTTCATCCCTAAGAAACACGGGCAAAGTAATTACTTATGATTGGGTCCGAACCCAAAAATAAAATAAAATGTGCTAAGATAAATAAAATCATGATAATTAAGTTTTCCTTGTTTTCTTTTTCAAATCAAAATCTCTTCCCTCATCTTATCTTACTTCATTCCTGTTAAATTTCAAAATATAAGAATAATAAAAAATGTATCTTTAATAAACATTTTCTTAATGTTCTTGTTCTTAGTACAACCCCTCGATCCTTTTCCTTGTCTTTTCGCAGGAAATGTCGAACCGGCGGTTGGTCTTGAACTTTAAGAATGGCGTAAGCCTTGCACTCGATGAAAAGAGGGTGAAAGATGGAGCGATAATCGAGATCGACTCGGATTTCGCACCGGCAGGCCTACGATACGAGGAAAGTGACCGGGTCCCGGCTAACCGAGAAGAACTGCCCGGACGAGACAGGTGATGAAAGTGGGTGGCCCAAGCCACCAATCCAACATCAAGAAAAGAAAGGCAAATACCGAAGAAGACAAGAAAATGAAGTCCGTAGTCGCTACGGCGGAGGGCGAGCTTGTCAGCCGCCGCGCCCGCGGAGATTCAAGAAGTTCGGAGGGCTACTCTCGCGCCCACGCAACGAAGGAATAAGAATCGCCGTATCCGTAAGATGTTAACAAAACTAGCCGCGGACCAGCCGCGACGAGACAATTGTCGATGCCAGCACATACACTTCAAGGACACCGGTTCACCAGAACTCGAAGAAAGGAGGCCAGCTCCTAGAATAACGAAAAGAACCGGGGAAATCTCCGGAAGATCGAAGAAAGAAGGCTACCACGCCACCGGATAGAACCACCAAGCAGGTGCATGACCTTGTTGCGGTAGCAATCCCGGGGATGTACCGACGGCATCATCCCCGAGGAGCCGAGGTATGCGAGGGAACGTGAAGGGATTGAACCATATATCCCACAATATGTCACAAGGCCTCGCCATCCGCAGATCATTCCGAATACGAGTCGGAGAGGATGCAAAATGTTGAAAAGAAAACTTTCGAATACTTCGAGAGAATTAAAGGAAGAAGAATCAACATACTAGAAGGCCTCGAGCTACACACCGATGTATTCTCGTAGTATGAACAACAAAGAATCGTGGACCGTATCCAGGATCCGAAAAGAATGGGCCGAGCGAGCCGCCCGAGGGAAAACACATACTCGGAACCCCGGAGATGGATGCCGTGGAAAGGAAGAATCACAATACAATGCGGATGTCGCTACAACTTTGTCGAAGACAGAAAGGGAAACCCACCGGGATACTCGTCATGGGCAAGTGGATCCGATGCCATTAGTTATCAAGAGAATGGTAAAAAGATTGATAACATGGAGGGTACCGCCAGCAGATTGCATACCCAATAACTGCATTATCAACATCTACAAACAGGGTGATCGCATACCCCCACATATTGATCACCACGACTTCGTCGGACCTTTCGCACGGCCTCTTTCTTGAATGAGTGTAACATCATGTTCGGATCCGACCTCCGGATAACGAGGCCCGGGTGAGTTCCGAGGGCCGGTAAAGATACCTTTACCGGTGGGTTCCGTCATGATACCGCAAGGTAACGGAGCGTGATATCGCAAAGCATTGCATACCAGGAGTGCCGAGTGGAGCGAATCTCGCTTACTTTCGGGAGGATGGACGACGAAGAAATACCTTACCATTTCCAACCGGACCCGTAGCTGGAGAACCTCCGGCCTTACGAGCCGTGAGTTACATGGGAGATATCACACCTCCAACGTACATCCGATCGGCATCCTTGCCAAGGATGGCTTGGAAGGTGATGTTATCGACCATGTACCTCACTATTCGGACATGGATTTTTGACGGATGATTCTTTCGATGGATCAACAAAGATCATACACGATCCGTTTTGAGTCTACATGGATTGTATGAGATATATTTCGCATCAAGTTGTACGACGTATTTTCAACATGATTGGAATAAAAGTGACCATGTCACGTTTTTGGCCTTCACCTCTTTTGTGCAAATTGATTGGGAAACGCCATTAAAGTTAAATGAACTTCGAACAAAGAACAGAAAAGAAAAAAAAAGAAACAAAAGAAAACTTTCCTTAAATCTAAAAATGACAAACATCAAATTCACATGAACATTAAATAAACAATAAAATAAAATTTGAACCATTTAAAAGATAAACGAAATCAACACAAATCTCAAATTCCATCTTTCCAAACTTCAAAATCAAATTTCATCTTTACAAATTCCAAATCAAATTCTCAATCAAATTTCAAATCCACTCTCGATCAAATTTCAAATTTGATCTTTCCAAATTTCGAATCAAATTCTCAATCAAATTCAAATTCAATCTTTCCAGCATTCTAAATCTTTATCAAATCTCAAATCCGATCTTCTAGATCTCAAATCAAATTCTCAATCAAATTTCAAACCCAATCTCGATCAAGTTTCAAACTTGATCTTCCAAATTTCAAATCAAATCTTAAATCAAATTTCAATCGAGTTCAAACTCATCCTTCCAAATTTCCAAATTTCCGAATTCAATCTTTCCAGGCTTCAAGTCTTAATCAAATTCAAACCTTTTGGGTCAAGGATTTACATCCGAGACTGCACTGCTTTAGGATTCTTTTCCTATTGCACTGAAATACATCAAAATTCAAACCTTTTGGGTCAAGGATTTTACATCCAAGACTGCACTGCTTTAGGATTCTTTTCCTATTGCACTGAAATACATCAAATTCAAATCTTTTGGGTCGAGGATTTTACATCCAAGACTGCACTGCTTTAGGATTCTTTTCCTATTGCACTGAAATACATCAAAATTCAAACCTTTTGGGTCAAGGATTTTACATCCAAGACCGCATCGCTTTAGGATTCTTTTCCTATCGCACCGAAATACATCAAATTCAAATCTTTTGGGTCGAGGATTTTACATCCAAGACCGCATCGCTTTAGGATTCTTTCCCTATCGCACCGAAATACATCAAAATTCAAACCTTTTGGGTCAAGGATTTACATCCGAGACCGCACATCGCTTTAGGATTCTTTTCCTATCGCACTCGAAATACATCAAAATTCAAACCTTTTGGGTCAAGGATTTTACATCCAAGACCGCACCGCTTTAGGATTCTTTTCCTATCGCACCGAAATACATCAAATTCAAATCTTTTGGGTCGAGGATTTTACATCCAAGACCGCACCGCTTTAGGATTCTTTCCCTATCGCACTCTGAAATACATCAAAATTCAAACTTTTGGGTCGAGGATTTTACATCCAAGACCGCACTCGCTTTAGGATTCTTTTCCTATCGCACCTGAAATACATCAAATTCAAACTTTTGGGTCGAGGATTTTACATCCAAGACCGCACCGCTCTAGGGTTCTTTTCCTATTGCACTGAAATACATCAAATCAAACTCTTTTGGGTCGAGGATTTTACATCCGAGACTGCATTACTTTAGGATTCTTTCCCTATTGCGATGAAATACATAAAAAAAAATCAAACTCTTGAGGTTAAGGATTTTACATCCAACACCACTTTGCTCTGAGATCTCTTCTCATTGCAACGATTCAATCTAATCAATTCAATTTTCTTTCGAGGTTGGAGATGTTACATCTAAAACCTCGTAACTCCAATTTTCATTTCAAATCAAATCCCTCAAATTAATTTCGACAAAACTTCAATCTAAAAAAAAAAAAAAAAACTCTCCAAGTCGAAATCTAGACTCACACATAAAAATCTAAAACAAAATAAAATCTAAATCGAAATTCCCTGTGTCATGTGATATGGGATTCACCTCCTTTTCCTTTCCCAGCCGAGAGTTCAAGAATCTCCGGTTCCGGAGATATACTTGACACTCCCCAGGCAGAAACTCTTCTACTTCGTCCTAAGTTCGTCACTTGGACGTCCGTGTCGGTTTTGTTGATCGCTTCGGCCAACACTAATACGCGCGGTGTGCTCCGTCAGCTCACCACACCTATCGAGGTCCATTTGTTGACCTCATTTTCGATGAGGTCTTCCCTTCTTCTTTTTAGTGCTTAGGATCTAGCCTTAGGCTTTTCCTTCGACTATCTTAGAGGACTAGAATCGGGACCCACCTTTTAGAAATTCAAACCACTTCTAAACTCCCCGCAAACTCCACAAACTCGACTATAGACCCCTAATCACCTAGAGGGTTGAAATCAAATGTGGAAGTTTAAAGGATGAGTTCCTATAGGACTCTTTGGCCTTAGGACTGCCCTGGGTGGCCTGGTCTGGTGAAGGGGCTGACTTACACATACACTTACATACACACTACACTTACACACTACACTCCCACACACCTCCTAAAACTACACCCATACCCAACTTGACCTCCTGACTCATGTAGGTGATTCACATGGATGGTCCTTAACCCCCGAGCCCTCGCAAGAGGGTTAGGAACAACATAGTGAATGCCTCAAATGAGTCCTCTCATGGCTCATATGGGCTTGATATGGCTTCATGGCTCAACCAAAATGATTTCTTTCCACCTAAATCCACCCAATCTTCAATTTCCCAAATTTTCAATTTTTGACCCCCGGGGCCCTACACCTACTAAACCTACCCAAAACTCTCGAAATTACCCAAATTTTTGCAAAATTTCCAAATTACCCAAAATTTTCCAAAATCAATCCCAAACATCTCCACATCACTCAAATTGATCATCCATACCCAAAAATACCAAAGATTCCAAAAATACCCCCAATACCCTCCAAATACCCAAAATACCCTTCTTGGCCTAAAAATCCAAAAATTCAGAAAATTCCCAGAAAATTCCAGAAAATCCTAAATATTCACAATTTCATTTTGTCCAACTACACCATGGGCAAATTTTGTCAATTTACCCTACTTTTGTCAAAACCCCCAAATTGACCCATTTTAACCCAGAGTGAACCCAATGTTAAACCAAACCTATCCAATTGACCCAAATTCTGGCCCAATTCAATTCTAAACTTCAATTCAACATTCCCAATACCAATTTAAACCAAATCCAAGTCCAATTTGATTGACATTTGGATCCAATCTCACTTTTGGCCTTAAAGCCCAATTTGGACCCATGACTCAAACTTAGCCCAAACTAACCCAATTCAACTCCAATTAACCCCAAATCTTTTCTAAACCTTCCTTAACATCCCCATAAACAAAACCCTAACATGATTTGTCCAAGATTTTGACCCAAACCCCACTCAAATTCAACCCAAAATCAAAAAGCCCCAATTTTGACCTAAACCCAAACCTAACCCAAATAGGCCCAAACCTCAAAATCAAAACCCAACCAAAGACAAAACCTCTTTGAAACACTCCCATAAACACTTCTCAACAATAATTCTACATCAATTTCAACCCTAGCCCAACATTGGCCCAATTTGGCCCACTTGGACCTATATTGGCCCATTTACCAAATAAACCCAAATTCAACCCAATTCAAACCCAAACCACCTTAAATCTATTTCAAATTATTCATGAAACATCCCTAAACCAAAACCAACAACTATTTGGCCCAAACTTCTACAAAAATTCCCTTCCATGAACACATCCTTAAACTTAAAAGCCCACTTCCCTTAAACCTTCTTAAAAGCCCATCTTCATTAAATTTTAAAAGCCCAAATCATCCTAAAGCCCACATGACACTTCCCCTCATCATCCATTTGATCAAAATCACCCCTAAGTTTCAAAATCATCAATTAAACCATTCCAAATCAAGCCACATGTCAAATTACCCCTAAATGTCAAATATTTCTAAAACCCTTTTCATGAAACAAATCAACCTTTTCCCAAGCCAAATGAAGCCATGAACAAGCCATTCTCAAGCCACATGAAGCCATGAGGGCTTTGACTTGTCATTAGTCCATTTATGGCAAGAAGAGAGGGTTCTTTCTTAAACCTCCTTTAACCCTTTTTACCTTAATCATGTCACACACTAAACCATGTTTAGCCACCTCATCATGGATGGAGACTTCACCACTCCTTCTAAGCCGACCTAAATGATTCCCTCGACTCAAAATCGAGCTTGGAAGGGTGCACCAAGCCCAAAATGGTGGGTTGACCCAAACCAAGCCAAAGTGAGCCTTCTCCCATTCCATTTAAATCAAACTCCTTTACACATGTCAAACCTCGATTGATCGCACAAGCCTCCAGCCACGACCCACCCGAGCTTGAGGGTGACCCGACCTCGGCCGCACGGCCACCCGTCGCCGGAAAACACCATGCCCGAAACCTCGGGAGGAGCCAAATTTTGGAATTCCACCTCGCCGAGCCGCCTCACTCCAAATGGCCATTGCAGCTGTTCTTCTCCTCACCGCAGCAGCTGATCCCAACCATTAAACTCCCCGGAGAGCCTCCGACCATGCCTATTTAAACCCCTCACCCTCTCGGCCAAAGGAAGGCCGAACCAAAAACCTTAAGGAAACTCGCCAAAATCACTCCGCATCACTCTCCACACATAGAGCACCCGATCCCCACCGAATTCCAGCCCCATTCCTCTAGCTGAGCCCGATTTCGAGCTCAAGCTTTAGCCCAAAAACCAGGACACTTCTTCACAGCTGAGCCAATTCCCAAATCGATTGGTCCTACACCTTCACCGGACCAAGAGGAGAAGTTCCCCACCGAAAGCCCCATCTCTAGGCCACCCGGTTGCTCCGACCTCCAAGCTTTGTGATCGGCCGTGGTCGAAGTCCAACCTAGACAAGTCACTGCGACCGGGAGACTTCATCCGGAGCTTACTAGGATCCAATCGAAGGTGTAACAACTCTCGCATCGAAGCTTCACTTCTCCGAGCAAAGGTATGAACTCCCTCTTCTTCCCGAGCTTCCGGAGATTCTCATTTTAATTTGAGTCAATTTAAATGCATGTTTATCGTATGGATGTGTTCGTCTCTTCAAGACGAATCCATGAGAGCATAAGAACACGAAAATCCGTCGAGAATCGAGCGAGAAATTAGGGTTAGAAGGTCGACGGTCACGGGTGCACACCCGCCGTAGACGATGACCGAGAGCCGTTGGATCGCGCGTGTATCGAGCGGACGATTCGGATTGCGCCGGACCGGGAATGTTACGTGAACCGCGGGGCCCGGACGGATGACTCGGATGGCGGCGCCCAATCACAGCCGCGACACGTACCCCTTCGGAGTCGCCGATGTTTCGCTGGCGCCGCGTGGATAAGTAGATAAATAGGGTATTTAATGTATTTATTAAATATCGAAACTTTAAAAATCCATATCTTTGTGTAGAAAAATCACAAAAATAAAATAAAAATACCCTCTTGCTCAGTGAATAGAGGAGAATAATGTGGAAAAGAAATCATTTAATTTCATCAAGTATTTTATTTTTTATAATTTATTTACTCTCTGCATATATTTAATTCTCCATGCATGTATACAATTCACCATGGCATGAGACCATAGGAGCTTTCAAGCCTCGAACTTGGGAACATTCCCTGAATTTTCCAAGGTCGGAGGCCATCTCTCGTGAAAAGTTATTTATTTTTCAAATGCATGTTGTTGTTTTGAGTATTTTAATTCCAAAAATTAGCATGTTGTGAAATAAATTCTAGAAAAATTTGGTGATGTTCCTTATGACCGGAGAACTCTCAGGAAAAATGGGACTTGAGTTAATTCACTCGTAACAACTCTAATCGGCTTAAACACCCAAAATAGGTCTTTAATTAATTAGAGTTAACCAAGCATCAAATTGACTTGAAATCAGTTCTCCACTGACCTTTAGGATCAGAGGAATTCACCATAAAAATTTGAGGTCAATTGGACTTGGTTAGCCCCACTAATTGGGTTAATTAAGCCACTTAGCCATTTTAAACTTTAAAAATTCATAACTTTTAAAATACTTTTCAAAAATTCACCAAATTGGTTTTGGAGCCTCTCTGATATCAGGGGAATCTAAGAAAATTAAAATTTCAATTTTCTGAAAAAGTTGATTTTTAATAATATTTTAATATTTTTAATAATTAAAAAATAATAAAAATCACAAAAATAATAAAGTTCACCAAAATGTCACATTTTGAATTTTAATCACTTAGGAACAAATCCCACATTTTTCCTAGGTCTATTTAGTGAGATACTGAATTTTAAAGTTTTAAGGTAATTTTAAAATTAAAAAATGTATTTTCTAGCATTTTCACTAAAATAATTATAATAAATCATAAAAAATCAGAAAATTGCAAAATTTGTTTCTCTGGTTTCCTTGATATCAGAGAGATTTTTGAAAAATATAAAATCCATTTTTCAACATTTATTTTATTTTTAAATTAATTAACACTCCAAAACTCAAAATAATTATAATAAAAATAATATAATTCAAAAAATCACCAAAATTGGTCCAAGTGTTTCTCTGGTCATTAGGAATGTCCCCTAATTTTCTTAAGGACAGAAACTTTCCTTTGGTCATGTTGTCAAATTTTCCTTGAAAATCTCTATTTTCACCAAAAATAATTATATAAATAAATTAAATACAGAAAAATCACATTTTCTCCTCTCATGTCTTTATTGACATATGAGTGAAGTCACATAAAAATTTCAAATTCATTTGTGTTCAATTTAGTGAGTTATGAAATTATTAAGTTTAAGGGGTAAAATGGTAATTAAACTTTTAACCCTTAATTAAAACTTTAGGTTTAATAAAAAATCAACAAGTAAAATATTTGATCTTAATCTGGTTTGGATGATTGAAATTTAAATAATTAAAGGGTAGAAACCCATTAAATAATTTTAAAATGATTAAACTTTAATTAAATAATAGATTAAATTTGGAAAAATAATAAAATTGGAATTATTAAAATAAGGGATATTTATTAGGAAGAGATTTATTCTTTAATTTAAAAATCCCTAAATTAATCATCTCATTAATATTCAACTCTTAATTAAAATGATAATTCAAATTCAAAATATTAAAAGACTTAAAATCTCAATTAAAATTATAAATTAAAATTAAATTAAATAATTAAATTAAATTAAACAATTAAATTAAAAATTAAATCAAATTAAATTAAATTAAAATTAAATTAAATAATTAAATTAAATTAAATTAAACAATTAAATTAAATTAAATTAAATTAAAATTAAATTAAATAATTAAATCTAATTAAATTAAACAATTAAATTAAATTAAATTAAATTAAATTAAATTAAATTAAATTAAATTAAATAATTAAATTAAATTAAATTAAATTAAATTAAATTAAATAATTAAATTAAATCAAATCAAATTAATTAAACATCAAATCAAATTAAATTAAATTAAATTAAATTAAAACTCAATCAAATTAAATTGAATTAAATATAACATCACCTAAGACATAAAAGAAATTAAATATAAAGCAACTTGAACATTATTCCAAATTTAAACTCTTTAACTTAAATCAAATCATTTGAATACTAATTTACCCTTGAAAGCTTTGATTATTATAACTCCTAAATGAAACATTAAATGAAGTGCTACTTCACTCATAAGATATTCAAATGTCTTAGTTCACTAAGCAAGATAACAACAAAACTTGAAAACCTCTGGACGATTAATTCATTTACATAATTAAATCCATTTGGACTTAAAACATTCCTAGAAATATTGAAAAGATGTTTAAGATTCTTCTTAAGCACTTCCTCAATATGATAGGATATTTATAAGAACAATTGGACTTAATTGTTCTTTGATGAAGAAAATCGTCCTCAAACAAAAAACACAAAGAACCTAGACGTCATAGGAGATGACTAGCTATAGGATTAGGAATTTGGTAAAGAACCATAACCTTTCCCTTAGCTTTACCTAGGAACTTGCTTAAATATTCTAATTGTGTTTTAAGTGTAGCTTGGGATGACGGGAAGACCCTCCAGGTACGCTTTTATTTTATTGCAATTTACTTTCTTGCAATTTACTTCCCGCAATTTGCTTTATCGCAGATGCACTTTACTTTTCTTGCATGATAAAACAACCGTTGCATGAAAACCCACACCTTTAGGATAGTCCCTAAAACTGAAACCAAAACTAAGTTAAAAGTCATTACAAGATAAAATTCACCGCCACAACATTTCAAAATATAAAACAACTCAAAATTTAATCACAAACGAACACAAAACTACAATTGCAACTAAATTAAAACGTCCCGTTGGATGATCGGGAATACCTCGGATGATGTAACCTACGTGTTGCTAACGAGATTTCCCACTGGTCTAAATGAAAGTGTGGAACTCATTCAAGTGAGTTTAGCAAATTCATCCGGACTAAGTGAATCCGATAAAATAATGATGCCTGGAAGGATGGAACCGTGGGATCTTAACCGGTGTCGTTATAATCAACTTTAAGATTTGTTTTAATCAAAATACAAAACACTTGGAAATTAAGACTTCTCTAAACCAAAACACTTTTCTCATCTCCCGATTTATGATTTCTAAAACTAAACCTCCGCAACAACAAGGAGCTTGGAGCATGGTGGGCAAGCACGGCCATCGTCGTCAAGCAAAACTTGAACCTACTTCAAGAAAACTTTCTTAGAATTAAATAACCAAGCCATAGGACTTCGAGGTAGCTTGCCTAATGCAACATAAATCCTCAACCTCTTTGTTAGGCATTTGCATTGCAAATTAAGCCCTAACCTGGTCTTAGGATTCCGAGGTAGTCGTCCGATACGACAATAAACCCTCACATCTTCTAGTGCTATTTGTTTGATTTTATCATACAAATATAAGCCCTAATTAATTAAAATTGGCAAGATTGAAATACTAAATAAACATTAGGACTTTCCTAAATTCAAGCCAAACAATAGGATAGTCGGAAATTACCGAAGTTCACTTCGAATCGTTGATTCCTCCTACCTTTCTTCCTTCGGATTCACAAAACAAAAATGTTCCAAATTTGATCTATTCCCTATTGAAATTCCAAAATTCAATCTTTGAAAACCTTAAACTTTCAAGTTCTTGAGAGCGAATTATTGGTTATTATCGAGAGTTTTCTTAGGTGATTCCCGTCACTTAAGATGTAATTAACTATAGGGGCTTGCCCTTATAGGGAATTTTAAAGAACCCGTGTAATATAAACCCCGTTTAATACTTTCATATTAAGCGAGGGAATTTGTCGGCTTATAAAATTGGTTCGCGGACCAAACGGATGTCACAAAACTTCTAGTTTATTTGATCGAGCCCCACTCTCAGCAAGTGTGTCTATCCTTAGGGATAGATACACGGTTTGTGGTGCGGTGCTCATTTATATAAACTATTTGGGATGTGAGATCGGTTTAATCTCATATCTTAAAACTTTCAAATTTAAAATTATTTTCAAAGTCAAATACTACTTTCTAAATTATATATATATATTTAAATCAAATTTAAAATTTAAATTCGCCGACAACTTCTGTTAGGCGACCCCCTTTTAAAATACAATACAACCTAAAAATATGCCGACAACGTGCAGCATTAAAATCGACTAAAAATCCTCTAACCTTTATAGGTTCATCCTTAATCGGGTTCAAATTGGCATAAAACTCTTTTACAACTTCAACTGCAGCCCTGTTTGTTGTATAACAGAAATTTTCCCATCTTCTCTCTTTTATCATTTGTTCCACTTCTCCTCTCGGATTCTTAAAGACTTTGTCCTGAATGCATTTTCTTGCTTTGATATTAAAGTTGTATCTTGATTGAGCTTTAGCATTCACGAACCGTGTTTCGTCAAAATCTAGTCGTCTTTTCTGTCGTGGAGCCATTTCTCGATCTATCAAATTTACAAAAATCTCAACTAAATTCCAAAATAATACTAGAATGGCTTCCAAAGGTGACTTAAAGTAATCTAAAATGAATTCCATGGATTTCTTCCAACTATTTTCTCCATTTTTCACATTTTTCTAAAATCTCCAAATGTAGAAGAAATACATGGTGAAAATAAAAAAAATTTGCATGGGAGTGAAGCTCTTACCAAGGGAAGATGAAATCTGGTGTAAAAATGTGTTGAAATTACTTATAATCTAAGATCTCTCAAGCCCTAGGTCAGTTTTTTTGAAGTTTAAATGAAGGGGACGATGAATAGTGACGGTTGACCGGTCAAACATAAGTGTTTTTCGGGATCTGGCCGTCAGCGGGAAAAATCTCGCCGTCGGCAAGATAATTAATTCAAGTAGGCTAAAGTCTCTGGAAAAAGTCTCCGTCGGCGGCGTCGATCTCGCTGTCGGCAGGATTTTTCTGAAAATTAAATTTAATATTATTGTAATAATTTTAATTCATTTCAAGCCTTATTAACGTCTGATCAATCAATTAAATATATTTTATTGTGATTAGATACTATTTAAACTCAAATAAATTCACACAACACAAAACAACATATATTTTATATGAAATCCAAGTGTTACAATATTCGTACCCAATATTACTAACAAGGTATTTTCACAACGTTAACACACCAAATTCAACATCGCAATCCAAACCACAATACTCAAAACGCTGAAAACAAACAAACAATGCATAATCTCATCTATACTGAGATCATATATCAAAAATCAAAAGTGCAGATAAAATTAAATTCAAACTAACACAACACATAAACAAATACGAATGTCTTCTACTCGTCAGTGTCAGTACTAAATTCATCTCTGATATCTTTGATAGAACGTAAGTGAACGAATAGATTGTAGAAGGGCCTGTAAGGAAATTGTTCTGTAGAATCTTCTTCTATCCATCCTTTCTTTCTCAAAAGTCGTATGAAACTAGCCTCAAGATGTCCAGAAAGATCGAAGTGATCCTTCATCCTCCAGTCAATATGATCAAATAATTCAGAGATGTTATTAATTGAAGTCATCACGTTTTGTACCTCTTTTTCCAGTCCTTTGAGTTTTCGTAAGATCAGATTAGTTTTATCAGTAAAGGGCTTGATTGAAAGAGAATTTTGAGATGCTTGATCCATAATAATGGCTGTCTCATTATCATTATCCAGAGTAGGAAATATATCAGTCGGATCTAAAGGCTTACAAGGCAAAAGTACCTTTTCCAAGGCTTCATATGAAACTTAGTACTGACTGCATAGTGCAAAAATTGTTGAAGAATGTCCAAGCCCATAAATTGATCCATTAACAATCAGGTCTAAAGCAGACTTCACAATAATTGAACCAACATAGATAGGTAATCCCGCTTGAATACATTACTTCAGAATTGCACACTCCTTAGAAACTTTATTTACCCTCATAGTGGGTAACAATTTTGAAGAAATAAAGAAGTTCCAGTGTTTAGAGACGGAGTTTAAAAGTGATGCAGAAAAGCTAACATACCCGTCTTTTCTCGTTTCCCAATCTTCTGCTTCATTAGTCAAATATCGATAGATCTCATTCATATTATTTCTTGTAGGAACAAAGTTGGAGTAGTGGCAAACATGTGTATTCTCAATTGAATATAATTCATTAATTCTAGAAGGAGTGAAAGTTACTCATCTGCCTCGCACATAGACATTTCCATTGTTGATTCCGTGAAGATTGGAGTAGGATTCTTTTACTACAGGGATGACTACTGCAGAAGTTGTATAGCATATTACCTCCCAACGTCGTCGCACAATCATCTCTTCAATAGGCATTGTCGAATTTTCCATTCCTCTATTCACGAATCCTCTTTCTTTGATCAGTCTCTTTTTCATCATAACTTTGTGGAAGATTCGCTGAGCCTCATAACTGACAAATTTTCTTCGATTGAACACTCGAGACCTAGGGATTTCAAGGTGATTGGATGCCATAATGATGAGTTTTTGTGGAGTTTCAAATCATTTTTACGAAGTAGATGGTTTAAAATTCGAGTTCTATGCGTTTTTAAAGAGTAAAAACAGATAGAATTGTTAAAAACCGTCAAAATATCTACCTAAACCGCTCTTTCACCGATCTCACCGTCGGTGGCAACGATCTCACCGTCGGCGGGATTCTTAAAATAATATAAATTGAATTTTGGCGGTAGATCTCGCAGTTGGCAACATTGATCTCGCTGTCAGTGGCTAAGGCAAAAATTGCCCAGTTTCGCTCTGGTCCAAATGTTTTCCAAATTTTTCTATGTATCTAATATCGTGATGATTTTAAAGATAAATATGAGTAGTAGAATTCATTTTATATCATAATTAATAATAAATCAAATAAATATACCATCATTATACATAAATAAAGATTACTATGGGTTGCCTCCCATAAAGCGCTTGGTTTAATGTGTTCAGCCCGACCTATTCAGGTTATTAATCAGGTTGACTGAGCATTAAAACCTATTTAAAATTTGGTCTTTTTTCTTCAAAATATGGTTTTAATCTGTGTCCATTTACTTTAAATCTGTGTCCAGTCTTTGGATCTTCAATTTCTACAGCTCCGTATGTAAATATTTGAGTTATAGTGAAAGGTCCTAACCATCGGGATTTCAATTTCCCAGGAAATAATTCCAACCTTGTATTATAAAACAAAACTTCTTGTCCTTGTTTAAAATTTTTTTGGTTAATCTTCTGATCATGCAATAATTTCATTTTCTCTTTATAAATTCTATCATTATTATAGGATTCATTCCTTAATTCCTCTAATTCATTCATCTGAAACAATCTTTTCTCACCAGCATCTTTTAAATTATAATTAAATTCTTTAATCGTCTAATATGCTTTATGCTCTAATTCAACTGGTAAGTGACAGGTCCTTCCAAAAATACGTCTGTAAGGAGTCATTCCAATCGGGGTTTTATAAGCAGTCCTCTATGCCCATAAAGTAGTGTCTAGTCTTGTAGACCAATCTAATCTACTAGGGTTTACAGTTTTTTCTAGAATTCTTTTAATTTTTCGATTAGAAACTTTAGCTAATCCACTGGTTTGTGGATGGTAAGCAGTCGAAATTTTATGAATAATGTTGAATTTTTCTACTAATTTGTGAATATATTTATTCCTAAAATGGGATCCTCTGTTAGTGATAATCACTCTCGGCATTCCGTATCTTGTGAAAATATTTTTCATTAAAAATTTTGAAACACTCTTAGCATCACAACGAGGTAAGGCCTGTGCTTCAATCCATTTAGAAACATAATCAACAGCAACTAATATATATGAGTTTCCAAATGAAGGAATAAATGGTCCCATGAAATCTAGTCCCAAAACATCAAAAATTTAAACTTCTAATATAAAATTTAGAGGCATTTCATTTCTTCTAGATATATTACCTACTGGTTGACATTTATCACAAGTTTTGATATATCTATAAACATATTTAAAAAGAGTAGGCCAATAAAATCTAGATTGTAAAATTTTATAAGCAATTTTATCAGTTTCAAAATGTCTTCCAAATTCTAAATCGTGGCTTTTTTGGATGATCTGTTCGGTTACTTCATAAGGCACACATCTTCTAATAATAATCCTTACATTGCTTATATAAATATGGTTCATCCCAAAAATATGTTTTGGCATCATGAATCAATTTTTTCTGTTGTTGCAGAGTTAGCATGGGTGGTAAAATATCACTTACAATATAATTAACTATGTTGACCTCATTTTTGAGGAGGTCTTCTCTTCTTCTCTTTAGTACTTAGGATCTAGCCTTAGGCTTTTCCTTTGACTATCCTAGAGGATTAGAATTGGGACCCACCACTTAAAAATTCAAACCACATCTTAACTCCCTGCAAACTCCACAAACTTGATTGTAGACCCCTAATCACCTAGAGGGTTGAAATCAAATGTGGAAGTTTAAAGGATGAGTTCCTATAGGACTCTTTGGCCTTAGGACTGCCCTGAGTGGCCTGGTCTGGTGAAGGGCTGAACTACACACACACTACACTTATACACTATACTTTCACACACCTTCTAAAAACACACCCATACCGAACTTGACCTCCTGACTCATGAAGGTGATTCACATGGATGGTCCTTAAACCCTAAGCCCTTGGCTAAGAGGGTTAGGAACAACATAGTGGATGCCTCAAATGAGTCCCTTCATGGCTCATGTGGGCTTGATATGGCTTCATGGTTCAACCAAAATGATTTCATTCCACTAACAATTACTCAATCTTCAATTTTGCAAATTTTCAATTTTTGACCCTCGGGACCCTACACCCGCCTAGCTTACCCAAAACCCTTGAAATTACCCAAATTTTTCAAAATTTCCAAATCACCCAAAATTCCCCAAAATTAACCTTGAACATTTCCTCACCAATCAATTTGATCATCCATAGCCAAAAATACCAAAAATTCCAAAAATACCTCCCAATACCCTCCAAATACCCAAAATACCCCTCTTGACCCAGAAATCCAAAAATTCAGAAAATTCCCAAAAAATTCCAGAAAATCTCAAATATTTCCAATTTTATTTTGTTCAACTACATCATGGGCCAATTTTGTCAATTTACCCCACTTTTGTCAAAAACCCCAATTTGACCCATTTTAACCCAAAGTGAACCCAATGTCAAGCCAAACCTACCTAATTGACCCAAATTCTGGTCCAATTCAATTCTAAACTTCAATTGAACATTCTTAACACCAATCTAGACCAGATCCAAGTCCAATTTGATTGACATTTGAATCAAATTTCACTTTTGGCCTTAAAGCCCAATTTGGACCCATGACCCAAACCTAACCCAAACTAACCCAATTCAACTCCAATTAACCCCAAACCTTTTCTAAACCTTCCTTAACATCCCCACAAACAAAAAACTAACATGATTTACCCAAAATTTAGACCCAAACCCCACTCAAATTCAACCCAAAGCTAAAAGGCCCAATTTTGACCTAAAACCTAACCTAACCCAAATAAGCCCAAACCCCAAAATCAAAACCCAACCAAAGCCAAAACCTCTTTGGAACACTCCCATAAACATTTCCCAACATTTATTTTACATCAATTTCAACCTTAGCCCAACATTGGCCCAAGTTAGCCCAATTTGACCTACATTGGCCCATTTACCAAAGAGGTCCAAATCCAACCCAATTCAAGCCCAAACCACTTCAAATTGATTCCAAATCATTCATGAAACATTCCTAAATTAAATTCAACACTTATTGGATCCAATCCTTTACAAAATTATCAACCTAAAATTTGTTTTGAAATCCAAAATCCCACTTCCCTAAATCATTTTAAAAGCCCATCTTCACTAAATTTTAAAGGCCCAAAGTTCATACAAAGCCCATATGACACTCTTCTTCATCATGGCTTCAATTAAAACCATCCCTAAAGTTCCAATCAAATATGAATTTTCTCTAAATCAAGCTTCATGTTAACCTCTCATACATTTATCAAAAATATCAAAATCCATTTTCATACAAGTAAGCCAAGCTATGTGCAAGCCATAGGCAAGCCATGAAGCCATGCATGAGCCCCATAGGAGCCATGAGAGCCATGGAATCCACTTTCCACCTCACCAAACCATTAATGGCAAGAGAGGGGATCTCTTTCTTAAACCTTTTTTAAACCATTTTTACCTTAAACATGATACACTCTATACCATACTTTGCCACCTAATCCTTGATGTGGACTTCACTACCTTGGGTAGGATGACTCACATGATCCTCCCAGCCCAAAACCAGAACTTGGAAGGGTGCACCAAACCCAAAATGGTGGGTTGACCCATTTGGACCCAAAATGAGCCTCTCCCCATACCACTTTAATACAAGCCCTTTACACATGTCCATGGCCAATTGACTGCGCAAACCTCCAGCCCTGACCCACTTGGACCTGAGGGTGACCCATGCCTGCCAGCCAGCCGCCTGGGTCGCCGGAAAACACCATGGCCGAGACCTCGGGAGGAGCCAAAGTTTGGAATTCCCACCTGCCGAGCCGCCCCATCCCCGGTGGCCATTGCGGCTATTCTTCTCTTGCCAAGAGCAGCTGATCCCAGTCCCTAACTCCCCCTGGGAGGCCCTCCAAGCCTCTCCTATTTAAACACCCCTCTCTCGGCCATGGGAGGTGTGCTCGAACCAAACTTAAGGAAACTCGCCAAAATCATTCCAGACCACTCTCTACACATAGAGCACTTGATTCCCACCGGATTCCAGCCAGGTTCCCTCTAGTCGAGCTCAATTTTGAGTTCAAACTTCAAGCACAAAACCAGGACTCTTCTTCACAGTGGACCAATCCCCAAATCGATTGATCCTACACCTTCACTCGGACCAAGGGAAGAAGTCCACCAGCAAAAGCCCCTCTCCGAGCCACCCATATGTTCCGTACTCCAAGCTTTGTAATCGGTTGTGTTCGAAATCCTACCTGGACAATTCACCAGTGCTAGGAGACTTCATCCGGAGCTTGTTCGGGACGCAATCGAAGGTGACACAACCCTCGGATCGAAGCCACACTTCTCCGAGCAAAGGTATGGCCTCACTCTTCTTCCCGAGCTGCTGAACATTCTCCATTTTTATTGAGTCAATTTCATGCCACATAAACTGTATGGATGTGTTCGTCTTCTCGAGACAAATCCATAGAGCATAAGAACGTTCAATTTGGTCAAGTATCGAGTGAGATCTTAGGCCTGAAGACGGACGGTTCTCGTGCTAGGAGGCTTGGGGACGATGAACAAATGCCGTTCATTCAATACACACGCGGACGGACGGCTCAGATGGCGTCGGACCAGGAGATGATACGTGGATCGCGGGCCGCGTGGCGCTGAGTCGGAAGGAGGCGTCGAATGGGAGCGCGCCGCGTGGCCGTTCGGAGATGCCGAGGATGACAGGGCGCCGCGTGGATAAGTAGGAAATTAGGCTATTTTCCTATTTATTTAATTACCGTAACTTGAAAAATGCATAACTTTGTGTAGAAAAATCATAAAAATAAAATAAAAATACCCTCTTGCTCGGTGAACGGAGGAGAATAATGTGGAAAAGAAATCATTTAATTTCATTGAGTATTTGATTTTTAATAATTTATTTACTCTCTGCACATTTTCAATTCTCCATGCATGTATACAACTCACCATGGCATGAGACCATAGGGCTTTTGAAGCCTCTGAATTTGGGAACATTCCCTGAATTTTCCAAAGTCAGAGGTCATCCCTATGAAGAGTTATTGATTTTTCAACTCTAGGTTGCTAGTTTGAGTATTTTAATTCCAATAATTAGCATATTGTGAAATAAATTCTAGGAAAATTTGGTGATGTTTATTATGACCAGAGGAACCTAGGAAAAATAGGTTTTGAATTAATCCACTTGGAATAACCCTAATTGGCTTAAACACCCAAAATAAGTCCTTAATTAATTAGAGCTAATCATACATCAAATTGACTTGAAATCAACTCTCCACTGACCTTTAGGATCAGAGGAACCCACCATAAAAATTTGAAGTCAATTGGACTTGGTTAGCCCCACCAAATGGGTTGATTAAACCATTTAGCTAATTTAAACTTTAAAAATTCATAACTTTCAAAATACTTTGCAAAAATTCACAAAATTGGTTTTGGAGCCTCTCTGATATCAGGGAAATTTAAGAAAAATAAAATTGCATTTTTTCAAAAAAGTTGATTTTCTTACATTATTTTAATATTTTAATAATTAAAAAATAATAAAAATCACAAAAATAATAAAATTCACCAAAATGTCACATTTTGAATTTTAATCACTTAGGAAAAAACCCCATATTTTTCTTAAGTCTCTATAATGAGATATTAAATTTTAAAGCCCTAAGGTAATTTTAAAATTAAAAAAATGTATATTTTTAGTATTTCCACTAAAATAATTCTAATAAATCAAAGAGAAATCAGAAAATTATAAAAATTGATTCTCTCATTTCCTTGATATCAGAGAGATTTTTTAAAAATATAAAATTCATTTTTTAACCTTTATTTTATTTTTAAATTAATTAATACTCCAAAACTCCAAATAATTATAATAAAAAGAATATAATTCAAAAAATCACCAAAATTGGTCCAAGTGATCCTTTGGTCATTAAGAATGTCCCATAATTTTATTAAGGACAGAAACTTTCCCTTGGTCATATTATTAAATTTTTCTTGGAAATCCTTATTTTCCACCAAAAATAATTACATAAATAAATTAAATACATAAAAATAACATTTTCTCCTCTCATGCCTTTATTGACATATGACTGAAGTTACATAAAAAATTCAAGTTCATTTAAGCTCAATTTAGTGAGTTATGAAATTATTAAGCTTGAAGGGCAAAATGGTAATTAAAATTTTAACCTTTAATTAAAACTTTAGGCTTAATAAAATTAAAGAGTAAAGTATTTGATCCTAATCTGATTTGGATGATTGAAATTTGAATAATAAGGGTAGAAACCTATTAAACAATTTAAAAATAATTGAAATAAACCTTAATTAAATAATTGATTAAATTTGGAAGAATAATAAAATTGGAATTATTAAAATAGGGATTTTATTAGGAAGAGATTTGTTCTTTTATTTAAAAATCCCTAAATTAATCATCTCAATAATATTTAATTCCTAATTAAAATGATAATCCAAATTTAAGATTTAAAATGCTAAAAGACTTAATCATTAAATTAAATTAAAGTTAAATTATTTAAATTAAATCCTTTTAAAATTTCAATTAAATTAATACTTTAATAATTAAAATTAAATCATCTTTAAAAAAAAATATTAAATGTTAAATTAAAATTAAAAATAAAATTAAATTAAAATTAAAATTAAATTAAATTAAATTAAATTAAATTAAATTAAATTAAATTAAATTAAAATTAAATTAAATCAAATCAAATTAAATTAAATTAAATCAAATTAAATCAAATTAAATTAAATTAAATCATATTAAATTAAATTAAATTAAATTAAAGTTAAATTAAATTGAATAAAAAAAATAACATCACCTAAGACATAAAGAAATTCAAAAATAAATATAAAGCAACTTGAACACTATTCCAAATTTAAACCCATTAACTGAAATTAAATTAAATCACAAACCATTTGAACATCAATTTGCCCTCAAAAGCTTTTATTGTCATAACTCCTAAATAGAACGTTAAGTGAAATGTTATTTCCCTCATAGGATATTCAAATGTCCTAGTTCATCTGAGTAAGATAACAACAAAACTTGAATTCGGACGATTAATTCATTTGTATAATTAAATTCTCTTGGACTTAAAAATAATCCTAGAAATATTGAAAAGATGTTTAAGACTCTTCTTAAGCACTTCCTCTATATGATGGGATGTTTATAAGAACAATTGAACTTAATTGTTCTTTGATGAAGAAAATCGTCCTTAAACCAAAACACAAGAACCTAGACGTCATAGGAAATGACTAGCTATAAGATTAGGAACTTGGTAGAAACCATAATCCTTCCCTTAGCTTTACCTAGGGACTTGTTTTAAATGCTTAAATATTCTAATTGTGTTTTAAGTGCAGCTTGGGATAACAGGAAGACCCTCCAGGTATGCTTTTATTTTATTGCAATTTACCTTATTGCAATTTATTTAATCGCATCGCACTTACTTTTCTTGCATAATAAACAACTGTTGCATGAAAACCCACACTTTTAGGATAGTCCCTAAAACTGAAACCAAAACTAAATTAAAAGTCATTAAAAGATAAAATTCACCGCCACAACATTTCAAAATATAAAACAACTCAAAATTTAATCACAAACATAATACAAAACTACAACTACAACTAAATTAAAACGTCTTGTTGGATGATCGGGAATACCTCGGATGATGTAACCTACGTGTTGCTAACGGGATTTCCCACGGTTTAAATGAAAGTGTGGAACTCATTTAGTTGAGTTTAGCAAATTCATCTGGACTAAGTGAATCCGATAAAAATAACGATGCCGGAAGGATGGCACCGTGGGATCTTAACCGGTGTTGTTATAATCAACCTTAAGATTAGTTTTAATTAAAACATAAAAAACACTTGGAAATTAAGAATTTCTCTAAACCAAAACACTTTTCTCATCTTCTGATTTATGACTTCTAAAACTAAACCTCTGCAACAACAAGGAGCTCAGAGCATGGTGGGCAGCACGACCATCGTCATCAGAAAACCTGAATCTACTTTAGCAAAACTTTCTTAAGAATAAAATAACTAAGCCATAGGACTTCGAGGTAGTTTGCCTAGTGCAACATAAATCCTCAACCTTTTGTTAGGCATTTGCATTGCAAATTAAGCCCTAACCGGTCTTAGGATTCCGAGGTAGTCGTCCGATACGACATAAACCCTCACATCTTCGAGGCTATTTGTATGATCATGTCATACGAATATAAGTCCTAATTAATTAAAATTGGCAAGATCAAAACATTAAATAAATATCAGGACTTTCCTAAATTGAAGCCAAACAATAGGATAGTCGGGAAGTTGCCAAGATTCTTCTTGGATCCTCAGCTTCTCCTACTTCTCTTCCTTTGAATTCCCAAAACAAAATGTTCCAAATTTGATCCATTCCCTATTGAAATTCCAAAATTCAATCCTTTGAAAACTTAAACTTTGAAATTCTTGAGAGCGGAACTACCGATTATTATCGAGAGTTTTCTTAGGTGATTCCCGTCACTTAAGATGTAATTAACTATAGGGGCTTGCCCTTTTAGGGAATTTTAAGAACCCAGGTAATATAAACCCTGCTTAATTCATTTATATTAAGCAGGGGAATTTGTCGGCTTATAAAATTGGTTCACAGACCAAACAGATATCACAAATCTTTTAGGGATATGAAATCAAGCAGTGTGTCTATCCTTAGGGATAGATACACGGTTTGTGGTACGGTGCTCGTTTATATAAACTATTCGGGATGTGAAATCAGTTTGATTTCATATCTTAAAATTTTTAAACTTAAAATTATTTTCAAAATCAAATGCTACTTTCTAAATTATATATATATATATATATATATATATATATATTTAAATCAAATTTAAAATCTAAAATTCGACGACAATTTCTATTTGGCAACCCCTTTTCTAAAATACAACACAACCTAAAAATATGCCGACAAACTATATCGGCATACCAAGGTATTTTCCACTCATTTATATTATACAGTTGTTCATCAGGAAAACTGTCTGTAATTTCATTGTCAGTGTCTGATAATTCATATTATTCTAATCTTGACAAATGATCTGCAATTTGATTAACAGTTCCCTTTCTATTAATTATTTCAAAATCAAATTCTTGCATCAGTAATATCCATCTGATTAATCTTTGTTTGGTATCCTTCTTTTGCATTAAATATTTAATCGCAGAGTGATCAGTATGCACAATACATTTAGTTCCAATTAAATAAGATCTAAATTTATCAAAAGCATATACAATTGCTAATAATTCTTTTTATGTAATTGTATAGTTAATTTCAGCCTTATTTAGAGTTTTACTAGCATAGTATATAACTTTAAAAATTTTATCATACATTTGTCCAAGAACAACTCCTATAGCATAATCACTAGCATCGCACATAAGTTCAAAAGGTTTCTCCCAGTCAGGTGAAACTATTATAGGTGCTGTGATTAATTTATCTTTTAATATTTCAAAAGCATTTAAGCATTCTGTATTTAATTCAAATTTCTTATCTTTTTTTAAAAGTTAGCATAGAGGTTTAGTAATTTTTGAAAAATCTTTTATGTAGCATCTGTAAAATCCGGCATGTCCAAGAAAACTTCTTACCCCTCTCACTATAGTAGGAGGTGGTATTTTAGCTATAACTTGAATTTTTGCAGGGTCTACTTCCATGTCATTTTCCGAATTTTTATGCCCTAATACAATTCCTCCTGCAACCAAAAATTGACATTTTTCCCAATTTAGAACTAAATTAGTTTTTTCGCATAGCTCTAAGACTTTTTCAAGATGATCCAAGCATATTTCAAATGATGTTCCAAATACAGAGAAATCATCCATAAATACTTCTATTCCATCATCAATTAATTTACTAAATACAGACATCATACATCTCTGGAATGTTGCAGGTGCATTACATAATCCAAAAGGCATTCTTCGAAAAGTAAATGTTCCATAAGGACTGGTAAATGTAGTTTTCTCTTGATCCTCAGGAGCAATAGGAATTTGATGATAGTCAGTATATCCATCTAAAAAACAAAAGTATTTGTGCCCAACAAGTCTATCCAACATTTGGTCTAGGAATGGTAAAGGGAAGTGATCTTTCCTAGTGGCTACATTCAATTTTCTATAATCAATACATATATGCCATCTAGTAACTTATCTTATAGGTATTAAATCATTATTTTCATTAATTTCAACAGTCACTCTTTTTTTAGGAACACAATGAATTGGGCTTACCCAAGCACTATCTGAAATATAATGTATAATATCATTATCTAACCACTTTAATATTTCTTTCTTGACTACATCTTTCATCATTGGGTTTAATCTCCTTTGTGGATCAACTCTTGGTTTATGTTCATTATCCAAAATAATTCTGTGCATACAGATTGAATGACTAATTCCTTTAATATCTGCTAAGGTCCAACCAAAAGCTTTCTTATACTTTTTTAAAGTGTCCAAAAGTTTTTGCTCTTGTAATTCATTTAATTCTGCCGATATAATAACTGGTAAGGTTAAAGAGTTACCTAAAAATGCATACTTTAAATGAGTAGGTAAAATTTTTAACTCAAGTTCAGGAGGTTTAATAATCGACGGAACTATATTCTTTTCAGCATTTTTCGTAATATCCATCATCTCAAATCTTTCTTGTATATAATCTAATTCTTCATTATTTGTTTCTTCAATCAATTCTATATTTTATATTTCTGATTTATCTTCAAAGTATTCTTTAAAATGTTCATTTTGTAGATGTTCAGGAATTTTCATTCAAAAACATTCATCATCTTTTTTAATAGCAGAATATTTCATTGATTTTGCTATGTTGAAAGTTACTTCTTGATCGTTTACTTTCATAGTTAATTCTCCTTTTTGAACATCAATCATAGCTCTTCCAGTAGCTAAGAATGGTCTCCCTAAAATTATGGGTATTTTTTTATCTTCCTCCATATCTAAAATAATAAAATCTATAGGGAAGATAAATTTATCCACTTTTACTAACACATCTTTAATAACTCCCATAGGATATGTCACGATCGATCAGCTAACTGAAGAGTTACTGAAGTAGGTGAGACTTCTCCTAATCCTAATCTTTTAAAATTTGATAGAGCCATAAGATTGATGCTGACTCCTATGTCACATAAAGCTTTTCCATAAAAATTTTCTCCAATAGCACAAGGTATAGTGAAACTACCAGGATCTTTTAATTTCTCAGGAAGCTTTTTCTGAATAATTGCACTACACTCTTCGCTAAGTGCCACAGTTTTATTGTCTGTGAACTTTCCCTTCTTGTTTAAAATATCTTTCATAAACTTCACATAATTGGGCATTTGTTCTAATGCTTCTACAAAAGGAATTTTCACTGTTAATTTCTTTAAGATTTCAAGAAATTTAGAAAATTGCTTATCCTTTTTATGTTGCTTTAGTCGTTGAGGGAATGGTGGTGGTAGTTTTTCTACAGAATTTTTCGTAGGTATTAGTGGATATTCTAAATTTTGATCTTGCTGATCCTTCTCTTTTTCAGTTTCTACTTTCTCTTTTTCACTTTCCGTTTCTTTCTGTATTCTTGCTTCTAACTCTTTTCCACTTCGTAATTGTATCTCTTTGATTTGTTCTTTTCCTTGGTCTTTAGGATTTATTTAGCGATATGTGTGTTAATCTACTCATATTACAATTAAGGGCTAGTGTGTGTTAATCTACTCATTTTTCTTTGTAATCAAAGATTTCTATCAGTCATTTAGAAAAATGAGTAGATTAACATACACTTCGTAATTGTATCACATTACTAGGAAAAGTTCCAGGAATTCTATTTTTTAGCGATATGCCCAAGTTGAGTTTCAATATTTTTAGTCGCAGTTCCATGATTTTGTAATTGGTTCCCTTGAATTTGTAGCTGATTTCCTTGATTCTGCAAATGTTGACCCATATTTAATATTAATCCTTCCATAGATAGCTTTTTTTCCTTAAATTGAGAGTTATTATTAAATCCAGGTGGATATGAAGGTTTATAATTAGAATTTTCTTGGTTAGACGAATTTCCTATTGGGTTTACTGAGTTGTTCATCCATTGTTGATTAGTAGAGTTGTTATTCCAATTAAAATTTGGATGGTTCTTCCAACTGAGGTTATAATAATTTGCATAAGGATTATTAGGTCTATTATTAATAGCATTTAAAGTCTCATATGAAGATTGAGCATCTATAAGTTGTCCAGATGAATTTTCTTCTATTATAGTAGGAGAATAATTCATTCCAAAATGATCTAATTTCTTAGATATATCAGTAATATGAGAAGCTAACATAGATATTGCATCAGAGTCATGGATACTACCTATATTCTTTTTAGGATTTAACCTTTCAGAAGGACATTGAAAATTGTTGGTAGTCATTTCTTCAATTAATGAATAAGCCTTATCAAATGGTTTTGACATTAATGAACCTCCAGCAGCAGCATCTATAATAGATCTAAGAAATCCTACTAATCCATTATAAAAAGTTTGTATAATTAACCAATCTGGTACGCATGATGTGGGCATTTCCTAAGAAGATCTTTAAATCTTTCACAAGCTTCGTATATTGATTCTCCGTCAAACTGAGTAAAAGATGTTATGTCATTTCTAAGCTTTGCAGTTTTTGAAGGAGGAAAGTATTTGGATAGAAATTTTTGTGATAATTCTCCCGAAGTTCTAATAGATCCAGGTGCTAACGAATTTAACCACATCTTAGCCTTATCCCTTAAAGAAAAAGGAAAAAGCCTAAGTCTAACAGCATCATTAGATACTCTGTCATATTTAAAAGTAGCACAAAGCTCCAAAAAACTAGCAAGATGTAAATTAGGATCTTCGTTTGGCGAACCATTAAATAAATTATTCTGTACCATTTGGATAATTGCAGGTTTAAGCTCGAATGAATTAGCCGCTACATCCGAATTTTGGATAGTTAAGTGAATTTCATGTACTGTAGGGTTAGCGTAATCTCTTAAAGGTCTTGGCTGATTTGTATTTTCAATTTCTGGATTATTTTCCATTTGATTTAAATTTATAATTTCTTTTTTCTGTTTTCTAATTCTTTTAATAGTGCGCTCTAATTCTGAATCGTAAGGTATTAAACTTTCGGTTCCAAATTTACGCATACACAACTTAAGTAGATTTTAAAATAGTCCGTTACTCTAGTAATTATCTTTATTTTGTTAATTACCTTAATAATTACTTTACTTCCCCGGCAACGGCGCCAAAAACTTGACCGCTATACAGCAGTTGAGGGGCACAATGTAAATATGTTGCAGAGCTTTATAATTATATAAATGTTTAATAAGGTGAAAATAACAAATGTACCCCCTTTGTATCTACCCAAGTATACGTATCGTTCAAGTAATAAAGGGCTCTAATGGAGTCCTAGATATCGATCCCACAGGGAAGCTAGAGATTAAGAACTAATTTAAGCAAATGCAATTTTTATTTAGTATACAAAAAAAGAACACTTATACTAACTTCTATTACTTAATTTTTGAATGGAAGATTGCATTTTAGAAAAAAGTATCTTTCTCCTTGTTAAGAGAATTAAGTGAGTGAAAAAATAAATTAGTTAGATTTATATTTTGCCAAATAGGAGCATTCCTATTCTTTACCCTTTGGTCCAGGTATAAAGAACATTGACTAATCCTATGCTTGGTTATTGAATCTGCGGCTAGGCTGGGAGGATACCGGCTGCCACTTCGGAGCTCCCACATTCTCCTCGCATGAGGGTTAACATCTACACTTCAGCTCCCAAACAATAGGACCGAATTGAAGATTTTAGTCTGTCACACTAAAATATTCAATTCTACGCCCGATAATTAATATTTCCCTATTTATTTGCACCCTCCTTTCAAGGCTTTTGAATTCCCTGAATTTTGGATGTAATCTTTACTATAGTTGATAATTCAACATATTTTAACAATTCAATTGGCCAGATTGAAAGTAAATTAAGTTTAAAGTAAAAGATTATCACAATTTTTTATTTGATATTTAAGGCACAACTAATTCAAATTTTCATTTCACAAAATCTCAACAACAAGGAGAAAGATAGAGAAAACTGCTCAGAATGCATATGAAGAATAATACAAAATTTGGATTTCATTTAAAGCTATAAAACAATAAACAAAAACTTATCTCAAATCTTCTCCCCAAGCAGACTCCTTGAAACTCTTCTGACTCTTCCTTCTTGTACAACACACTCAATTATACTCACTAAGATACTCTAGAACACACTAATGCACTCAAAATAACACAATAAACTCACCACACACTACTGACTTCCACACATTCAGCCTAAATTCGTCTCTATTTAAAGAAGAAGGAATATATCCAAAGGTTGTTTAAGCATCTCTTCAAAAAGCGTCCAGATTCAATGTATTTGGCTTGAACCGATCTTCTCGCCGTCGGCGGGCTCGTTGCCGCCATCGGCAGACTTCTAGAACATTGGCCAACTGCTAAGGCTCGTTGTCGGTAGGCTCGATCTCGCTGTTGGCGGGCTCCTGTATAATATATTCAAATCTCTCTGGAAAAACACGCCGTTGGCGGCCTATCCCTCGCCGTCAGTGGGCTAGTTCAATTTTCATCTCTTTTAGTCCTTTTCGTTCCAGATTAGCTCTTTTTTCCATCTTTTTGCTCCATTACCTATAAATCTTTATTCTTGCAATAAAACATAGAAAATACCTTTATTTAAAGTGCAATTTTAAATAAAATTGGTATGAATTTCTCAATATATTTTTCTCTGATCAAGCATTAAGCTATTTATCAAAGACCAAAACAAAAATATTCAAACAGCAACTGCTCTAAACAAAAATTATCTAATCCAAAGAGATTATTTAGAAGATATAAGAACAAAACAAATACATGAACAATGAAGAGAGAAGGAAAACCGAAAAGAGGCTGATATCTTCAGTCCAAAAAAATTGATTTGATTTTTGATGCAATAATTTTGCATGTACTGCCTTTGGGTTGAAGATGAAACTGATTTTAAACCGGATAAAGCTGGAATTACAAGTCATGGATTCACGCTTGACTAACATCAAATTTGAATGAGCAACTTGAATACCAATTCAACATTAGTTAGAAATTAGATTAAGTGAATTTCAAACTTAACATATGTCGGGTATAAATTTGCTCAGAGGCAACATGGCTAATACCCCTACTGCTAGCTGACCTTCGATTAGAAGTTAAAGTAATAGATTTGCTTGGCGTTATTTCTTAGCCACTATTTCTAATCACTAAAATTCAAGATTAATATGTTACCGTATAACAAAAAGAGG
Source organism: Papilionanthe hookeriana x Papilionanthe teres (assembly GCA_022702705.1). Classification (NCBI taxonomy): domain Eukaryota; kingdom Viridiplantae; phylum Streptophyta; class Magnoliopsida; order Asparagales; family Orchidaceae; genus Papilionanthe; species Papilionanthe hookeriana x Papilionanthe teres. The sequence goes on from CM040426.1 coordinate 153,678,526, forward strand.
TTGGAGTCAAGACTTGAAATATGAGATAACCTTATGCACATGATCCGACCAGAATTTTCCAAGTATATTATTAAAGGGCACATGTTTGTAGCCAAACCAACCAACTCAGCAAAATAAGTCGACTAAAATAACTCAATGAAGTTGCTCAAATACATACAGCATATCAGTTATGTCAAATATTAAATATTAGTTTGGTTAGTTTAACAAAAAATTGCCTAGTTCAATTCTACAAATTTGGCACGTCTGAGTAATTTCATAAACTTGCCATAAAAGCCTAACAACACTATCTCACATAATGCTCTACATACATAGTACCATGACGATATTCATTCCATCGTATTTTTTCTTTCTTAATTTAGCTATTTGTGTAACCACTTGTAGGATAATTCAATCCAAATCTATAAATATGGAAGTCACCCATAGGGTCGGAGGATCTTTTTTCTTTCTGCTTCTTTCTGCTTAGGGAGTAGAGGTAGTACAAAACATTTCATGTTTCATCTCTATCGTCTTACTAATCTACTGTCCTCTTTCAATTTTCTCTTGTTATAAGCCCTAACCAAGATGATGTAAGACTACTGCAATATAGGATTTAATAGTCACTAAGATTTTACATGATCAAGCATGAATCTTGATGTACTTTGGATAAAGATCAAGTCACTAAAATTCTTGATCATTTAAGCTTTGATTTCACTAAATTTATTGTTAAATTGAGCATCTAAATAATTTAAGCCAAATAATACTGAAAGTAATTCAATCTTAGTTTTACTAAGTCATGATCAAGCACTTGAAGCATAATCAAAATCTTTGATGCATTAACTGGAAGGACAAATAATCTCTAACTTCAGCATGCATGTAGTTAAAGTGTGACCAAGCCGAACATGAGCGAGTTAAGTTCTTGTTCGACTTGTTTGAAATTATTTGAGATTAAACTTGGTTCATGAAACTTATGTTCGTGGTCATTCAATTTGATCAATTTGGTTCTAATTGTTTGAAATGAGCTCGATATTAACTGATTTATTTAAATGAGTTGTTTGTATCAGCTCATATTCAATCTCAATGTAATGTTTTATTAAAATTTAAAAAGTAATATACATAAATGAAAGTCAATTTCTTTTTTTTATTATCATTTTAAATCCCTTCCAAATGGAAGAAATATACCGCAGAGGAGCTCAGGCCCAAGGCCCGGATGCCACAATTTTTAACCAACACTTGCTACTGGTTTTGGTATTTAAATAAAACTACAACAGTAATGAAAAATGACTCCCCAATATTAGACTAAATAGAAATGAGAAATCACCTGTAGGGAGGTAAGGCAGAGCAGGAAGAATTTTAAACACATTTACATATGTACACTGATTTGATAGATATTTACATGCCATTGGGAATTTTTAAAGAGCAGCGAGAAAAATTTTCGGCCGGAATTTTCAAAGGGCAACAGGAATTTTACATGGGCATGTAGGTACATAGCACCCAATTCTTATATATTTACTTATACAACATAGCAAGAGGAAGGTGGAAATTGGTTCAAGTTGTATTTGCATAGATACCGTCCAATTCTTAAACTATTAAATATATGAGCTCTATTTGATCTCATTTTGCATAATTTAAAACACTATTTTAAAATTAAAAAATTATTGTAAATTAATTTATTTTTAAAGCAACCTACAAATCCTGAAAGTTGGTCGGCACCCATATCTAGGCCACGCACTTGCTCCCAAGATAGTCATACCCTCTCCAGGGCCAATGTACTTGCACCCAGAGTGGGTACTCCTACACCGCTCTACTGCTGAAGACTAGCACACCATCGTTGGGCACGGGTTTGGGTGCAGCTCATACAAGGAATCAAATTTGGAAAATTTTCTTGCCTAAGTGGATGCCCAGACTATAATTATGCTTGTTTGCATGAGCAGAATGACTTGGACGGAGCTGTTTCTCTTTAGGTTTTATTGGAGTTTTGTCAAAAATAGGGTTTTCTCAAATGATTTTTCGTAAAGAAGATTCATAGAGTTATTTCTTGTGAATTTAGAGGGGTTGTGAGGACAGATTAAGTGCACTTATATGAGAGAGATCTATAGTAGTTTCTATTAAATGAAGAGGATCACAATGTATTACAACGAATAATTGGCTCAGGTTCCAGTTTTTTGTACTTCTTGAATTATTTCTTTGTTATGCCAGCAATAACATTTCTTGTGCTTTCTTTTTCATGCATAGTAGTTAATCTCATTTTCATACTCTTGTGATCTAAGAAATATGATTTTCTCGATATTTTCTTCAATGGATTTCGTTCCTTAAATGTTTTTTCTATGCTTGAATTTTATATATCGATTTGTTGACTTTTTCAGTTTTAATTTACTTCAAATTTGAATGGATATAATATTAAAATTCTTTGTAATCAAAGATTTCTAACTGTCATTTAGAAAAATGAGTAGATTAGCACACACTAGCCTAGTGAAATAGATGTATTTTCATTAGGAAATAGCAACCTAGAGTGGAATCAAGGATTCCTAAGAAACATTGCATGGTTAAGTGCCCTTAATTGTAATATGGTTTTCAACTCTTCCTTTTACCTAGACATAGGCTAAGGAACACATGTCCCTAGTAGTCAACAATAGTGTGGGTTTCATAGGAAAACCTCAAAATAATATTAGACTAGCATCACTAGAATATGAACTTTGCAGACCTGAAAAACTTCACCAAATATAGTTTAACCTTCTTCTTTCTGCATTAGGATTTTAAAACTTTCATATCTACAAACTACACTTTCAAACTACGCTTATTTGTTTAATAAACAAAAGTCCTCACATGCTAGAAATATTTTGACAATTTTTCTCGTTTGGTCGATACGTGGACTCATAATTTGTATATTACTTGATCGAAATGTATACTTTCATGATTGACCAAATTGCCTTGCAGTAATTTCAGGAATTAGTAAACCTACATTTTTTTTATGATTTCTTTAAAAATGTGAAATGTTATATTATCAAATATATGATCCTAAAAAAGTAAGGAAATGATTATATAAAGTATAATTTGTAAAAGAAAATAAATTTAAGCATTTCGATCAATTTAGTTGTATGAAGACTTAGAGTCAAGTTAACAATTTTTTATTCTTCAATTGTCATTTTTGAGCTACATGAGTTGATATACGTTTTAACCCATAAATTTTTACACTTCTATGAATTAGAAGATGAAATAAACAAATCTTAAGAAAAAAGTAATATATGTGATTTAATGAAAATGTTTATTTAAAAGTTAAATTCTTGAAAAACATTATAGATTTGTTCATAAAAAGTAATAATTTAGTTTTAAAAGATGTTGCATAAATAAATATATTTAAATAAAAAATTGGATAATCACGTGAGATAATAGAGTTTATGTTTAATACAGTTGTTTATGAATATTGAAAAAATTTCATATGATTAAAAAATTTCAATTTTATAAAAAATGATTATATTAAGATTATTCTAATTATCGGATAATTATTGTGAAAAACTTACTTGAATATTATGAATGTCACACAGTCCCTTGTAGTACTTAATAAAAACATATCACATGAATATGATTTCTCTTTTATAGGTGGCAATATTAAGAAGACATGGTTTTAGAAGCAACTAGGTTGGAAGAAATGATTTAGCAAAAGTTATTATTAAATTATTATTAAATTGTGATTAATAATTTAGTAACAAATTAATAATGATGTATTTTCTCACTAATACTTCTCGTTGTTCCATAATTTTTTGTGACAACTTGTTTAGGTTGATCTCACTAATACTTCCATATATTTATTTTAGCATGCTTTTAGTGACTACTTTCTTGTTGTTTTAATAACCTTATACTAATAATTTTTTAATAATTTTTTTAGTGCTCTCTTTTTATCAATGGAAAAGAGTTGGATAGCCAAGCCTAAATGAAAGATTGAATATAAAAGGGGAGTTGAAAAGTTTTTTGAATTTGCAAGTTAGAAAAAAACGAACCAGAAAAATTAATGTCTATACAAAGTCTGCATCAATCAATACTTCTATAGTTTCAAATATGTTATGATGCATTTGCTCTCTAAGGGTTTTTTTTTATAGATACATTACATGGAATCGACATGGAGAAGAGCGTAAATTGTTAGTGAATCTACAAAAACTAAATCAAGTAGCTTTGAGTTTACTCCCGAGCAAGTTTTAGTTTAAAAAGACTAACTTAGAATTGATAACAGGGAAGAATCACTAAAAAGTATACTTTATTCAGATGATATCACAATAAATCCCGAAGCTTACTAGACAAAACATAGTAGAGATCCAATAAGTGATACTAATAAATTCTTAAAAGTGGCAAAAGATGATAAGATATAATTATAGTTGTGGTGTAACACATTCTCGAAGTTATCTTACATATTACACTTATACAATCTAAAATGTCTACATTCTTGGACAGCAAAATCTTTTGGTGTGTGTCGGCATATTTTTAGGATGTGTGTTGTATTTTGAAAAGGGGTCGCCTACAGAAATTGTCGGTGAATTTTAGATTTTAAATTTAATTTAAATATGTATATATGGATTAGAAAATAGTATTTGATTTTGAAAATAATTTTAAGATATGAAATGAAACCGATCTCACATCCCAAATAGTTTGTATAAACGAGCACCGCATCACAAACCGTGTATCTATCCCGAAGAATAGACACACTGCTCAATGATGGGGCTCGGTTAAATAAACTAGGAGATTTGTGACATCCGTTTGGTCTGCGAACCAATTTTATAAGCCGACAAATTCCCCTGCTTAATATAAATGAATTAAACAGGGTTTATATTACCTGGGTTCTTAAAGTTCCCTATAAGGGCAAGCCCCTATAGTTAATTACATCTTAAATGACGGGAATCATTTAAGAAAACTCTCGATAATGATCAGTAGTTTTGCTCTCAAGAATTTCAAAGTTTGGGGTTTTCAAAGGATTGGATTTTTGAAATTCAAAAGGGAATGACTCAAAATTTGGAACAATTTATTTTTGAGGATCCAAAGGAAGAGAAGTAGGAGAAGCTGAGGATCAAAGAAGAATCATGGCAGCTTCCCAAACTATCCTATTGTTTGGCTCGATTTTAAGAAAATTCTAATATTATCTGATATTTCAATCTTGTAGATTTTAATTAATTTGGACTTTATATTTGTATGATAAAATCATACAAATAGCCTTGAAGATATGAGGGTTTATGTCGTACCGAACAATTACCTCGGAATCATAAGACCGGTTAGGGCTTAATTTACATGAAATGATCATGCAAATGCCTAACGAAGAGTTGAGGATTTATGTTTCACTAGGCAAATTACCTCGAAATCCTATGTCTTTGTTGTTTAAATTCTAAGAAAGTTTAGTTGATGTAGATCCGAGTTTTGCTGATAACGATGGCGGTGCTGCCCACCATGCTCCAAGCTCCTTATTGTTGTAGAGGTTTAGTTTTAGAAGATTGTAATCAAAAGAGAAGAGAAGAGTTTGGTTTTAGAGAAGTCTTAAAATCCAAGTGTCTTTAGTGTTTTAATTAAAACAAATCTTAAAGTTATTAGAACAAAACTGATTAAGATCCCACGGTTCCATCATCCCGGCACCGTTATTTTCATTGAATTCACTTAGTCCAGATGAATTTGTTAAACTCAACTGAATGAGTTTCACACCTTCATTTAGACCGTAGGAAATCCCGTTAGCAACACGTGGGTTACATCATCCGAGGTATTCCCGATCATTCAACGAGACGTTTTAATTTAGTTGCAATTGTAGTTTTGTGTTCAGTTTGTGATTAAATTTTGAGTTGTTTTATATTTTGAAATGTTGTGGCGGTGATTTTTATCTTGTAATGACTTTTAATTTAGTTTTGGTTTCAGTTCAGGGACTATCCTAAAGGTTTTGGTTTTCATGCAACAGTTGTTTATCATGCAAGAAAAGTGAAGTGCATTTGCAATAAAGTAAATTGAAATAAAATAAAAGCGTACTGGAGGGTCTTCCCGTCATCCCAAGCTGCACTTAAAACACATGTTAAGGCATTTAAATATTCCAACAAGTACCTAGGTAAAGCTAAGGGAAAGGTTTTGGTTGTCTTTCAAAGTCCTAATCCTATAGCTAGTCATCTCCTATGACGTCTAGGTTCTTGTATTTTGGTTTAAGGACGATTTTCTTCATCAAAGAACAATTAAGTTCAATTGTTCTTATAAACCTCCTATCATATTGAGGAAGTGCTTAAGACGAGTCTTAAACATCTTTTCAATACTTCTAGGACTGTTTCAAGTCCAAGAGAATTTAATTATACAAGTGAATTAATCATCCGGGAGTTTAAGTTTTGTTCTTTTGCTCAGTGAACTGGGACATTTAAATATCCTATAAGTGAAGTAACAATTTTAATTTTGACTTAATTATATAAAAAATTAGTTTAAGTTTGGAATAGTGTTCAAGTTATTTTAGGTTTAATTCTTAACGATTTAGGTTTGTTATTAAATGATTTTAATTTAATTTAATTCAATTTAATTCAATTTTTTATTTTATTTTATTTTATTTAATTTAATTTAATTTAATTTCAATTTAATTTTAATTTAATTCAATTTAACTTCATTTTAATTTAATTTAATTTAATTCAATTTAATTTTAATTTAATTTAATTTAATTTAATTTAATTTAATTTAATCTCAATTTAATTCAATTTAATTTTAATTTCAATTTAATTTTAATTTAATTCAATTTAATTTTATTTTAATTTTATTTAATTTAATTTAATTTTAATTTAATTTTAATTTAATTTAGATTATTCTTTTAATTTTCTTTTTAAGTATTATTGAAGTGATTTATTTAGGGATTTTTAAATTAAAGAATAAATATCTTCTTAACTAATATCCCCACTTTAAAAATTTCAATTTTCCATTAATCTTCCAAATTTAATTAATTGATTAATTAAGGTTTACTTTAATTATTTTTAAAATGATTGGTGGGTTCCTACCCTTAACCATTTAAGTTTTAATCATCCAAAATCAATTTAAATCAAATATTTTTACCCTCCCCTTTTTGATTAATCCCAAAATTTTAATTAAAGGTTGAAACTTTTAATTACCATTTTGCCCTTCAAGCTTAATAATTCTATAACTCACTAAATTAAGCTCAAATGAACTTGAAATTTTTATGTGACCTCACTTACATGTCAATTAAGACATTAGAGGAGAAAATGTGATTTTTCTGTATTTACTTTATTTATGTAATTATTTTTAATGGAAAATAGGGGTTTTCAAGAAAAATTTAATAACATGACCAAGGAAATGTTTCTATCCTTAAGAAAATTATGGGATATTCCTAATAACCAGAGGACCATTTGGACCAATTTTGGTGATTTTTTGAATTGTATTTATTTATTAGAATTATTTTGAGTTTTGGAGCATTAATTAATTTTAAAATAAAATTAAAGTTGAAAAATGGATTTTATATATATATTTTTTAAATCTCTCTGACCTCAAGGAGTTCAGAGAAACAAATTTTATATTTTTCTGATTTTTCTTTGATTTATTAGAATTATTTTAGTGAAAAGGTTGGAAAATACATTTTTAATATTAAAAATTACATTAAGCCTTTAAAATTCAATATCTTACCCTAGGGACTTAAGAAAAATATTTGGTTTGTTACTAAATGATTAGAATTCAAAATGTGACTTTTTGATGGTTTTTAATATTTTTATGATTTTTATTATTTTTTAATTATTAAAAATATTAAAATAATGATAAAAATCAATTTTTTTAGAAAATTACAATTTTAATTTTTCTAAGTTCCTCTGATATCAGAGAAGCTCCAAAACAATTTTTGTGAATTTTTGAAAAGTATTTTGTGAGTTATAAATTTTTAAAGTTTAATTTTACCCATTATTAATTAAGAGGCTTAATCAACCCATTTGGTGGGGCTAACCAGGTCTAATTGATCTCAAATTTTTATGTGGTGTTCTCCTATCCCTAGAGGACAGTGGAGAATTCTTTTTTAAGTTAATTTAATGGATGGTTAACCCTACCTAATTAAAGTTCAATTTTGGGTATTTAGGCCAATTAGGGTTTTTCAAAGTGAATTAACTCAAAACTTATTTTTCCTAGGTCCCTCTGGTCACAAAAAACATTACCAAATTTTCCTAGAATTTATTTCTCAACATGCTAATTATTGGAATTAAAATACTCAAAACAGTAACATGAACTTGAAAAATCAATAACTTCTCATAGGGATGGCTTCTGACCTTGGAAAATTTAGGGAATGTTCCCAAGTTCAGAGGCTTCAAAAGCTCTATGGTCTCATGCCATGGTGAATTTCCTATATGCATGGAGAATTAAAATAATGCAGAGAGTAAATAAATCATTAAAAATAAAATACTTAATGAAATTACTTGATTTCTTTTCTACATTATTCTCCTCTGTTCACTGAGCAAGAGGGTATTTTTATTTTATTTTTAAGATTTTTCTACACAAAGTTATAAATTTTTGCACTTCTGGTAATTAAATAATAGAAAAATAACCTATTTTTCTACTTATCCACGCGGCGCCGCGTCAACCTCGGCGTCTCCAAAGCTCCACGCGTCGTCTCTTGATTCGATGCCGCCATCTGACTGGGATGCCACGCGGCCCGCGGTTCATGTCTCGTTGCTCCGTCCAGTGCGATCCTGGCCGTCCGCTCGATACACGCGCTATCCGACGGCTCCTGGTCATCGTTTACGACTGGTGTGAACCCGTGACCGTCAACCTTCTAACCCTAATTTCTCACTCGATTCTCAACGGATTTTTGTGTTCTTATGCTCTATGGATTCGTCTTGAAGAGACGACCACATCCATACGGTAAACATGCATTGAAATTGATTCAAATTAAATGGAGAATCTCTGTAAGCTTGGAAAGAAGAGTGAGTCCATACCTTTGCTCAAAGAAGTGAAGCTTCGATCTGAGAGTTATGTCACGTTCGATTGGGTCCAAGCAAGCTCCAGATGAAGTCCCTTGGCCTGGTGAATTGTCTCAGGTATGAAAGTGCCCACAGCTCGATCACAAAGCTTGGAGGCTAGAAGCAATAGCCGGCCCTGGAGAGGGGCTTTTGCCGGTAAACTTCTTCTCTTGGCCTGGTGAAGGTGTAGAGTCAATCAATTTGGGGATTGGCTCACTGTGGTGAAGTGTCCTGTTTTTATGCTAAAATTTGAACTCAAAATTGAGCTCAGCTGGAGGGAATTGGGGCTGGAATCCAGTGGGAATCAAATGCTCTATGTGTAGAGAGTGGTCTGGGATGATTTTGGCAGAGTTTCCTTAAGGTTTGTTTCAGCACCTCTTCATGGCCGAGAGAGGTGGTGTTTAAATAGGCATGGCTGGAGGGCCTCCTGCGGGAGTTAGGGCTTGGGATCGACTCGCTCGATGCAAGAGAAGAACAGCCATGGTGGCCACTGGACTTGGGGCAGCTCAGCAAGGGGGAATTTTAATGTTGGCTCACATGGGAGCTCTCGGGTTTGGTGTTTTCCAGCGATCCAGGCGGCTGGCCGGTAGGCATGGGTCACCCTCAGGTTCAGGTGGGTCAGGGCTTGATGTTTGTGAAGTCAATTAGTTACTGCCATGTGTAAAGGGTTTGAATCAATGTGGAATGGAGTAAGGGTGTATTTTGGCTAAGTTTGGTCAAATGCATGGATTGGGCTAGGTGCACCTCCCCATGGCTAGTTTGGGCTGAAGAGAAAGTGGTTTAGGTCAGCTTGATTAGTGGGGAAAGGTCATCATCCAAGTACAATTAAGTTTAAGCAAGGTTTAGGGGAGACATGGGAGTGGTTAATCACTCTTAAGAGGATCATTAAAGGGTCCCCTCTTCTTTCCATTTTGGGTATGGTGAGGTTTCCAAGGATTTCATGGCTCACATGTGGCTCATGCATGGCTTCATGGCTCATCTTTGGCTTGGGAAAAGTTAAGTCAACTTCATGAAAAAGGGTTTTGTGAATTTTGGCATTTTGATGGGAATTGTTATGAGGCTTGATTTGGAATTGTTTAATTGATAAATTAGGACTTTAGGAATGATTTTAAATTGAATGTGTGATGAGGGAAAGTGTCATGTGGGCTTTAGATTGATTTGGGCTTTTGAATTTGGGGGAAGTGGGCTTTTAGGAAAGTTTAAGGGAGTAAGCCTTAGGTTTTTTTTTTTTAAAATAAGTTCATGGTTGGGAATTTTGTGAAATTTTGGGCCAAATAATTGTTGGGTTTGGTTTAGGGATGTGTCATGAGTGATTTGAAATAAATTTGAGGTGGTTTGGGCTTGAATTGGGTTGGATTTGGGTTCATTTGGTACATGGGCCAATGTAGGTCAAATTGGGCTAATTTGGGCCAATGTTGGGCTAGAGTTGAAATTGATGTAAAATTAATGTTGGGAAATATCTATGGGAGTTTTTCAAAGAGGTTTCAACTTTGGTTGGGTTTTGGTTTTGGGACTTGGGCTTATTTGGGTTAGGTTTGGATTTAGGTCAAAATTGGGCTTTTTGATTTTGGGTTGAATTTGAGTGGGGTTTGAGTCCAATTTTTGGGTAAATTATGTTATTCTTTTGTTTGTGGGGATGTTAGGGAAGGTTTATAAAAGTTTTGGGGTCAATTGGAATTAAATTGGGTTAGTTTGGGCTAAGTTTGGGTCATGTGTCTAAATTGGGCTTTAAGGTCAAAAGTGGAATTGGATTCAAATGTCAATCAAATTGGAACTGAATTTGGTCTAGATTGATATTTTGGATATTGAATTGAAGTTTAGAATTGAATTGGACCAAAATTGGGGTCAATTGGGTAGGCTTGGTTTGACATTGGGTTCACTTGGGTTAAGAATGGGCTAAATTGGGGGTTTTGGTAAAAGTAGGGTAAATTGACAAAATTTGCCCATGGTGTAGTTAGATAAAATGAAATTGGGAATATTTGGGATTTTCTGGAATTTTCTGGGAATTTTCTGAATTTTTGGATTTTTTGGCTAAGAGGGGCATTTTGGGTATTTGGAGGGTATTGGGGGGTATTTTTGGAATTTTTGGTATTTTTGGCTATGGATGATCGATTTGATTGGTTAGGAAATGTTCAAGGTTAATTTTGGGGATTTTTGGATGATTTGAAAATTTTGGAGGATTTGGGCAATTTTAAGGGCCTTTGGTAAGTTTGATAGGTGTAGGGTCCCCGGGGTCAAAAATTGAAATTTTGGAAAAAGGAAGATTGATCAAATATAAGTGAAATGGAAGCACTTTGGTTGAGCCATGAAGTCATATTAAGCCTATATGAGCCATGAGAGGACTCATTTGAGGCATTCACTATGTTGTTCCTAACCCTCTTAGCCAGGGCTTAGGGGTTAAGGTCCATCCATATGAATTACCTACATGAGTCAAGGAGTCAAGTTGGGTATGGGTGTGGTTTTTAGGATTTGGATTGTGTGTGTGAGAGTGTAGAGTATGAGTGTAGTTTGTGTGTAAGTCAAACCTTCACCAGACCAAGCCACCCAGGGTGGTCCTAAGGCCAAAGAGTCCTATAGGGAACTCATCCTTTAAACCTTCACTTTTGATCTCAACCCTCTAGGTGATTAGGGGTCTACAATCAAGCTTGTGGGGTTTGCAGGGAGACAAGAAGTGGTTTAAATTTCTAAAGGGTGGGTCCCACTTCTACTCCTCTAAGATAGTCAAAGGAAAAGCCTAAGGCTAGACCCTAAGTACTAAAGAGAGAAGAGAAGCCTCATCAAAAATGAGGTCAACAGTGTGATATTAGAATTGTTGGCCACTGCTTTTCCTGAAGGAGTCTTATTGCTTAAGAATACATCTGAGGTCAAAAATAATAATATACATTTGACAGTGGGTACATAAAAATAGGTGCATGCCCTAATGATTGTATATTATTTCGTTGAGATAATGCCAATTAGAATATATGCCCTATTTGTGGTTCATCACGATGAATTAATATTCAAAACAACAAAGTTTTAGAGAAAAAGTGAACTAAAAATTCAAATAAGTTGGTTCAATACTTTGAATTAATACCCTAATTACAATGATTGCATAAATACAAAATTCTAATGAAGATAAAATATGACACTTAAAACATAGTAATGAACATAGAATATAATGCCATCCTATTGATGTTGGAGCATTAAATCATTTAATTATCTATATTTTGATTTTGCATTATATTCAAGAAATATTCAGCACAGTTTGACCACTTATGGATTTAATCATTTTAAACTTATGATCAGTACTATAGTATTTAGCCCCATGCTTTTAGTTATATATAATTTTCCCCACTAAATTGAGTTAAACATACATCTTTCATTCTATTGGCCATAATACCAGGGGGCAGAAGTCCAGGTAATAATATTGATGTTTACCTTCATCCATTTATTTAAGAAGAGTTAAAAGAACTATGACAAGAAGTTCAATGTTATGATGTGATAACATGCCAAAAATTTTAAACTACGTGTTGCATTATTATGGACTATCAATGACATTTCTGCACATGGTATGTTATATGGCTACAATACCAAAGAATTATTTGGCTGCCCATGTTGTGTATAAAGTACAAAATTATTGTGGTTGTACAAAAGTAAAGACTTTTCTTTCGTGAGTTGCGATGTTGGCTATCTCAAAAATGTAGTTTTTGTTGATAAAAATATTATTTTGATAATATAGAAGAATTCAAATTTGCACCCCCAAAAAATTATTGGAAGTTATATTTTATCACAAGTGAAGTCTTTGCAAACTATTTTTAGTAAAACAACTAATAAATGTCAAAGAAGCCAACAAAGAAACACACTGGTTTAAAAATAAAAGAATCGAATGATATGTTAAAATGGTAGAAAAAAATTATTCTGTTAGTCATATTCTAGGATTTGTTTTCTTCTGCATATATTTTGTAACATCTCTATCACATTTTAGTATTAGATTTATTTTCAAAATTTAACACTCGTCATATTTTTTTATATATTCATTGTACTAACAATTCTTATGCTTTTAAAGATGACAGAAGTTAGTTTATTAAGGCATTCTAAAAAGGTTGTATATATAGAGATGGTTCTAGTATGGGAGATAATAATGGATCATCAGAACCGCTTACACTCAGCCATCAAGAATCACATGAACAAGGCTTTATCAGAACACATGATTCAGGCCGACAAACACCTCACACCGAGGAAGGCATTGGCTTATCGATATGTCATTATTATTTCAATAGCTCTTGCATGACTTTCTAATGTTTACTTTTATTATTACGTTTATGTATACTCAGCCTCAATTTTATAGATGATCATGACAGTTTGACTAGGCGTAGAGAGCCTACTACTTACGCAAACATTCAACATATCCCTCCATGCGCTCTTGTTCTTATTATGGTGAATGGCAACAGTGTTGCTTGCAATATTCCAAAAACTGTATTATTAGTCTCATACCTAGGAGTTATCGCTAGGGACTCAGTTATAGTGCTCATATCATTTCAGGATTGAGCCATTTAAAAAGAAGATGTTACTTGAGGTAGAGGTAAGAAAATTAATTATCATTTGGCAATATTTATTTTGATTAACAATCCATATTTTTGTTTAATTTTCATATTTTATTTATCATATTTATAGTCAAATTTTGAGATTCCAAGACACGGTCGATGATGGAGTCTTCAATCACTTGGGGTAAATTAGTGTAACCATAAAAATCATTTGAAGACACAACATTGGAACAACCGTCCAATAGATCAAATTTAGAGAATACCCTTGATTCTCTAAAATGGTGCAAATTAGTGACCCCATGGTCAAAACCAAATGATCAGGATATCTTCATTATTTTGCTTAATGCTATTAATTATGCAAGGGTTAATTTTTTGGTTGAAGGAGAGGGTAGCGAAGAATAGAAAAAATGCAAAGAAATAAACTTACCCTCAAGCTCTATCAGGAAATAAAACAAAATGTTATAAGTTTATTTATTTTTTTTATTTTACTGTTATGTATTAGTTTCTCATCTTTAAATATTATGCACTTCGTTCATGATAGATTACAATATAAAAAATTAGTTGAGATTATAAGAATCGATCTTGGTCGTCAGAGGATGCTAGACTCAAATGGGTATTATTTATCTTCTCTTATTCGTCAATTTTTTTTTTATTTTTAACGATGGGTACATTCTTTTTGTAAGTTAAGTACTTGTCATATATAGGTGCATGCATGTTAGCTTCTTATAGAAAAAGCTTTAACACTTGATGATGAAAATATTGAGACAAATGAGAGGGTATTAACTGAGATCATGGCTCCTAAACAACCAGGTAAAGTACATACACAATGATTTGGAGTCACCCAACCGTTACTTTTTGTGCAACAATGCATCAACAAAAGTAGAAGCAACAAATTTGATTGAGTTGCCAAGATGGAAGAGAACATCCAATAAATTAGGTCTGAGATGTAATGTTTTGCCTCATCTTGTGATAAGATGATAGGATTTATGCAATGAATTGAGACGGGTCATCCTCGACCAACCTGTTTAGATATGCTGCATAAATTCTTATAATAAACTCTTACAATTTTATTTTGATCGTTATATTTTTTATGATTTCATAACTATTGTTGTACAGGACATGGAACAACATTCTTCAAAGTAATGTTAAAGAGAATTGTGGAGGAGACATTACATTCCTAAAGTAATGTTAAAGAGAACTGTGGAGGAGACATTTCGTGAGGCTGTGTTGGCTAGTTAGTTAGGTCTTGCTTTGTGTTAGCATCTATGATTTCAATGTAATGTAATCAAACCTTTTTTATTTCTCGTCACATTTGGAGTTTGATGTTATTATTTCAGTCATATGATTCGTGCTAGTATTAGCAGAATAAATATTCTATCATGAAATATTTATGTTATTTCAATAGTAAAATTTTTGCTTTTATAAAAATGTGATTTATTTTTCATTATGATAAATCAAAAGATGATTAGATTGTAATGCTTTCATTCGTAATAAAATTTTAGGTTGCAATTAACGCTTTGTAAAATTTTGTATGGAATGACATAATTTATAATACAGCAAAAAATGTTCCCATAGTTGGATTAATTTTTTTGGTGACAATGGTTTGTAAACTGAAATTTGGCATGTTAAACCCCCTCACATTTACTGATAGTTTAAACCGCCGCTTGTATATAGATATTTAACGGCGATTTTATAGCCAATGTTAAAAAGATGTTGTGACGGAGAGCAAGCACAGCGGAAATGAATCGGTTTAAAAACCGCTGCAAGGAATTCTGTGACGGCTTAAATTGCTATCATAGGCCATTTTGAACTGCTGTTAAATCTTCCAAATTTTGTAGTGCCAATTTGAAGAGTGAGCCTTTGCACTTCTATTTGCACAGTAAATCTCGGATATGTTAGCAAAATATATCTGATAGTTTCTTATATTTATATCCATGTGTGCGCTAAAAAATTATATTGAGCTAAAACGTAAGTATTCTCTAACAAGCAAAATGCTAGTGATCTCAATGGACGCTTAAAAAACAAAAGGATATTAAGCTACATAAATCATTAGTTTGTTTTAATCTAATTTAGCAGAAATCATTGAGAAAGCAACAACTTGCCACCGTAAATTAAGTCAGTTCAATGCTGAAAGGATGTACAACAATCAATATTATCTATCCTCCTCTGATTAAACTGAGTTCAAATATGGCTCCTGCTTGATCTGTAAATAATAACGTTGATAGGGAATTTTTATATAAGTTTTAACAGCCGAATTTTCATAATAACACTGACGTCAACTAAACCACGTATTATTTCTCATGAAAGAAAATAAAAAATAAAGGTAATATCCTAAGTAGAATTCTAGACATTGGAGAACGACTGGAACCTGAAAAATATATTTTATTAATGTATGTTTAGCCACAAATATATGAATAGTTCATATTATACATATCTTGCGAGGAAAATTGTAAATGCATCATTAAATCATGTTATTACACTTTTCAAAAACATCAACCCGAAAATAATACATCGGACAACAAGGTTGTCAACAAATTAAAAATGTTATAATAAAAATTGCATTTGATTCTACAAAGGAAAAGTGGTGCACTTTCATGGGCTTCAAAAGATCAAAAACTCTACCGCAATGAGCTTTTGATGTGGAAAATGTTAATTCAAATAAATTTATACACTTGGTTGATCAATAAAACTGTCGAGTTTTTCCATCGAGCTAGCCGACGATTTTTGTCGACGAGGAAGCCAGAGACCTGAGAGCAGCAGGTGATGGCTTCCTCAAAGTATGCATCAAAAGAATCATGAGAGTCATTAAACTCAACGCGCCAGCTTGGTGACCTGAGGCTAGAGAAACTGGAACGTAGGAAAGAAGTGTTGATATGCCCAACGTTACCTGTTAAATATACCATATATTCATATAATTTCCACAAACACAGTTTTGAAAAAATAAATAAATCTTTTAAATGTCCAGGAAAGAAACGTGATTTAACACTTCAAAACATGATACACATATTTATAAACTGTAATAATGTATTTATAATAATATAAAAAAATCTTTTACCATATTTTGGTAGGTCAAGAATGAATTTTAATTATGATATATTTATAATTTATGATTTTAACTCAATAATTTTTTTGTTTCACTTTCAACAATATAAAAACAATATCCATAATACACACCCCCTAGTAACGCTGGCTTAAAACTTATCCCATGTTTAATAAGGTAAGACAATCACATTGATGATATAACTTCAAAGTAATAGTACCAAGAATACCAAATAAATAAACACAACATTGGGAGTAGACTTATATTTTTTCTTAGATGTATAGATCAACCCTCCCAAGCAAAAGTGTATGTAAAGTCCAATAAGACTATTATTCGTAACGCAGTATTGATCTAAAATTTGCTAAGAAAATACTCCCAAGAAACTTTTTTTTTTTCGAGTCAGTGGTTCCATGATATATTTAATGCAATGTCAGCAATCTGGTTCTGTCACATGCTTTAAAAACAAAGTTACAAATAATAATATACTGATTCTCTAGTTGTTCGGTAAAATAAATTACTGCAAAAAAGAAAGATAAAAATCACCTTTAATACTTCAAAATAATACCACATTGTTAAGCAAGAAACATTGAACCAAACAGATAGATAACATCACTATTTAAATAACATTAGCATATAGAGAACATGATTATAAAAAATAGCATTCAACCAAGATATGTAAAGTCCTATACCTTCAAAAGAAATAGAATCAGACATCTTGATCATTTATCGTAGAGAATTTCCATAAAGCGAGCTTTAAAGAATCACTATATGCGATTACATCCTATTTAGGTTGCATATGTTGTCAGTGGCGGTTTTATAGCCTTATAATAATTCAAGATATTCTGTTCATTTTCCAAATGGTTTTCATGTAAACGAGTAAAATTATATCAACTGCCTTGGAAAATATTCATACACAGGGATTGATTGATAAAGTTAATTAATGAAACCTTAGTTCCCTTTCAAGATATTATTTGTGTATTAATTTCACTCACTGATATAATTACAAAAGGAACCATAATTCCAATATAATTCTGAATTTGAGCCCCTAAATGTTGATGCTTTTGGTGCCAACATATTTAAGTTCTTTTGCCAAGCCCAAGTTAATATGATCGCGATCCTAATTCAAGTGACGTAAAATTGCTTCATAACTCGGGAGATTACTACACAGAAAAATAAGGTCAATCCCTATGTAAACAATTGGACTCGAATACTGAAGTACATAAAGCCATATGCAAAATTCATCATGAATTAGTTACTCAGCTTCTCGACCACAATGCTAAGAGGTTTTAAAGCCAACTAAGCGACTTCTCCCAACAAACTATCCTCGGCCCCACCCATTGCAAAATTTTTATCTTGACGCGAGTAAAATCCTGTTAAAATGCCTTAAGCATTAAAGGCATTAACCACACAGGATTAATCTTTAATATGTATCAACAGGTAGCATAGTCACAACTACTTGGATGTTCAATAAAATAAAGGGTGAAAACATGTACACATCATTCTAAATTCATTCCATCGTCTCACAAGCACATCACTCACTATATCATAGTTCATTCAATAGCACATTGTATAGTAATTGGAGCTCAAATTACCACCCAAATCCATAAAGCCATATGGTCACAATTTTAATACGGCTGCAAGGCACACTGCCCCATAGTGGACGTCCTTTAACCTCCAAGAGAGTTCACAAGTTTCGTTGAGCACATGCTAATACCCATTCATTTGCATCGCGCACAATTATGAGAGTTATCAAAATATAATAGATGCTTAATAAATATCATCATAAGTTAAGAACAAACAAAAGGCATAAAAAGCTGAAATAACAAGTATTTCATGTTCGGAATAATGCTACCTATAATGAGATAGAATTACTCGCTTGGAGAAAAACAAACGGTAGCTAAAGACATCCTAACTCTTATCTTGAATACACGAGACTACTCTCGACTCTAGTTGCTCAATGGCTAACTACTCCCAATTCTTACCAACAGATTATTAATCTCTAGTCAAGAAGTATAGTTCCTTAAATGGAAATAAAAAGTTTGGTGTTCTTCGTCTGGTTAATATATATGTCATTATCACTTAATAGGACAAGACACTCTAACTGATTATTTCTATCCTACTTCTAGGTGTTGCAACAAGAACAACAATTCCTAGGAGACAAGCGTTGATTAGGCGTTGGGAAAAGATAAATTTTAACAATGGAGACCACAATAAAAAACTGCACCCTGCCAAAAGTACAAAGGGTTACTGACAATGCAACTCTACTCAACTCTAGCAATATTCCAAATTAATTAGGTAATAAGTCAATGAAGGGCGTACAGAGTTCTCTAGAGTACAACATAAAGTAACCGAGTATAGGCATGTACAATGCTACTAATCAGCAATGTGCATTCACCAGATCCTGCAGTCCAACAACTGCTGAGAAACGGCCTCTCCACAACCTAATCTAGCGTAGTTCCAATCATTTATGTTGACTTAAATGATAGGGATGAATACTACCGACTGCTTAGACTGCACAGCCATCCCATAGTCTACTCAACACTTGTCGAAGTCGGTCAATATAAAATCAAAGCCGCTAGGTCCAGTTTAACTCAACAAGTAGGTATAATAGTCTATTATAATATTCTTAAATATTGAGCTTCTGGGTCGTAACATTCTCGCCTACTTAAGAAATTCATATTCAAAATCCATGCCATGTGCAATCGAATAGCTTAGGATGCTTTTCTCTCATCTCCATCTCCACTTCCAATTTAACTTCTTGTTCGAAATTTGACAAAAAAAGTTAGACAAACGATATATTCTGATATGAAGTTGTTTATCATACATGTATCCATTTGGAGGATCTTCATAGATCAAGTTGGGCTATATCTGCATCTTCTCAAGATCATATTAAATAACATGAATTGGATTTAGAAAAGATTGCTTATAAATACATCGTGCACACTATCGGTTGAGATGGAACCAATTGATATAGATTATGTTTTTTTTTTTTTTTTTTTTGAGATAATATCAGAAATGGTCCAGTGAAATGAGGATTAAATTACTTGAGTTGCCTAAGAGCATTCACTCCCTTCCACAAACCTTGAGCAAGGGATGATCTACCGCTTCAAGTTAGATCTTCTTGTGCTTCTTTTAACAATATCATTCATCACATTTGACGTATTGGCCTCAATTTCTTTGATCTTCTCCATAGTTTCATTCATGATTGGTAGTCCTAGGATTACATGTTCTGCTAATTGTCCAATATAAAAGCAGCCTACATATCCATCTAAACATTGCATCAAACAGAACCATATTGATGCGGACATCAGAAACAGTGCCATCCCAAAACCAGTCTTGGTCGGTTCTATTCCCTACCATTCCCTTAAGCTGGCCAACCAACCATAGGATTATTAACTATTTTATCTAGGTTATTAATAGGGTATCTCTTTTTCCTAGATATAAATATAATATTTAAGACCTAGGTTGAGAACATTCGTTATGTTTATAATATTTGGAAACTATTTGATGTTTCCACTCCAATAGGAGAAATGTAAAGAACTCTTTCAAGTGGTGAGACTATATCTTGATAGAGCACAGGTGTTCGAATTCCCACAACATTGAATTCGATCCTCACTCGCTGCCGTTGCCGCCTTCAGTTTCCCCTACTAGCTACCATCCAATAGCAGGTTACCTGTTGCCCCACCGAAATTTCCGGTCATTTCAGGTTATTCTCCTTTTACTTGCTAAATATCCTTAAATCCTTGTAGAAACAAACATTATTTTTAGAGAAACCCTAAATCGGTATCATTTTATATCAATCTTTGAACCCTAGAAAAAAAATTTTTTCTTGAAATCCCAATCTTAACCCACAAAATCATTGCTACAACCTCCACCAAACCTAAACATTCGACCAACCCTAAATCCAACAAAAACCTTAGTTGAAACCTCAAGTGAAAGAAATCTATAATGACCCCAAGGAGAAACCTTCAAAAAGATATTCAAAACCTTACCATATAAGATATACAAAGAGAAATCTTCCAATTATAACAAAAGTTTGTTAATTTTGAAAGAAGACAGCATGGGAATATCACATATAGAAACAACAGTGACTAATCAGATGTAGAAGACGAGGAAAACCTTTTTCACAGGGAAGCCTAAAATAACAAAAAACCGGTGTATCAATTTGTCATTGAGTATAGGATAGAAGAGTGACTTGGAGTAAAGATTAATTTACTGGATTTTGCAAAATTTATGGACCCGGGTGAATTCATTGGGTGGCTTCAGACAATAGAACGAGTCTTTTGAGTAAAAAGACATTCCACCTAATAGAATGTGACGTTAGCTGCCATTAATTCAAAGAAAGTACTTTTATATAGTGGGAGAACCTGAAGCTCCTATGCCAACATGAAAGAAAAAATTAGATTGCAATCTGGTTCAAAAAATGAAAAAGAAAATGCAACACGGATGCATCCCTACACACTACAAACAATAATTTATTTCGAGACTTCAACATTTACAGTAGAATGATCTATTAGTAGAGGAGTGCATCCCAATTTAAACAACTCATGTTGAAGATGTGAGTTAGAGCCAAAAAAGAATATCATAGTCATATATCTATATCTTTGAGAATCGAGATATATAGGCTAAGGTCATTTTCTTTCAAATATTTATTCTCTTACTCTACGGTTATGATTTCTTACTTCCAACATTATTCATATTTTATTGAATCCTCCTTCTAATCATCATCTCTAGGTTCTTTGACTTCTCTTTAAAAGAATCGAACATAATTAATGGCAAAAATTAGACAACAACAAAATTCCAAAAAATTCAAGTAACTATCACTTGAATGGGAAAAATTATCTTAAATGATCCCAAACTCTGAAGGCATTGTTGAAATGAAAAGGAAAAATCCAAAAACTTACGGATATACCCTCATGGCCAAAAAACCTAATGCTTGTACTATGAGAAGAAGTTGATTCTAAGATTATGATCCCATGCAACACAAGATTAGTAAATCATTTATGTTTCTCTAGCGCTTAAAAAATAAAAAAAAATAAAAAATAAAAAACACTACTCAAAAATGAAATAAAGATAAGGCCTAATCCCTTATCAAATAAAGTAATGATTCTACTTTAACGCCATGAAGGTTTACTGATTTTTTAATAGTTGAGAGTTAGAATAATACCAAGGTATCAAGATATCATGTTATGACAATGTGATCCTCAAACAATTAATAGAGAGAGGGAATATTTAAGTTCTTAGCGGGACTCAATAATAAATTTAACCAAATTAAAATCTAAATTCTAAGCAGAGAATCTCTCTTCTCAAAATGAAGTATTCTCTCTCGCATAAGTTGAAGAGGATTCAATGGTATGGCTCTCAAAATATATGCCATGAAATCTTCAAAATCCCAAGAAAGTGACTCTTTTCAGAAAACCATCTCCAAAATGACAAATTTTTCTCAAATTTAATATATTGGTGTAACTATCGCAAAAAACAAAATGTAAACCAAAGACAAAGGACGCAAGCTAAATTGAAAGCCTCGTTATTATGAAGAAAATGAATATGAAAATAAAAAAGGGCATACCAACCTAATAGAGTTAGAAGGGCTCAACTTAAAAGAGCTCGACAAATTAAGGAGTATTTAAGTTTCTTAAAAGGTTGGATCTTACTCATAACGGTACAATTTTTTGTTCTTATATTTTTAATGTCTTCAATAGTTCTTCTTGGATCCTAGATTCAAGAGCTACTAATCACTCAATTTTAAAAATCATATCCAAGAAATACAAAAAATTAAAGTAGCAAATGGATTTTTAACAATTGTTACAAGAGAGGAAGACATCTCGATTCGGGTTCACTCTTCAATCATCACAGAGAAGTTAAGACACAGGGATCAAGATCTTAGACTGTTGGATCAAATTATCTATAGCCCTCAGATTGTAATCCATGTGCTTCCCTATGGGACTGTCAACCACTTATTATTTTTCCTTAATTTATTCCTAATTTGTAATGCCTCCTCTCTTGTACAAGATAAAAACAATAAAAAAATATTTAGAGCTTTCTTTAGTCTTTTATTTTCTACACTAAGAATAAAACCATACATACAAAATGTCCATAACCGTAACAATCCCGGAGAAACTTTGGCTTGTCATGTCATTCCTTCGTCGCCCATAAATTAAAAGCATAGAAGTTATAGTTATTCAAGACAATGGGCATACTAAATGTCCAACTAAGCACAACTTCCATGGAAGAATGAAAGCAGTTAGGATTTCTACTAGATTAATAGAAAAGCCCAAACATTGTAAATTTCTCGTCGAACATGTGCTACAAAAAAATTTAGAAGGCATTCAATTGAACTCCCATGACAGTAAAACTGGATCATAGATTATATAAGAATCTTATACAGATTTCATTAATCATCTTTAAACATGTGTTAGATACAAATTAATAGGTATTCACTTGACTTCCATGAGAAAAGATGATGCAGAAATTGTATGCGCATCTTATACAGAATGCTAAATCAATATGTACGGAAAGTTGCAGAACAACGAGTTTAGCAAGGCCATTACAATCCCTGACAGTAAAACTGGAACATAGAATATAAAAGAATCTTATATGGATTTCATTAATCATCTTTAAACAAGTGTTCAAAAATTAATAGGTATTCACTTGACTTCCATGAGAAAAAAATGATGCAAAGATCGGATAAGCATCATATACAGATTGCTAAATCAATACATACTGACAGTTACAGAACAACGAGTTTAGTTAGGCCATTACAATACCCGAGAGTTGATTTTCATGTATTCAAGACAGTTACGGGAGTAAACCAACATACCAAATAGAATCAATAAATTCCATGGATTAGAAAGATACCTGTAAAGCCACCATCCCCACTGTACTTCCAATTAAAGATTTTATTGCTGGATGTAAGTCTATTTTTCTGGCAGTCCACCAAAAAGTTACTATTGAAGCCAACGTTGTAGTTGCCAGAATGCGATGGTTAAACTGTTAAAACCAAAAATGTTAGTAGCTACTGTCACCACACCTCTTGAAAACAATGAATCAAGAAAGTGCTAGAGCAAAGATCTCATGTTTGTCCACCAAAGTAATGAAAACAAACCTGGAATCCCATTCTATTTACACTAGGTGGGTAGTCAAATAAAAAGTTTGAAAACGTGCAAATATAGGATAAGTATAAATAATAAGATGATGGAACATACAATACTTTCAGCCAAAAGGGGTGAAAAAAGAAATGCAAATCATGTCATTAAACAAAACCAATAATTATCATTTTTTGGTAAAACTGATATAACTTTCAAAAGAATGTCTTCCACAGTTTTGGTTCTAAAAAACAAGCCACAAAGATGGCTCAGCCATAAAACAAAAAACAAAGCCTGACAAATACACTATACAAAAAAAGTGAGATTTGATCCTTCCAAATTGAGAAACAATATATGTGTACATCATTGAAATTATACCTGAACAGTGGATGTATTCTCAAAAAAGTTACGTAAGAATGGTTTCATGCTAAAAATATCATCAGGGATCCACGAGTCACCCATTTTAGGGAAAGTATTGTAAGCATGGCCCTGGTAACATGAACTGAAATCAGTAAATTGTCAATAAATCATGCTTCCAGCCACAATGAGTAAATAACAGTTCCAATTATACCGCATCATTTCCAGCAACAAAAGCTCCTGACACTGCTGTAATCCCCACAAGGATGCTGATTGGAAGTGCCAATTTTCGAATCTTGGCAGCACCGTTCACCCAACTTAATGATTCAGTTGGAGGTTCAGGCATAACAACTGAAAGAGCAGTCCACAAAAGACCACTGTATATAGCAAATGCAGATGTAAGATGAATTGCTAGGCGATAAGGGCTAACTCTTGGTTGAACATATTCAGAAGCTGGTTCCTAGAAAAAGAAAGAAGAATATTAGAAGATCTACCAAGTGTTACGTAAGGGGTTACCCAGAAATACAAAAAATTATGTTTATACCTCTAGACCACTCTTCACCATCCACCAGCCAATCAATCCTTGCCCAGCACCGAGTGCAAATAGGGTTGAGAGTCTAATTCCAAGTTGGCGAGTGATGTAACCTTTCATGAGGAAAAACGAAAAAGGAACTGCAAATATAACACCCAATGCTCTTCCCCACATTCGATGAGCATATTCCATCCAATAAATATATTTGAAGTCTTGAAGACTCATTCCTTTATTCACCCTAAACCATGCCAGAGTTCACTTGATATTATTAACACATTGCCTGAAACAGAAAGCTTTCGGAATGACGAGAAAAAAGAAAAGCACTAATGAATGAAGGAAAATTTACAGCCATGCCACATAATTCACATGTATTTATATATCTAGCATGTAAACTATAATATTTACATTAATATCACTTTATATATGCATGAAAAAGTTTATTTCACTTTTTTTTAAAGTTAGTGATGGTAGTAGTTTTGATGTGATACAAAAGATTAGAGTGTTATAATTTAGGTGCTAGGTATGTAAATTCATAAGAATGGTGTGGTATGTATGTAACAGCCCCTTAACTGAAAAAAAGTTCCAACCTTTGCAGTATCTCAAAGTTAATAATGTAAACATCTCAACAATTCTTTAATTAAAAGCTTTTGGGTTGTAGTTTGCAAAGCCAATAAATTAGCATAACCTAGAACCATGTTTATTCAACTGATCGATCAGGAAAAATAAAGTTAGAAGTCCGAAGCACTAAATTTAAATAATTGAACAGCAATGTTTAATAATTGGAAGAAAATTATGAGAGTGGTGTTTTCCGCTTGCCCTGTGAATGTGCGTGTGTGTGTTTTCCGCTTGCCTGTATGTGTGTGCGTGCGCGCCTGTGTGTGTGTCAACACATGTCAATTTGTCATGTCACATGTACAATGAGGGTCTGCAACACGAAGATGAGGATTCAAAATTATCAATCATTGGCACATTAAAACGAATGGACATATATTCTATTCAGGAATACTCTCAATAATATCATAAACAAATAGTTAATGCCATATTCTAGGAAGAATGGACTAGCATGAAAAATTATCGTACCTTTTGTATTCAGGGGATTCTTGATACTTTCTAAACTCAAGCAACCATTCATCGTCTGAAAAGGGAGGAAGGGTTCCAGCAAATTTCCAATCAGTCATAGATAGACCAGACCGGGTAAGACGGGTAATGCCACCAAGTATCACTAGACTAAAAACCCAAGCAGAACAACCAAACAGCCACACTCCAACTCTTTTCTGAGCATGAGGTGCATCAGTAACAAGCAGTTTCAATCCCGAACATGCTGCTTCAGTCTTAATAGAATTCATGGCTACAGTAGAAGTACACATTTTCTTTGAAGATGAATACAACCAGCTCTGAAATTAGTTTATTACAAAATATTATTATTAAAACAGTTTTTATCAGAAAAACTAATTGATTCTGAGTAGAATAGTTTTATACTACCAAAATAAATTCAAAATGAAAATGGGGCTACATCAGCTGCATATATGACAGCTGAAGTGGACAAATTCAAGCTTGGAAGTAAACTTCATAAAAATTGTGTCAAAGTAATGATCACCATATTTAGGTCAAAGAACTTATATTGGAGTAAATTAACTTATATCTGAGCATAAGATAGTTCATTTGATAAAACATATGCTTGGGTCAAAAGCTTTAAATTTGGTATAATAATTTATTTTTGTATAACCCTTATATGGAATTAATTCTTCTTCCAAAGTAATTTTTTTACAATAAATCTTGTATCTTTATAAAGAGATTTGCATACATGACATTCAATCCCTATGTATTTATGTATCCAACACATAAATCTCTATATTTAGTTAAACAATAATCTCTAACAACATCAAAAGATATGCATAGAAACGTGTATTTCACTTCAAATAAGTTAATTTCAGTATTATTTTTAATGTAATTTAGGTACAAGAGAGTTATAAGTAAATATTAATAATTGGGTGCTAAAAATGTTTATACATGAGAAATCAATGGTATTTATCTAAGTCCTGCATTTTTTATTTATTTTTTTTATCAAGAACAAAGAGCTTAAATCAGAGTAAAATATGTTATATTTGAAAGCAACACCTTAAGACTGAATCATGAATCTTATATCTAAAACAAAGAACTGAAAGAGATCCTTGCACTAATTTTAATAGTATGTTGGTTTGAGTGAGTGTGGATCTATTTGGGTTGTGTACATTACTCTTCCAAGTAAATAGCAACACTTTGAATGCCATCATTCAACTTCCCTATTGTCATCTAGTAATCGATACCAAATGATCATAAACACTATGATTGATATCTAAGAATAAACACTATATAAAAATACAGATTGAGCAGCATAAATCAACAAACCAGAAAAAAATGATAACTTTATTTTATTCCCATAACCCCAAACTCCCTAATTGAAGCAGAAAAAGTGAAAAATAAATATATATAGAAAAATCAAAATCACTAAATGAAATCTCCTTACAAGGATCAATAACAGGGAGCACTTCATGTTGTCCACGAAAAATCTAACCTTGGGATAATTAATAGAAAAGAGCAGCACTATAAAATAAAGCGCAACTACTAACGACTGTGTCGATAAAAATAAAACAAACACTTCCATATCTATAAATCTCAATTGCATGGAGAAAAAACTGGAAACTGCAAACATCTAAAAGTTATATATTAAAAAGGCATATCGTGTGCCAAATAGCACAAGAATAGAACCTGCTTCAGGGTTCTGGGCCCGTAAACAGAGAAATATCTTGACATCAGACAAGCCCCGGAGGACCTAGAGGATGCTAAGCTCGAAGGTGAAAGAAACGTTGATTCAGGCGAAGCCCTAGCACAACTCCTAAAATGCGATGCAATGTTTATTTGGGTCTTTCCCCTGCGTAAGATGGATCCTAGTCTGCTTCCCAACATCGTACTAAGCACCCAGAACACTACAAATGCGATTGAGACCGACGAAGAACCACCGGAGGGAAGTCCGGCTGATTGATGGGTGTGGGGGTGGGGGAAGGGGCGAGGGTTTGAGCCAATAAATAAAATAGAAACCAAAAAACAAGATTTATGGTCCGTGCAATTCTCAAGTATTTATATGTAACATCTAAAATTTAATAATTACATTAATAATAGTTTAATGACATAAATATATACATAAAAAATACTATATTTTACCTTTAATAAATTAAATATTGTCAAAGGGATTGTTCCCTTTTATTACTTGAGATTACTTACTCAAAGTTTAACCAAATTTATTATATTAAT
The DNA here is from genome assembly GCA_022702705.1 of Papilionanthe hookeriana x Papilionanthe teres. Classification (NCBI taxonomy): domain Eukaryota; kingdom Viridiplantae; phylum Streptophyta; class Magnoliopsida; order Asparagales; family Orchidaceae; genus Papilionanthe; species Papilionanthe hookeriana x Papilionanthe teres. The sequence goes on from CM040426.1 coordinate 153,706,275, forward strand.
CAGTTCTCATGTTTATAAAATTAAAACATAAAAAAACAAACTAGGATCTTATTATAATTCAACTATTTAAAAATAAAGTTAAAAAATAAAATAAAAATAAAAACAAATTAAGGTGAAAATGTTCTCACTCATAACACGAGAACCATCATTCTTTTCATTTTCTGCCATGCACAACTTTATATTATTCTCCCATTGTCATTGTTGATTTCTTGATGAAGTTTTCCCATACAACAATGGAAGAAGTTTGTGTTCTTTTTTAACAAAATTAATATAGGGTGAAAGTAATGATAAAGTTTATACACACTCAAATTGTAAATATTTTTCTGATCAAAACACAAAATAGCACCAATCGTCTATGTCACCTCCGTACACAATCTTATATTTTCTCTCATAGATAATGTCCTTAAACAGTAAGATTTCGGGTTTGTTTGGGGCAACTTATTAGGTGCGGTAGCGTTTTGAAAATGCACCTGACCTGTTTATGTAAAATGTGTTTTGGCAGCTTATGCATTTTCAAAACGCAGAAAACAGTTTTTCACACCGCACCTATCTAGGTGCGGTGACAGCTTTCTGGCTACGGTCTAACTTTAAAAAAAAAAATATTTTGTAATAGCCACTGCACGTAACTTATCAGCAGATTATTTTTAATCAACTTATCAGCAGATTATTAATATGCTGCAGCTGCCCCCTTCATCTGATGGCATTAGAAGAAATTCATGACATTATAGTTGAACGAAGTAGTTTAATAAAAAAAACTATGAATTAGCATTTTTAATGTTTAAATAATATTACAACATATAGTTAAAATAAATTTTCTTAAAATTATTATGAAATTTTATTCATTTTGTGAATGAAAATTTGTGAAATTTGTGTTTATTTTGATATAATATGAATGTAGAATTTGGCAATTTTTGAAGAACAAGATAGCAACAATGTTCAAGTAATGATAAAGAAAGGTCGAACCTTATTAAAGTTGAACCTGAGCATGCTTTGAATATTCCTTGAATCATTCAAGTCTACGGTGAACCTATTCAAATAAGATTTTAACATGGTTGAAGAAAAATAGAATCTATTATTTTTTTTAGATTTGAATGTACTCATAGACATGGCAAATAATGTTCAACTTTTGTTTAAAAGTATCTTGAGTCTTGTTTAAACCTTATTCCTTCTTTAAGTAGTAATATTCTTTTCCAGATAAATCAAACATCAATAAATTTATGATGTAAGTTGGAAAAAGAAAAAAGAAGACAACAAAGTTGGTTGAACGTTTAATGAGAAACAAAATAAAGGCTTAATTGTTCCAAGAAACAATACTCTTGATGAACTCATAGATCTTCAAAACAGTTACAAGATCAATAATGTCACTAATCCCCGATAAATGCAACTGCGCCAAAAACTTGATACTGTCATGTAAATATAACGACGCTAAAAACCTGATTCCCGGCAAACAGCGCCAAAAACTTGGGCCGCTAGGAATATATGCGTTGATGATTTAAGATATGAAAATTATGGTTTTATAATACGGGATACTACGCAAGTATACATATCGTTTATCAAGTAATATAGGACTTTCTGATTACGCTTCGAGATATCGAACCCACAGGGAAAATATGAAAATCTTTAAAGGAATCAGAAAATTATCTTTTTACTTTCTTTAATTACTTTTGAAAAAGTATGTCTTGATTTTGAAAAGTTTTAAAAGTTGATTTATCTTTTGAAATTTCCTTAATAAAATGTTAAGCAAGAAATTAAAATTATAATAACTAATAACACTGGATGTAAAATACTATGAACTATAATATCTTTTTCTTTCCTTTCATGAAGTTGTAATAATTCTTAAAGTATTGTTGTGGAAGTATTCAAATTTTTGTTGTGACAGATAGAAGCAAATGTGTTCTTTACCCTTACTTGGTTTTATAAAGAACATAGGTTAATTTGAAATTTATATTATTTTGAACATGGTTAGGCGGGGAAGATACCGAGTATCTCACTTTAGAGTTCCCTCGATTCCCACCACTCAGGAGCTAACTTCTCATAACAAAACTCAAAACTTCAAACCAAATTAGGGGGTTTTAGCCTGTCACTCTAAAATCTTCTAATTTTACTCCCTTTTATAAAAATATCTTCTAATATTACATTCAATTATATGGACTACAGTTCTCACCCATATAAATTTATGTGATTCTTACTAACTTTTATGAGTCAAAGTTTACTTCTCAGAGCAAGTCTCTCAACTTCGTTGACTCAGAATACAGACTTCAGACTTCAATAAAAACTAAACTAAAAGAAAGAAAAGAAGTGAGAAGAAGAATACTTCACTCCGACCCTTTTCTCCTTTCTACTCTCTACTCCTACTCTAAATAAAAACTTTTAAAATGCGAGTGGAAGAACAATGGAAGTACTCTTAAAATGCGGTGGAAGAGTCTCCTCAAATTGCCTCCTCTAAATCTTTCCTAAGACTCTCTTTAAATTGTAAATCAAAAGGTGCCTTGGTGTCTCTTCAAAATGTGTTCAGATTCGATGCATCTACCAAGGAACGCACCCCTTCATTCAAACTTGCCTCCCAAAGGAAGTTATGGATGTTACCACCAAGAGTTGCATCCCATCTGCTTTGAAATTGGTGCCAAATCCATTTGAATCTCGATTTTTAACGGTGGCGTCTAAGCGCCGGCCCAACGGCTCTTAGCCGCCAGTGTCAAATTTTGGATTTTTCATTTTTTTGCTCTAAATTTTGATCCAATTTTGCTCCTTTCATTATGACCATCCATTTTCATCATACCTGCAAGAAAAACACAAAATATCTTCCATTAAAGTGCAATATCATTAAAAATAGGTATAAAAATCTGCATAAAAATACTATATATTTTAGGTGTATTAAAATCCCCCAAACTTAAAATGTTACATGTCCTCAAGTGACAATTAATCTCATAGAACATTTTAGCATGCAAATTATGTAATGAGTTTCTTAGGAAGATAACAAAATTTTGTTCTAGAAATGTAATTATCCAATTTAGAAAAAATTTCAGTAATTAAAACCAACTTAAAGTTTAGAAAGTTCTTAAGTAAAAAAAATGATAAATATATGTCTCTATCTATTTCAGAAATATTTGTAGATTTTTCAAAATATAGGATTCAAACATTTATTTTTCTCACTTAAAAATCTTTATTTGAAAAATAATTTTACTGACTATATTACAACTTTAAGCTTTAGATTTTCTTTGAACTTATATCTTAAACTTTAGGTATGAAACCAATTTTTGATTAGGCCCTTAAATCCTCAAGCTTCTCCTCCCTTTTTATATACTATATTTTTCACATCTTTTTTTTTATAAGGCAAGTATTACTATATCTGGATAGTCCTTTAATGATTTTGAATTCCATCCTTCTATTTAAAATAAAGATCAGATATAGATCTTTCACTTAAAAATCATAATAATAGTATCTGAAAAATTACTTTTCAATAAAAGAAATTTAAGCTTTGAAGAATAAAAGTCAAATCTTCTATTTATCTAAAAATACAAAACTTCTTACTGAAGATAGTTTAACTTTATTTAACACCTCTTCATTAAGAAAATTTTAAATTTAAGTTTTTCATGATTACTATAAATTTTAACTAAATTCTTTTATTCATTTCTATATTCAAAATTTTGTTCCCTTAATATAACTTTATGTACATAATTGTTCTCAATCAAAAATAAGATTTATTTTTAAGTATTCTTGAGAATCAAATAAAATTTTAAGTTTTTGAAAATCTTTGTTTTTAAAATCCCCCCAAACTTTAAATTTTTAATTAAGATAAAACATTTAAGCATAAGAAATGATACATAGGTGAGAATTAAAAACTGACATATCATGTTTGCAGGATTTTTTAATATCCTAATATGTCAGTATAACAATTTAAATACAAGAGTAAAATGAAATCAAATTTAGTTTTTCAAAACATTTTTTTATAATAATAAGAAAAGTAAAAATTTAAGAAGACTTCTACAGTAGTGGAGGTTTTCAAAGTAAATACACACCAACAAAAATAGCACACTGATACAGATAACAGATGATAGTGGAATTTGAAGAATTTTAAACATGTAGTTTTCCTAAGTAGAAGTTTCTAATAGTGGTTTATAATTTTTGAACAGTTTTTGAAATTAAAAATACATACTACTAAAAACTCTGACATAACATACACAAAAAAACATTTACTATTACACACTACCACACAGCAACATATAAATCAACAATAAAACAATAACAATACCTGAATATGCATAACATATAAACATTACAACTACAATCTGCATACTATCAAGGTTCACATCTCAACACAATCATCAAACAAAATACTAGATAAAGTACACAGTGACACAACACATCAATACAACAACTAAAACAAACAACATACATTTACTCTTCATCCTCATCATCATCATCATCTTGCTCATTCCAATCTCTGGATGGCACATAAGGTATATAGAATGGATGAGGTGGCATCTCAGCACTCTGATCTCCTCTAATCCGTCTATCCAAATATTGCTGATAATTCTCCTCATATTCATAATATTTTATAATATATCTCTCAACATTATCCAGCTTACCATCCACATCTCTCACATGCTCTCGAGTAAGACTCACTTTTTTCAAAATCTTTCTTAATAAACCAGTGTGTGAATTAGTAGATGACGAAGCACATGAAGTAGTAGCACGAGAAACAGAAGCAACAGAAGAAGAAGCAGTAGAAGCCCTACCAAATCCTCCTCTCCAACCAAACTCTGAAAGTACAGTGTAAGCACCAACGTTTACACTGGTAATTGGTCTCAATGGCTAAAGTACTTCTTCCCAGGTTTCAAATTTCACTCCAGATCTTTCACAAAGTGAATGAATCAAGGAAGGAAATCCCATACCTGCAGTCGTGGTTGATCTAGCACAGTTCAAATCATAATCATAAATTATACCTCCAATGTCAATAGGCTTCCCATGCTGAATACAATGGTTCAACACCGCTCTTTCTCTCGTCACTTCACTGGTATGACTTGAAGGTAACAACTTAGATGAGATAAAATAATGTCATGCCTTAGAAATGGCATTCAATTTAGAAGCAGGACAGTTAACTCTTCTATCATTTGTAATTTTCCATAATCCTCTTCCATCAGTCAGAAACTCCATAATCTCATCTAATTCTCCTTCCGAAGGATGATAGTTAGAATAAAAACAGAAAATGTCAGGAGGTAGTCCATAAAAGGTATTAATTGCACCAGAAAAAAGTTTACTTCATGCCTCTTAACCATCACCTGATTTTCCTCTGCAGTAGGTAAATTACATAAAATTCTCTTACCACAGAAACAACAGCAACAACGGAGAAGCAACAGTAATTCTGCCAGTTTCTTCTTGCAATCATATCTTCAATCACCTCTCCTGGCTTACTAAACACTCGCTCAGGAATCAACTTACATGATTGCAATGCATTGATGTATCGTACCTTAGCTCTCAAACTAACAAATTTGTCAGAATCAAACTTCATCTTTTCTCGTGCACGCTTTGACTTTGGAGCCATCTCTAAAAATTCATGAAAAATTCACCATAAATTCCAAAAGCAAACTAAACTTGCTAAATTATCTTCCAGAAGATATTTTCACTAAATCCAATCAATTTATCAAGCTTTTCCTCAAATTTTCACCATGAATAGTGATTTTAAGATTTTCCATAATGTACTCAAAATACATGGTGAAAATAAAAAATTTTTACTTAGGAGTAGTGCTCTTACCTCAAAGAATCCAAATCTAACAATTTTTGTTAAGATCGGCTCTTAAATGATCCACAATATGATACCCAAGGCTCCTCTTTCGCGGCAAAGCAAAGGTTGAAGACAATGGGGCGGTTGAAAATGGCAATTTTCTGGTTTTTAACTTTCGGGAATCAATTTTCGTGAACTGGTGCCTAAGCGCGAACTCTCGGTGCTTAGCGGCGAAATATGGCGCGTAAGCGCCGACATTCTGGAGCTTAGTCGCCAGTACCCAAATTTTTATTATTAAGGTATATGCACTAAATCACTTTGTTAATTACCCTTAATTAGTCCACAATAATTAATTCACCCCACAAATCTTCTAATACTCCAAATTAAAGTTAAATAACCAATGCTTCCACACAAACTTCACAAAAATAAACTTATATTAAAACAAACATAACATTCAATACAATACTAGAATTTTTATCCAAACATAAGGATAAAATTCTCAAAATACAAGACACTATAATCTTAAACTGATAAGTGTACATCTCTAAGATGTACCCATCACATCATCAGGCATATGTAAAAACATTAAACACACCAAACATGAACTCACAAGAACACTAACATAACACATAAGACACTAAACAAATAGAAACAAAACACTTTTAATTCCACTCTTCATTAGGCGGAATATAACCAGGACCACTATAATTCTTATTTGACCCTTCAAGAATATAAATTTGATAGAACGGGCGATCATTGTTCATTCTTATATCATCTTCTTCAATCCATTTGTTCTTTACAAACATCGCCTTATCTATTTCTTCCACATACCTTGAATGATTGAATTGCATCTTGAGTTGTCATCCTATGTGATCCAGATGTAAAGTAATATCATTGATCTTTGCTTCCATTGAAGTCACTCGGGCTTCAATTTTTGCAATCATCTCTGCAATACCTTGAATACTAACAGCCAGATATCCATTAAATAACTCGTTAGCACTATCACTAATGAACTTACTTTTATCAGAATCTTGCTTCTTCTTCATCTCTTTCTCCTAGGAAGACATGGTGCTCTCAAAATTCTCTTCTTAGACTTCAGAAATGAAAATAGGACTTGGGGCAAGTGTTTTCCTTAAGTCAGGACCTTTTTATAGACTTAGGAGATGCTTGAATATTCTCCAACACGTTTAGAATCTCCTAAATAACTCCCACAACTTCTCCCCCACGATCTAGGCTCTAAATTCACATTTTTCACATTTTTTATAGCTGTGGCGTCTAAGCGCCAACTAGTCGGCGCTTAGCCGCGAGTGCACAATTTAGCACAGGTATGCTAAGTGTCCAAATTATCATTCTGACTTTTCCAAATCATCAATTAAGGTCAAATAAACTCCACTTACGTTTAAAAACTCCAAATTACTACCACTAAAAACATAAGAACAAACCAAACAAAGCAAACAAAATACACAAAACAACATAAAGCAAACACACCGATAAATATGGGTTGCCTCCCACAAAGTGCTTGTTTTAACGTCTTCAGCCTGACATACCCAGAACTCATTCTGAGTGACCCAACATTAAATTCTCATCAGATTTAGATTTATTGACTGAAAAATATGGTTTAAGTCTATGTCCGTTAACTTTAAAAATTTTTCTTGTCTTAGGATCTTGAATATCTATAACTTCATAAGAATAAACTTTTATCACAATGAATGGACCCATCCACATGGACTTAAGTTTTCCAGAAAATATTCTCAATCTAGCATTATACAGCAAAACTTGTTGTCCTGGTACAAGATTTTTGGTAAGAATCTTTCGATCATGCCATAACTTCTTCTTTTCCTTATAAATCTTAGCATTTTCATAAGATTCATTCCTTATTTCTTCAAGCCCATTCAATTGCAATAATCCTTTTTCAGCAGCATCTTTCAAATTATAATTGAACTCTTTAATAGCCTAATAAGCCTTATGCTCAAGTTCAAAAGGTAAATGACAAGCTTTTCCAAAAATCAGTCTATATGGGGACATTCCTATATATGTTCTGTAAGCAGTCCTATAGGCCCACAAAGCATAATCCAGTTTAATTGACCAATCCTTTCTATTTGGATTAACAATTTTTTCTAACATTCTTTTAATTTCACGATTGAATAATTCAACCAAACCACTTGTCTGCGGATGATAAGCAGTAGCAATGCGATGATTAATATGATATTTCTTTGCTAACTTCCCAATAATCTCATTTCTAAAATGACTTCCTCCATCAGTTATGATTACTCTTGGTGTTCCAAATTTGCAAAATATATTCTTTTCTAAAAACTTTGCAATACTTTGAGTATCACATCGAGGTAAAGCAATAGCTTCAATCCATTTGAAAACATAGTCTATTTCTATCAAAATATAAATATTTCTGAAAGATGGTGTAAATGGTCCCATAAAATCTAGTCCCCAAACATCAAATATTTCAACTTCAAACATATAATTGAGGGGCATCTTATTTCTTCTAGAAATATTGCCTACACAATGACATCTATCACAATTTTTAATATAAACAATCACATCCTTAAAAATTGTAAGCCAATAAAATCATGATTGTAATATTTTATATGCAATTTTATCACTTCCAAAATGTCCCCCATAATTAGAATCATGACATTTTTGAATAATTTCATAAGTCTCTTCCAAAGATACACATCTTCGAATTATAAGATCCTTTCCTTGTTTATATAAAAATTGGTCATCCAAAAAATAAGTCTTAGCATCAGACAGAAATTTCTTCTTTTCATGATATGTCAAACCATTGGGTATAATATTACTAACAATAACGTTTAATATGTCTGCATACCACGGAACACTCCATTCTTTAACAGTGAACAGTTTTTCATCAGAAAAATGTTCATTAATTTCTTCAATATCACAGAAAGATTTTTCAATTTCAAGCCTGGACAAAAGATCAACAATTTGATTATCAGAACCCTTCCTATCTACTATCTCAAAATCAAATTCTTGCAAAAGAAGAATCCATCTTATAAGTCCCGGTTTTGCATCATTTTTCTTCATTAAGTATTTGATAGTAGAATGATTAGTACGCATAACACATTTAGTTCCAATTAAATTTGATCGAAATTTATCAAAGACAAATACTATAGCTAATAACTCTTTCTCAGTAATGGTATAATTAATTTGAGCTTCATTAAGAGTTTACTAGCATAATAAATTACTTTGAAAGTTTTATCATATTTCTGACCCAAAACAACACCAATAGCATAATTACTACCATCACACATTAATTCAAAAGGTTTTTCCCAATTTGGTGAAATTATTACAGGTGTAGTGATTAATTTTTCTTTTAATATTTCAAAGGCTTAATGGCAGTCATCATCAAAATTAAAAATTGCATCCTTTTTCAGTAAACGACATAAAGGTTTTGTAATCTTTGAAAAATCTTTGATGTAACGCATGTAGAATCTAGCATGTCCTAAAAACTTCTAATTCCCCTTACATTGGTTGGGCAAGGTAAATTAGATATAACTTGAATTTTTGCAGGATCTACCTCCAAACCTTTTTCTGAAATCTGATGTCCTAAAATAATTCCTCCTGCTACCATAAATTGGAATTTTTCCCCAATAAGGACCAAATTAGTTTCTTCACAGTGTTTTAGAACTTTAGATAGATGTTCTAAACATGATTCAAATGAAATTCCAAACACTAAAAAGTCATCCATAAAAACATCAATCCCTTTTTCAATTAAATCACAAAAAATAGCCATCATACATCTCTGAAATGTAGCAGGGGCATTACATAAACCAAAGGGCATTCTTCTAAAAGCAAACGTACCATAAGGATCGGTAAACGTAGTTTTCTCTTGATCCTCAGGAGCAATTTGAAATTGGTGGTAACCAGTATATCCATCCAGAAAACAAAAGTATTTATGCCCAGCCAATCTATCCAACATTTAATCTAGAAAAGGGAGTGGAAAATGATCTTTCCTTGTAGCAAGGTTTAATTTTCTATAATCAATGCATATTCGCCACCCTGTAACTTGTCTTGTTGGTATTATTTCATTCTTTTCATTAACGATCCATGATTACTCCTCCTTTCTTAGGAACACAATGAATAGGACTAACCCATGCACTATCTAAAATAGGGTAGATAATTCCAGCATCCAACCACTTTAAAATTTCTTTCTTAACAACTTCTTTCATAATAGGATTTAATCTCCTTTGAGGATCAGCCCGTGGTTTGATATTATCTTCCATAAGAATTTCGTGCATACAAACTGAAGGACTGATTCCTTTAATATCAGCAATTGTCCATCCAAAGGCTTTCTTGTGCTTCTTCAGAATTTCAAGCAAAATTTCTTCTTCTTTTTCAGTTAATTGAGAGGAAATTATAACGAGGCAAGGTTGAGGATTCACCTAGAAAAACATACTTCAAATGATCATGAAGCATTTTTAACTCAAGTTCGACGGGTTTTTCAATTGATGGACCATAAGATTTATCTTTCTCAGTCATATCCAACAATTCAAAACTTTCACGAACATACTTTAAATCTTCTTCTTGAAAATCTTCAGAATCAAATAACTCCTCTTCTTGCTTATATTCAAATTCTTCTCTTTCAGCTTTCTCTTCATAAGTTGATTTGAAATGACATTCATTAAATATTCAATAACATCCATCCAAAAACACTCATCTTCTTTACCTCTTGCAGGATATTTCATCGATTTTGAAATATTAAATGTAACGATCGATCATTAACCCTCATCGTTAATTCCCTTTTTGCACATCTATCATGGCTCACGCTCGTAGCTACAAAAAGGTCTCCCCAAAATTATGGGTATCTCTTTATCTTCCTCCATATCTAACACAATGAAATCCACCGGAAAAATAAATTGATCCACTTTTACCTCGATTTATGAAACCTCTTTCCTTGATAATCCTTCTTTTCATCATCACTTTGTTGAACAAACACTGCGCTTCAAAACTTATGAACTTTCTTCAGTTGAAAACACGAAATCGAGGGTCCATAGGATACGAATTGGGATAGGTGGTTTTCATTTTTCTGGAGTTAAGAAGTAAAAAATGGAGTTTGGGGAGTTATAAGGACGAAGATCCCACCAAAAAGCACCAAAACTTGCTTTTTAAAACATAAAAACCATCAAGCAAATTTTAGGTGCCGGCAGAACTCGATAGGGCGCCAGCGGCGCTCAAACAGTCAAGTTCAGTAGGGCAGAAATGATAGAGCACCGGCGGCGCCCATTCTGGTGCCGGCGGCGCTAGTGGTCAAATTTCTCACCGAACTTCATTTGGTCCTAAATATTCCAATATCTCGATTTGATCCATCATTTATCAAATTTTTAATTATTTAGGAGTAATTAGGATTTAAAAATAACTATCTAAAAAAAACACAACTACAATAAACAGGCAAACACACCACAAAGATAAATATGGGTTGCCTCTCATAAAGCGCTTAGTTTAACGTCGTCAGCCCGACAAACCGTTCAGTTAATCGAGATGACTCGGCATTAAAACCTCTTTAAAATCAGGTTGAAACCCATCAAAGTAGGGCTTTAATCGATGCCCATAAACCTTGAAAATATTTTCAGTATTAGAATCTTTAATATTAACAGCTCCAAAAGAATGAAATTTTACAACTGTAAAAGGTCCTAACCATCTAGACTTGAGCTTTCCAGGAAATAACTTCAATTTTGCGTTGTATAATAAAAATTTTTATCCATTTTCCAAGTTATTTTTCAATATCTTCCGATCATTCCATAATTTCCTTTTCTCTTTATATATCTAATCATTGTGATAAGATGCATTTCTAATCTCTTCCAATTCATTCAAATGCATAATTCTTTTCTCTCGAGCATTTTTCAAATTAAAATTTAACTCTTTTATCGCCCAATATGCTTTATGCTCCAATTCAATTGGTAAATGGCAAGTCTTACCAAACACTAATATATAAGGAGACATTCCAATAGGGGTTTTAAAAGCAGTTCTACAAGCCCATAAAGCAGTATTTAATTGAGTAGACTAATCTAATTTATTATTATCCACAGTTTTCTCCAAAATTCTTTTAATTTCACGATTAGACACTTCTGCTAAACCACTAGTTTTGGGATGATAAGCAGTAGAGATTCTATGGATGATATTATATTTCTCAATTAATCTCTTAATTTGATTATTCCTGAAATGGGATCCACCATCAGTTATGATTACTCTCAACACTCCATATCTTGTAAATATATTTTTCTTTAAAAATTTTGATCTAATCATTGTGATAAGATGCATTTCTAATCTCTTCCAATTCATTCAAATGCATAAATCTTTTCCCTCCAGCATTTTTCAAATTAAAATTAACTCTTTGATTACCCAATATGCTTTATGCTCCAATTTAACTAGTAAATGACAAGTCTTACCAAACACTAATCTATAAGGAGACATTCCAATAGAGGATTTAAAAGCAGTTCTACAAGCCCATATAGCAGTATCTACTTGAGTAGACCAATCTAATTTATGATTATCCACAGTTTTCTCCAAAATTCTTTTAATTTCACGATTAGACACTTCTGCTAAACCACTAGTTTGGGGATGATAAGCAGTAGAGATTCTATGGATGATATTATATTTCTCAATTAATCTCTTAATTCGATTATTCCTGAAATGGGATCCACCATCAGTTATGATTACTCTCGGCACTCCATATCTTGTAAATATATTTTTCTTTAAAAATTTTGAAACACTCCGAGCTTCACATCTTGGTAAAGCAATAGCTTCAATCTATTTCGAGACATAATCAACGTCAACCAATATATATAAATTTCCAATTGAATGAGTAAATGGTCTCATAAAATCTAATCCCCATACATCAAAATTTTCAACTTCCAAATTATAATTTAGAGGCATTTCATTTATTCTAAAAATATTACCTACTCTCTGGCATCGATCACATGATTTAATATATTTATAAACATCTCTAAAAAGAGTAGGCCAATAAATCCAGATTGTAAAATCTTAAAAGTAGTTTTATCAACACCAAAATGACCTCCAAATTCAGAATCAAGACATCGTTGAATAATCAAATTTGTTTATTCTTGTGGCACACATTTCCTAATAATCAGATCCTTACACTGTTTATATAGATAGGGCTCATCCAAAAAATAGAATTTTGCATCATATTTAAACTTCATTTGTTGTTGCCTTGTTAAATCAGGTGGTACAATATCATTTGCAATATAATTCACAATATCAGCATACCAAGGCAAACTACTTCCCATAATAGTATAGAGTTGCTCATCAGGGAAAATTTTAGTAATTTCTTTTTCAAATTCTGATAATTTATCATAGTCTATTCTGGATAGATGATCAGCTATTTGATTATCAGTTCCCTTCCTATCAACTATCATAAAATCAAACTCTTGTAGAAGAAGTATCCATCTAATAAGTCTAGGTTTAGCATTCTTCTTTTGCATTAAATATTTGATAGTCGAATGGTCTGTATGCACAATACTTTTAGCTTCAATTAAATAGGGTCTAAATTTTTCAAAAGCCAACACTATAACTAATAATTCTCTTTCAGTTGTGGTATAATTAATTTGAGCCTCATTAAGAGTTTTACTGGCATAGCAAATGACTTTGAAAACTTTATCATGCCTTTACCTCAATGCTACTCCGATTGCATAATCACTGGCATCACACATGAGTTCAAATGGTTTCTCTCAGTTTGGTGAAACAATTAGAGGTGCAATGATTAATTTTTCTTTTAATAATTTGAAAGCTCTTAAGCATTCATCATTAAAATCAAACTTTCTATCATTTTCTAAAAGTCGGCACAAAGGTTTAGTAATTCAAGAAAAATCTTTAATATATCGCCTGTAAAATCCAGCGTGTCCTAAGAAACTCCTCACCTCTCTCACAGTAGTGGGTGGCTGTAATCTCTCAATCACTCTAATTTTAGCAGGGTCGACCTCTATACCATGTTCAGATATTTTATGCCCAAGCACAGTTCCTCTTGCAACCATAAATTTACATTTCTCTCAATTCAGAACTAGATTTCTTTTCTCACAAAGCTCCAAAACTTTTGCTAAGTTTTCTAGGCAAATTTCAAATGAAGTCCCGAATACAGAGAAATCATCCATAAAAACTTCTATTCCATTATCTATCATACTACTGAAGATAGACATCATACATCTTTGAAATGTTGCAGGTGCATTACACAGTCCAAAAGGCATTCTTCGAAAAGCAAAGGTTTCATAAGAGCTAGTAAATGTTGTCTTTTCTTGATCCTCAGGAGCAATAGGTATTTGAGGGTAACCAGTATATCCATCCAGAAAACAATAGTACTTGTGTCTAGCAAGTCTATCTAGCATTTGATCGAGAAAAGGAAGAGATAAGTGATCTTTTCTGGTGGCGGCATTTAATTTCCTATAATCAATACAAATTCGCCATCCATTAAATTGTCTTGTGGGTCTAATTTTATTACACTCATTCACTTCAACAGTCACTCCTCCCTTTTTTGGTACACAATGTATTGGACTTACCTAAGCACTATCCGAAATAGGATAAATAATTTTAGCATCCAGCCATTTTAAAATTTCTTTCTTAACTACTTCTTTCATTATAGGATTCAATCTCCTTTGCGGATCAACTCTCGGTTTATGTTCTTCATCTAATAAAATTTTGTGCATACAAATCGAAGGACTAACTCCTTCAATATCTGCCAAAGTCCATCCAAAAGCTTTCTTGTATCTTTTTAAAGTTTCCAACAACTTCTGTTATTGGTATTCGTTTAGTTTTGAAGATACAATAACAGGCAAAGTAGATGATTCTCCTAAAAATATATACTTTAAATGATTAGGGAGAATTTTCATTTCAATTTCAAGAGGTTTTATGATAGATGGAATTAAGCTTTTATCTCCACCTTCCATAGTGTCTAATATTTCAAATCTCTCCTGAACATACTCCAAATCTTCATTCTTCTCACTATCTGAATTTTCTTCATCTTCACTTTCTTCTTCAAACATATTTTTATATTCTTCTTCTTTTTTCAAATATATTTTCAAAATGATCGTTTCTCAAGTAATCACAGACCTCCATTCTAAAACATTATTTATCTTTTTCCATTGAGAGATACTTCATAGATTTTAAAATATTAAAGGTCACCTCTTGATCATTAACTCTCATAGTTAATTCTCCTTTTTGAACATCAATTACCGCTCTTCTAGTAGCAAGGAATGGTCTTCCCAAAATGATTAGAATTTCTTTATCTTCCTCCATATCAAGTAAAATAAAATCCACAGGAAAGATAAATTTATCCACTTTCACTAACACATCTTCCAGCACTCCTTTAGGGTAAGTAATGGAACAATTAGCCAACTGAAGAGTCACAGATGTAGGAGAAATTGCTCCTACTCCCAACCTTTTGAAAGTTGATAAAGGCATAAAATTAATACTCGCTTCCATATCACATAAAGCCTTTCCAAAAAAAATTCACCTTTAGCACACGAAATAGTGAAACTACCAGGATCTTTAAGTTATTCCAGAATCTTCTTCTGAATTTTTGCACTACACTCTCCGCTAAGTACAACAGTTTCATGATCTGTAAACTTTCTTTTCTTTCTCAGAATATCCTTCATAAACTTAGCATAGTCAGGCATCTGTTCCAATGCTTCAACAAAAGGAATATTAATCGTTAATTTCTTAAGGATCTCCAAAAATTTTCCAAATCTATTATCTCTGTTTTGTTTCTTTAATCTTTGAGGAAATGGAGGTGGTGGCTTCTCAACAGTTATCTTCATTGGTTCAAGAGGATATTCCAAGTCTGGATAAATCATGTTTGAACCTTTTTCAATTTCCACCTTCTCCTTTTCTATTTCAACTTCTTTTTGCACTTTAGTATCCAATTCTTTTCCACTCCTTAATTGAATACCCTTAAGTTGTTCCTTGTTTTGATCCTTTGGATTGATCTTCACATTACTTGGAAGTGTCCCCGAATGTCTAATATTAAGTGCAGTGAAAATATGTCCTAATTGATTTTCAATATTCTTCATAACAACACCTTGATCTTGTAATCGATTTCTCATATTCAGAATCATTTCTTCAGTAGACAACTTCTTATCCTTAAATTGTGGGTTACTACTGAATCCAGGGGGATAAGATAGTCTAAAATTAGAATTTCCTTGATTGTTTGAATTTCTAATTGGATTCATAGAATTGTTAGCCCAATGCTGGTTAACATTAGCATTATTATTATTCCAATTGAAGTTTGAGTGATTCTTCCAACCAGGATTATAATAATTTGAATAAGGATTGTTAGGTCAATTAATAGCATTTAAGGTCTCATAAGGTGTTTGAGATTATGTTATCTGTCCAAATGAATTTTCCTCTAACACTTGAGGTGGTTGAGAATAATTCATTCCATATTGATCTATTTTCTTTGAAAGGGCTACAATTTGAGAAACTACCATAATCATCATATCAAAATCATGAATACTAGCTACTCTCTTAAGATTTACCCATTCAGAGGGTCATTGAAAATTATTAGTAGCCATTTCTTCAATTAATGTGTATGCTTCAACAAAAGGTTTTGACATTAATGATCCTCCAGTGGCAGCATCTATAATAGATCTCAATGATCCCACTAATCCATTATAAAATGTTTGAATTATTAACCAATCTGGTAAAGCATGATGTGGGCACTTCCTAAGAAGATCTTTAAATCCCTCTAGAGCTTCATATATTGACTCTCATTCAAACTGACAAAAAGATGTAATATCATTTCTTAGTTTAGCAGTCTTTGATGGAGGGAAATATTTTGATAAAAACTTTTGATATAATTCTCCCTATAATAGATCCAGGTGCTAACGAATTTAACCACACCTTAGCCTTATCCCTTAATGAAAAAGAAAAAAGTCTAAGTCTGACAGCGTCACTAGATACTCCATCATATTTAAAGTAGCACACAGTTCTAAAAAACTAGCGAGATGTAAATTTGGATCCTCATCAGGTGTTCCAGCAAATTGATTATTTTGTACCATTTGGATAATAGCAGGTTTAAGCTCAAATGAATTAGCAACAACATCAGGATTTTGAATAGTGACCCAAGGAAAAAAGATTAAGATTTTCATGCTTATTTTATATTGATTTTGATGATATTGGACTTTAAAGAAAGGTATTTTTGGTGTTTTTCTACAGGTATAAAGATTTAAGGACAAAGGAACAAAAATATGCAAAAAGGAGCGAATTCGGAGAAAAAAGGACCAAATTATGCAAATTTGACCTAGGGTGCCGACGGCGAGGTCGATGGCGCCGACGGCGTGATTTTCCCGAGAGTTCAGAATTAGTTCAAAGGAAGGTCGTCGATGGTGCAGATTGAGGCCGCCGAAAATGAGGCCTATTTAAAATTACTGTTTTTAGAAGTCCACCGACGATGAGCTCCAGGCCGCCGACGGATCTTTCCAGAAATATGTCGAATGTGGACAATTTTTGAAGGGGTGCCTCTAAAACCCTTAGAGACTCTTTTACAACATTAAAAAGAACCAATTTAGGCCAAAAAAGTGGTCTCCTATGTGTTTATTAGTGAGTTCAAAGTGTTTAAAAGAGTTTATTAGTAAGGAATTAGTGTTATTATTTAGTGAGTAGTGAGTTCAAAAAGAGATTTTGTGATGAATTCTTTGAGGGATTATAAGAGTTGAAGAGAAGTGAGAGATCTCTTCTGCATTACCATTTCGAAGGAGAATTCCACGTGTTGTAAAGAAAGTAAGAGATTCAGAAGAACTTCATGGAGTTTGCTTGGGGAGGAATTTGAGATAAGTTGTGTTTATTTACTATAGTGTGTAGAACTTTACTTTATTATATGAAATTCAAGTTTTATTGCATCCTTTCCATGAATTCTGAGTAGTTGTTCTGTCTTTCTCCTTATTTTGATGTTTTTGTGAAATGATTATATGAATTAGTCTATTAAACAAATTATAAAGAAGTTGTGATGATACTATACCTAAACTTACTTTACTATACGAATTGGCCATTTGTATTGTTAAAATCTGTGAAGAATTATTAAGATATGACCGTGGGCTAAGAATTCTTAACTAGTATGTATCACATTTCTCTTTGAAAGGTAGACGGGTAAATCTTTAAAAGGAGAAGTGCAAATAAATAGGAAAATAATATTAATCGGGCGTAGAATTGGAGATTTTAGAGTGACAGGCTAAAATCCTCAATTCGGTCCTATCGTTTGGGTGCTGAGGTGTAGATTGTTAGCCCTCAGGCGAGGGGAACGTGTGAGCTCCGAAATGAGAGCCGATAACCTCCCAGCATAGCCACAAATTCAGTAACCAAACATAGGATTAGTCAATGTTCTTTATACCTGAACCAAAGGGTAAAGAATAGGTATGCTCCTATTTGGCACAACACATATAAAACTAATTCTTGTTACCGCTTCACTTAAATATCTTAACAAAGGAGAAAGATTTTTGCTATTATATATTTGAACTTAACTTTAGTTGTATTAGTAATTTGTTAGTAAAACTAGTTTAAATATAAATTTCATATTATTGTAGATTGCATATTAGTGACAGATAGGCAATTCGATCTAGTTGTAATTCTGAATTGGTTTATATAATCCTAGTTCGTAGGCTTTAATATATTCCCTGTGGGATCGATATCCATGACTCTACTAGAGTCTTGTATTACTTGAGCGATACGTATACTTGCATTTAAAGGTAACTCTACGATCAAAAGATTATAATATTTAATTGTTACTAAAATTAAAATTACACTCCTGATCAAGTTTTTGGCATGGTTGCTGAGGATTTATATCTTCTAACAGTGGTGTCGAATTCTTAGATATATAAGTATATTTAAAATCGCGGATCAAGTTTTTGGCATCGTTGCCGGGAATATTTTATTTGTTATAAGAATATAACATAATTAGAGTAACGGACAACAATTTAAGACTGTTAGAAAACCTTTATAGAAATGCAACTTATTTAGTTAACTGTTTTGTTGTGTACTGATTTCGATTGTATGCGCAAATTTGGTTCTGAAATTCTTATACCCTATGATTCAGAATTAGAACACACTGTTAGGATAATTAGAAAACTGAGAAAAGAACCTATAAATTCTAAAATAATGGAAAACAGCGTAAACAACCAAAGAATAGAAAATGAACATCATTCTAGACCTTTAAAAGATTACGCTAACCCTAAATTAGATGAAATTCACTTAACTATCCAAAATCCTGATGTAGCCGCTAATTCATTTGAGCTTAAACCTGCAATTATCCAAATGGTACAAAATAATCAATTTGGTGGAACCTCAAATGAAGATCCTAATTTACATCTTGCAAGTTTCTTAGAACTTTGTGCTACTTTTAAGTACAACAGAGTGTCTAATGATGCTGTCAAACTTAGACTCTTTCCTTTTTTACTAAGGGATAAGGCTAATACTTGGTTAAATTCGTTAGCACCTGGATCTATTAGAACTTGGGGAGAAATTTCAAAAAAATTATTATCGAAATATTTTCCACCATCTAAGACTGCCAAGCTTAGAAACGATATCACATCTTTCAGTCAGTATGAGGGAGAATCGATATAGAATCTTAGGAAAGACTTAAAGAACTTCTTAGGAAATGTCCTCATCAAGCTTTACCAGATTGGTTAATTATTCAAACATTTTATAATGGATTAGTAGGATCTCTTAGATCTATAATTGATGCTGTTGCTGGTGGATCACTAATGTCTAAACCTTTTGAAGAAGCCTATGTGTTAATACAAGAAATGGCTACTAATAATTTTCAATGGCCTGTTGAAAGGGTTAATCCTAAGAGAGTAGTCAGTATTCATGATTCTGATGCTTTAACTATGATAGTTTCCCAAATTGCTGCTCTTTCAAAGAAAATAGATCAATACGGAATGAATCGTTCTCAAACACCTCCAGTGTTAGAAGAAAATTCATTAGGACAAATCGTAGATGCTCAATCTTCATATGAAACTATAAATGTAATAAATAATAGACAAAATAATTCTTATTCAAAATATTATAATCCAAGTTAGAAGAATCACCCAAATTTTAATTGGAATAATCAAAATAATAATGTTAATCCTCAGTGAGGGAACAATCCAGTAAACCCATTAGGAAATATAAATAATCAAGGTAATTCCAATTATAGACCTTCTAATCCACCATGTCTTTATAATAATTCACAATTTAAGGAAAAGAAGTCTATGGAAGAATTAATTTTGAATATGGGTAATCAATTACAAAATCAAGGAAATGCTATAAAAAACATAGAAAACCAATTAGGGCAAATTGCTTCTGCATTAAGCAATAGACCTGTTGGAACTTTACCTAGCAATGTTGAAGTAAATCCTAAAGATCAAGGAAAAGAATAAATCAAAGCTATTCAATTAAGATGTGGAAAAGAATTGGAAACAAGAATTCAAAAAGAAACTGTAGTTGAAAATGAAAAAGAAGAAACTGAAGGAGAAACGAAAGTTTGTATCCTAATTTTTCTCTGAAACCTATAAAAATTACTGTTGAAAAACCACCTCCACCATTTCCTCAAAGAATAAAGCAACAAGATAAAGGAAAAAGATTTGCTAAATTCTTAAACATTTTGAAAAAATTTTCAATAAATATTCCTTTTGTTGAAGCATTAGAACAAATGCCTGATTATGTTAAATTTATGATGGAAATTCTCAACAAAAAGAGGAAGTTACTAGATCATGAGACTGTTGCACTCAGTGAAGAGTTTAGTGCTATAATACAAAGAAAATTTCCTGAAAAACTTAAAGATCCTTGTAGTTTCACAATCCCGTGTGCTATTGGTGAAAATTTTTTGGGCGAGCATTATGTGATTTGGGAGCTAGCATAAATTTGATGCCTCTATCAACTTTTAAAAGATTACAAATTAGAGAGATTGCACCAACTTCTGTAACTCTACAGTTAGCTGATCTATCTATTACACATCCAAAGGAAGTTGCAGAAGATGCTTTGGTCAGGGTTGATAAGTTTATTTTTCTTCTGGATTTTATCATTCTAGATATGAAAGAAGATAAAGAAATTCGAATCATTTTAGGAAGACCATTCCTAGCTACAGGAAGAGCTATGATAGACATTCAAAAAGGAGAATTGACGATGAGAGTAAATGATCAAGAAGTAACTTTTAACATCTCAAAGTCAATGAAATATCCATCAATAGAAAAAATAGATGAATGTTTTAGAATGGATATATGTGATCATTTAAGAAAAGAATATTTCAAATAAAATTATGAAGAAAAAGAAGATATAGAAAAAGATAATTATGATGAAATTGAAAGTGAAGAAGTTGATTATATTCAGGAAAAATATGAAACGCTCAATTCAACAGCACCAGAAAATCAAATATTAATTCCATTTGTTGTAAAACCCCCCAAACTTGAATTAAAGAATCTTCCAATTCATTTTAAGTATGTATTTTTGTGAGAGTTTTCAACATTACCAGTAATTGTATCCTCAGACTTAAATGAAATTCAAGAATAAAAATTAATGGATACATTAAAAAAATACAAGAAAGCTTTTGGTTGGACTTTAGCTGATATTAAAGGAATTAGTCCTTTGATTTGTATTCAAAGAATTTTATTAAATGAAGAACATAAACCAAGAATTGACCCTCAAAAGAGACTGAACCCTATAATGAAAGAAGTAGTTAAAAAAAGATTTTAAAATGGTTCGATGTTGGAATTATATATCCTATTTCGGATAGTACTTGGGTAAGTCCAATTCAATGTGTTCCCAAGAAAGGAGGAATAATTTTGAAGAAAATGAAAATAATGAATTAATACCTATCAGACAAGTATATGGATGACATATTTGTATTGACTATCGAAAATTAAATGTCACCACCCGAAAAGATCACTTTCCACTTCCTTTCCTAGACCAAATGTTGGATAGACTTATCAGACACAAGTACTACTATTTTCTGGATGGATATACTGGTTACCATCAGATACCTATTGCTCTTGAGGATCAAGAGAAAATAACTTTTACTAGTCCTTATGGAGCTTTTGCTTTTAGAAGGATGCCTTTTGGACTATGTAATGCACCTGCAACTTCCAGAGATGTATGATGTTTTTTTTAGTAAATTAATAGACAATGGAATAAAAGTATTTATGGATGATTTCTCTGTGTTTGGAACATCATTTGACACATGCTTAAATTATCTTGAAAGTTTTGGAGCTATGCGAAAAAACTAACTTAGTTTTAAATTGGGATAAATGTCAATTTATGGTTGCAGAAGGAATTGTATTATGATATAAAATTTCAGAAAATGGCATGGAAGTAGACTATGCAAAAATTCAATTAATAGCTAAATTACCATCTCCTACTACAGTGAGAGGGGTAAGAAGTTTTCTTGGACATGCTGGTTTCTACAGGCGCTATATTAAATATATTTTTAAAAAATTACAAAACCTCTATGCCAACTTTTAGAAAAAGATAAGAAATTTGAATTTACCGAAGAATGCTTGAATACCTTTAAATTATTAAAGGAAAAACTAATCACAGCACCAGTAATAGTTTCATCTGATTGGGAGAAACCGTTTGAACTAATGTGCGATGCTATTGATTATGCTATTGGAGCTGTTCTTGGCCAAAGATATTACAAAATTTTAAAGGTTATATACTATGCTAGTAGAACTCTTAATGATGCTCAAATTAAATATACAGTTACTGAAAAAGAGTTACTGGCTATTGTGTATGCTTTTGATAAATTTAGATCATATTTAATTGGAACTAAATGTATTGTGCATACCGATCATTCTGCTATTAAATATCTGATGTAAAAGAAGGATACCAAACCAAGATTAATTAGATGGGTACTTTTAATGCAAGAATTCGATTTTGTGGTGATTGATAGAAAATGAAATGAAAATCAAATTGCTGATCATTTGTAGAGATTAGAATATAATGAATTATCTGATACCGACAATGAAATAATAGACAATTTCCCTGATGAACAACTTTATAATATTAATGAGTGGAAAATACCTTGTTATGCAGATATAGTAAAATTATTTAGTAAGCAATATTTTGCCACCTACGCTAACATTGCAGCAACAGAAAAAATTTGTTCATGATTCAAAATCATATTTTTGGGATGAACCATATTTATATAAACAATGTATTGACCTTTTAATTAGGAGATGTGTGCCTTATGAAGAAACATAACAGATCATTCAGAAATGTCATGATTCTGATTTTGGAGGACATTTTGAGATTGATAAAACTGCATATAAAATTTTACAAGCTGGATTTTATTGGCCTACTCTTTTTAGAGATGTTTACAGATATATCAGATCATGTGATAAATGTCAACGAGTAGGTAATATATCTAGAAGAAACGAAATGCCTCTGAATTTCATATTAGAAGTTGTAATTTTTGACGTTTGGGTATTAAATTTCATGGGACCATTTATTCCTTCTTTTGGGAACTTATATTTTTTAATTGCAGTTGATTATGTATCAAAGTAGATTGAAGCACAAACTTTACCTCATTGTGATGCTAAAAGTGTTTCAAAATTCTTAAAGAGAAATATTTTCATAAGATACAGAATGCCGAGAGTGATTATCAGTGACGGAGGATCCCATTTTAGGAATAAATACATTCAAAGATTGGCAGAAAGTTTAGTATTGTTCATAAATTCTCTACTACCTATCATCCTCAAACTAGTGGTTTAGCTGAAGTTTCTAATCGTGAAATTAAATAGATTTTTGAAAAGACTGTAAATCCTAATAGAGTAGATTGGTTTACAAGACTGGATACTGCATTATGGGCATACAGGACTACTTATAAAACTCCTATTGGTATGAATCCTTACAGGCTAATATATGGAAAAACTTGTCACTTACTAGTAAAATTGGAGCATAAAGCATTTTGATCGATTAAATAATTCAATTATAATTTGAAAAATGTTGGTGAGAAGAGAATGCTGCAATTGAATGAATTAGAAGATTTAAAATATGAATCTTACAATAACAACAAGATTTACAAGGAAAAACTGAAGTTAAGACATGATCGGAAGATTAACCAAAAGAACTTTGAACCAGGGCAAGAAGTTTTGCTTTACAATACAAGGCTGAAAATATTTCCTGGGAAATTGAAGTCTCGTTGGTTAGGACCCTTTACTGTGACTGAAGTTTATACTTATGGAGCAGTTGAAATTGAAGATCCTAAGACTGGGAATAAAATTAAAGTAAATGGACATAGATTAAAACCATATTTTAAAGGTAAAAGACTAAATTTTAAAGAGGTGTTAATACTCAGTCAACCTGAATAACACTTGAATAGGTCGAGCTGACGACGTTAAACCAAACACTTTATGGGAGGCAACCCATAGTTATCTTTAATAGTTGTGTGTTTGTTTGAAATTATTGTTAATTTGTAGTAATATTAAGTCCTACTATTTATATTTACCTTTTGATATTCATAGAATTTGAATCCATAGAGAAAATTTGGAACGTATTGGACCACAGCGTATTTATGCAAATTTTTTGCCTAGGGCGCCGACGGCGCGCTCGACGCCACCGAAGGTGGGTTTTTCTCTAGAGCTCTGGTATTTAATTGCATAAGGCTCACCGACAGTGCCTTCAAGATCGTCGACAGCGGGATTGGCGAGTGGGCAGTTTTTCGTGTTCAAAATGACGATTTTTAGCGGTTTTTAGCGAATTCGTCCCGTATAAACTCCTATGGGCGGTTCCTAAACACTCCAAACTCCCAAAAATGAATGGATACCCTCTTAAATCCTTCTCAAATGACTTCCAATTCGATCGATAACCCAAGATTTTGAGTGTACAACCTAAGAATGTTTGTTAGTGCGGAAGCACAGTGACTTTTCAACAAGGTAATCTCAAAGAAAAGATTGATTAAAGAAAGAGGATTTGTCAATAGAGAACAAAGCAATTCTTCATCACCAATTGAAGAAATGATCGTGCGAAGAAGATGGGAAGTGTTTGGATACACTACTATCGCAGTAGTCGTTCCAGTGGTTCAAGAATTCTACGCCAATTTACATGGAATCAACCAAGGAAGTGTTTATGTGCAAGGTAGGAGGATTACTTTCAATTCTTAAAGAATTAATGAGTTATATATGCTTGAGAATGTTCCGGTATGTTATTATTCAAATTTCGTACCGACGAGAGAAAAGATGAATGAAATATACCAATATTTGACGGACGGAACCGATGACTGGGAAGTTAGAGATAACGAGTATGTCAGTTTCTCTGCAACACTTTTAAAACCCGTTTCGAAATATTAACACTTTTTCACTCTGCAAAGTTATTGCCAATGATGAAAATTGGTAAGGTCACGAAAGAAAATGCAATTTTGAACTATTGCATTCAAATGGGATGACCCATTGATATTAGATCGATTATTGTGAAATCTTTTTTTGGCCTGGTCATTCAAGGATCATTCAAAGGGCTTGGACATCTTTCCACAATTTTCTCGATTTGCAGTTTGTTTCAAGTGTCGTACAAAGTTTGGGAGAAGATACTGCTACCGTGGAAACCATTAGACCCAACTCAGATGTTCCCAGCCAATGATGGAGAGAGTGATGTAGGCTTGATTATGGATCAAGCATCGCAGAAGTCTCATTCTGTTCGACCTTTAATAGCGAGACAAGACACCTATGCTCTTGCATAGAATCAAGAATCTGGAGAATCAGGTACAAAATTTAATGAGTACAATTAGCAACATGTCTGATTTCTTTGATCACATCTATTAGAGAATGAAAGAACATTTTGATCATACTGGGCAATTCGAAGCGAGTTTGGTGCGATTGATGAAAAGGATGGGATTGATCGATGAAGATTTAATTGATGAATTCCCATTCTGACCTTTTTACAACCTGTTCGTCCACTTTCAAGCAATGGGAGATATCAGAGGAGAGACCAGCACTAGATCTGAAGAGTAGTAGACTTGATTATGTTGTGTTTGATTTGAACAATGTTTATATGTTTGTGTGTTTGATTTCTTTAGTTTTCTTTTTAATCTCAGTATAGATGAGATTAAGTTTGAAATGTTTATTTTCAGCATTTTGAGTGTTGTGGTTTGGATTGCGACGCTGATTAGATGGATTTAGTTTGAAAGAATACCTACTTATGTGTGTTATGTATTGTGTGTTGCGAACACTTGGATTTAATATATAAATGTGAATTTTTTTGTGTGAACATTTATTTGTGTTAATACATCACTTAATCAATTAAAATATATGATAAAAAGGATCGAATGGATGACGACGAGGCTTAAAATTGATCGAAATTGCAAAAATTTGAAAATGAACAATTTTTTAGAATCTTGCCGACGAAATGCTCGAGGCCGCCGACAGCGCAATTTTCCCGAGAAGAATAGGGTTTAATTCAATAGAGCCTATCGACGGCGCGAGCTAGCCCGCTGACGGCGCAATCGCGATAATTACCTATTTACCGCGATTTTGACCGGTCAAATGACACTATTCATCATCTTCTTCTTCTTTTTACCTGAAAAGTCGACCTAGGGCTTGATAGATCTCAGATTTGGAGCGATTTCAACAAAATCTAACACCGGATTTCATCTTCCCTTGGTAAGAGCTTCACTCCTATGTTAAAATTTTTTATTTTCATCATGAATTTCTTCCACATTAAGAAATTTTGGAAAAATTGAAAATGTGGAGAAAAGACTTGGAAGGAATTTATGGAAATTGATTTAGATTGTTTTAAACCCCCTTTAGAAGTCATTGTATTGTTATTTTGGAGATTAGTTTGGAAATTTTGTGATTTGATAGATCGAACTATGACTCCAAGACAAAAGAGAAGACTTGAATCAGACGAAACTTGATTCGTTAGTGCAAAGACACAATCGAGGTACAATTCAGTCTACCAAAGTCAAAAGTGTATACAAGATAGAGTTTTTGAGAATCCTGGAGGAGAGGTAGAAAGAGTAATCAAAGAGAGAGGATGGGAGAACTTGTGCTATACAACCAACAAGACTGCTATTGAAGTTGTTAGAGAGTTCTACTCGAATCTTACTCAACTTGAGGACGAGCCTGTCCAAATAAGGGGATTTTTTGTCGAATTTAGTGCTAATCGCATTAACACTTTTTATGCGACTATTTTTCTAGCGAGTTCGAAACATTTGAAACAATGGAAGGTCATTGAACGCTGTTATCGACTTTCTCACTGATGGCAAAGGTGTTTGGAAAATTAAAAATTGTGAATGGATTAACTTTCCATTGTCGATGATGAATGCCACTGTTAAGGCATGACATTATTTCATCTGTTCGACTCTGCTACCGACATACCATCATAGTGAAGTCTCTAGAGAGAGAGCTGTTCTGAATTTCTACATTCAGAACAATAGAAACATTAATGTGGGGAGAATAATCTATAAGAATATTATAGCCACTACGAAGAGTGAGACAAGTGGATATTTAGGGCATCCTGGCCTCATTTATGCACTTTGTCAACTATCTGGAGTTGAAGCAAGAGATGATGAGGAATGGGTTTATCCTATGAGACCCATTAGTAAAGGAGATATAAAGACTTATGCATCTCATGAGGAATGGAGATCAGGGATTAGGAGCAAAGAACCTTCTACTAGTAGAGACATTCCTTCTACTAGCTATGACCCTTCTGCCTCTAGTCCCCCTACCTTGTATGATCTGATGAATGCCATGACCCTACAGAGGAAAAGTTTTAAACAGTTGGATGAAAAACTGGAAAGAATTGATCACAGGATTGAAGGATTAGAGTGAAGACATGATCATGACAGTGAGTATCTTCAGAGGCATTCAGATTTTGAGATGGCTTATTACGATGCTCAGGCTAGATACTACCGAGGAGAGCCAGATGTGACTTTTCCAGAGTGCCCTAGGTATACTCAGTATCATCCCAATCCTCCTGCTGACCAGGGTGATGAGGACGTTGTATGGGAATTTGATGATTGAGATTTTAGATGTGATTTGATGTATTTGTTTGTTTCTAATTTTGTTTGATGAACTGTGATATGTATTATATTCTGTGGACTATGCTTTATTTTCTGTGATATGTGTTAGTTAGTGGATTGTATTTTCATTTCTAGATGTTTGTGATATATGTGATGAATATTTGTAATTGTGAACTGTTTGTTTTGTGTTGTGAAATGCATATGTTTTGTGTAGTGTAGTTAGTTATTTTTGTTTAATGTTTAGTTTTAAATACTTATTTTAAAATTTCATTACCCCAGCAAATTCTAAACTATTTTGTGTGTAGAAAAGATTTTAATATTACACGACGGTTGAAGTTAGAAATTTTGAGAAGAACCAGCAAATTCCAAAAAGACAAAAATGCTTAAAGTGCAAAGGTATGAATTTTATATTTAGAATTTTTCTTTCCACCATGTACTACTTCTATTTATAGAAAACTTTAAGTTTAGGGGAGGGAAAAAAAATCTTAACTATTATATGTTCTTAAATAACATATTTCAAAAATTATTAATATGATTTTTGTAATAAAATTTAATTCAGATAACTATATTTAGATTCTATCTAAATATTATAAAAGATTCAAAGAAATATTTTTGATGATAAAAATTAATTTTGTAGATAAGATATTTAGTATAAAGGGAGAACTATAGTTAACTTTTTAGAGTAAAGAAAACTATATTTTGAAATATTAAGAATCTTAGGAATTCAGTTGAGAAAGAAAAGATTGAGATTCAATAATGTAGAAATTATGAAGTACATATAAGGTAAAGAATGTTTGAAAGTTTCAAATTTAGGAAAAGAAGAGTGAAGTTCAAATTTATTAACAGGGTATCCAGATATAGTAATCCTCACTTAAAAAAAGAAAAAAAAAGAAAAAAAGAAAAAGGATTGAAAAACAATCCCTGAAATGAAAATAAAAGAAAAAGAAAAGAAAATAAGTGAGGAGAAGCTTAAGGATATGCCTTATCAAAAATTGGCTTCACTTGATTTAACTTAAAAGAAAAACTAAAAACATTTCTGAACTTATATTTATGATTAGTTTCTTTCTTATAGATCCCTCATGAATTTCCTATCTTCTGAATACTCTGAGTAAATTAATATTGCAACATATAATCATTCTTGAAATGAATAGAAAACTAGAACTCTTAGCCTTAATGACTAGATAGCCTTATACCTGCAGAATTAATCTAAACAACAAAAATAAAATTGGATCATTAAAGGACAAACAAAATGAAAAAATGAATCTAAAATGGAATTACAATCTCAATCTATCTCTTTCAAATCCTTCAATTATTCCTCAGATCAAAATCTACTCCAAACTACTTTGAAACCCTCTTTCGGGATGGTTCTTCCTCACGGAAAACTCACACTTCAAATTTCAAAAATCCCACACCCTTTTAGTCACATCTAAACCCTTTTGATTTTCTGTGATCTCCCTTCCCTCTTATACGGAGATTGACTAGGTCTATTGACACGGAGCCACGAACTTTGTTCGATTTGGTTCTGATGGCATGAGACTAGGTCCTTCTTCATACATTACAACTTCCGAGACTGGTACCTAAATTCCAGTTCTCATTTCGAGGTCGGTACCTAAATTCCGACTCTCCTTTCGAGATCGATACCTAAATTTTGATTCTCATCCGAATTGATACCTAAATTTCAATTCAAAACTTCCGAGACTGGTACCTAAATTCCAGTTCTCATTTCGAGGTCGGTACCTAAATTCTGACTCTCCTTTCGAGATCGATACCTAAATTTCGATTCTCATCCGAATTGATACCTAAATTTCAATTCAAAACTTCCGAGACTGGTACCTAAATTCTAGTTCTCATTTCGAGGTCGGTACCTAAATTCCGACTCTCCTTTCGAGATCGATACCTAAATTTCAATTCTCATCCGAATTGATACCTAAATTTCAATTCTAAACTTCCGAGACTGGTACCTAAATTCTAGTTCTCATTTCGAGGTCGGTACCTAAATTCCGACTCTCCTTTCGAGATCGATACCTAAATTTCGATTCTCTTTCAAATTGATACCTAAATTTCAATTCTAAACTTCCGAGACTGGTACCTAAATTCCAGTTCTCATTTCGAGGTCGGTACCTAAATTCTGACTCTCCTTTCGAGATCGATACCTAAATTTTGATTCTCTTTTGAATTGATACCTAAATTTCAATTCTAAACTTCCAAGACTGGTACCTAAATTCCAGTTCTCATTTCGAGGTCGGTACCTAAATTCTGACTCTCCTTTCGAGATCGATACCTAAATTTCGATTCTTTTTCGAATTGATACCTAAATTTCAATTCTAAACTTCTGAGTCTGGTACCTAAATTCCAGTTCTCATTTCGAGGTTGGTACCTAAATTCCGACTCTCCTTTCGAGATCGATACCTAAATTTCGATTCTCTTTCGAATTGATACCTAAATTTCAATTCTAAACTTCCAAGACTGGTACCTAAATTCCAGTTCTCATTTCGAGGTAGGTACCTAAATTTTGACTCTCCTTTCGAGATCGATACCTAAATTTTGATTCTCTTTCGAATTGATACCTAAATTTCAATTCTAAACTTTCGAGACTGGTACCTAAATTCTATTTCTCTTTTCGAGGTCGGTACCTAAATTCCGACTCTCCTTTCGAGATCGATACCTAAATTTTGATTCTCTTTCGAATTGATACCTAAATTTCAATTCTAAACTTCCGAGAGTGGTACCTAAATTCCAGTTCTCATTTCAAGGTCGGTACCTAAATTCTGACTCTCCTTTCGAGATCAATACCTAAATTTCGATTCTCTTTTGAATTGATACCTAAATTTCAATTCTAAACTTCCGAGACTGTTACCTAAATTCCAGCTCTCATTTTGAGACTAGTACCTAAATTCTAGTTCTCACTCCGAGATCAGTACCTAAATTCTGATTCTCATCCTTTTCGAGGCCGATACCTAAATTTCGACTCTCTTTCAAGATTGATACTTAAATTTCAATTCTCATCCCTTTTGAGATAAGTACCTAAATTCTGATTCTCATCCTTTTCAATCGACACTTAAACTCTGATTCTCACTTTGAGGCTGGTACCTAAATTCTAGTTTTCCTTGCAATCCCGAGGTTGGAACCTAGGTTTCAATTTTCATTTCAAATCCAAATTTCAAATTCAAAATTTCCTCAAATTGATTTTAAACCAAACTTCAATCTAAATTAAGACTAAAGCTAAAATCTAAGCTCACACATCAAAGCTTAAACATGAAATGAAACGAAATCTAAATTGAATTCCCCAGATCTGGTGATTTGGAGTTCACCTCCTTTTCCATTCCCCAATGAGAGTTCAGGAATCTCCGGTCTTGGAAACATACCTGATACTCCCTAGCGGAAATTCTTCTACTTCGTCCTAAGTTTGTCACTTGGACATCTGTGTTGGTTTTGTTGATCTTTTCGGTCAACGCCAATAATCACGGTGTGCTTGGTTAGCACACCACACCTATTGGAGGTCCATTTGTTGACCTCATTTTTGATGAGGTCTTCTCTTCTCTCTTTAGTACTTAGGATCTAGCCTTAGGCTTTTCCTTTGACAGTCTTAGAGGACTAGAATTGGGACCCATCCCTTAGAAATTTAAACCACTTCTTGACTCCCTGCAAACCCCACAAGCTTGATTGTAGACCCCTAATCACTTAGAGGGTTGAAATCAAATGTGAAGGTTTAAAGGATGAGTTCCCTATAGGACTCTTTGGCCTTAGGACTACCTACAGGTGGTACGGTGCAGTGAGGGTTGACTTACACACTCACTACACTCATACTCTACACTCTCACACACACAATCCAAATCTTAAAACCACACCCATACCCAATTTGACTCCCTGACTCATGTAGGTAATTCATATGGATGGACCTTTACCCCTAAGCCCCTGGTTAAGAAGGTTAGGAACAACATAGTGAATGCCTCCAATGAGTCCTCTCATGGCTCATATAGGCGTAATATGACTTCATGGCTCAACCAAAGTGATTCCATTTCACTCATATTTGATCAATCTTCATTCTTCCAAAATTTCAATTTTTGACCCCGGGGACCCTACACCCATCAAACCTACCAAAAGCCCTTGAAATTGCCCAAATCCTCCAAAATCTCCAAATCACCCAAAAGTCCTCAAAATCAATCCTAAACTTTTTTCCCCACTCAAATTGACTATCTCCAGCCAAAAATACCAAAATGTCTAAAAATACCCCCAATACCCTCCAAATTACTAAAATGCCCCTCTTGACCCAAAAATCCAAAAATTCAAAAAATTCCCAGAAAATTCCAGAAAATCCCAAATACTCCCAATTCCATTTAGTCCAACTACACCATGAGCCAATTTTGTCAATTTACCTCACTTTTACCAAAACCCCAAATTTAGCTCATTTTAAACCCAAATGAACCCAATGTCAAACCTAATCACCCCAATTGGTCTCAATTTTGGTCCAATTCAATTCTAAACTTCAATTCAATATCCCCAATATCAATCTACACCAAATTCAAGCCCAATTTGATTGGCATTTGATTCCAATTTCATTTTAAAAGCTTAAGGCCCAATTTTGGCCCATGACCTAAACCTAGCTCAAACCAACCCAATTCAATCCCAATTTGACCCAAATCTTTTCTAAAACATTCCTAGCATCCCCACAAACAAAACACTAACATGATTTGCCCAAAATTTACACCCAAACCTTACTCAATTTCAACCCAAACCCAAAATTCCTTAAATGGGCCTACACCCAAACCTAACCCAAATGGGCCCAAATCCCAAAATCAAAACCTAACCAAAGTTGAAACCTATTTGTAACACCCCCATAAACATTTCCAAACATTAATTTTACATCAATTTCAATATTAGCCCAACTTTAGCCCAAGATAGCTCATTTTGACCCATTTGGACTCTATTACCAAAGTGACCCAAATTAGACCCAATCCAATTCCAAATCACCTCAAACTTGCTTCAAATCACCCATGACACATCCCTAAACCAAACCCAACAATTACTTGGCCCAAACTTTTACAAAAAAATTCCCATCCATAAATTTATTTTTAAGCCTAAAGCCCACCTTTTTAAACCTTCCTAAAAGCCCATTCCTAAAATAATTTCAAAAATCCAAATCCATCCTAAGGCCCACATTACAATCTCATCACATCCTCACTCAATTAAAATCATCCCTAAGTTCTAAATTAGCCATCAATTTTTTCTAAACTAAGCCATATGCCAAATCCTATCAAATCACCCCTAAATTACCAAAATTCCTTAAAAGCCATTTTCATGAAACAAAGCCAACTTTTTCCAAAGCCAAATGGAGCCAAATATGAAGCCATGAGGGGTTTGACATGTGACCATACCCAAAGTAGCAAAAGGAGGGCCCCCTTTCTTAATCCTTCATTAAGCATTTTTAACTCCTTCCATGCTACACACTAAAACATGTTTAACCGCATCACCTTGGATGGGGACTTCACCACCCCTTCCTAGCTGACCCAGTGATTTTTCAGCTGAAAACCGAGTCATGGGGAGGTGAACCTAACCCAAAACCATGGCTTGGACCAAATCGAAGCCAAAATGGCCTCTCCCCATGCCATTTTAATCCAAGCTCTTTACACATGGCATTGGTCGATTGCTTGCACTAAACCCGACGCTGGACCTCCCGACCACGAGGGTGACCCATGCACTGCAGGCCGGCCACCGGGCCGCCAGAAAACACCACACCCTAGAGCATCATGTGAGCCCAAGCTTGGAATTCTCACCTGCTAAGTTCCCCCAAGCCCAATGGCCACCATGGATGTTCTTCTCCTCACCAGAGCAGCTGATTACAACCCCTAACTCCCCCTGGGAGAGCCTCCAGCCAGCTCTATTTAAACCCCACCTCTCTCGGCCATGGGAGAGGTGCTGAAACGAACTTACTGAAACTTTGCCAAAATTGTCGCAGACCACTCTCCACACTTAGAGCAATTGATCTCCGATTGTCCATCGCCTCAATCCCCATTAACGAGCTCGATTTCGGAGTCCAAATTCCACCCGAAAATAGGACACTTCACTACAGTGAGCCAATCTCCAAATTGATTTGTCGTACACCTTCACTAGACCAAGAGGAGAAGTTCCCCAGTGAAAGCCCTCTCTCCAGGCCACCTAGTTGCTCCAGCCTCCAAGCTTTGTGATCGGCTGTGGTCACTTTTGTACCTAGGCGATTCACGGAGCCGAGGGACTTCATCTGGAGCTTGCTTGGACCCAATCAAATGTGACACAACTCTCAGATCGAAGCTTCACTTCTCTGAGCAAAGGTATGAACTCTCTCTTCCTCCCGAGCTCCTGGAGATTCTCCATTTGATATGAATCGATTTCAATGCATGTTTACCGTATGGATGTGTTCGTCTCTTCAAGATGAATCCATAGAGCATAAGAACATAAAAATCCGCTGAGAATCGAGTGAGTTCTTAGGGTTTTAGTGTGGACGATCACGGGTTCACACCAAGCGTAGACGATGACTAGGAGCCGTCAGATCGAGCGTGTATCGAGCGGACGGTCGGGATCGAGCTGGACAGCGCGATGGTACATGAACCGCGGGCCCCTGGAGCGCTGAGTCCAATGGCGACGCCGAACCAGAAAGCGCCGCGTGGCTTTTCGGAGATGCTAAGGATGACGCGGTGCCGATTCGGATAAATAGAAAAATAGGATTTTATAGATTTATTTAATTATCAGAACTTAGAAAATCCATAACTTTGTGTAGAAAAATTCTAAAAATAAAATAAAAATACCCTCTTGCTCAGTGAACAGAGGAGAATAATGTGGAAAAGAAATCAATTAATTTCATTTAGTATTTTATTTTTAATGATTTAATTACTCTCTACACTATTTCAATTCTCCATGCACATAGACAATTCACCATGGCATGAGACCATGGGGCTTTTAAAGCCTCCGAACTTGGGAACATTTCTGAATTTTCCAAGGTCGAGAGGCCATCCTATGAGAAGTTATTGATTTTTCAATTGCATGTTACTTGTTTTGAGTATTTTAATTCCAATAATTAGCATGTTGAGAAATAAATTCTAGGAAAATTTGGTGATGTTTCTTATGGCCAGAGGAACCTAGGAAAAATAAGTTTTGAGTTAATTCACTTGGAATAACCCTAATTGATCAAATACCCAAAATTGAATTTTAATTAAAGGGTTAACTATACATCAAATTGACTTGAAAATAATTCTCCACTGTCCTTTAGGGTCAGGAGAGTCTCACATAAAAATTTGAAACTAATTGGACTTGATTTGATCCACCAAATGGGTTGATTAAGCCCCATAAGTAAAATTAAAGTTTAAAAATTCATAACTCACAAAATACTTTTCAAAAATTCACAAAAATGATTTTGGAGCTTCTATGATATCAGAGGAACTTAGGAAAATTAAAATTGTAATTTTCTAAAAAAGTTGATTTTTATCATTATTTTAATATTTTTAATAACTAAAATATAATAAAAATCATAAAAATATTAAAAATCACCAAAATGTCACATTTTTAATTCTAATTACTTAGGAACAAACCAAATATTTTTCTTAAGTCCCTAGGATAAGATATTGAATTTTAAAGGCTTAATGTAATTTTTAATATTAAAAAATGTATTTTCCAACCTTTTCATTAAAATAATTCTAATAAATCAAAAAAAAATCAAAAAAAATATAAAATTTGTTTCTCTAGACTCCTTGAGGTCAGAGAGATTTAAGAAAAATATAAAATCCTTTTTTCAACTTTAATTTTATTTTAAAATTAATTAATACTCTAAAACTCAAAATAATTATAATAAATAAAATATAATTCAAAAAATCACCAAAATTGGTCCAAAAGGTCCTATGGTTATTAGGAACATCCCATAATTTTATTAAGGATAGAAACATTTCCTTGGTCAGGTTATTGAATTTTCCTTGAAAACCCCTATTTTTCATTAAAAATAATTACATAAATAAATTAAATACAGAAAAATCACATTTTCTCCTCTA
The DNA here is from genome assembly GCA_022702705.1 of Papilionanthe hookeriana x Papilionanthe teres. Taxonomy (NCBI): domain Eukaryota; kingdom Viridiplantae; phylum Streptophyta; class Magnoliopsida; order Asparagales; family Orchidaceae; genus Papilionanthe; species Papilionanthe hookeriana x Papilionanthe teres. The sequence continues at coordinate 153,741,970 of CM040426.1, forward strand.
ATATCTTAATTGACATGTGAGTGAGGTTACATAAAAATTTCAAGTTCATTTGAGATTTTTAGTGAGTTATAGAATTATTAAGCTTGAAGGGCAAAATGGTACTTAAAAATTTGAACCCTTAATTAAAATTTTAGGATTAATCAAAAGGGGAGGGTAAAATACTTGATTTTAAACTGATTTTGGATGATTGAAACTTAAATGATTTAGGGTAGAAACCTACTAACCATTTCAAAAAAAAATAATTAAAATAAAACTTTAATTAATTAATTAATTGAAATTTTGTAAGAATAATAGAAATTGAAATTATTAAAGTAGGGATATTATTTAAGAGGATATTTATTCTTTAATTTAAAAATCCCTAAATAAATCACTTCAATAATACTTAATTCTTAATTAAAAAAAACATTAATTAAAATAATAATCCAAATTAAAATTAAACTAAATTAAATTAAATTAAAATTAAAATTAAAATTAAATTAAATTAAATTAAAATTAAATTAAATTAAATTAAATTAAATTAAAATTAAATCAAATCAAGTTAAATTAAATTAAATTAAAATTAAATCAAATTAAATTAAATTAAATTAAATTAAATTAAAAATTAAATTAAATTGAATTAAATTAAATCAAAATCATTAAGAATTAAATCTAAAATAATTTGAACACTATTCCAAACTTAAACTGATTTTTTATAATCAAGTCAAAATTAAAATTAAATCATTAAGTTTAAATCATTAAAATACTTAATAAGTAGATTTGCCCTTTTAAAGCTCTTATTATTATTACTCTTAAATGAGGTATCAAGTGAAGTGTTAGTTCACTTATAGGATATTCAAATGTCCTAGTTCACTGAGCAAGAGAACAAAACTTAAACTCCTGGATGATTAATTCATTTGTATAATTAAATTCTTTTAGACTTAAAGAAATCCCAGAAACATTGAAAAGATGTTTAGGAATCATCCTAAGCACTTTCTCAATATGGTGGGATGTTTTAAAAGAACAATTGAATTTAGTTGTTCTTTGTTGAAGAAAATCATCCTTAAACCAAAACACAAGAACCTAGACGTCATAGGAGATGACTAGCTATAGGATTAGGACTTTGGTAGACAACCAAAACCTCTCCCTTAGATTTACCTAGATACTTGTTGAAATATTTAAATGCCTTAACATGTGTTTTAAGTGCAGCTTGGGATGACGGGAAGACCCTCCAGGTACGCTTTTATTTTATTGCAATTTACTTACATGCACCTGTATTTTACTTTTCTTGCATGATAAACAACTGTTGCATGAAAACCAAAACCTTTAGGGTAGTCTCTGAACTGAAACCAAAACTAAATTAAAAATCACTGCAAGATAAAATTCACTGCCACAACATTTCAAAATATAAAACAACTCTAAGTTTAATCACAAACAAAACAACAAAACTACAATTGCAACTAAATTAAAATGTTTCGTTGAATGATCTGGAATACCTCGGATGATGTAACCCACGTGTTGATAACTGGATTTCCCACGGTCTAAATGAAAGTGTGGAACTCATTCAGTTGAGTTTAGCAAATTCATCTGGACTAAGTGAATTCGATGAAAATAACGGTGCCGGATGGTCGAACAGTGGGATCTTAATCGGTTCTGTTTAAACAACATTATGATTTGTTTTAATTAAAACATTAAAACACTTGGATTTTAAAATTTTCTCTAAACCAAAACACTTCTCTCATCCTTTGATTTATGACTTCTAAAACTAAACCTCTGCAACAATAAGGAGCTTGGAGCACGGTGGGCAGCACGGCCATCTTCGTCGGTAAAGCAACTCTACATCAACTAAACATTCCTAGAATTAAACAACCAAACCGTAGGATTTCGAGGTATTTTGCTTAGTGCAACATAAATCCTCAACCCTTTTGTTAGGCATTTGTATAATCATGTTATGTAAATTAAGCCCTAACCGGTCTTAAGACTCCGAGGTAGTCGTTTGGTACGACATAAACCCTCACATCTTCGAGGCTATTTGCATGACTGCATCATGCAAATATAAGTCCTAATTAATTAAAATTGGCAGGATTGAAACATTAAATAAACTCCCAAATTGAAGCCAAACAATAGGATAGTTTGGGAAGTTGCCAAGATTCTTCTTGGATCCTCAGCTTCTCCTATTTTTCTTCCTTTGAACTCTTGAAATTAACTGTTCCAAATTTGATCCATTCCCTATTGAAATTCCAAAATTCAATCCTTTAAAAACCTTAAACTTTGAAATTCTTGAGAGCAAAACCACTAATCATTATCGAGAGTTTTCTTAAGTGATTCCTGTCACTTAGGATGTAATTAACTATAGGGGCTTGCCCTTATAGGGAACTTTAATAACCCAGGTAATATAAACCCTGCTTAATTCATTTATATTAAGCAGGGGAACTTGTCGGCTTATAAAATTGGTTCGTAGACCAAACGGATGTCACAAATCTTCTTGTTTATTTAACCGAGCCCCATCATCAAGCAGTGAGTCTATTCTCCGGGATAGATATACAGTTTGTGGTGCGGTGCTCGTTTATATAAACTATTTAGGATGTGAGATCGGTTTGATTTCATATCTTAAAATTTCCAAATTTAAAAATTATTTTCAAATTCAAATACTATTTTTCAAATTATTTATTTAAATTAAATTAAAAATTCGCCGACAATTTCTGTTAGGCGACCCCCTTTTTCTAAAGTACAACACAAATCTAAAAATATGCCGACAAGGACCAAATTAAGCAAATTAAGCAAATTTGACCTAGGGCGTCGACGGCGAGGTCGATGGCTCCGACGACGTGATTTTCCCGAGAGTTCAGAATTAATTCCAAGGAAGGCCGCCGACGGTGAGGCCTGTTTAAAAGTATTGTTTCTAGATGGCCGCCGACGGCGAGCACGAGGCCGCCGATGGTGGAATCGACGGATCTTTTTAGAAATATGTCGAATGTGGACGATTTTTGAAGGGGTGCCTGCAAAACCCTTAAAGACTCTTCTAAAACTTTAAAAAGAATCAATTTTAGCCAAAAAAGTGGTCTCATATGTGTTTACTTGTGAGTCTAAAGTGTTCAAAAGAGTCTATTAGTGAGTAATTAGTGTTGTTATTTAGTGAGTAGTGAGTTCAAATAGAGATTTTGTGAGGAATTCTTCTAGGGATTGTAAAAGTTAAAGGGAAGTGAGAGATCCCTTCTGCATTGCCGTTTCGAAGGAAAATTCTGTGTGCTGTAAAGAAAGTAAGAGATTCAGAAGAACTTCAAAGAGTTTGGTTGGGGAGGAATTTGAGATAAGTTGTGTTTATTTACTATAGTGTGTAGAACTTTACTTTATTATATGAAATCTAAGTTTTATTGCATCCTTTCCATGAATTCTGAGTAGTTGTTCTATCTTTCTCATTTTTTTGATGTTTTTGTGAAATGATTATATGAATTAGTCTATTAAACAAATTATAAAGAAGTTATGATGATACTATACCTAAACTTACTTTACTATAGGAATTTGCCATTTATATTGTTAAAATCTGTGAAGAATTCTTAAGATCTGACCGTGGGCTAAGAATTCTTAACTAGTATGTATCACATTTCTCTTTGAAAGATAGACAAGTAAATCCTTAAAAGGAGAAGTGAAAATAAATAGGAAAATAATATTAATTGGGTGAAAAATTGGAGATTTGATCCCCGATAAATGCAACGACGCCAAAAACTTGGTACCGTCTGGTAAATGCAACGACACAAAAAACTTGAATCCGCTGGATAAATGTGCTGATGATTTTAGATATGAAAATTATGATTTTATAATATGGGATACTACGCAAGTATACGTATCGTTTATCAAGTAATATAGGACTTTCTGATTAAGCCCCGAGATATCGAACTCACAGGGAAAATGTAAAACCTTTAAAAAAATCAAAAAAATTATCTTTTTACTTTTTTTTATGGCTTTTCAAAGTATGTGTTGATTTTGAAAGGTTTTGAAAGTTGATTTGTCTTTTGAAATTTCCTTAATAAAATGTTAAGCAAGAAATTAAAATTATAATAACTAAAAAAAACTGTATGTAAAATATTATTAACAAGAATATCTTTTTCTTTCCTTTTATGAAGTAGTAATAATTCTTAAAGTATTGTTGTGGAAGTATTTAAATTTGTTGTGACAGATAGAAGAAAATGTGTTCTTTACCCTTACTTGGTTCTATAAAGAACATATGTTAATTTGAAATTTTTATTATTTTAAACATGGTTCGGCAGGGAAGATACCAGTCTCTCACTCTAGAGTTCCCTCGATTCCCACCACCTGGGGGCTAACTTCTCATAAAAAAACTCAAAACTTCAAACCAAATTAGGGGGATTTAGCCCGTCACTGTAAAATCCTCTAATTTTACTCCCTTTCATAAAAATATCTTCTAATATTAGATTCAATTATATGGACTACAATTCTCACCCATATAATTGCATTTGATTCTTACTAACTTTTATGAGACAATACTGCATTTGATCTTACATAATCTCAAAAAATTTGACAACATAACAGGCCAAATTAAGAAGTAAACAAAGTTTTTAGAATCAATCTTCATAACTTCTTCCAACTTTTAAACACTTATACTTTATACAATAATTCTTTATAAATTAATTACTTCTCCATTTAAGAAAGAAAAAGGATAAAGTAAACTACTCAAAATGCATCGAGAAAATACAAAAACTCATTGATTTGAAATTAAAAACAATAAGAAAAATAACAAACAAAAGTAAGTATTAATAAAAAGATTAAAAGTAAACACTTATCTGAAAATCCTCTCCACAAGACTAAGGAAGTTCCTCTGAAACTTTGACTCTGTGCTAAACTACTCCTCAGAGCAAGTCTCCCAAGTCCGATGACTCGGAATACAAACTTTAGACTTCAATAAAAACTAAACTAAAAGAAAGAAAAGAAGTGGGAAGAAGAAGACTTCACTCCGACCCTTTTCTCCTTTCTACTCTCTACTCCAACTCTTAATAAAAACTCTCACAAAATAAAAGTAAAATACTGTAAAAACTCTCTTCAAAATGAAAGTGGAAGAGCAGTGGAATAACAGTAAAAAGACCCTTCAAAATGCAGTGGAAGAGCACTTAGTCATTCCTAAGAATCTCTTTAAATAGTAAACCAAAAGGTGTCTTGGTGTCTCTTCAAAATGTGTCCAGATTCGATGTATCTACCAAGGAACACACCCCTTCATTCAAACTTGCCGCCCAAAGGAAGTTATGGTAGTTACCACCAAGAGTTGCATCCCATCCCCTTTGAAATTGGCGCCAAATACATGAAGATTTCGATTTTCAACAGTGGTGGCTAAGCGCCGGCTCAGCGGCGCTTAGCCGCTGGTGCTAAAATTTTGATTTTTCATTATTTTTGCTCCAAATTTGATCCAATTTTGCTCCTTTCATCATGACCATCCATTTTCATCATACCTGCAAGAAAAACACAAAATTCCTTCCCTTAAAGTGCAATATCATTAAAAATAGGTATAAAAATGTGCATAAAAATACTATATATTTTAGGTGTATCAAAATTCCCCAAACTTAAAATGTTATTTGTCCTCAAGTGACAATTAATCTTATAGAACATTTAGCATGCAAATTATGTAATGAGTTTCTTAGGAAGATAACAAAATTTTGTTCTAGAAATGGAATAGTCCAATTTAGAAAAAATTTCAGTAATTAAAACCAACTTAAAGTTTATAAAGTTCTTAAGTAAAGGAAAATGACAAATATAAGTTTCTATCCAATTCAGAAATATTCGTAGACTCTTCAAAATATAGGACTCAAACACTTATTTCTCTCACTTAAAAATCTTTATTTGAAAAATAATTTTACTTACTATATTATAACCTTAAGCTTTAGATTTTCTCTGAACTTATATCTTAAACTTTAGGTATGAAACCAATTTTTGATTAGGCCCTTAAATCCTCAAGCTTCTCCTCCCTTTTCATATACTATTTTTCACTCTTTTTTTATAATGACAAGGATTACTATATCTGGATAGACCTTTATTTATTTTGAATTTCACCCTTCCATTTAAAATAAAGGTCAGATATACATCTTTCACTTAAAAATCATAATAATAATATTTGAAAATTATTCTTCAATAAAATAAATTTACGCTTTGAAGACTAAAAGTGAAATCTTCTATTTATCTAAAAATACAAAACTTCTTACTAAAGATAGTTTAACTTTATTTAACACTTCTTCATTAAGAAAATTTTAACTTTAAGTTTTTCATGATTATTATAAATTTTAACTAAATTCTTTTATTCATTTTTATGTTCAAAGTTTTGTTCCCCTAATATAACTTCATGTACATAATTATTCTCAATCAAAAATAAGATTTATTTTTAATTCTTGAGAATCAAATAAAATTTTAGGTTTTTGAAAAATCTTTGTTTTTTAAATTCCCCTCAAACTTTAATTTTTTTAATTAAGATAAAACATTTAAGCATAAGAAATGATATATGGGTGAGAAATAAAGACAAACATATCATGCTTGCAGGAATTTTTAATATTCCTAATATGCAAGTATAACAATTTAAATAATAGGTGTAAAATAAAATCAAATTTAGTTTTTTACTTTTTTTTAATAAGAAAAGTAAAAATTTCAGAAGACTTCTACAATAGTGGAAGTTTTCAAAGCAAATACACACCAACTAAAATAACACACTGATAGAGTAACAGATGATAGTCAAATTTGAAAAATTTTAAACATTTAGCTTCCTAAGTAGAAGTTCCCAATAATGGTTTATAATCTCCTAACAGTTTTTGAATTAAGGTACACACTATTAAAAACTCTGACATAACATACACATTAAAACATTTACTAATACACACTATCACAAAGCAACATATAAATCCACAATAAAATAACAACAATACCTGAATATGCATAACAGATAAATAGTATAACTACAATATGCATATTATCAAGGTTCACATCATAACTCAATCATCAAACAAAACACTAGACAAAACAAACATCAATAACAACAACATCATAATAAAAACAAATAATACAAATCTACTCATCATCCTCCTCATCATCATCATCCTGCTCGTTCCAATCTTTGGATGGCACATAAGGTATGTAGAATGGATGAGGTGGCATCTCAACACTTTGATCACCTCTAATCAGTCTATCTAAATATTGCTGATAACTCTCCTCATACTCATCGTGTTTCACAATATATGTTTCTACATTGTCCATCATACCATCAATATCTCTAACATGCTCACGAGTAAGACTCACTTTTTTTCAAAATTGTTCTTAATAAACCAGTCTGTGAATCAGTAGATGATGATGCACGTGAAGTAGAAGCACGAGAAGTAGATGCAGAAAAAACAGAAGCAGTAGAAGCCCTACCAAATCCTCCTCTTCAACCAAACTCGGAATGTACAGTGTAAGCACCAACGTTTACACTGGTAATAGGTCTTAATGGCTGAAGTACCTCTTCCCTGGTTTCAAACTTCACTCCAGATCGTTCACATATGTCGGCATATTTTTAGATTGTGTGTTTTGAAAAAAAAGGGGTCGCCTATAGAAGTTGTCGGCGAATTTTAAATTTTAAATTTAATTTAAATATATATATAATTTAGAAAGTAGTATTTGATTTTGAAAATAATTTTAAATTTGAAAATTTTAAGATATGAAATCAAACCGATCTCACATCCCAAATAGTTTATATAAACGAACACCGCATCACAAACCGTGTATCTATCCCGAAGAATAGACACACTGCTTGATGATGGGGCTCGATTAAATAAACTAGAAGATTTGTGACATCTGTTTGGTTTGCGAACCAATTTTATAAGCCGACAAGTTCCCCTGCTTAATACAAAGAAATTAAGCAGGGTTTATATTACCTGGGTTCTTAAAGTTCCCTATAAGGGCAAGCCCCTATAGTTAATTACATCTTAAATGACGGGAATCATTTAAGAAAACTCTCGATAATAATCAGTGGTTTTGCTCTCAAGAATTTCAAAGTTTAAGGTTTTCAAAGGATTGGATTTTTGAAATTTCAATTGGGAATGGATCAAATTTGGAGCAATTATTTTAGGAATCCAATGGAAGAGAAGTAGGAGAAGCTGAGGATCCAAGAAAAATCTTGGCAACTTCTCAAACTATCCTATTGTTTGGCTTTAATTTGAAGATTTATTTAATGTTTCAATCTTGCCAATTTTAATTAATTAGGACTTATGTTTGTATGACATAATCATACAAATAGCCTCGAAGATGTAAGGGTTTATGTCGTACCGAACGACTACCTCGGAGTCCTAAGACCGGTTAGGGCTTAATTTGCATAACATGATTATGCAAATGCCTAACGAAGAGTTGAGGATTTATATTGCACTAGGAAAACTACCTCGAAGTCCTATGGCTTGGTTATTTAATTCTAAGAAAGGTTTTGTTGAAGTAGACCCGAGTTTTGCTGATGACGATGGCCGTCTTGCCCACCATGCTCGAGCTCCTTGTTGTTGCAGAGGTTTAGTTTTAGAAGGTGAAAATCAGGAGATGAGAGAAGTGTTTTGGTTTAGAAATCTTAAAGTCCAAATATTTTTAATATTTTAATTAAAACAAATCTTAAAGTTGTTTAAACAGAACAGATTAAGATCCCACGGTTCCATCATCCTGAAACTGTTATTTTCATCGAATTCACTTAGTTTAGATGAATTTACTAAACTCAGCTGAATGAGTTCGACACTTTCATTTAGACCGTGGGAAATCCCGTTAGCAACATGTGGGTTACATCATCCGAGGTATTCCCGATCATTCAATGAGACGTTTTAATTTTAATTTAGTTGCAATTGTAGTTTTGTTGTTATGTTTGTGATTAAATTTTGAGTTGTTTTATATTTTGGAATGTTGTGGCGGTGAATTTTATCTTGTGATGACTTTTAATTTAGTTTTGGTTTCAGTTCAGAGACTATCCAAAAGGTTTTGGTTTTCATGTAACAATCTTGTTTAACATGCGAGAAAAGGTAAAGTACAGTGCCTGTAAGTAATTTGCAATAAAGTAAATTGTAATAAAATAAAAGCGTACCTGGAGGGCCTTCCTGTCATCCCAAGTTGCACTTAAAACACATATTAAGACATTTAAATATTTATAACAAGTACCTAGGTAAAGCTAAGGGAAGGTTTTGGTTGTCTACCAAAGTCCTAATCCTATAACTAGTCATCTCCTATGACGTCTAGGTTCTTGTGTTTTGTTTATGGATGATTTTCTTCATCAAAGAACAATTAAATTCAATTTTTCTTCTAAAACATCTCATCATATTGAGAAAGTGCTTAGGACGAGTCCTAAACATCTTTTTAACATTTTCGAGATTATTTTGAATCCAAGTAAATTTAATTGCACAGGCGAATTAATTATCCAAGAGTTTAGTTAAGCTTTGTCTCTTGCTCCGTGAACTTGGGCATTTGATTACCTGGTGAATGAAGTGACATCTCACTTAATACTCTATTTAAGTGTTATAATAATTAAAGCCTTTAGGGGCAAGTTGGTTTGTTGAGAATTTTAATCATTCTTAATTTGAAGTATGAGTTAATGGTTTAAAGTGATTTAGTTTAATTATGAGGTTTTAATTAATAATTTTAAGTTTGAAATAGTGTTCAAATTATTTTTGGTTTAAATCTTTATACTTTAAGTGATCTTAATATTTTAAATTTGTTTTACTTTTATTATTGAATGATTTTAAATTAATATAATTTAAATTTGATTTAATTGAATTTAACCTAATTTTAATTTAATTTAATTTCAATATTTTAAATTTAATTTAATTTAATTGTTAAAATGTTAATTTTATTTAATTTTAATTTTAATTTAATCTTTACTTAATTTAATTTAATTTAATTTAATTGTTAAACCACTTAATATTTTGAGCTTTCCTTTGATTTAAGGGTTATTATTTTTTTAATTTTTTTTTTAATTTTGCTTTACTTAGTTTAGATTATCATTTTAATCTTAATTAAGAGTTAAATATTATTAAGGTGATTTATTTAGGGATTTTTTTATTAAAGAATTTATATCCTCTCAAGTTATATCCCTATTTTTAATAATTCAAATTTTCATTAATCTTCCAAAATTTAAACCTGTTTAAATAATTAAAGTTTCATTTTTGGTTTATTAAAAGTGATTAATGGGTTCCTACCCTTTTAATTTCCCAAAGTTTCAATCATCCAAGAATAATAAAATCAAATATTTTACCCTCCATTTCAATTAAACCTAAAATTTTAATAAAGGAGTTTAAATTCTTTAGTTACCTTTATGCCCTTTTAGGCTTATTTATTTCATAACTCACTAAATTGAGTTCAAATGAACTTAAAATTTTTATTTCACTTCACTCACATGTCAATTAAGACATTAGAGGAGAAAATGTGATTTTTCTGAATTTAATTTATTTATATAATTATTTTTAATGAAAAATAGGGATTTTCAATGGAAATTCAACAATATGACCAAGGAAAGGTTTCTATCCTTAAGAAAATTATGGGATGTTCCTAATGACTAGAGGACCACTTGGACTAATTTTGGTGATTTTTTAAATTGTATTTTATTTATTATAATTATTTTAACTTTTGAAGTATTAATTAATTATAAAATAAAATTAAAGTTGAAAAATGGGTTTTATATTTTTCTTAAATCTCTCTAACCTCAAGGAGTTCAGAGAAATAAATTTTATATTTTTTTGATTTTTCTTTGATTTATTGGAATTAATTTAGTGAGAAGGTTAGAAAATACATTTTTTTAATATTAAAAATTGTTTTAAGCAATTTAAAATTCAATATCTTAACTTAGAGACTTGGGAAAAATATTTGGTTTGTTCCTAAATGATTAGGAGTCAATATGTGACATTTTTATGATTTTTAATATTTTTGTGATTTTTATTATTTTTTAATTATTTAAATATCAAAATTTGATTAAAAATGAAAATTTTTAGAAAATTCCAATTTTAATTTTTATAGACTCCTCTGATATCAGAGTGCTCAGAAAACTAATTTGGTGAATTTTTGAAATGTCTTTTTGGAGTTATGAATTTTTAAAGTTTAATTTTGATCATGTGGCTTAATTAATCCATTTAGTGGGGTTAAATATTTCCAATTGACTTCAAATTTTATGTGAGGTCCCCCTAATCCTAAAGATCAGTAGAGAATTATTTTCAAGTTATTTTAATGTGTGGTTAATGCTAATTAAATAATGTTCAGTTTTGAGTAATTAGGCCAATTAGGATTATTCTTATTGAATTAACCCAAGAGATAATTATCCTAGGGTTCTCTGGTCCTAAAAAACTTCTTCAAATTTTTCTGGAATTTATTGAACAACTTGCTAATTATTGGAATTAAAATACCAAAAACAATGACTTAAACTTGAAAAATACATAACTTTCCATAGAGATGGCCTCTGACCTTGAAAAATTCAGGGAATGTTCCCAAGATTTGAGGCTTTAAAAGCCCTATGGTCTCATGCCATAGTGAATTGTCTATGCAAACGAAGAATCAAAATACTGAAATAAGTAAATAATTAATTAAAAATAAAGTACTCATCAAAATAACTTGATTTCGTTTCCACATTATTCTCCTCTATTCACTGAGCAAGAGGGTATTTTTAGTTTATTTTTATGATTTTTCTACACAAAGATATGGATTTTCTAAGTTCTGGGTATTTAAAAAAATTAAAAATTGCATATTTTTCTATTTATCCACACGGCGTAGACTCATCCTCGGCAGCTCTGAAAGCCCACACGTCGTGCTCCCATTCGACGCCACCATCTGACTCAGTGCTTCAGGGGCCCGCGGATCATGTAACGTTCTTTGGTCCGGCGCAATCTGGACCGTTCACTCGATACACGCTCGATCGGACGGCGCCTGGTCATCGTCTACGACTGGTGTGCACACGTGACCGTCCACACTAAAACACTAAGAACTCTCTCATTTCTCAACGAATTTTTGTGTTCTTATGCTCTATGGATTCATCTTGAAGAGACGAACACATCCATACTGTTTACATGCTATGAAATTAAGTAAAACAAAATGGAGAATCACTGGAAGCTCGGGAGGAAGGAATGATCCATACCTTTGCTCTGAGAAGTGTAGCTTCAATCAGAGAGTTGTGTCACCTTCGATTGCACCCAAGGAAGCTCCAGATGAAGTCTCTGGCTCTGGGGAATTGTCTAGGTATGAAAGTGTCCACAGCCGATTTCAAAGCTTGGAGGTTGGAGCAAATGGGTGGCTTGGAGAGGGGGCTTTCACTAAGGAACTCCTTCTCTTGGTCCTATGCAGGTGTGGGTGAGTTTAATTTGGATTTGGTGGAGGTTTTAGAGATGTCCTGGTTTTGGGCTGAGAATTGAGCTCCAAAATTGAGCTCCAAAATTGAGCTTAATCAATGGGGTTTAGGGTAGGAGAACAGTTGGGATCAATTGCTCTAGGCGAGGAGAAGGTCCTGGAGCAATTTTGGCAGAGTTTTGTTTAGGTATGTTTCATCACCTCCTTTGGCCGAGAGGGTGGTGGATTTAAATAGACATGGCTGGAGGGCCTCCTAGGGGGGTTTGATGCTTGGGATCAGCTGCTCTATGCAAGAGAAGAACAGACATGGTGTTCAACTGGACTGGGACAACTCAGCAAGGAAGAATTGAAAAATTTGGCTCACTTGGAGCTCTCGGCCATGGTATTTTCGGCGACCCAGGCGGCTGGCTGGCAGGGTTAGGTCACCATCTGGCTCAGTGGGGTCAGGGGTGGAAGTTGGTGAGTTCAATTGAGGCTTGACATGTGGAGTTTGATTTAAGTGGTAAGGGGGAAGGGTCATTTTGAGCTTAATTTGGCCAAGCCATGGAAATGGGTTGGGTTCACCCTCCAAGAGTTTGATTTGGGCTGAAATGAATCATTTGGCTCAGCTGACTTTAGGTGGAGAAGTCTCTATCCCAAGAATTTTGATTAAGCATGGGTTAGAGTGTGACATAAAAGGGGTTAAAAAGGCTTAATAAGGAGTTTGGAAAGGGGTTCCCTCTCTAGCCGTAAATGGTTTGGTGATGTGGAAAGTGGCTTCCAAGGCTTGCATATGGCTTATGCATGGCTCCATGGCTCCATGTGGCTTGGGGCAAAGCTTGGTCAATTACATGAAAAAGGGTTTTTAATTTTTAGACATTTTGATGGAAAATTTTCATGGGGCCACATTTGGTTTGTTTAAATGATGAAATAAAACTTAGTGGGTGATTTTATCAAATGGATGACCAATGAAGATGTCATATGGGTTTTGAAATAGGTTTTGGGCCTTTGAAATTGTTTTGGATGGGCTTTTAAAGTGTCTTAAAAAAGGGTGGGCTTTTAGGTTTTAAAACAAGTTAGTGGATGAAAGTTTTGTAATAGATTGTGCCAAATAAGTGTTGGGTTTAGTTTAGGGATGTGTCATGAGTGATTTGGAACAAATTTGAAGTGATTTTAAATTGAATTGGGTTTAATGTGGGTCTTTTTAGTAAAGGGGCCAAAGTGGGTCAAATTGGGCTAACTTGGTTTAAGGTTGGGCTAAGGTTGGATTTGATGTAAAATTAATATTGAGAAATGTTCATGGGAGTGTCACAAAGAGTTTTCAACTTTGGTTGGGCTTTAATTTTGGAATTTGAGCCCATTTGGGTTAGGTTTGGGTTTAGGCCAAAAATGGGGATTTTGACTTTGGGTTAGGCTTGGGTGGAGTTTAGGTTCAAATTTGGGGCAAATCTTGTTAGTTTTTTGTTTGTGGGGATGTTAGGAAGGTTTAGGGATAGATTTGGGGTTAATTAGAGTTGAATTGGGTTGGTTTAGGCTAGGTTTAGGTCATGGGCCAAAATTGGGCTTTAAGCTTCAAATTGAAATTGGATCCAAATGTCAATCAAATTGGGCTTGGATTTTGTCTAAATTGACATTGGGGATATTGAATTGCAGTTTAGAATTGAATTGGATCAACATTGAGGTGAATTGGGTTGATTTAGTGGGACATTGGGTCCACTTGGGTTAAAAATGGGTCAAATTGGTTTTTTGGTAAAAGTGGGTTAAATTGACAAAATTGGCCTATGGTGTAGTTGAACAAAATGAAATTGAGAATATTTGGGGTTTTTTGGAATTTTCTGGTAATTTTTAGAATTTATGGATTTTTATGTTAATTTTGCAAAATTTGGGCAATTTCGAGGGTATTTGGTAGGTTTAGCGGGTGTATGGCCCCGGGGGTCAAAAATTGAAATTTTGGGAAAATGAAGATTGATCAAGTTTGAGTAAAATGGAATCACTTTGGTTGAGCCATGAAGCCATATCAAGCCCATAAGAGCCATGAGATGAATCACTTGAGGCATTCACTATGTTGTTCCTAACCCTCTTAGCCAAGGGCCTAGGGGTTAAGGTCCATCCATATGAATTACCTACATGAGTCAGGACGTCAAGCTAGGTATGAATGGTTTTAGGATTTGGAATGTGTGTGAAAGTGTAATGTGTGTGCAAGTCAACCCTCGCCAGACCAGGCCACCCAAGGTAGTCCTAAGGCCAAAGAGTCCTATAAGGAACTCATCTTTTAAACCTCCGCATTTGATTTTAACCCTCCCAGTGACTTGAGGATTTACAATCAAACTTATGGGGTTTGCAGAGAGTTTAAGAGGTGTTTAAATTTCTAAGTTGTGGGTTTCTTTTCTAGTCCTCTAAGATAGTCAAAGGGAAAGCCTTAGGCTAGATCCTAAGTACTAAGGAGGAGAAGAGAAGAGACCTCATCAAAAATGAGGTCAACAAATGGACCCCCAATAGGTGTGGTGTACTAACCAAGCACACAGTGCGTATTGGTGTTGACCTAAGAGATCAACAAAACCAACACAGACGTCTAAGTGACACACTTAGAACGGAGTAGAAACAAATTTCCATTGGGGAGTATTGAGTATATCTCCAAGACTGGAGATCCTTGAACTCTCGCTGGGGAAAAGAGAAGGAGGTGAATTACATATCATAAGGTCTGGGGAAAATCGATTTAGATTTCATTTCATTTTCTGTTTTAAGTTTTAATGTGTGAGTTTAGATTTCGATTTGTTCTGAGTTTCAATTTCGATTGAGGTTTAATTTAGAATCAATTCAAGGAAATCTGGATTTGAAATGAGAATTGAAACCTAAGTTCCAACCTCGGGATTACGAAGAGAACTGGAATTTTAGGTACCAGCCTCGGAGTGAGAATTAAAGTTTAATTATCGATTGAAAAGGATGAGAGTTAGAATTTAGGTACTGATCTCGAAAGTTTAAAGAGAAATGGAATCGGGTTCCAACCTCGAAGGTCTAAAGAGAACTGGAATCTGGTTCCAGTCTCGAAGGTTTAATGAGAAATGGAAACTGGTTCCAATCCGAAGATTTAATGAGAATTGGAAACTGGTTCCAATCTCGAAGATTTAATGAGAATTGGAAACTGGTTCCAATCTCGAAGATTTAATGAGAAATGGAAACTGGTTTCAATCTCGAGGATTTAAAGAGAAATGGAAACTGGTTCCAATCTCAAAGATTTAATGAGAAATGGAAACTGGTTCCAATCTCGAGGATTTATTGAGAAATGGACACTTGTTCCAATCTCGAGGATTTAATGAGAAACGGAAACTGGTTCCAATCTCTAAGATTTAATGAGAAATGGAAACTGGTTCCAATCTCGAGGATTTAATGAGAATTGGAAACTGGTTCCAATCTCGAAGATTTAAAGAGAATTGGAAACTGGTTCCAATCTCGAAGATTTAATGAGAATTGGAAACTGGTTCCAATCTCGAGGATTTAATGAGAAATGGAAACTGGTTCCAATCTCGAAGATTTATCTGTATGAAGAGGGACCCAATCCCATGCCATCAGAAACAAATCGAACAAAGTTCATGGCTCCGTGTCAATAGAACTAGTCGATCCTCTAACACGCAGAGAAAAGATTTAGAAAGAACCGGTAAGTGAACCAAGTTGAAAAGACTTGACCCGGTGACAAGTCGAGGAAAAGATTTGAATTTCAGAAGAGTTTCAAATAGATTTCGTTTTAAAGAATAATTGAAGGATTCAGATCAAAGAATTCAGATTGAAGGATTCAGATCGAGATTCAAATCGAAGAATTCAGATCGAAGGATTCAGATTGAGATTCAAATCAAAGAATTCAGATCGAAGGATTCAAATTGAAGGATTTAAATTTATTTCATTCATTTTGGTGATTCAATTTCAAAAATATTTAGAATTCGTATCAGTTTAGAATTCATTTTGACATCTAGATTCTTAAAAAAAAAATTCTCGTTTATCTTCATTTTCCCTTTGTTCTTTGCTAGAAGTTCTTTTAATTTAATGGCGTTTCCCAGTCAATTCGCACAAAAGGAGGTGAAGGCAAAACATGACATGGTCACTTTCATACCAATCTTGTTGAAAATACATCATACATCTTGATCCAAAACATGACGATATTTTCTTTGAGAATTTAATATCTCATACAATCCATATAAATCCAAAACGGATTGCGTAAGATTCTTCAAGTTTCTTCTAAAAGCAGCTATCAAAATCCATGTCTGAATAGTGAGATACATGGACAATAACATCACCTTCCAAGTCATCCTTGGCAGAAATGCCGTATGGATGTGCATTGGAGGTGTGCTATCTCCCATGTAACTCACAGCTCGTAAGGCCGGAGATTCTCTAACTCTGGATCACGCTGGAAGTGGAAAGACATTTTTTCTATCGTCTATCCTTCTGAAAAGTAACAAAGATCTGCTCAACAGGCACTCCTGGAATGCAATGCTTTGCGATGTCCGCTCCATTCCCTTTTAATACCATGACGGAACCTACCGGTAGTGGTATCTCCACCGGCCCTCGAAACTCACCGGGGCCTGCTATCCGGAGGTCAGATCCGAACATGATATTGCACTGGTTGACAAAAGACACTGTGCAGAAGGGTCTAACGAAATCATGATGATCTATGAGTGGAGGTATATAGTCACCCTCCTTGTAGATGTTAATGATGCAGTTGTTGGGTATGCAATCTGCAGGCAATACCCTCCATGTTATCATCCTCTTTACCATTCTTTTAATAACATTCGACATCGCATCCACCTCACTGCGACGGAGTATCCCTGGTGGATTTCCTTTTCTGTCTACCACAAAGTTGTAGCAACATCCGCACTGGATCGTAACTCTTCCTTTCCCTGACATCCATCTCCGGGGTTCTGAATAAGTCTTTCCCCCAGACGACCAGCTCGAACCATTTTTTGGAGTTCAAGTATGCAGTCTACAATTTGTTGTTGTTCGTAATCTGAGAACACATCTGTATGCAGCTCAAGGCCTTCTAAGATATTGATCCTCTTGCCTCCAATTCTCTCAAAATATTCAAAAGTTCTTTTTTCGACATGCTGCATTCTTTCTAACTCATATTCTGGAATTATCGGCAACCTGCGAGGTCTAGTAACGTACTGGGGAATGTGTGGTTCCACCCCGGCACGCTCTCCTGCATGTTTTGGCTCCTCGGGGATAGTCTCTGTCGGGACATCCTCCGGGGTTACTTTCGCAACAAGACTCTTCAGAAATTGTGCATCTGCCTGGCGTCGTGGTACTATCTCTATTTCTATTTTTCTCGGGATTTCTTTCATCCTTTCTGCTGTACTTGGAATTGACTTCCTCCTTTTTGGTTCCTGAAAAACCAATCTCTTCGAAGCATTTATACTAACGGTAGCGACTGTATCTTCACGCTGATCTGCTACCAGCTTAGTCAACATCTTGTAAATGTGACGGTTCTTGTTTCTTCATTGAGTAGGAGTGAGAGTGGCTCTCCTCACCTCTTGCATTTCTGTTGGCATGGCACTGACAAGTCTGCCTTCTGCTGTAGCCACCACAGACTTAACTTTCTTATCTTCTCATGTTGCATGAGCGGTGTTTGCTTTTCTCTTTTTGCTGGTAGATGGTTGATTTGAGCCACCCAATTTCATCACTGTATGGCTGTGGAGTTCTTCCCGTTCACCAGAGTCCAATCAGTTTCTTCATATTGTAGCCCGGCCGGTGTGAAGTCAGAGTCAATCTCGATCACGGCTACATCCTTCACCCTCTTTTCATCAAGTGTTAGACTCACGCCATTCTTAAAGTTCAAAACTAACATCCCGTTCGACATTTCCCTGTGAAAAAACAAGGAAAGGATCAGGGGCTGTACTATGAACAAGAATAGTAGAAACTTATGTTTATTAATGATGAGCTTTTATTCGTTTATTTTAAATTTAAATAAGAGTAGGAAAAGATCAAGAGATATCAAGGGTGAGACTCGATTTAAAAGGAAGGATAAAGATTTTATTATCATGATTTCACATGTTTTCTTTTTTAACATTTTTTTTAATGATTTTCTTTCTCATCTATTTTTTTATTCTTGGGTTCGGACCCAGTCACAAGTAATTACTGTGCCCGTGCTTCCAGGAATGAGGATTCGTCCTTTGAAACATTAGGTTGCGTAATACTTCTTTAGATATCGTCCATTAATTGGAAGCATAGGTCGCTCTCCGCGGTAATTTACAAGCTGGTAGGATCCTTTTGAGTAAACTGTCTCGACCACGAATGGCCCTTCCCAAGTCGGTTCAAATTTACCACCTATTTTGCGATGTGCAAGAATAGGTCTTCTGAGAGCTAGAACAAAGTCAGCGACTTTGAATGTCCTTGGACGAACCAATTTATCATAGGCCTGGATCATCTTAGCTTGATACAGTTCCAAATTCTGCTGTGCTGAAAGTCTTTTCCCTTCCAGGCTTTCCAATTCTTCTAGTTGTAATCTGACATTTTCTTCTGTAGTGATTTTGTTCGCAACTGCAATTCTGAGTGGCGGAAGCTGAACCTCTAAGGGTAAAACGGCATCGGACCCGTACACTAAGGCATAAGGCGTAGACTGGGTGGGAGTTCTGAAAGTTGTCCTGTAAGCCCATAAGGCTTCTAACAACTTCTCGTGCCAATTTCTCTTGTTGTCGTCCAAAGTTTTCTTTAGGATTTGGATGAGACTTTTATTAAAAGCCTCGGCCAAGCCGTTCGCTCTTAGGTAATAGATTGTTGAATAGCGCCAGTTGATCCCGTGTCTTCTGACAAAATTGTTGATCTTTGTACTCTTGAATGCGGACCCGTTATATGAGATAATTCTGCATGGTACCCCAAAATGGTAGACAACTTGATTCTTGAAGAATTACAGTACATGATGTGCTTTCACTTCTCTGAGAGGTACCGCTTCTGCCCACTTAGAAAAGTAATCTGTAGCTGCAAGAATGAAGCGATGTCCTCTTGAAGAAGGTGGCTTTATCGGACCCACGATATCTGTGCCCCAACACTCAAATGGCCATGACGCGATTGTAGGATGTACCACATTTGGAGGTTGATGTAGAACCACTCCATGCACTTGGCACTGGTGACAACTTTTGGCAATCTTCATGCAGTCGGTCATCATTGAGGGCCAGTTGTACCCTAGTCTTTTAATCTTCATTTTCATTTTCGGACCCGACTGATGAGCGCCACAAAGTCCTGAGTGTACTTCTTTGACAATTTCACGAGCCTCGAACCCACTCAGGCATCTTAGCCACATCTGATCAAAAGACCTTCTGTATAACGTGTTGTTTATCAATGCGTAAGACAGAGTTCTTTTCTTGATTTGATGGGCTAACGATTTATCGTCTGGTAAGTTTCCTGTTTACAAGTAGTCTATCAGTGGCTGCCGCAGTCTTCTGTATTATCTATCACTGCTGTAATTGTTTCTTCTGCTTTTTCTGCCAATTTGTGTTTTGTATCCATGTCGAGCTGTGATAGGACCTGTCGTCCTTGAACTGACACTTCAACTGACTCAACCTGCAAGCAAGAAAATTCCTTTGCAAGGCGGGCTAACGCATATGCGAGAGCATTTTCTCTTCTAGGAATCTTGTAGATCGTTACATTTGGAATCTGTTCCAACAGTTTCATGGCATAATGGAAGTACTGCTCGAGTCTTGGCTTTAGAATTATGTATTGTCCGGCGACTTGTTGAATGATCAACTGAGAATCCCCATATATGTTGATATTCGTTATCTCTATCTGAATGGTTAATTACAATCTGGTTATGAGGGCTTCGTATTCGACTTCATTTTGTGTACATGGTTTTGTTAAGTGGTAGGAATACCTTAACATCCCCCTGTTGACCTCAATTTTGATGAGGTCTTCTCTTCTCCTCTTTAGTACTTAGGATCTAGCCTTAGGCTTTTACTTTGACTATCTTAGAGGATTAGAATTGAGACCCACCACCTAAAAATTCAAACCACTTCTTAACTCCCTGCAAACTCCACAAACTTGATTGTAGACCCCTAATCACCTAGAGGGTTGAAATCAAATGTGGAAGTTTAAAGGATGAGTTCCTATAGGACTCTTTGGCCTTAGGACTGCCCTGGGTGGCCTGGACTGGTGAAGGGCTGACTTACACACACACTACACCTATACACTACACTTTCACACACCTCCTAAAAACACACACATACCTAACTTGACCTCCTGACTCATGAAAGTGATTCACATGGATGGTCCTTAACCCCTAAGCCCTTGGCTAAGAGGGTTAGGAACAACATAGTGGATGCCTAAAATGAGTCCCTTCATGGCTCATGTGGGCTTGATATGGCTTCATGGCTCAACCAAAATGATTTCATTCCACATACAATTACTCAATCTTCAATTTTGCAAATTTTCAATTTTTGACCGCCAGGACCCTACACCCGCCTAGCCTACCCAAAGCCCTTGAAATTACCCAAATTTTTCAAAATTTCCAAATCACCCAAAATTCCCCAAAATTAACCTTGAACATTTCCTCACCAATCAAGTTGATCATCCATAGCCAAAAATATCAAAAATTCCAAAAATACCTCCCAATACCCTCCAAATACCCAAAATACCCCTCTTGACCCAAAAATCCAAAAATTCAGAAAATTCCCTTTAAATTCCAAAAAATCTCAAATATTCCCAATTTCATTTTGTTCAACTACACCATGGGCCACTTTTGTCAATTTACCCCACTTTTGTCAAAACCCCCAATTTCACCCATTTTAACCCTAAGTGAACCCAATGTCAAGCCAAACCTACCCAATTGACCCAAATTATGGTCCAATTCAATTCTAAACTTCAATTCAACATCTCAAACACCAATCTAGACCAAATCCAAGTCCAATTTGATTGACATTTGAATCCAATTTCACTTTGGACCTTAAAGCCCAATTTGGACCCATGACCCAAACTTAGCCCAAACTAACCCAATTCAACTCCAATTAACCCCAAATCTTTTCTAAACCTTCTCTAACATCCACAAAAACAAAAAAATAACATGATTTGCCCAAAATTTAGACCCAAACCCCACTCAAATCCAACCCAAAGCTAAAAGGCCCAATTTTGACCTAAACCCAAACCTAACCCAAATATGCCCAAACCCCAAAATCAAAACCCAACCAAAGCCAAAACCTCTTTGAAACATTCCCATAAACATTTCCCAACATTAATTTTACATCAATTTCAACCCTAGCCCAACATTGGCCCAAGTTAGTCCAATTTGACCTACATTGGCCCATTTACCAAAGAGGTCCAAATCGAACCCAATTCAAGCCCAAAACACTTCAAATTTGTTCCAAATCATTCATGAAACATTCTTAAATTAAATCCAACACTTATTGGACCCAATCCTTTGCAAAATTCTCATCCTAAAATCCATTTTA
Source organism: Papilionanthe hookeriana x Papilionanthe teres (assembly GCA_022702705.1). Classification (NCBI taxonomy): domain Eukaryota; kingdom Viridiplantae; phylum Streptophyta; class Magnoliopsida; order Asparagales; family Orchidaceae; genus Papilionanthe; species Papilionanthe hookeriana x Papilionanthe teres. The sequence continues at coordinate 153,763,668 of CM040426.1, forward strand.
AAATCCAAAAGCCCACTCTCTAAACCATCTTGAAAGCCCATCCAAAGTGAAATCCAAAAGCCCATAGCCCACATGACAATTGCTTCTCATCATCCCTTTAATTGGGAACAATTCCTAAGTCCCAAATCAATCATCAAATCAACCTAAATCAAGCACCATCTAAATTTTTCACTAAATTGGCAAAATCTCCAAATTCCTTTTTCATATAAATGGATCCACTTTTCCTAAGTCAAAGATGAGCCAAATGAAGCCACATGCAAGCCATGGACAAGCCACATGAAGCCATGGAAGGTTTGACATGTGACCAAGCCATTAATGGAAAAAGGAGGAGCCTCTTTTAAGCCCCCTTAAAAAGGTTTTAACCCTTTTAATGCTTCACCTTAATCCATGATTAATCAAAATATTCATGGATGGTGACTTCTCTATCCTTTCCTAGCTGATTCATCTGATCCTCCCTCAGCCCAAATCAGCCATGAGGAGGTGAACCAAGCCCATTTCCATGGGTTGACCAAACCAAGTGCAAAATGAGCCTTCTCCCATTCCATTCTAATCCAAGCTTTTGACACATGACATTTGCCAATTTCCTACACTAAACCCCAGCCCTGACCCACCTGAACAGATGGTGACCAGTGCCTGGTCGGCCAGCCACCAAGCCGCTGGAAAACACCACACCCGAGAGCTCACATGTGAGCCCAAGCTTGGAATTCTCACCTGCTGAGTTGCCCCATGCCCAATGGCCACCATGGCTGTTCTTCTCCTCACCAGAGCAGCTGATCCCAAGCCCTAACTCCCCCTGGGAGAGCCTCCAGCCAGCTCTATTTAAACCCCACCACTCTCGGCCATGGGAGAGGTGCTGAACCAACCTTAAGGAAACTCTGCCAAAATCATTCCAGACCACTCTCTACACATAGAGCACTTGGTCCCCACCGGATTCCAGCCCCAATTCCCTCTAGCCGAGCTCAATTTTGAGTTCAAATTTCAGCACAAAAACCAGGACACTTCTTCACAGTGGACCAATCCCCAAATTGATTGGTCCTACACCTTCACCAGACCAAGGGAAGAAGTCCACCAGCAAAAGCCCCCTCTCCAGGCCACCCATCTATTCCAGACTCCAAGCTTTGTGATCGGACTTGGTCGAAATCATACCTAGACAATTCACCAGACCAGGAGACTTCATCTGGAGCTTGCTGGGACCCAATCGAAGGTGACAAAACCCTCAGATTGAAGCCACACTTCTCTGAGCAAAGGTATGAGCTAACTCTTTATCCCGAGCTTCTAGAGATTCTCCATTTCAAATGCCTTAATTTCAATGCATGATCACTATATAGATGTATTCTTCTCTTCAAGACGAATCCATAGAGCACAAGAACACGAAAATCCGTTAAGTATTGAGTGAGATATTAAGGATTTAGTGTGGACGGTTCTCGGGCTAGGAGGCTTGGGGACGATGAACGGATGCCGTTCATTTAATACACGCGAGGACGGACGGCCAGGATCGCGCCGGATGAGGAGACGGAACGATACAGCGGGCCCCCGGAGCGCTGAGTTGGATGGCGGCGCCGAATCAGAAGACGACACGCAGCGCTTCGGAGATGCCTAGGTTGAGTTGGCGCCGCGTGGATAAGTAGAAAAATAGGTTATTTTTCTATTTATTTAATTCCCTAAACTTCAAAAATGCATAACTTTGTGTAGGAAAATCAGAAAAATAAAATAAAAATACCCTCTTGCTAAGTGAACAGAGGAGAATAATGTGGAAAAGAAATCATTTAATTTCATCAAGTATTTTATTTTTAATAATTTATTTACTCTCTGCATTGTTTTAATTCTCCATGCATATAGGAAATTCACCATGGCATGAGACCATAGGGCTTTTGAAGCCTCTGAATTTGGGAACATTCCCTGAATTTTCCAAAGTCAGAGGCCATCCCTATGAAGAGTTATTGATTTTTCAAATTCATGTTGCTGTTTTGAGTATTTTAATTCCAATAATTAGTATGTTGTGAAATAAATTCTTGGAAAATTTGGTGATGTTTATTATGACCAGAGGAACCTAGGAAAAATAGGTTTTGAATTAATCCACTTGGAATAACCCTAATTGGCTTAAACACCCAAAATAGGTTCTTAATTAATTAGAGCTAATCATACATCAAATTGACTTGATATTAATTCTCCACTGACCTTTAGGATCAGAGGAACCCACCATAAAAATTTGAAGTCAATTGGACTTGGTTAGCCCTACTAAATGGGTTGATTAAGCCATTTAGCCAATTTAAACTTTAAAAATTCATAACTTTCAAAGTACTTTTCAAAAATTCACCAAATTGGTTTAGGAGCCTCTCTGATATGAGGGGAATTTAAGAAAATTAAAATTGTAATTTTCCAAAAAAGTTGATTTTTTGCATTATTTTAATATTTTTAATAATTAAAAAATAATAAAAATCACAAAAATAATAAAATTCACCAAAATGTCACATTTTGAATTTTAATCACTTAGGAACAAACCCCATATTTTTCTTAAGTCTCTATGATGAGATATTAAGTTTTAAAGTCCTAAGGTAATTTTAAAATTAAAAAAAATGTATTTTTTAGCATTTCCACTAAAATAATTCTAATAAATCAAAGAAAAATCAGAAAATTGTAAAAATTGATTCACTGATTTCCTTGATATCAGAGAGATTTTTGAAAAATATAAAATTTATTTTTCAACTTTTATTTTATTTTTAAATTAATTAATACCCCAAAACTCAAAATAATTATAATAAAAAGAATATAATTCAAAAAATCACCAAAATTGGTCCAAGTGGTCATCTGGCCATTAGAAATGTCCCATAATTTTCTTAAGGAGAGAAACTTTCCCTTGGTCATATTATTAAATTTTCCTTAGAAATCCCTATTTTCCACCAAAAATAATTACATAAATAAATTAAATACAGAAAAATCACATTTTCTCCTCTCATGTCTTTATTAACATATGAGTGAAGTTACATAAAAATTTTAAATTCATTTAAGCTCAATTTAGTGAGTTATGGAATTAGTAAGCATAAAGGGCAAAATGGTAATTAAAATTTTAATCTATAATTAAAAATTTTAGGTTTAATTGAAAGGATGGTAAAATATTTGATATTAAGTTGATTTTGGATGTTTGAAACTTAGGTATTTAAAGGGTAGAAACCTACCAAGCAATTTGAAAATAATTAAAATAAACCTTAATTAAATAATTAACTAAATTTGGAAGAATAATAATAAAAAATTGGAATTATTAAAATAGGGATATTATTAGGAAGAGATTTATTCTTTAATCTAAGAATTCCTAAATTAATCACCTCAATAATATTCAATTCCTAATTAAAATGATAATCCAAATTCATAACTTAAAAGACTTAATCATTAAATTAAATTAAAGTTAAATTATTTAAATTAAACCCTTTCAAAATTTCAATTAAATTAATACTTTAACAATTAAGATTAAATCATCTTTAAAACATAAAAAATAAAATATTAAATTAAAATTAAAAATAAAATATTAAATTAAAATTAAAAATAAAATATTAAATTAAAATTAAAAATTAAATTAAATTAAATTAAATAAAATTAAATCAAATTAAATTAAATTAAAATTTAAATTAAATTAAATTAAATTAAATTAAATTAAAGTATGTCAAATCAAATTAAATTAAATCAAATTAAATTAAATTAAATCATATCAAATCAAAACTAAATTGAATTAAATTAAATTAAATAATAGAATCAAGTTAAAATTAAAATAAAATAAAATTAAATTAAGTTAAAATTAAAACTAAACTAAATTAAATTAAATTAAAGTTAAATTAAATTGAATTAAAAATAACATCACCTAAGAAATAAAGAAATTCAAAAATAAATATGAAGCAACTTGAACACTATTCCAAATTTAAACCCGTTAACTAAAATTAAATTAAATCACAAACCATTTGAACATCAATTTGCCCTCGAAAGCTTTTGTTGTCATAACTCCTAAACAGAACGTTAAATGAAATGTTACTTCCCTCATAGGATATTCAAATGTCCTAGTTCACTGAGTAAGATAACAACAAAACTTGAATTCCTGGACGATTAATTCATTTATATAATTAAATTCATTTGGACTTAAAACAATTCTAGCAATATTGAAAAGATGTTTAAGATTCTTCTTAAGCATTTCCTCAATATGATAGGATATTTATAAGAACAATTAAACTTAATTGTTCTTTGATGAAGAAAATCGTACTCAAACCAAAATACAAGAACCTAGACGTCATAGGAGATGACTAGCTATAGGATTAGGAACTTGGTAGAAAACCATAACCCTTCCCTTAGCCTTACCTAGGAACTTGCTTAAATATTCTAAATTGTGTTTAAGTGCAGCTTGGGATGACGGGAAGACCCTCCAAGTACGCTTTTATTTTGTTGCAATTTATTTAATCGCATCGCACTTACTTTTCTTGCATGATAAACAACTGTTGCATGAAAACCCACACTTTTAGGATAGTCCCTAAAACTGAAACTAAAACTAAATTAAAAGTCATTGCAAGATAAAATTCACCGCCACAACATTTCAAAATATAAAACAACTCAAAATTTAATCACAAACAGAACACAAAACTACAACTACAACTAAATTAAAACGTCTTGTTGGATGATCGGGAATACCTCGGATGATGTAACCTACGTGTTGCTAACGGGATTTCCCACGGTCTAAATGAAAGTGTGGAACTCATTCAGTTAAGTTTAGCAAATTCATCTAGACTAAGTGAATTCGATAAAAATAACGATGCCGGAAGGATGGAACCGTGGGATCTTAACCGGTGTTGTTATAATCAACTTTAAGATTTGTTTTAATTAAAACATAAAAAAACACTTGAAAATTAAGACCTTCTCTAAACCAGAACACTTCTCTCATCTCCTGATTTATGACTTCTAAAACTAAACCTCTGCAACAACAAGGAGCTTGGAGCACGGTGGGCAACACGGCCATCTTCGTCAGCAAAACTTGAATCTACATCAGCAAAACTTTCTTAAGAATTAAATAACTAAGCCATAGGACTTCGAGGTAATTTGCCTAGTGCAACAAAAATCCTCAACCTTTTGTTAGGCATTTGCATTGCAAATTATGCCCTAACCGGTTTAGGACTCCGAGCTAGTCGTCCGATACGACATAAACCCTCACATCTTCAAGGCTATTTGTATGATCTTATCATACAAATATAAGTCCAAATTAATTAAAATTGGCAAGATCAAAACATTAAATAAATATTAGGGCCTTCCTAAATTCAAGCCAAGCAATAGGATAGTTGGGAAATTACCGAAGTTCGCTTCAAATCTGTAATTTCTCCTATTTTTCTTCCTTTGAATTCCCAAAACAAAATGTTCCAAATTTGATCCATTCCCTATTGAAATTCCAAAATTCAATCCCTTGAAAAGTTAAACTTTGAGATTCTTGAGAGCAGAATTATTGATTATTATCGAGAGTTTTCTTAGGTGATTCCCGTCACTTAAGATGTAATTAACTATAGAGGCTTGCCCTTATAGGGAATTTTAAGAACTCAGATAATATAAACCCTATTTAATGCTTTCATATTAAGTAGGGGAATTTGTCGGCTTATAAAATTGGTTCGCAGACCAAACGAATGTCACAAATCTTTTAGTTTATTTAATCGAGCCCTATCATTAAGCAGTGTGTCTATTCTTCGGGGTAGATACACGGTTTGTGATGCGGTGCTCGTTTATATAAACTATTTGGGATGTGAGATTGGTTTAATTTCATATCTTAAATTTTTCAAATTTAAAATTATTTTCAAAATCAAATACTAATTTTCAAATTATTTATTTAAATTAAATTAAAAATTCGTCTACAATTTTTGTTAGGCGACTCCCTTTTCAAAATAAAACACGCAACCTAAAAATATGCCGACAATTTCTGGCGACTCTGCTGGGGAAAATTCCTCTCTCCATTTTTAATCAGACAATTCTGCTTTCAAAAATTGGTAGTGTATCCATATTCCTAGTGGATCAAACTACCCTTCTTTCCGTTGGAATACTATGTTCATTTCTACCTTGAACAAGTATAGCCAACATTCTCTCGGATTTAGGAGCCACTGTTTAGACACCCCTAAACAGAGAGGTTCCGAGATCCTTTTATCTCATTTCTGAGGTGGGGTGGACCCCTAATAGGTATTAGTTTAGGAGCGGTCTTGCGGGTCGAGAAGTTTCTACAAGACTTTCTCTTCCTTTTCCAGTTCCTAATCAATTCCTTTTACCCTTCCTACAACTCTTCTTCTTTTAATAATTCTCCTTCCTAACGTACAAATCTTTTTGAAAAGACAGCTTTTCTTTTAATATCACGGATACACTAAGATAAACGTAAATGTGTTCGGACTCTTTCTTTTTCGTCATAAGTTTTACGACAAGAAGAAGCACGATTCGAGGACTAACACTTGGAATCGCCCTACGAAATGGAAGCCCCAAAACCGATCTTCTCCTTCGTCAACGGACCTGGACTCGGCCGTGTTCGAGGACGAACTGCCTGATAATGGAATTATTCGATTCGGACAAGGATTCGGGGACACCGACATCAAAATCCCCGACGTCACTCTCTTTTCACTCACAAGCAAAGTACCAGAAACTGAGAAGTTGTTGATTGAGTTTAACCTCAAGTCAACTCATGAATTCCCTCCTCTGCAAAAGATCCCAACTGAGAGGAGTACTGTTGTCCACAGAAGGACTGTTGTTACTACCCCCACTGGTCTAGTTGTCTCTGCACCTACCCCAGCTTCTGCCAGACTAAAGGGAAAGGAAATTTAGAACTATGATGAACCTGTTACCGTGGAGGGTACAGACCTTCCTGTGAGACCTTCTGTTTTTGAAATCGGGTCCATCTCGAGAATTCCATCACTGACACGGACTCAGAGGAGGAACAAAAGTAGAAGGATTGCTAAAGAAGCCAGAGCCGCTGAAGTTGCTTTCCTAGAAGAAATCCCAGAACTGCCCCAATATACACCGCTGCCTGAATACATACCACTTTTGGGAGGAAGTAGATTCCATCCCCTCTCCGCTGCAGAGGATGAGGAAAATGTTCGCAAGATTGCTACCGCATTGCCTCAGCCCGCATATTAAAACGATAGCCGCAAGAAAAGGGCTAGAATTACGCCATTTGCTCGACTGCAAACCCTGATAGAAAAGTTAGCGAAGAAAGAAAAATGCCCTGCGTCGGAGATTTTAAGAAGGATAGGGCGGGTGCCGGCCCAAGTCCCGTCTTGGGCCGCGAGTAGAACCTCGCTATCGCCGCGGAAAAGCCGAATAAGAGAATGAAAGCTAGTCCGCCTGTCGTTGTTTCAGGACTACAAATTAGGGAGGATACCACCTTCCAGCATTTGGCTGATAAACCATCCGGTCCCAGACCTTATGCTTCTAGAAGGATGGTATGGCGTCCCACTACCGGACAATTAAGATTAAAACAACAACCTGAGAAAGAAAGTCTCGTCAGGAGACTTGAGTCCGAAGAAAGTGCTACCGCAAAGAAAGGGGACTCATGAGAAGGAAACTCGACGAGTTATCACATGACAACCTGCAAGGATGTACGTAAAAGACTACTAGAAGATGCTATGGAAAAGCTAAGAACTGATATTCGGCGATTAGCAAGGGAAAGAGAAGAGAAATTCGGAGATGAGGTTGACTCGTCAGAATTCATGGATGATGAATATGCATAAATTAACATGGTTGAAACACGAGCTTCGTCAGCTTCACAAGGTGCCCCTGCGACCGCAGAAGAGAGGAGCCGGAAGTAATAAGGAGGCGACTTCAAGAGAAAGATGATACGATCGCCCAAATGGCAAAAAGGATGGAAGACATGGCTGTAGCCCTAGCCACTCTCCAGAGTCAAGTTCAACCCCCAAGAGAAACGCCCCCAGAAGTCATTCACATTGTAGATGGAGGAAAGGAGATTACATCCGTCAACGGGGATGATCAATTAAAAAAGGATGCAACACAAAGCATGATTCCGAAAAAGGATATCAAGAGCATGGTGGAACAGCAGGTGCGAGAAGCCTTGACACAATCAAAGAGCGGGACATCCATTTGGACGAGTAGACCTTACCCTGAAGAATTCGACGCTGTCCAATATCCGTAAGGCTTTGTACCACCTCTGTTCAAGACCTTTGATGGAACTGGAAACCCTCGGCAGCATGTTGCACATTTTCGTGCCGAGTCGTTGCAATGCCGGCGGAAGTGATGCCTTACTCTTCGGACAATTTGTCAACAGACTTATCGGGGATCGCCTTTGATTGGTATGCGGAATTACCGAACGGTTCGGTGAAGACATTTTCAGAATTAGAGAACCTCTTCATCAAGCGATTTGTCGGAGCTCAACACCACATCACTATAGGTGATTTAGTGGTAGAGAAGCAGAAACCCAACGAAACCTTGGTGGACTACATACTTTGATGGAGGAACCTAAGTATGAAGTGTGAGCCACAACTACAAGAATAGCATGCAGTCGGCATTTTACTTAAGAGCATTCATCGCCCGATAGCACTTCTCAAGGGATTTACTATTAAGACTTTCGAGAAGTTGTTAAGCAAGGCCGGAAGCTTGCAAGAGGAGGCGAAGCAATTAAGTTTCACCGACAAAACAGATAAACAGAAGCCCGTGAAAACTTTTGAAAAGAAGTCTGGGATCGTTGCAGCAGTCGATAAAGGCAAGCAACCGATACAAATTTCGTCGAACGGCCGCGACGAACCTCAACAGAAATACCGGCAACCCCGACCCGGCTATCGATCATCTCAACAAGTATGAACAACCGCCTCGTCCGCGGCGTACGTTAAGGGAGCTTCGAGCGAGGGAGTATCGGTTCAAGAATGAGACAAGTGCCGAAAATGTTCCGCGGTCCGATGAAGACTCCGGATTTCCAATCGCCAGAGCCTAAGAGACCAGAAGAAGTCTAAAAGAAAGGTGATCCCAACTTTTGCCCTTACCACCGGATGCTTGGGCATAAGATAGAAGATTGTATTACCTTCAAAAGTTGGCTCAACGACAATCTTCGGAAAGGGAATATAACGATCCCGAAGGAGTACATGAAGGAACCCCAGAAAGGAGGCTCCGTCAATGTTATCTCGACGGATCTCATTGTTCCAATAGATCCCTATGCGACTAATGATGGATGGACTACCGCTTGGACAAAGTCTTCGAAAAAGATTTTGGATCACATCCAAACCGCTTCGGTGTGAGCCTCAATTCAGAGTTCAAAACCTGTCAAGTCGGCACTATCACTTGCGATAGAAGAACCACCTCAACAAGAGACGACTGAAGAAAAGAAGAAAATGGACAAAGAAGAGAAGACCGAGGCTCCTAAGGCTATACTAGGGGCTGCTTATCCTAGGATAGTTGTTTCCGATTCAGGGGAGAAATCTCTCGAACCTCTGACTCTGTATGATTATCTGCCCACTCCGGTGGGATCTTATAATGATAAGGGTTATAGCGTTGGCTACGTTTTGACTGTTTCTAACGATTACGTAACTAGCGACAATCCGAACGTCGATTACGATACAAATGACAATTATCAAATCATACACAATCTCGACGATCACAATGACAAAGAAGACATCCACCAAGGAGGCTACGAGAGTTCAACAAGTAATGAATCTATTTGCGAGTTTCGAGGAGCTCCAGTCACAATAGAGCTAAAGCCTTCAGATTCTGAAGCTAATCCAGAAGAACCTGACATTCTGATTCAAGAGGAGACACCAGCAAACTCAATACCAGATTCGGAAGAAATTACATAAGTTAACTTAAGAAGTGGAAGAGTTCTGCCTCCGAGAATGGGTCCAAAGGACAAAGGAAAGCAGGTGGTTGTTCAGGAAGAACCAACCCCCGCAGAAGAAATACCCATTCGAGAAGAAGCCGAGACACATGGAAATAAAGTGGACTACAACGTGCTAGCCCATCTTAGGAAACTACCGGCCAACTGAGCATCTACGACGCTCTCATCTTATCAAAGGAGATGAGAGAAGCTCGATCAAGGCCTTACTTCGATTCAGAAATTTGCTTAGCTCAAATGGCCGGAGATTCCTTAGATGAGGTTTGTTCGTTAAAGGAACAGTGAGGTGTCACCTTCACGAACAATGACCTACTACTTGGGACGGCAGACCACAAGCGACCGTTGTACATTTCAGTTACAATCAGGAAGTTTACACTCTCCAGAGTATTAGTGGATCCAGGAGCATCAATCAATATAATGAATCTTCGAACGCTAGCATACTTGGAAATTGATGCTCGCGAGCTTGAAGCAGACAAAATGTTATTAAGAAGATTCAACCAGAAAGGAGAAAGAGCCCTCAGATCAATAACACTGCTAATGAAGACCGATGACTTAGCAAAGACAACCGCAAAATTTCACATAATTGATTCAGAAACGTCATTCAACGCTCTACTGGGCCGACCATGGATACATGAAAACAGGATGGTACCATCATCCCTACACCAGTGCATCAAATACTACGATGGAGGGGAACAGTGCATCAAAGGTGACTTACAACCATTCTCCGTACATGAAATTGGAATCCATGATGATGCAGCTTATTATGCACCTCCAAAGAAGACAATTTTCTCCAGAGATACCATAACGAATGAAGCAAAGGAAATTCAGGATGACGAAGAACCTGAAGTTCTTGTCCAACAGTCACTCACCACTCCCTTACGGCGAGATGGTGAAGTTTTCTCCACAACTCGCATCCGAGGTCGAGGCCGGGGACGAGGTCGTGGCAGAGACGTTAGGACGATTGGACAGAGGAAACCAGCCATCAATGTTGATTGGGAAGATAGTTCTGAAGAAGAAAAAGAAATTAAGCAAGAAGCAGCGACAATAAGTCGGAAGAAGTCGCAATTCAGGATCCTGCTCGAAGATGAAAAAAATGAAGAATATAAATCGATGTACGAGAAGATTAACCACTATGTACATACTATGACCCTAACCCCGATCCATTCTAATAAGATCGAGGGTATGGTGGTCAAAGAGGTAAGTAGCGGCGGTGCAAAGCCAATCAAATTCTACCGTGGTGCTCCTTACTCCAAAACTGAAAATAATGTACAATTTGAAGATGTCACTTCATCAGAATTAATGGAATTACCTTTTAAGTGGTACTCTCCCTGTGTTCAAAATTTAATTCAATGTGGTTACTTACCTCGACAATGGACAAAAGGTCAATCACAACATTTTGAAAAAATATGGAATAACTCCGGTCGTCCACCCAATTCAAAACATGGTCTCAGATTCGGCACAGTAGGATCAGTTGACGATGCTGAATTTTGCTTGGTTATCACTTGCGAGTCTAATGAAAACTGCATGGAAACTACAGAAGAATTTGAAGATTTGCAAATTGGAAACGCTCCACCAGAGTTCGAAGAAGAGATTAAATCTACAATAGATGAGTTAACAGAAGTTAACTTAGGTACTAGCAAAGAGCCTAGACCTACCTTTGTTAGCTCCTTACTAAATAAAGAAGACTCTGAAGAAATAATCAAGTTATTAATGGAATTTAAAGACTGTTTTGCTTGGAACTACGATGAGATGCCAGGTTTAGCTCAAGAGGTCGCAGTCCATAAGCTAGGAGTGGATCCTACTTCTGTCCCAGTCAAACAAGGTCCCGGAAGAATGCGGCTAGAAATCGAACAACAAGTCATAGCTGAAGTTAAAAAGCTAATAGACTCTAAATTTGTCCGCGAAGAACAATACCTGACTTGGTTAGCCAAAGTGGTACCAGTTAGGAAGAAGAATGGTCATATCAGAATTTGTGTGGATTTCAGAGATTTAAACAAGGCATGTTCAAAGGATGAATTCCCTCTACCGATCCCAGAATTAATGATCGACATTGCTTCGACACATGAAATATTCTCATTCATGGATGGATCTTTAGGATACAACCAGATAAAAATGGCTCCGGAAGATGAAAAACTTACAAGCATTCGGAACGCCGATCGGAGTATATTGCTACACGTTGATGCCATTCGGATCGAAGAACGCAGGAGCAACATACCAGAGAGCGATGACAAGAATTTTTGATGATCTCATTCACAATCAAGTCGAATGCTACGTGGATGATGTGGTCATCAAAAGCAAAGTAAAGGACAACAACCGATATGATTTGAGAATTGTTTTCGAATGATTAAGACAATTTAACCTTAAGATGAATCCCTTAAAATGCGCCTTCGGCGTCACCTCCGGGAAATTCTTAGGATTCGTTGTCCGACATCGTGGAATTGAAATCGACCCGAAAAGATTAAAGCTATCTTAGAAATGCCCCTCCCAAAACCTTAAAGCAACTACGATCTTTTCAAGGGAAGTTGGCATATCTTCGACGCTTTATCTCAAACTTGTCGAGTAGGTGTCGACCTTTCTCGACATTAGTTAAAAAGGACACCAAATTTATTTGGGAAGAGAAATGCCGGAAGGCCTTTGAGGATATTAAGCAATATTTAATGACACCTCCTGTCTTAGCAGCCTCTGGCCTCGTGTAGACCGCCGATACTTTATACCGCGGCTTTAGACGACTCTCTCGGAGCCTCGTTAGCCTGTGTCAATGATGAGGGTAAAGAAAATGCTCTTTACTACCTAAGCCGTCGTTTACTTCCGACGGAAATAAGGTATCCCGCAATTAAAAAGCATTGTTTGGCCTCGATCTTCGCCACTCAAAAGCTCGTGCACTACATGCTTTCTCATAAGGTCAACCTCGATCTCGAAATTTAATCCATTGCAATACTTGATGACTCGTCCAACGCTTTCCGGCAGACTTGCTCGATGGTCAATGATATTATTGCAATTTGATATAACTTTCGTGCCTCTTCGTGTTGTAAAGGGACAAGTCTTAGCAGACTTCCTCGCAGCACACCCTTTGCCGGCAGAATCTCCTCTCAATGACGATGTGCCAGATGAACAAATAATGAGCCTAGAAGACCCTGATGATCGACGTTGGGAATTATATCAACAGATCGCCGGACAGTACAGAATTTTAAAGCCAAGACTCGAGCAATACTTCCAGTATGCCATACAGCTGTTGGAACAGATTCCGAATGTGACAATCTACAAAATTCCTGAGTAAGAAAATGCTTTAGCAGATGCGTTAGCCCGTCTCGCAAAAGAATTTGCTCGTTTGCAAGATGAGTCGGTAGAAGTGTCGGTTCACGGACGTCGGGTCCTATCACGGCTCGACATAGACACAATACGCAAATCGAAAAAGAAGAAGAATCGGCTTGCAACAAGTGACGGAAAACACGAAGATTGGCGACAACCATTAATAGTACTACCCGCAAACGAGAAAACTACCGGACGATAGGTCGCTAGCCCATCGGATCAAGAAAAGAACTCGTCCTACGCATTAATAAACAACACGTTATACGGAAGGTCGTTCGATCAAATGTGGCTAAGGTGCCTAAGCGGGTCCGAGGCCCGTGAAATTGTTAAAGAGGTGCATTCGGGACTCGTGGCGCTCACCGATCGGGTCCGAAGATGAAAATGAAAATTAAAAGACTAGGGTACTACTGGCCCTCGATGATGACCGACTGCATGAAAATCGCCTAGAGCTGTCATCAATGCCAAGTGCACGGAGTGGTTCTACACCAACCTCCAAATGTGTTACATCCGACAATTGCGTCATGGCCATTTGAATGTTGGGGCACAGATATAGTGGGTCCAATAGAACCACCATCTTCAAAAGGACATCGCTTCATTCTAGCGGCTACAGATTACTTTTCCAAGTGGGCGAGGCAGCTCCACTCGGAGAAGTGAAAGCACACCACGTGCTACGCTTTTCAAAAACCAAGTTGTCTACCGTTTCGGAGTGCCACGCAGGATCATCTCAGATAATGAGTCAGCATTTAGAAGAACACAAATCAACAATTTTGTCAGGAGACACGGAATCGACTGGCGATATTCAACAATTTACTACCCAAGAGCAAACAGCATGGCTGAGGCTTTTAATAAAACTCTCGTTCAAATTTTAAAGAAAACCTTGGATGAAAATAAGAGAAATTGGCACGAGAAGTTATTAGAAGCCTTATGGGCCTACCGGACAACCTTCGTAACTCCTACTCGAAGCTACACCTTACGCTCCGGTGTATGGGTCCGAGGCGAGTGTTACCCTTAGAGGTCCAGCCTTCCTTCACTCGGAATCGCAGCTTGCAAACAAAATCATGACAGAAGAGAATGCCAAATTATGACTAGAGGAATTAGAAAGCCTGGAAGAGAAAAGACTTGCAGCGCAGCAGAATTTAGAATTATACCAAGCTAAGATGGTTCAAGCCCTTGACAGACTGGTCCGCCCAAGAACCTTCAAAGTTGGTGACTTAGTTCTCGTTCTCAAAAGAACTATTCTTGCACACCGAAAGATAGGAGGAAAATTTGAACCCACTTGGGAAGGGTCGTTTGTGGTTGAGGCAGTCTATTCAGGAGGCTCTTACCAGCTAGTGAATTGCCAAGGAGAACGACATATGCTTCCGATCAACGGACGATACTTGAAGAAGTATTACGCTACCTGATGTTTCGAAGGAATGAATTCTTCATCCCTAGAAGCACGGGCGAAGTAATTATTTATGACTGGGTCCGAACTCAAAGATAATAAAAAATGTGCTAAAAAAATAAAATCATGATAATAAAGTTTTCCTTGTTTTCTCTTCCATATCAAAATCTTTTTCCTGATCTTATCCCACTTCATTCCTGTTAAATTTAAAAATACAAAAAGTAATAAAAAAATGTCTTTAATAAATATTTTCTTAATGTTTTTGTTCTTAGTACAGCCCCTGATCCTTTTCCTTGTCTTTTCGTAGGGAAATGTCGAACGGGCGGTTGGTCCTGAACTTTAGAAATGGCATAAGACTTGCACTCGACGAAAAGAGGGTGAAAGATGGAGCGATAATCGAGATTGACTCAGACTTCGCACCGGCGGGCTCGCAATACGAGGAAAGTGACCGGGTCCCGACTGATCGAGAGGAACCGCCCGTCGGACGAGAATGAAAGTGGGAGGCCCAAGCCACCAATCCAGAGCAGAAGAAAAGGAAAACAAACACCGAGGAAGACAAGAGAATCAAGTCCGTAGTCGCTACGGCAGAGGGCGGGCTTGTCGGCGCCGCGCCCACGAAATTCGGGAAGTACGAAGAGCTACTCTCACAACGAACTCAGCGAAGAAATAAAAATCGCCGTATCCGCAAGATGTTAACTAAACTAGCAGCGGACCAGTGCGACGAGGCAGTTGCTACTGCCAATACATATACTTCAAGGACGCCAGTTCACCAGGTACCTGAAGGAAGGAGGCCAGCTCCGAGGATAATAGAAGAGACCAGGGAAATCTTAAAAAGAACAGAAGAAGGAAGGCTACCACGCCACCAGATAAAGTCACCAGTAATGCATAACCTTGTTGCAAAAGAAACCCCGGAGGATGTCCCGACGGATACCATCCCCGAGGAGCCGAGGTATGCAGGAGAACGTGAAGGGATTGAGCCGTATATCCCACGATGACGTCACCGAGCCTCGCCATTTGCGGATTATTCCGAATACAAGCTAGAAAGAATGCGGAATGTCGAGAAGAAAACTTTTGAATACTTTGAGAGAATCGTAGGCGGGAGGATCAATATACTAGAAGGCCTCGAGCTACATACGGACGTGTTCTCGGAATATGAACAACAACAAATCGTGGATCGCATCCAGGATTTGAAAAGAATGGGCCGAGCGAGGCCGCCTAAGAGAAAACACTTACTCGGAACCCCGGAGATGGATGCCAGGGAAAGGGAGAATTACAATACAATGTGGATGCTGCTACAACTTCGCAGAAGACATGAAGGGAAACCCACCAGGGATACTCCGTCATGGCCAGGTGGATCCAATGCCATTAGTCATCAAAAGTATGGTAAAGAGAATGATAACATGGAGGGTACCGCCGCGATTGCATACCCAACAGTTGCATCATTAACATTTACAAGCGAGTGATCGCATACCCCCGCACATAGATCACCACGAATTTGTCGGACCTTTCGCACGTTTCTTTTCCGAACGAATGTAATATCATGTTCGGATCCGACCTCCGGATAGACAGGCCCGGGTGAGTTCCGAGGGCCGGTAAAGATACCATTATCGGTAGGTTCCGTCATGATACTAAAGGGCAACGGAGCAGATGTTGCTAAACATTGCATACCGGGAGTACCAATGAAGTGGATCTCAGTTACTTTCAGAAGGATAGATGACAGGAAAGCACCTTACCACTTCCAGCCAGACCCGGAGCTAGAAAGCCTCCGGCCTTACGAGCTGTGAGTTACATGGAAAATATCACACCTCCAACGTACATCCATACGGCATCCTTGCCAAGGATGGATTGGAAGGTGATGTTATTGACCAAGTACCTCACTATTCAGACATGGATTTCTGACAGATTCCTTTTTTGGATGGATCGGCAAAGATCATACATAGTCCGTTTTGAGTCTATATGGATTGTATGAGATGTATTCCAGATCGAGTTGTATGATGTATCTTCAACATGATTGGAATGAAAGTGACCATGTCACATTTTTGGCCTTCACCTCTTTTGTGCAAGTTGACTGAGAAACACCATTAAAGTTAAATGAACTTCGAACAAAGAATAGAAAAGAAACAAAAACAATAAAAGAAAACTTTCCTTAAAAATCTAAAAAAAATAACGAACTCCAAATTCACATGAACATTAAATGAATGATAAAATAAATTTGAATCGTTAAAAGACAAACAAAATGAACATAAATTTCAAATCAAATCTCAATCAAATTTAAATTCAATCTTCCAAATCTGAAATCCAATCCGTTCTACTCTCTCCCTTGTCTGGGATGGGAGCAGTTGATTCCATTGACACGGATCAAATCTGATGGCGAGGAATTGTATCCAATCCAAACCAACAACTTCCGATCAACTCTTTTGAATGGGATATGTAACATCTACATATTCCCTCCTAATTTGTTTCTTTCCACAAAAATCTTTTACAACTTTCTTGAAATTCTCGAAACACCAAAATTTCACACTTCTCAAATCAACACTACAAATCTTTGCAAAATCCATTACATCAAAACTCAAATTCTTGGGTTTGAGGATTTTACATCCGAGACTGCATTGCTTTAGGATTCCTTCCCTATCGCAATGAAATACATCAAAATTCGAACTTTTGGGGTTGAGGATTTTACATCCGAGACTGCATTGCTTTAGGATTCTTTCCCTATTGCAATGAAATACATCAAATTTCAAACTTTTGGGGTTGAGGATTTTACATCCGAGACTGCATTGCTTTAGGATTCTTTCCCTATCTCAATGAAATACATCAGAATCAAATTCTTGGGGTTGAGGATTTTACATCCGAGACTGCATTGCTTTAGGATTCTTTCCCTATTGCGATGAAATACATCAAAATCAAACTCTTGAGGTTAAGGATTTTACATCCAATACCGCATTACTCTGAGATCTCTCCTCATTGTAGTGGTGCAATCCAATCAATTCAATTTTCTTTTGAGGTTGAAGATGTTACATCTAAAACCACAAAATTCCAATTCTCATTTCAAGTTCAAATCACTTCAAATTAATCTTAACAAAACTTCAATCTAAATTAAAACTCCAAATTGAAATCTAAGCTCACACATCAAAACTTAAACTAAAACAAAATAAAATCTAAATTGAAATTCCCCCAGGTCATGTGATTTGGGATTCACCTCCTTTTCCTTTCCCAGCCGAGAGTTCGTAGATCTCCAGTCTCAGAGATATACTTGACACTCCCCAGCGGAAATTCTTCTACTTCGTCCTGAGTTTGTCACTTGGACATCTGTGTTGGTTTTGTTGATCTTTTCGGTCAACACCAATACGGGCGGTGTGCTTGGTTAGCACACCACACCTATTGGGGGTCCATTTGTTGACCTCAATTTTGATGAGGTCTTCTCTTCTCCTCTTTAGTACTTAGGATCTAGCCTTAGGCTTTTACTTTGACTATCTTAGAGGATTAGAATTGAGACCCACCACCTAGAAATTCAAACCACTTCTTAACTCCCTGCAAACTCCACAAACTTGACTGTAGACCCCTAATCACCTAGAGGGTTGAAATCAAATGTGAAAGTTTAAAGGATGAGTTCCTACGGGACTCTTTGGCCTTAGGATCGCCTCAGGTGGCCTGGTCCGGTGAAGGGCTGACTTACACACACACTACACCTATACACTACACTTTCACGTACCTCCTAAAAACACACCCATACCTAACTTGACCTCCCGACTCATGAAAGTGATTCACATGGATGGTCCTTAACCCCTAAGCCCTCGCGCAAGAGGGTTAGGAACAACATAGTGGATGCCTAAAATGAGTCCCTTCATGGCTCATGTGGGCTTGATATGGCTTCATGGCTCAACCAAAATGATTTCATTCCACTTACAATTACTCAATCCTCAATTTTGCAAATTTTCAATTTTTGACCGCCAGGAACCTACACCCGCCTAGCCTACCCAAAGCCCTTGAAATTACCCAAATTTTTCAAAATTTCCAAATCACCCAAAATTCCCCAAAATTAACCTTGAACATTTCCTCACAAATCAAGTTGATCATCCATAGCCAAAAATATCAAAAATTCCAAAAATACCTCCCAATACCTTCCAAATACCCAAAATACCCCTCTTGACCCAAAAATCCAAAAATTCAGAAAATTCTCAAAAAATTCCACAAAATCCCAAATATTCCCAATTTCATTTTGTTCAACTACACCATGGGTCAATTTTTTCAATTTACCCCACTTTTGTCAAAACCCTTAATTTGACCCATTTTAACCCTAAGTGAACCCAATGTCAAGCCAAACCTACCCAATTGACCCAAATTCTGGTCCAATTCAATTCTAAATTTCAATTCAACATCCCCAACACCAATCTAGACCAAATCCAAATCCAATTTGATTGACATTTGAATCCAATTTCACTTTGGACCTTAAAGCCCAATTTGGACCCATGACCCAAACTTAGCCCAAACTAACCCAATTCAACTCCAATTAACCCCAAATCTTTTCTAAACCTTCCATAACATCCCCAAAAACAAAATACTAACATGATTTGCCCAAAATTTAGACCCAAACCCCATTCAAATCCAACCCAAAGCTAAAAGGCCCAATTTTGACCTAAACCCAAACCTAACCCAAATAAGCCCAAACCCCAAAATCAAAACCCAACCAAAGCCAAAATCTCTTTGAAACATTCCCATAAACATTTCCCAACATTAATTTTACATCAATTTCAACCCTAGCCCAACATTGGCCCAAGTTAGCCCAATTTAACCTACATTGGCCCATTTACCAAAGAGGTCCAAATCGAACCCAATTCAAGCCCAAAACACTTCAAATTTGTTCCAAATCATTCATGAAACATTCCTAAATTAAATCCAACACTTATTGGACCAAATCCTTTGCAAAATTCTCATCCTAAAATCCATTTTAAAATCCAAATGCCCACTCTCTAAACCATCTTGAAAGCCCATCCAAAGTGAAATCCAAAAGCCCAAAGCCCACATGACAATTCCTTCTCATCATCCCTTTAATTGGGATCAATTCCTAAGTCCCAAATCAATCATCAAATCAACCTAAATCAAGCACCATCTAAATTTTTCACTAAATTGGCAAAATCTCCAAATTCTTTTTTCATATAAATGGATCCACTTTTCCTAAGTCAAAGATGAGCCAAATGAAGCCACATGCAAGCCATGGACAAGCCACATGAAGCCATGGAAGGTTTGACATGTGACCAAGCCATTAATGGCAAAAGGAGGAGCCTCTTTTAATCCCCCTTAAAAAAGTTTTAACCCTTTTAATGCTTCACCTTAATCCATGATTAATCAAAATATTCATGGATGGTGACTTCTCTACCCTTTCCTAGCTGATTCATCTGATCCTCCCTCAGCCCAAATCAGCCATGGGGAGGTGAACCAAGCCCATTTCCATGGGTTGAACAAACCAAGTGCAAAATGAGCCTTCTCCCATACCATTCTAATCTAAGCTTTTGACACATGGCATTTGCCACTTGCCTACACTAAACCCCAGCCCTGACCCACCTGAACAAGATGGTGACCAGTGCCTGGCCGGCCAGCCACCAGGCCGCCGGAAAACACCACACCCGAGAGCTCACATGTGAGCCCAAGCTTGGAATTCTCACCTGCTGAGTTGCCCCATGCCCAATGGCCACCATGGCTGTTCTTCTCCTCACCAGAGCAGCTGATCCCAATCCCTAACTCCCCCTTGGAGAGCCTCCAGCCAGCTCTATTTAAACCCTACCTATCTCGGCCATGGGAGAGGTGCTGAACCAACCTTAAGGAAACTCTACCAAAATCATTCCAGACCACTCTCTACCCATAGAGCACTTGATCCCCACTGGATTACAGCCCCAATTCCCTCTAGCTGAGCTCAATGTTGAGTTCAAATTTCAGCACAAAAACCAGGACACTTCTTCACAGTGGACCAATCCCCAAATTGATTGGTCCTACACCTTCACCGGACCAAGGGAAGAAGTCCACCAAGCAAAAGCCCCCTCTCCGAGCCACCCATCCGTTTCGGACTCCAAGCTTTGTGATCGGGCTTGGTCGAAATCATACCTAGACAATTCACCAGACCAGGAGACTTCATCTGGAGCTTGCTGGGACCCAATCGAAGGTGACAAAACCCTCAGATTGAAGCCACACTTCTCTGATCAAAGGTATGAGCTAACTCTTTATCTCGAGCTTCTGGAGATTCTCCATTTCAAATGCCTTAATTTCAATGCATGATCACCGTATAGATGTATTCGTCTCTTCAAGACGAATCCATAGAGCACAAGAACATGAAAATCCGTTAAGTATTGAGTGAGATATTAAGGATTTAGTGTGGACGGTTCTTGGGCTAGGAGGCTTAGGGACGATGAACGGATGCCGTTCATTTAATACACGCGCGGACGGATGGCCAGGATCTCGCCGGATGAGGAGACGGAACGATACAGCGGGCCCCCGGAGCGCTGAGTTGGATGGTGGCGCCGAATCAGAAGACGACACGCGGCGCTTCGGAGATGCCTAGGTTGAGTTGGCGCCGCGTGGATAAGTAGAAAAATAGGTTATTTTTTTATTTATTTAATTCCCTAAACTTCAAAAATGCATAACTTTGTGTAGGAAAATCAGAAAAATAAAATAAAAATACCCTCTTGCTCAGTGAACAGAGGAGAATAATGTGGAAAAGAAATCATTTAATTTCATCAAGTATTTTATTTTTAATAATTTATTTACTCTCTGCATTGTTTTAATTCTCCATGCATATAGGAAATTCACCATGGCATGTGACCATAGGGCTTTTGAAGCCTCTGAATTTGGGAACATTCCCTGAATTTTCCAAAGTCAGAGGCCATCCCTATGAAGAGTTATTGATTTTTCAAATTGATGTTGCTGTTTTGAGTATTTTAATTCCAATAATTAGTATGTTGTGAAATAAATTCTAGGAAAATTTGGTGATGTTTATTATGACCAGAGGAACCTAGGAAAAATAGGTTTTGAATTAATCCACTTGGAATAACCCTAATTGGCTTAAACACCCAAAATAGGTCCTTAATTAATTAGAGCTAATCATACATCAAATTGACTTGAAATCAATTCTCCACTGACCTTTAGGATGAGAGAAACCTACCATAAAAATTTGAAGTTAATTGGAATTGGTTAGCCCTACTAAATGGGTTGATTAAGCCATTTAGCCAATTTAAACTTTAAAAATTCATAACTTTCAAAATACTTTTCAAAAATTCACCAAATTAGTTTTGGAGCCTCTCTGATATCAGGGAAATTTAAGAAAAATAAAATTGCAATTTTCCAAAAAGTTGATTTTTTGCATTATTTTAATATTTTTAATAATTAAAAAATAATAAAAATCACAAAAATAATAAAATTCACCAAAATGTCACATTTTGAATTTTAATCACTTAGGAACAAACCCCATATTTTTCTTAAGTCTCTATGATGAGATATTAAGTTTTAAAGCCCTGAGGTAATTTTAAAATTAAAAAAAATGTATTTTTTAGCATTTCCACTAAAATAATTCTAATAAATAAAACAAAAATCAGAAAATTGTAAAAATTAATTCTTTGATTTCCTTGATATCAGAGAAATCTTTGAAAAAAATAAAATTTATTTTTTAACCTTTATTTTATTTTTAAATTAATTAATACCCCAAAACTCAAAATAATTATAATAAAAAGAATATAATTCAAAAAATCACCAAAATTGGTCCAAGTGGTCCTCTCGTCATTAGAAATGTCCCATAATTTTCTTAAGGACAGAAACTTTC
Source organism: Papilionanthe hookeriana x Papilionanthe teres (assembly GCA_022702705.1). Classification (NCBI taxonomy): domain Eukaryota; kingdom Viridiplantae; phylum Streptophyta; class Magnoliopsida; order Asparagales; family Orchidaceae; genus Papilionanthe; species Papilionanthe hookeriana x Papilionanthe teres. Next base: position 153,785,997 of record CM040426.1, read on the forward strand.
TCTTGGTCATATTATTAAATTTTCCTTGGAAATCCCTATTTTCCACCAAAAATAATTGCATAAATAAATTAAATACAGAAAAATCATATTTTCTCCTCTCATGTCTTTATTAACATATGAGTGAAGTTACATAAAAATTTCAAATTCATTTAAGCTCAATTTAGTGAGTTATGGAATTAGTAAGCATAAAGGGCAAAATGGTAATTAAAATTTTAACATATAATTAAAAATTTTAGGTTTAATTGAAAGGATGGGTAAAATATTTGATATTAAGTTGATTTTGGATGTTTGAAACTTAGGTATTTAAAGGGTAGAAACCTACCAAGCAATTTGAAAATAATTAAAATAAACCTTAATTAAATAATTAACTAAATTTGGAAGAATAATAATAAAAAATTAGAATTATTAAAATAGGGATATTATTAGGAAGAGATTTATTCTTTAATCTAAGAATCCCTAAGTTAATCACCTCAATAATATTCAATTCCTAATTAAAATGATAATCCAAATTCAAAACTTAAAAGACTTAATCATTAAATTAAATTAAAGTTAAATTATTTAAATTAAACCCTTTCAAAATTTCAATTAAATTAACACTTTAACAATTAAGATTAAATCATCTTTAAAACATAAAAAATAAAATATTAAGTTAAAATTAAAAATAAAATATTAAATTAAAATTAAAAATAAAATATTAAATTAAAATTAAAAATTAAATTAAATTAAATTAAATTAAATTAAATCAAATTAAATTAAATTAAAGTTTAAATTAAATTAAATTAAATTAAATTAAAGTAAGTCAAATCAAATTAAATTAAATCAAATTAAATTAAATTAAATCATATCAAATCAAAACTAAATTGAATTAAATTAAATTAAATAATAGAATCAAGTTAAAATTAAAATCAAATCAAATTAAATTAAGTTAAAATTAAAACTAAACTAAATTAAATTAAATTAAAGTTAAATTAAATTGAATTAAAAATAACATCACCTAAGACATAAAGAAATTCAAAAATAAATATGAAGCAACTTGAACACTATTCCAAATTTAAACCCGTTAACCGAAATTAAATTAAATCACAAACCATTTGAACATCAATTTACCCTCGAAAGCTTTTGTTGTCATAACTCCTAAACAGAACGTTAAATGAAATGTTACTTCCCTCATATGATATTCAAATGTCCTAGTTCATCGAGTAAGATAACAACAAAACTTGAATTCCCGGACGATTAATTCATTTGTATAATTAAATTCATTTGGACTTAAAACAATTCTAGCAATATTGAAAAGATGTTTAAGATTCTTCTTAAGCACTTCCTCAATATGATAGGATATTTATAAGAACAATTGAACTTAATTGTTCTTTGATGAAGAAAATCGTCCTCAAACCAAAACACAAGAACCTAGACGTCATAGGAGATGACTAGCTATAGGATTAGGAACTTGGTAGAAAACCATAACCCTTCCCTTAGCCTTACCTAGGAACTTGCTTAAATATTCTAAATTGTGTTTAAGTGCAGCTTGGGATGACGGGAAGACCCTCCAGGTACGCTTTTATTTTGTTGCAATTTATTTAATCGCATCGCACTTACTTTTCTTGCATGATAAACAATCATTGCAAGAAAACCCACACTTTTAGGATAGTCCCTAAAACCGAAACCAAAACTAAATTAAAAGTCATTGCAAGATAAAATTCACAGACCACAACATTTCAAAATATAAAACAACTCAAAATTTAATCACAAACGAACACAAAACTACAACTACAACTAAATTAAAACGTCTTGTTGGATGATCGGGAATACCTCGGATGATGTAACCTATGTGTTGCTAACGGGATTTCCCACGGTCTAAATGAAAGTGTGGAACTCATTCAGTTGAGTTTAGCAAATTCATCTGGACTAAGTGAATCCGATAAAAATAACGATGCCGGAAGGATGGAACCGTGGGATCTTAACCGGTGTTGTTATAATCAACTTTAAGATTTGTTTTAATTAAAACATAAAAAAACACTTGGAAATTAAGACCTTCTCTAAACCAGAACACTTCTCTCATCTCCTGATTTATGACTTCTAAAACTAAACCTCTGCAACAACAAGGAGCTTGGAGCACGGTGGGCAGCACGACCATCTTCGTCAGCAAAACTTGAATCTACATCAGCAAAACTTTCTTAAGAATTAAATAACTAAGCCATAGGACTTCGAGGTAGTTTGCCTAGTGCAACATAAATCCTCAACCTTTTGTTAGGCATTTGCATTGCAAATTAAGCCCTAACCAGTTTTAGGACTCCGAGCTAGTCGTCCGATACGACATAAACCCTCACATCTTCAAGGCTATTTGTATGTTCTTATCATACAAATATAAGTCCAAATTAATTAAAATTGGTAAGATCAAAACATTAAATAAATATTAGGGCCTTCCTAAATTCAAGCCAAGCAATAGGATAGTCGGGAAATTACCGAAGTTCGCTTCGAATCTGTAATTTCTCCTATTTTTCTTCCTTTGAATTTCCAAAACAAAATGTTCCAAATTTGATCCATTCCCTATTGAAATTCCAAAATTCAATCCCTTGAAAACTTAAACTTTGAGATTCTTGAGAGCAGAATTATTGATTATTATCGAGAGTTTTCTTAGGTGATTCCCGTCACTTAAGATGTAATTAACTATAGGGGCTTGCCCTTATAAGGAATTTTAAGAACCCAGGTAATATAAACCCTGTTTAATGCTTTCATATTAAGCAGGGGAATTTGTCAGCTTATAAAATTCGTTCGCAGACCAAACGGATGTCACAAATCTGTTAGTTTATTTAAATCGAGCCCTATCATTAAGCAGTGTGTCTATTCTTCGGGGTAGATACACGGTTTGTGATGCGGTGCTCGTTTATATAAACTATTTGGGATGTGAGATCGGTTTGATTTCATATCTTAAATTTTTCAAATTTAAAATTATTTTCAAAATCAAATACTACTTTTCAAATTATTTATTTAAATTAAATTAAAAACTCGGCGACAATTTTTGTTAGGCGACTCCCTTTTCAAAATAGAACACACAACCTAAAAATATGCCGACACCCCCGCTCTGGTGTTATAAATATTAGTCTAATTCCTGCCTTACCGGGCACTATCGTTTGTGATTCTTTATCTTTCTGTGCTGAGGATGCTCCATCGAAGTACAGTTCCCAATGCTGATCATTGAGGTCTTCTAGGCTCATTATCTACTCGTCTAGCAAATCGTCATTAAGAGGCGATTCTGCCGGTAAATGGTGTGCTGCGAGGAAGTCTGCTAGGACTTATCCCTTTACGGCACGAAGAGAAATGAAAGTTATATCGAATTGCAATAGTATCATCGACCACCTGGCAAGTCTGCCAGAAAGAGTCGGTTGGGTCATTAAATATTGCAATGGATTAAACTTCGAAATAAGGTTGACCTTGTGAGAAAGCATGTAGTGCCTGAGCTTCTGTGTGGCGAAGATCAGGGCCAAACAGTGCTTCTCAATAGGAGGATACTTTATTTCCATCGAAATTAGACGACGGCTTAAGTAGTAGAGGGCGTTTTCTTTTCCCCCATCATTGACCTGGGCTAACAGGGCTCCGAGAGAGTCGTCTAAAGCTGCGGTATAAAGTATCAACGGTCTACCCGAGACTGGGGCTGCTAAGACAGGAGGTGTCATTAAATATTGCTTAATGTCCTCGAAGGCATGTTGACATTTGGAGTCCCAAGTAAACTTGACATCCTTCTTAACCAAAGCAGAAAAAGGCTGACACCTTCCTGACAAATTCGAGATAAAGCGTCGAAGATATGCCAATTTTCCTTGAAAGGATCATAATTGTTTCAAGGTTTTGGGAGATGGCATTTCTAAGATAGCTTTAATCTTCTCCGGATCGATTTCAATTCCAAGATGTCAAACAACAAATCTTAAGAATTTCCCGGAGGTGATGCCGAAGGTGCATTTCAAGGGATTCATCTTAAGGTTATATTGTCTTAATCGCTCGAAAACAATTCTTAAATCATACAAGTGATCTTCTTTTAGTTTGCTTTTAATGACCACATCATCTACGTAGCACTCGACTTGGTTGTGAATGAGATCATCAAAAATTCTTGTCATTGCTCTTTAATAGGTTGCTCCAGCGTTCTTCAATCCAAACGGCATCACTGTGTAGCAGTATACCCCGATCAGTGTTCTGAAGGCTGTAAGCTTTTCATCTTCTGGTGCCATCGTTATCTGATAGTATCCCGAAGATCCATCCATGAAAGAAAAGACTTCATGTGTTGAAGCAATGTCGATCATCAATTCTGGAATTGGTAGCGGGAATTCGTCCTTTGGACATGCTTTATTCAAATATCTGAAATCCACGCAGATTCTGATCTGACCATTCTTCTTTCTAACTGGTACCACATTGGCTAACCAAGTTGGATATTGTTTTTCGCGGACAAATTTAGCATCTATTAGCTTCTTAACTTCAGCTATAACTTGTTTTTTGATCTCCAGATGCATTCTTCTCAGAGCTTATCTAACTGGAATGGTAGTAGGATCCACTCCTAATTTGTGAACTGTGACTTCTGGAGCTAATCCTGGCATTTCATCATAACTCCAAGCAAAACAGTCCTTGAATTCCATTAGTAGCTTGATTATCTCTTCGGAATCTTCTCTATTGAGTAAGGAGCTAACAATGGTCGGCCTTCGCTCTTAGCTAGTACCTAAGTTAACTTCTATTAACTTGTCTATTGTAGATTTATTTTCTTCTTCGAATTCTGGTGGAGCATCTCCGATTGGTAGATCTTCGAGATCTTCTGAAGCTTCCAAGCAGTCTTCATTAGGCTTGCAAGTGACAACCAAGCAAAATCCCGTATCATCGACTGATCCTACTATGCCGAATCCGAGACCATGTTTTGAATTGGGAGGCCGGCTGGCATTATTCCGTAATTTTTCAAAATGTTGTGATTGACCTTTTGTCCATCGTTGAGGTAAAACACCACATTGAATTAAATTTTGAACACAGGGAGAGTACCACTTAAAAGGCAGTTCCATTAATTTAGAAGAAGTAACATCTTCAAATTGTACATGTTTTTCAGTATTGGAAGAAGAAGCACCACGGTAGAATTTGATCGGTTTAGTACCACCACGTACTTCCTTGACCACCATACCCTCAATATTATTAAGATGGATCGGGCTTAGGGTCATAGTACGTACATAATGGTTAATCTTCTCGTACATTGATTTGTATTCTTCATTCTTTTCATCTTCGAGAGAGATCTTGAATTGGGGTTTCTTTTGATTTACTATTGCTGCTTTCTTTCTTGATTTCTTCTTCTTCAGAACTGGTCTCCCAATCCACGTCGATGATTGGTTTCTTTTGTCCAACTATTCTAACGTCTCTTCCACGAACATGTCCCCGGCCTCGACCTCGGGTGCGAGTTCTGGAGAAACCTTCACCATCTCGTCGTAAGGGAGTGGTGAGCAACTGTTGGACTAGAATTTCTGGCTCTTTATCATTTCGTACTTCTTTTGCTTCATTTCGTATGACATTTATGAAAAAGATTGTTTTCTTCAGAGGCGCGTAATAGGCTGCATCTTCGTGAATTCCGATTTCATGCACAGAGAATGGTTGCAAGTCACCTTTGATACACTGTCTCCTCCTTCGTAATACTTTATGCATTGGTGCAGAGATGACGGTACCATCCGGTTTTCATGGATCCATGGTCGACCCAGTAGAGCGTTGAACGAAGTCTCAGAATCAATTATGTGGAATTTTGTGGTTGTCTTTGCCAAATCACTGGTCTTCATTAACAGTGTTATCTATCCGAGTGCTCTTTCTCCTTTCTGATTGAACCCTCTTAATAACATCTTGTCTGCTTCAAGTTTGCGAGCATCAATTTACAAATATGCTAATGTTTGAAGGCTCATTATATTGATTGATGCTCCCAGATCAACCAACACCCTAGAGAGCGTAAACTTTCCAATAGTGACTGAAATGTACAATGGTCGGTTGTGATCAGCCGTTCCGAGTAGTAAATTATTTTTCGTGAAGGTAACACCTCATTGTTCTTTTAATGAGCAAACCTCGTTGAAGGAATTATCGGTCATTTGAGCTAAACAAATCTCTGGATCAAGTAGAGCCTTGATCAGAGCTTCTCTCATCTCCCTTGACAGGATCAGAGCGTCGTATATGCTTAGTTTGGTTGTTAGTTTCCTAAGATGGGCTAGCATGTTGTAGTCTACTTTATTACCATGTTCCTCGGTTTCTTCCCGAATAGGCAATTCCTCTGCTGGGGTTGGCTCTTTCTAAGCAACCACCTGCTTTCCTTTATCCTTTGGACCCACTCTCGGAGGTAGAACTTTTCCGCTCCTTAGATTGACTTCTGTTATTTCTTTTGAATTTGGTGTTGAATCTGCCGGTGTCTCCCCTTGAATCAGAACGACTGGCTCTTCTGACGTTGCTTCAGAATCTGATGACTCTAATTCTATTGCGATTGGGGCTCCTCGAAATTAGCAAATAGACTCGTTGCTTGTTGAGCTCTCTTAGCCATCCTTGTGAACATCTTCTTCTTCGTCGTGGTCATTGAGGTTTAGTATGATTTGAGAATCGTTATTTATATAGGAATTGAGATCCAGATTAGGTTGGTTTTCGTTAGTTACGTAATACGTAGCCAACGCCAAAACTCTTATCATTATAAGATCCCGCTGGGGCTAGCAAATAATCATACAGAGTCAGAGGTTCGAGGGATTTCTCCCCCCAATTGGAAACAACCATCCTAGGATAAGCAGCCCCTAGTATACTTTTTGGAGCCTCGATTTTCTTCTCTTCTACGATTTTCTCTTTCTTCGGGGGCGGTTCTTCAATTGCAAGCGATAGTGCCGGCTCGGCAGGTTTCAAATTTCTAGTTGAAGCATGCACCGAAGCGGTCTGGATGTGATCCAAAATTTTCTTTGAAGACTTTGTACAGACAGTACTCCATCCATCCTGGGTTGTGTAAGGGTCTATCAGAACAAAGGGATCTGTTGAAATAACATTGGCGGAACCTCCTTTTTTAGGTTCCTTCATGTATTCCTTCGGGATCGTTATGTTCCCTTTCCGGAGATTGTCATCAAGCCAAATCTTGAAAGTGATGCAATCCTCTATCTTGTGCCCGAGCATCCGGTGGTAAGGCCAATAGTTTGGATGATCTTTCTTATTGACTTCTTCCGGCCTCTTGGGCTCTAGTAGCTGAAAGTCTGGTGTCTTCATTAGACTGCGGAACATCTTCACTATTGCTTCAGTTTTGAATGGATATTCCTTGTTCAGAAAATCTTTCAGGGTATGCTGTGGACGAGGTGGTTGCTCATAATGCTGATGCGACTGATAGCTTGGTCGAGATTGTTGATAACCCTGCTGAGGTTGTTGGTAAGTACGTTGTGGTGGTTGATAGCTAGGCTATGGCCGCTCTGGATGTATCTGTACTGGCTGCTTGCTCTTATCTACTGCCGCGATGATTCCAGACTTCTTTTCGAATGTTTTCACAGGCTTCTGTTTATCAGTCTTGTCTACGAAACTTAGCTGCTTTGCTTCCTCTTGCAAGCTCCCTGCCTTGCTAAGCAGCTTCTCGAAAGTCTTGATTGTAAATCCTTCAAGGAGAAGTGTTATCGGGCCATGGATACTCTTATGCAAGATGTCGATTGCATGCTGTTCCTGAAGTTGTGGTTCACACTTCATGCTTAAATTTCTCCATCGAAGTATGTAATCCACTAGAGTTTCGTTTGGTTTCTGGTGTTCCACCACTAGATCACCGATGGTGATGTGGTGCCGAGCCCCGACAAACCGCTTAACGAAAAGGTTTTCTAATTCTGCAAAGGTCTTAACTGAACCATTTGGCAATTCTACGTACCAGTCGAAGGCAATCCCTGACAAACTGCTGACAAACTGACGAAAGAGTAAAGCGTCACTCCCACCGACATTGCAGCAACTAGCACGAAAATGTGCGACATGCTGTCAGGAGTTTCCCGTTCCATCAAAAGTCTTAAACATAGGTGGTACGAAGCCTTTCGGGTATTGGACTGCATCGAACTCTTTGGGGTAAGGTCTACCCATCTGAAAAGATGCTCCACTCTTAGATTGTGCTAGGGCTTTTCGCACCTGTTGTTCTACCATGTTTTTAATGTCCTTTTCGGGAATCATGCTCTGTGCAGAATCCTTCTTTGGTGGCTCGACTCCGTTGACGGATGTGATCTCTTTTCCTCCATCTGCAATATGGATGATTTCTGGGGGTGTTTCTTTCAGAGGTTGCACTCGACTGCGGAGAGTGGCTAAAGCGGCGGCCCATCTCTTCCATCCTCTTTGCCATCTGGGAATTGTGTCATCTCTTTCTCGAAGCTGTGCTCTCATCACTTCCGGTTCATCTCTTTTCGCAGCTGCCGGAGCACCCTGCGAGGCTGACGATGCTCGTGTTTCAACCATTTTGATCTCGGCATACTCCTCATCCATGAACTCTGATGAATCAACTTCATTTTCCAACTTTTCTCCTCTTTCTTTTGCCAACCGGTGGATATCTGTCCTTAGCTTTCCTATAGCATCCTCGAGGTGTCTTTTCTAGACGGTCTCGCGGTTGTCGTGTGATGGTTGTTGAACTTCTTTTCCGGGAGTTTCTTTTGTTGAAGTAGCGCTTTCTTCTGATTCAGGCTCTTTGACGAGGATTTTCTTCTTAAGACGTTGTGTTGGTCTCGGTTCTGTAATAATAGGTTGCCACACCATCCTTCTTGCAGCAGAAGGCCTAGGACCGAACGGTCTGTCGGCTATATGCTGGTAAGTGATGTCCTCCCTAATATGATGGCCCGATACAACAACAGGTGAACTAGCTCTTATTTTCTTCCTTGGTTTCTCTATGGCAGTGACAGGCTCTATTCGCGGTCCGAGGTGGGATCTAACTGGCACTCGTCCCATTCTTCTTAGGATTTCTGACACGGGGCATCTTTCTTTCTTTGCCAATTTTTCTATCACGGCTTGTAGCCGAGCAAATGGCGTAGTCTTAACTCTTTTTCTTTTGTAGTTACTATAGTATGCAGGTTGGGGTAGTGTAGTGGCAATCCTTTGGACATCTTCCTCATCCGATGCAGCAGAGAGGGGGTGAAACCTACTCCCTTCTAACAGAGGTATATACTCAGGCAGTTCTTCTCTTTCCTCAGGAATTTCTTCTAGAAAAGCAACTTCATCAGCTTTGGCTTTCTCAATCCTGACTATCTTTCTGCTTCTATTTCTTCTTTGAGTCTGAGTTAGGGGTGCAACTTTTGAATTGGACCCAATCTAAAAAACAGATGGTATTGTTGAAAAATCTGTACCCTCCACGGTGACAGGCTCATCACAAACTTGGATTTCCTTTCCCTTCAGTTTGGCAGAAGCCGGGGTAGGTGCAGAGATGACTAGACCGGTGGGGGTAGAGACAACAGTCCTCCTACGAATAGCAATACTTCTTTCGGCTGGAACCCTTTGCAGGGGAGGGAATTCTTGAGCCGACTTTAAGTTGAACTCAATTACGGGCTCTTCAGTTTCTGGCACTTTGTCCATTAGTTCGAAGAGAGTGACGTCAGCGAACTTGATATTTGTATTGTTGAATCCTTGTCCAAAACGGATGATTCCATTGTCGGGCAGTTCATCCTTATAGGCGGCGAAGTCCATTCCATTGGTGAAGGAGAAAATTAACTTTGGCACAGTCATTTTCTGCAGGGTAGATTCTGAGTATTAGTCCCGAATTATGCTTCCTTTTGTCGCAAAACTTAGGACAAAAAAGAAAGAGTCCGAATACATTTTCGTTTATCTTAATGTATTCATGATTTAAAAGAGTTTATATAAAAGGTTATTTATTAGAATATTTGTTTGTTAAGAATGAAATGATTAAAGGTATAGAAAAGGTAAAGGACCTGATTAAGAATTGGAAAGGAAGAGAAAATCTCGCAAAACTCCTTAACCCGAAGGACCGCTCCTATGATAACACCTATTGGGAGTCCACCCCACCTCAGAAAAAGAGGTAAAAGGATTTCAGAACCTCTCTGTTTAGGGGTGTCTAAACAGTGGCTCTGAAATCCGAGAGAAGTTGGCTATACCCGTTAAAGATAGAAATGAACGTGGTACGCCAATGGAAAGAATGGTAGTTTGCTCCACTATGGACATGGATATACCACCGATTTATGAAAGCAAAACCATCTGATTAAAATGGAGAGAGGAACTAGTCCCCAATGGAGTCGCTAGAAGCTGTCGACATATTTTTAGGTTGTGTGTTTTGAAAAAAAAAGGGGTCGCCTGCAGAAGTTGTCGGCGAATTTTAAATTTTAAATTTAATTTAAATATATATATAATTTATAAAGTAGTATTTGATTTTGAAAATAATTTTAAATTTGAAAATTTTAAGATATGAAATCAAACCGATCTCACATCCCAAATAGTTTATATAAACGAACACCGCATCACAAACCGTGTATCTATCCCGAAGAATAGACACACTGCTTGATGATGGGGCTCGATTAAATAAACTAGAAGATTTGTGACATCCGTTTGGTCTGCGAACCAATTTTATAAGCCGACAAGTTCCCCTACTTAATATAAAGAAATTAAGTAGGGTTTATATTACCTGAGTTCTTAAAGTTCCCTATAAGGGCAAACCCCTATAGTTAATTACATCTTAAATGACGGGAATCATTTAAGAAAACTCTCGATAATGATCAGTGGTTTTGCTCTCAAGAATTTCAAAGTTTAAGGTTTTCAAATGATTGGATTTTGAAAATTTCAATTGGGAATGGATCAAATTTAGAACAGTTATTTTAGGAATCCAATGGAAGAGAAGTAGGAGAAGCTGAGGATCCAAGAAGAATCTTGACAACTTCTCAAACTATCCTATTGTTTAGCTTTAATTTGGAAATTTATTTAATGTTTCAATCTTACCAATTCTAATTAATTAGGACTTATGTTTGTATGACATAATCATACAAATAGCCTCGAAGATGTGAGGGTTTATGTCGTACCGAACGACTACCTCGGAGTCCTAAGACCGGTTAGGGCTTAATTTGCATAACATGATTATGCAAATGCCTAACGAAGAGTTGAGGATTTATGTTGCACTAGGAAAACTACCTCGAAGTCCTATGGCTTGGTTATTTAATTCTAAGAAAGGTTTTGCTGAAGTAGACCCGAGTTTTGCTGATGACGATGGCCGTGCTGCCCACCATGCTCCGAGCTCCTTGTTGTTGTAGAGGTTTAGTTTTAGAAGGTGAAAATCAGGAGATGAGAGAAGTGTTTTGGTTTAGAAATCTTAAAGTCCAAATATTTTTAATATTTTAATTAAAACAAATCTTAAAGTTTATTAAACATAACCAATTAAGATCCCACGGTTCCGTCATCCCGACACCGTTATTTTCATCGAATTTACTTAGTCTAGATGAATTTGCTAAACTCAACTGAATGAGTTCCACACTTTCATTTATACAGTGGGAAATCCCATTAGTAACACGTGGGTTACATCATCCGAGGTATTCCCGATCTTTCAACGAGACGTTTTAATTTTAATTTAGTTGCAATTGTAGTTTTGTTGTTATGTTTGTGATTAAATTTTGAGTTGTTTTATATTTTAGAATGTTGTGGCGGTGAATTTTATCTTGTGATGACTTTTAATTTAGTTTAGGTTTCAGTTCAGAGACTATCCTAAAGGTTTTGGTTTTCATGCAGCAATCTTATTTAACATGCGAGAAAAAAGTAAAGTACAGTGCCTGTAAGTAATCTGCAATAAAGTAAATTGCAATAAAATAAAAGCGTACCTGGAGGGCCTTCCCGTCATCCCAAGCTGCACTTAAAATATATATTAAGACATTTAAATATTTATAACAAGTACCTAGGTAAAACTAAGGGAAGGTTTTGGTTGTCTAGGTTCTTGTGTTTTGTTTATGGATGATTTTCTTCATCAAAGAACAATTAAATTCAATTGTTCTTCTAAAACATCTCATCATATTGAGAAAGTGCTTAGGACGAGTCCTAAATATCTTTTCAACATTTTCGAGATTATTTTGAATCCAAGTAAATTTAATTGCACAGGCGAATTAATTATCCAAGAGTTTAGTTAAGCTTTGTCTCTTGCTCCGTGAACTTGGGCATTTCATTACCTATTGAATGAAGTGACATCTCACTTAATACTCTATTTAAGAGTTATAATAATTAAAGCCTTTAGGGGCAAGTTGGTTTGTTGAGAATTTTAATCATTCTTAATTTGAAGTTTGAGTTAATGGTTTAAAGTGATTTAGTTTAATTATGAGGTTTTAATTAATAATTTTAAGTTTGGAATAGTGTTCAAATTATTTTTGGCTTAAATCTTTATACTTTAAGTGATCTTAATATTTAAATTTGTTTTACATTTATTATTGAATGATGTTAATTTAATATAATTTAAATTTGATTTAATTGAATTTAACTTAATTTTAATTTAATTTAATTTCAATATTTTAAATTTAATTTAATTTAATTGTTAAAATGTTAACTTAATTTAATTTTTAATTAATTTAATTTAATTTAATTTAATTTAATTGTTAAACCACTTAATATTTTGAGCTTTCCTTTAATCTAAGGGTTATGATTTTTTTAAATTTTTTTTAATTTTGATTTACTTAGTTTGGATTATCATTTTAATCTTAATTAAGAGTTAAATATTATTGAAGTGATTTATTTAGGGATTTTTTTATTAAAGAATTAATATCCTCTCAAGTTATATCCCTATTTTTAATAATTCAAATTTTCATTAATCTTCTAAAATTTAAAGTTGTTTAAATAATTAAAGTTTCATTTTTGGTTTATTAAAAGTGATTAATGGGTTTCTACCCTTTTAATTTCCCAAATTTTCAATCATTCTAGAAAGATAAAATCAAATATTTTACCCTCCGTTTTAATGTAACCTAAAATTTTAATAAAGGAGTTTAAATTCTTTAGTTGCCTTTATGCTGTTTTAGGCTTATTTATTTCATAACTCACTTAATTGATTTCAAATGAATTTAAATTTTTTATTTCACTTCACTCATATGTCAATTAAGACATCAGATGAGAAAATGTGATTTTTCTGAATTTAATTTATTTATATAATTATTTTTAGTTAAAAATAGGGATTTTCAATGGAAATTCAACAACATGACCAAGGAAAGGTTTCTGTCCTTAAGAAAATTATGGGATGTTCCTAATGACCAGAGAACCACTTGGACCAATTTTGGTGATTTTTCAAATTATATTTTATTTATCATAATTATTTTGATCTTTGGAGTATTAATTAATTATAAAATAAAATTAAAGTTGAAAAATGGGTTTTATATTTTTCTTAAATCTCTCTGACCTCAAGGAGTTCAGAGAAACAAATTTTATAATTTTTTGATTTTCTTTGATTTATTGGAATTAATTTAGTGAAAATGTTAGAAAATACATTTTTTTAATATTAAAAATTGTTTTAAGCATTTAAAATTAAATATCTTAACTTAGAGACTTGAGAAAAATATTTGGTTTGTTCCTAAGTGATTAGGAGTCAAAATGTAATATTTTTATGATTTTTATTATTTTTTAATTATTTAAATATTAAAATATGATTAAAAATGAAAAATTTTAGAAAATTCCAATTTTAATTTTTATAGACTCCTCTGATATCAGAGAGCCCACAAAACCAATTTGGTGAATTTTTGAAATGTATTTTTGGAGTTATGATATTTTAAAGTTTATTTTTGATCATGTGGCTTAATTAATCCATTTAGTGGGGTTAAATATTTCCAATTGACTTCAAACTTTTATGTAAGGTCCCTCTGATCCTAAAGATCAGTGGAGAATTGTTTTCAAGTAATTTTAATGTGTGGTTAACCCTAATTAATTGAAGTTCAGCTTTGAGTAATTAGGCAAATTAGGATTATTCTTAGTGAATTAACCCAAGATATCATTATCCTAGGGTCCTTTGGTCCTAAGAAACTTCCTCAAATTTTTATGGAATTTATTGAACAACATGCTAATTATTGGAATTAAAATACCAAAAATAGTGACCTAAACTTGAAAAATACATAACTTTCCATAGAGATGGCTCTGACCTTGAAAAATTTAGGGATTGTTCCCAAGATCAGAGGCTTCAAAAGCCCAATGGTCTCATGACATGGTGAATTGTCTATGCAAATGAAGAATCAAAATACTAAAATAAGTAAATAATTAATTAAAAATAAAATACTCATCAAAATAACTTGATTTCTTTTCCACATTATTCTCCTCTGTTCACTGAGCAAGAAGGCATTTTTAGTTTAGTTTTATGATTTTTCTACACAAAGATATGGATTTTCTAAGTTCTGGGTATTTAAATAAATAAAAAATTCCATATTTTTCTATTTATCCACGCGGCGCTGACTCATCCTCGGTAGCTCCGAAAGCCCACGCATCACGCTCCCATTCGACGCAGCCATCTGACTCATCGTTCCATGGGCCAGCGGTTCATGTAACATTCTCTAGTCCAGCGCAATCTGGACTGTTCACTCGATACATGCTCGATCGGACGGCGCCTGGACATCATCTACGACTGGTGTGCACCCGTGACCGTCCACACTAAAACCCTAAGAACTCTCTCATTTCTCAACGGATTTTCATGTTCTTATGTTCTATGGATTCATCTTGAAGAGACGAACACATACATACTGTTTACATACTAGGAAATTAAGTAAAACAAAATGGAGAATCACTGGAAGCTCGGGAGGAAGGAATGATCCAAACCTTTGCTCTGAGAAGTTTAGCTTCAATCAGAGAGTTGTGTCACCTTTGATTGCACCTAAGGAAGCTCCAGATGAAGTCTCTGGCTCTAGGGAATTGTCTAGGTATGAAATTGTCCACAGCCGATTTCAAAGCTTGGAGGTTGGAGCAAATGGGTGGCCTGGAGCGGGGGCTTTCACTGGGGAACTCCTTCTCTTGGTCCTGTGTAGGTGTGGGTGAGTTTAATTTGGATTTGGTGGAGGTTTTAGAGATGTCCCGGTTTTGGGCTGAGAATTGAGCTCCAAAATTGAGCTCAATCAATGGGGTTTAGGGTAGGAGAACAGTGGGGATCAATTGTTCTAGGTGAGGAGAAGGTCCTGGAGCAATTTTGGCAGAGTTTTGTTTAGGTCTGGTTCATCACCTTCTTTGGCTGAGAGGGTGGTGGGTTTAAATAGACATTGCTGTAGGGCCTCCCAGGGGGGTTTGATGCTTGGGATCAGCTGTTCTATGCAAGAGAAGAACAACCATGGTGTTCAATTTGACTGGGACAACTCAGCAAGGAAGAATTGAAAATTTTGGCTCACATGGAGCTCTCGGCCATGGCGTTTTCCGGCGACCCAGGCGGCTGGCTGGCAGGGTTAGGTCACCATCTGGCTTAGTGGGATCAGGGGTGGAAGTTGGTGAGTTTAATTGAGGCTTGACATGTGTAAAGGAGTTTGATTTAAGTGGTAAGGGGGAAGGGTCATTTTGAGCTTAATTTGGCCAAGCCATGGAAATGGGTTGGGTTCACCCTCCAAGAGTTTGATTTGGGCTGAAATAAATCATTTGGCTCAGCTGAATTTAGGTGGAGAAGTCTTTATCCCAAGAATTTTGATTAAGCATGGGTTAGAGTGTGACATAAAAGGGGTTAAAAAGGCTTAATAAGGAGTTTGGAAAGGGGTTCCCTCTCTAGACATAAATGGTTTGGTGATGTGGAAAGTGGCTTCCAAGGCTTGCATATGGCTTATGCATGGCTCCATGGCTCCATGTGGCTTGGGGCAAAGCTTGGTCAATTACATGAAAAAGGGTTTTGAATTTTTAAACATTTTGATGGAAAATTTTCATGGGGCCACATTTGGTTTGTTTAAATGATGAAACAAAACTTAGGGGGTGATTTTATCAAATGGATGACCAATGAAGATGTCATATGGGTTTTAAAATAGGTTTTGGACCTTTGAAATTGTTTTGGTTGGGCTTTTAAAGTGTCTTAAAAAAGGGTGGGCTTTAGGTTTTAAAACAAGTTAGTGGATGAAAGTTTTGTAAAAGATTGTGCCAAATAAGTGTTGGGTTTAGTTTAGGGATCTGTCATGAGCGATTTGGAACAAATTTGAAGTGAATTTGAATTGAATTGGGTTTAATGAAGGTCTTTTTTAGTAAAGGGGCCAAAGTGGGTCAAATTGGGCTAACTTGGTTTAAGGTTGGGCTAAGGTTGAATTTGATGTAAAATTAATGTTGAGAAATGTTCATGGGAGTGTCACAAAGAGTTTTCAACTTTGGTTGGGCTTTAATTTTGGGATTTGGGCCCATTTGGGTTAGGTTTGGGTTTAGGCCAAAAATGGGGATTTTGACTTTGGGTTAGGCTTGGGTGGAGTTTAGGTTCAAATTTGGGGCAAATATTGTTAGTTTTTTGTTTGTGGGGATGTTAGAAAGGTTTAGGGAAAGATTTGGGGTTAATTGGAGTTGAATTGGGTTGGTTTAGGCTAGGTTTAGGCTAGGTTTAGGTCATGGGCCAAAATTGGGCTTTAAGCTTCAAATTGAAATTGGATCCAAATGTTAATCAAATTGGGATTGGATTTGGTCTAAATTGACATTGGGGATATTGAATTGCAGTTTAGAATTGAATTGGACCAAAATTGAGGTCAATTGGGTTGGTTTAGTGGGACATTGGGTCCACTTGGGTTAAGAATGGGTCAAATTGGGGGTTTTGGTAAAAGTCGGTTAAATTGACAAAATTAGCTTCTGGTGTAGTTGAACAAAATGAAATTAGGAATATTTGGGATTTTCTGGAATTTTTGGAATTTTTAGATTTTTGGGTTAAAAAGGGTATTTTGGGTATTTGGAGGTTATTGGGGGGTATTTTTGGAATTTTTTGGTATAGTTGGCTAAGCATGATCAATTTGAGTAGTGGGGAAATGTTTAGGATTGGTTTTGAGGAACTTTGGGTAATTTAGGAAATTTTGTAAAATTTGGGCAATTTCGAGGGTATTTGGTAGGTTTAGCGAGTGTAGGGCCCCGGGGGTCAAAAATTGAAATTTTGGAAAAATGAAAATTGATCAAGTTTGAGTAAAATGGAATCACTTTGGTTGAGCCATGAAGCCATATTAAGCCCATAAGAGCCATGAGATGACTTACTTGAGGCATTCACTATGTTGTTCCTAACTCTCTTAGCCAAGGGCTTAGGGTTAAGGTCCATCCATATGAATTACCTACATGAATCAGGAGGTCAAGCTAGGTATAAATGGTTTTAGGATTTGGAATGTGTGTGAAAGTGTAATGTGTGTGCAAGTCAACCCTCACCAGATCAGGCCACCCAGGGTAATCCTAAGGCCAAAGAGTCCTATAGGGAACTCATCTTTTAAACCTCCACATTTGATTTTAACCCTCCAAGTGACTTGGGGATTTACAATCAAACTTATGGGGTTTTCAGGGAGTTTAAGAGGTGTTTAAATTTCTAAGTGGTGGGTTCCATTTCTAGTCCTCTAAGATAGTCAAAGGGAAAGCCTAAGGCTAGATCCCAAGTACTAAGGAGAGAGAAGAGAAGAGACCTCATAAAAAATGAGGTCAACAACATAGTGAATGATTCAAGGAAGGAAATCTCATTCCAGCAGTAGTGGTGGATCTAGCACTGTTCAAAACATAATCATAAATTATTCCTCCAATGTCAATAGGCTTCCCTTGTTGAATACAATGGTTCAACACAGCTCTTTCTCTCATTACTTCACAAGTGTGGCTCGAAGGTAAGAACTTAGATGAGATAAAATTATGCCATGCCTTAGAAATGGCATTCAATTTTGAAGTAGGAAAGTTAACTCTTCTATCATTTGTAATTTTCCATAACCCTCTTCCATCAGTAAAAAATTCAATGATCTCATCTAACTCTCCTTCCGTAGGATGATAGTTAGAAGAAAAATAAAAAATGTCAGGCGGTAGTCCATAAAAAGTATTGATTGCCCCAGAAGAAAGGTTAATTTCATTCCTCCTAACCATCACTTGATTTTCTTTTGCAGCAGGAAAATTTGCATAAAATTCTCGAACCACAGAAACAACAGCAACAACGGAGAAGCAACAGTAATTTTCCCAGTTCCTTCTAGCAATCATTTCTTCAATCACCTCTCCTGGTTTGCTAAACACTCGCTCAGGAATCAACTTACGTGACTGCAATGCATCGACGTATCGTTCCTCAGCCCTCATACTAACAAATTTGTCAGAATCAAACTTCGTCTTTTCTCGTGAATGCTTTGACTTTGGAGCCATCTCTAAAAATTCACGAAAGATTCATCATAAATTCCAAAATCAAACTAAACTTGCTAAATTATCTTCCAAAAGATATTTTTACTAAATCCAAGCAATTTCTCAAGTTTTTCCTCAAATTTTCATCATGAATAGTGATTTTAAGATTTTCCATAATGGACTCAAAATACATGGTGAAAATTAAAAATTTTACTTAGGAGTAGTGCCCTTACCTCAAGGAATCCAAATCTAAAAATTTTTTTTTGAGATCGACTCTTAAATGATCCACAATATGATGCCCTAGCCTCTCTTGCACGATAGACCAAAGGTTGAAGATGATGGGGTGGTTGAAAAAATGGCATTTTTCAGGTTTTTAACTGTTGGGAACCAATTTTCGCTAACTGTCGCCTAAGCGCGAACTATCGGTGCTTAGCCACGAAATATGGCGCTTAAGCGCTGGCACTTTGGCGCTTAGCCGCCAATACCAAAATTTTCTTAATAATGTTCTATGCACTGAATCACTTGGTTAATCACCCTTAAATATTCCAAAATAATTATTTCTCCCCACATAAATCTTTAGTTTTCCAAATCAAAATTTAATAACCATTGATTCCACACAAATTTCACAAAAACACAAACTTATATTAAAACAAACATAACACTTAATACAACACTAGCATTTCCATCTACACATAAAGGATGAAATTCTCTAAATACAAGAGACATTAATCTCAAACTGATAAGTATACATCTTTAGGATGTAACCATCACATCATCAGGCTCAGTTAATATATAAGCACTAAATACACTAAACATAACACACAAGAACACTAAACAAAACACATAGAACATTCTTAATTCCATTCTCCATTAGGCAGAATATATCTAGGACCACTATTATTCTCATTTGACCCTTCTAGAATATAAATTTGATTGAACGGGCGATAATTGTTCATTCTTACATCATCTTCTTGAATCCATTTGTTCTTCACAAACATTGCCTTATCTATTTCTTCCACGTACCTTGAATGATTGAATTGCATCTTGAGTTGTCATCCCATGTGTTCCAAATGTAAGTTAGTATCATTGATCCTTGCTTCGATTGAAGTCACTCGGACTTCAATTTTTGCAATCATTTCTGCAATACCCTGAATACTAACAGCGAGATAACCATTAAATAACTCTTTAGCACTATCACTAATGAACTTACTTTTTTCAGAATCTTGCTTCTTCTTCATCTCATTCTCCTAGGAAGACATGATGCACTCAAAAACTCTCTTCTTAAGACTCAGAAATGAAAATATGACTTGGGGCAAGTGTTTCTCTTAAATTAGGTCCTTTTTATAGACTTGGGAAGTGTTAAATCTGTCCCAAGACGTTTAGAAAATCCAAAATAACTCCCAAAACTTCTCCCCCACGATCTAGGCTTCTAGATCCATATTTTTCATGTTTTTATAACTCCAGCACCTAAGAGCCAACTAGTCGGCGCTTAGCCGCCAGTGCACAATTTAGCACAGGTTTGCTAAGTGTCCAAATTTTCATTCTGACTTCTCTAAATCATCAATTAAGGTCAAATAAATTCTACTTAACTTTAAAAACTCCAAATTACTATCACTAAAAACATAAAAATAAACCAAACAAAGCAAACAAAACAAACTAAACAAACATAAAGCAAAGCACACCGATAAATATGGGTTGCCTCCCACATAGCGCTTGTTTTAGCGTCTTCAGCCTGACATACCCAGAACTCATTCTGAGTGACCCAACATCAAATTATCATCAGATTTAGATTTATGGACTGAAAAATATGGTTTAAGTCTATGTCCGTTAACTTTAAATATTTTCCAGTCTTAGGATCTTGAATATCTACAGCTCTATAAGAATAAACTTTTATCACAATAAATGGACCCATTGATGCGGCGACTTTATATACTTAAAAATGCAGAACTTTATGAATTTAGATTTATATATTTATAATGGTTTAATAAAGTCACACTTTCAACGTAAGTATACGTATCATAAAAAGTAATACAAGGCTCTAATGGAGTCCTGGTTATCGATCCCACATGGAGTTGAACGTTCTTTAAATCAGATAATATAACACTAAAATCTAATACCAAATGTAAAAATTGCTTAAGTGTACTACAACTAGTTAATGCAAAGTTCAATAATAAAATTACTACAATTACTTCTACATACTAACTGTTGACCTCATTTTTGATGAGGTCTTCTCTTCTTCTTTTTAGTACTTAGGATCTAGCCTTAGGCTTTTCCTTTGACTATCTTAGAGGACTAGAATTGGGACCCACCACTTAGAGATTCAAACCACTTCTTAACTCCCTGCAAACTCCATAAACTTGATCGTAGACCCCTAATCACCTAGAGGGTTGAAATCGAATGTGGAAGTTTAAAGGATGGGTTCCTATAGGACTCTTTGGCCTTAGGACCGCCACAGGTGGCCCGGTCCGGTGAAGAGGGCTGACTTACACACACACTACACCTATACACTACACTTTCACAAACTCTGTACCCAACTTGACTTCCGACTCATGTAGGTGATTCACATGGATGGTCCTTAACCCCTAAGCCCTTGCGCAAGAGGGTTAGGAACAACATATTGGATGCCTCGAATGAGTCCCTTCATGGCTCATGTGGGCTTGATATGGCTTCATGGCTCAACCAAAATGATTTCATTCCACTTACATTCACCTAATCTTCGATTTTCCAAAATTTTAATTTTTGACCCCGGGGACCCTACACCTATTAAACCTACCCAAAACCCTTGAAATCCTCCAAAATCACCTAAATTACCCAAAATTCCTCAAAACCATTCCTAAACATTTCCACATTACTCAAATTGATCATCCATACCAAAAAATACCAAAAATTCCAAAAATACCTCCCAATACCCTCCAAATACCCAAAATACCCCTCTTGACCCAAAAATCCAAAAATTCAGAAAATTCCCAGAAAATTCTAGAAAATACCAAATATTCCCAATTTCATTTTTCTCAACTACACCATGGGCCAATTTTGTCAATTTACCCCACCTTTGTCAAAACCCCCAATTTGGCCCATTTTAACCCTAATTGAACCCAATATCAAACCCAACCTACCCAATTGACCCAAATTCTGGTCCAATTCGATTCTAAACTTCAATTCAACATTCCCAACACCAATCTAGACCAAATCCAAGTCCAATTTGATTGACATTTGAATCCAATTTCACTTTTGGCCTTAAAGCCCAATTTGGACCCATGACCCAAACCTAACCCAAACTCACCCAATTCAACTCCAATTAACCCCAAATCTTTTCTAAACCTTCCTTAGCATCCCCACAAACAAAAAACTAACATGATTTGCCCAACATTTAGACCCAAAACCCACTCAAATTCAACCCAAAATCAAAAAGGCCCAATTTTGACCTAAACCCAAACCTAACCCAAATGAGCCCAAACCCCAAAATCAAAGCCCAACCAAAGTCAAAACCTCTTTGAAACACTCCCATAAACATTTCCCAACATTTATTTTACATCAATTTCAACCCTAGCCCAACATTGGCCCGAGCTAGCCCAATTTGACCTATATTGGCCCATTCACCAAAGAAGCCCAAATTCAACCCAATTTAAACTCAAATCACTCCCAATTTGCTTCAAGTCACTCATGACACAACTATGAGCTAAACCCAACAATTATTTGGCCCAAGCCTTTGCCAAAATTTCATCCTAAAATTCATTTTAAAATCCAAAAGCCCACTTCCCTAAACCATTTTAAAAGCCCATTTTCACCAAATACAAAAGCCCAAAAATGGCCCTAAAGCCCACATGGCAATTTCTTTTCATCATACCTTTAATTGATATCACCCCTAAGTTTCAAAATCATCATTAAACCATTCCAAATCAAGCTTCATACAAATTCCCATCAAATTACCAAAAAAATTCTAAAATCCATTTTCATGAAATTGACCAAGCTTTTCCCCAAGCCAAAGACAAGCCATGCAAGCCATGGACAAGCCACATGGAGCCATGGAAGGTTTAAAATGTGATCAAGCCATTAATGGCAAAAGGAAGGCCCCCTTTCCTAATTCTTCTTAAACCCTTTTTTACCTTAAGCATGTCACACACTAAACCATGCTTAGCCACCTCATCATGGATGGAGACCACACCATTTTCTCTTGGCTGACCCAAGTGATCCTTTTCGGCCCAAAACCGAGGCCTTGGGTGGTGAACCTAGCCCAAAATCATGGGTTGACTCATTTGAACCCAAAATAGCCTTCCCCGATTCCATTTCGATCCAAGCTCTTTACACATGGCATTGGCCGATTGACTGCACTAAGCCCCGACCACGACCTCCCCGATGACAACGATGACCTGACCTCGGCCGGCCAGCCACCACGGCCGCGGAAACCACCGAGCCGAGAGCTCGCATGTGAGCCCAAACTTGGAATTCTCTCTCGTTGAGCCGCCCCATCCCCAGTGGCCATTGCGAATGTTCTTCTCTTGCCAAGAGCGAGTCGATCCCAAGCCCTAACTCTCCCTGGGAGGCCCTCCACCCTCTCCTATTTAAACACCACCCCCTCTCGGCCATGAGAGGTGCTGAACCAGACCTTACTGAAACCCTGCCAAAATTGTTCCAGAACACTCTCCATACTTAGAGCAATTGATCCCCAGTGACAATTTGCCCTAATCCCCACCAACAAAGCTCAATTTCTCAGCCAAAATTCCATCCAAAACCAGGACACTTCTCCACAGTGCATCAATCCTCAAATTGATTGGTCCTACACCTTCACCAGACCAAGGGAAGGAGTCCACCAGGAAAAGCCCCCTCTCCAGGCCACCCAGTTGCTCCAGCCTCCAAACTTTGTGATCAGCTGTGGTCGAAATCATACCTAGGCGATTCATCGGACCGGGAGACTTCATGCTGGAGCTTCGTCGGGATCCAATCGAAGGTGACACAACCCTCGGATCGAAGCCACACTTCTGCGAGCAAAGGTATAAGCTAATTCTTCATCCCGAGCTTCGGAGATTCTCTATTTCAAATGCTTTAATTTCAATGCATGATCACCGTATAGATGTATTTGTCTCTTCAAGACGAATCCATAGAGTATAAGAACACAAAAATCCATTGAGTATTGAGTGAGATATTAGGGATTTAGTGTGGACGGCTCTCGGGTGAGGACGCTTGGGGACGATGAATGGATGCCGTTCATTTAATACACGCGCGGACGGACGGCTAGGATCGCGTCCGATCAGGAGATGGAACGACACAGCGGGGCCCCAGAGAGCTGAGTCAGATGGCGGCGTCGAACCAGAACGCGCCGCGTGGCCTTTCGGAGCTGCCGAGGTTGACGCGGCGCCGCGTGGATAAATAGAAAATTAGGGTATTTTTTATTTATTTAATTCCCCTAAACTTCAAAAATCCATAACTTTGTGTAGGAAAATCAGAAAAATAAAATAAAAATACCCTCTTGCTCAGTGAACAGAGGAGAATAATGTGGAAAAGAAATTATTTAATTTCATCAAGTATTTTATTTTTAATGATTTATTTCCCTTCTGCATTGTTTTAATTCTCCATGCATATAGGAAATTCACCATGGCATGAGACCATAGGGCTTTTGAAGCCTCTGAATTAGGGAACATTCCCTGAATTTTCCAAAGTCAGAGGTCATCTCTATAAGAAGTTATTGATTTTTCAAATTCATGTTGCTGTTTTAAGTATTTTAAATCCAATAATTAGCATGTTGCGAAATAAATTCTAGGAAAATTTGGTGATGTTTCCTATGACCAGAGGATCCTAGGAAAAATAGGTTTTTAGTTAGTTCATTTAAAATAACCCTAATTGGCTTAAACACCCAAAATAGCTCCTTAATTAATTAGAGCTAACCATATATCAAATTGGCTTGAAATCAATTCTCCACTAACCTTTAGGATCAGAGGAACTCACCATAAAAATTTGAAGTCAATTGGACTTGGTTAGCCCTACTAAATGGGCTGATTAAGCCATTTAGTCAATTTGAACTTTAAAAATTCATAACTTTCAAAATATCTTTCAAAAATTCACCAAATTGGTTTTAGAGCCTCTCTGATATCAGGGGAATTTAAGAAAATTAAAATTTCAATTTTCTAAAAAAGTTGATTTTTTGGTATTATTTTAATATTTTAATAATTAAAAAATAATAAAAATCACAAAAATAATAAAATTCACCAAAATGTCACATTTTGAATTTTAATCACTTAGGAACAAACCCCATATTTTTCTTAGGTCTATTTAATGAGATATTAAATTTTAAAGCCCTAGGGTAATTTTAAAACTTAAAAAATGTATTTTTTAGCATTTCCACTAAAATAATTCTAATAAATCAAAGAAAAATCAGAAAATTGCAAAAATTGATTCTCTGATTTCCTTAATATCAGAGAGATTTTTGAAAAATATAAAATTTATTTTTCAACCTTTATTTTATTTTTAAATTAATTAATACTCCAAAACTTAAAATAATTATAATAAAAATAATATAATTTAAAAAATCACCAAAATTGGTCCAAGTGGTCCTCTAGTCATTAGGAATGTCCCATAATTTTCTTAAGGACAGAAACTCTCCCTTGGTCATGTTATTAAATTTTCCTTGGAAATCCCTATTTTCCACCAAAAATAATTACATAAATAAATTAAATATAGAAAAATCACATTTTCTCCTCTCATGTCTTTATTGGCATATGAGTGAAGTCACATAAAAATTTCAAGTTCATTTAAGCTCAATTTAGTGAGTTATGAAATTATTAAGCTTGAAGGGCAAAATGGTAATTAAAATTTTAATCCTTAATTAAAACTTTAGGTTTAATAAAAAATTAACAAGTAAAATATTTGATCCTAATCTGATTTAGATGATTGAAACTTAAATAATTAAAGGATAGAAACCTACTAAATAATTTAAAATAATTGAAATAAACCTTAATTAAATAATTGATTAAATTTGGAAGAATAATAAAATTGGAATTATTAAAATAGGGATATTATTAGGAAGAGATTTATTCTTTAATTTAAAAAATCCCTAAATTAATCATCTCAATAATATTTAACTCTTAATTAAAATGATAATTCAAATTTAAGTTTTAAAATGTTAAAGGACTTAATAATTAAATTAAATTAAAAAAAATTTTTAAATTATTAAACTCTTTTTTAAATTTTCAATTAAATTAAAATTAAAATTAAAATTAAATTAAAGATTAAATTAAATTAAATTAAATCAAACAAATTAAGTAAATTAAATTAAATTAAATAAATAAATTAAATTAAATAATTAAATTAAATTAAATTAAATTAAACTAAATTAAATTAAAAAAATGTTAAATTAAATTAAATTAAATTAAATTAAAACATATTAAATTAAATTAAATTAAATTAAATTAAATTAAATTAAAATTAAATCAAATTAAATTAAATTAAATTAATAAATTAAATTAAATTAAATCAAGTTAAATTAAATTAAATTACTTCATATCAAATCGAAACTAAATTGAATTAAATTAAATTAAATAATAGAATCAAGTTAAAATTAAAATCAAGTTAAATTGAATCAAAATTGAAACAAAACTAAATTAAATTAAAGTTAAATTAAATTGAATTAAATAACATCACCTAAGACATAAAGAAATTAAATATAAAACAACTTGAACACTATTCCAAATTTAAACCCTTTAACTGAAGTTAAACTAAATCACAAATCATTGGAACACCAATTTGCCCTCGAAAATTTTTATTATCCTAACTCCTAAGTAGAACATTAAATGAAATGTTACTCCACTTATAGGATATTCAAATGTCCTAGTTCACTGAGTAAGATAACAACAAAACTTGAATTCCCGGGCGATTAATTCATTTGTATGATTAAATTCATTTGGACTTAAAACAATTCTAGCAATATTGAAAAGATATTTAAGATTCTTCTTAAGCACTTCCTCAATATGATAGGATGTTTATAAGAACAACTAAATTTAATTGTTCTTTGATGAAGAAAATCGTCCTCGAACCAAAGCACAAGAACCTAGACATCATAGGAAATGACTAGCTATAGGATTAGGAACTTGGTAGAAAACCATAACCCTTCCCTTAGCTTTACCTAGGAACTTGCTTAAATATTCTAATTGTGTTTTAAGTGCAGCACTGGGATGACGGGAAGACCCTCCGGGTACGCTTTTATTTTATTGCAATTTACCTTATTGCAATTTATTTAATCGCATCGCGTCTACTTTTCTTGCATGATAAACAACTATTGCATGAAAACCCACACCTTTAGGATAGTCCCTAAAACTGAAACCAAAACTAAGTTAAAAGTTATTGCAAGATAAAATTTACCGCCACAACATTTCAAAATATAAAACAACTCAAAATTTAATCACAAACAAAACACAAAACTACAATTACAACTAAATTAAAACATCCTGTTGGATGATCGGGAATACCTCGGATGATGTAACCTACACGTTGCTAACGGGATTTCCCACGGTCTAAATGAAAGTGTGGAACTCATTTAGTTGAGTTTAGCAAATTCATCTGGACTAAGTGAATCCGATAAAAGTAACGATGCCTGAAGGATGGAAGCGTGGGATCTTAACCGGTGTTGTTATAATCAACTTTAAGATTTGTTTTAATTAAAACACAAAAGCACTTGGAAATTAAGATTTTCTCTAAACCAAAACACTTTTCTCATCTCCTGATTTATGACTTCTAAAATTAAACCTCGCAACAACAAGGAGCTCGGAGCATGGTGGGCAGCACGGCCATCGTCATCAGCAAAACCTGAGTCTACTTCAGCAAAACCTTCTTAGAATTAAATAACTAAGCCATAGGATCTCGAGGTAGTTTGCCTAGTGCAACATAAATCCTCAACTCTTCGTTAGGCTTTTGCACAGCTCTGTTGTGCAATATAAGCCCTAACACTTTAGGATTACGAGGTCGTCGTCCGATACGACATAAACCCTCACATCTTCGAAGCTATTTGCATGACTTCATCATGCAAATATAAGTCCTAATTAATTAAAATTGGCAAGATCAAAACATTAAATAAATATTAGGACTTTCCTAAATTCAAGCCAAACAATAGGATAGTCGGGAAATTACTGAAGTTCGCTTCGAATCTATAATTTCTCCTACTTTTCTTCCTTTGAATTCCCAAAACAAAATGTTCCAAATTTGATCCACTTCCTATTGAAATTCCAAAATTCAATCCCTTGAAAACTTGAACTTTGAGATTCTTGAGAGCAGAACTACTGATTATTATCGAGAGTTTTCTTAGGTGATTCCCGTCACTTAAGATGTAATTAACTATAGGGGCTTGCCCTTATAGGGAATTTTAAAGAACCCAGGTAATATAAACCCTATTTAATGCTTTCATATTAAGCAGGGGAATTTGTCGACTTATAAAATTGGTTCGCAGACCAAACGGATGTCACAAACCTTTCTAGTTTATGTAATCGAGCCCCATTATCAAGCAGTGGTGTCTATTCTTCGGGATAGATACACGGTTTGTGGTGCGGCGCTCGTTTATGTGAACTATTTGGGATGTGAAATCAGTTTGATTTCATATCTTAAAATCTTCAAGTTTAAAATTATTTTCAAAATCAAATACTACTTTTCAAATTATTTATTTAAATTAAATTAAAAATTCGCCGCACAATTTCCGTTAGGCGACCCCCTTTTCAAAATAAAACACACAACCTAAAAAATAATGCCGACAATTTCTGGCGAATCCGCTGGGGACGATTCCTCTCTCCATTATAATCAGATAATTCTGCTTTCAAAAATCGGTAGTGCATCCATGTCCCTAATGGATCAAACTACCCTTCTTTCCGTTGGGGTACTATGTTCATTTCTACCTTGAACAAGTATAGCCAACACTCTCTCGGATTTAGGAGCCACTTTGTTTAGACACCCCTAAACGAGAGAGGTTCCGAGATCCTTTTACCTCATTTTCGAGGTGGGGTGGACCCCCAATAGGTGTTAGTTTAGGAGTGATCCTCCTAGTCGAGAAGTCTTGCATAAGACTTTCTTTTCCTTTCCAACTCTGAATCGGATTCCTTACCTTCTCTACACCTTTCAACATTCCGTTCTAAATAAACAAACCCTTTAATGAATGACTCTTTTAACAAATAACTCCTTCTCATAAATACATGAACAAGAATGTATTCGGACTCTTTTTGATTCCTTTCTTTTCATCCCGATGAGAAGAAGCATAACTTAGGACCGACAATCAGAATCTACCATGCAGAAATGGAAGCCCCAAAGCTGATTTTCTCCTTCACCAATGGACTGGACTTCGTTGTTTACAAGGATGAGCTGCCCGACAATGGGATCATCCGGTTTGGACAAGGATTCAAGAACACAAATGTCAAGATCACCGACGTTTCCCTTTTCACATTGACAAACAAAGTATCTGAAGCTGAGAAGCCGTTGATCGAGTTCAACCTTAGATCAACTCAAGAGTTTCCGCCCCGCAAAAGATTCCAGCTCGAGAGAATCTTCGCTGTCCGTAGGAGGACCGTTCTTGCTACCCCCACTGGTCTAGTTGTCTCCGCACTTACCCGGCTTCGCCGGATTAAAGGGGAAGGAAATCCGGAAGCTATGGCGAACCTGCTACCGTGGAGGGTACGGACTTTCTGTGAGACCTTCGTTTTTGAAATCGGGTCCGGCTCGAGAATTCCATCACTAACACGGACCCAAAGAAGGAACAAAAGTAGGAAAATTGCCGGGAAGGCCGGAGGCTGCCGAAGTTGCTTTCTGGAGGAAATCTCGAAATCCCCGAGTACACACCACTACCTGAATACATACCATTGCCTGAAGATACACCTTTTTTGGAAGGAAGTAGATTCCACCCCCTTTCTGCCGCAGCTGACAAGGAAAATGTTCGCAGGATTGTTTCTACATTATCTCGATCGGCATACTACAACGACGACAGAAGAAAGGGCTAGGATCACGCCATTTGCCCGACTACGGACTGTGATCGAGAAGCTAGCAAAGAAAGAGAAATGCCCCGTATCGGAGATTCTAAGAAGGATAGGGCGGGTGCCGATCAAATCCCGTCTTGGGCCACGAGTAGAACACTGCCATCGTTACGGAAAAGCCAAATAAAAGGATGAAGGCTAGTCCGCCTGTCGTTGTTTCGGGGTTACGGATTAGGGAGGATACCACCTTCCGGCATTTGGGCGACAAACCATCCGGTCCTAGACCTTCGCGTCGCTAGAAGGATGGTATGGCGTCCCACTACTGGACAGTTAAGATTGAAACAACTGCCTGAAAAGGAAAGTCTCGTCAGGAAACTTGAATCCGAAGAAAGCGCTACCGCGGTGTAGGGCACTCATGAGAAGGGAACCCGACAGCTATCACACGACAAGCTGCGAGGATGCGCGAAAAAGACCGCTAGAGGACGCTATGGAAAAGTTAAGGACTGATATTCGATGACTAGCAAAAGAAAGAGAAGAGAAATTCGGAGACGAGATTGATTCATCAGAATTCATGGATGATGAGTATGCAGAAATCAACATGGTCGAAACACGAGCTTTGTTAGCTTCACAGGGTGCTCCTGCAGAAAGAGAGGAGCCGGAAGTGATGAGAAGACAACTTCAAGAGAAAGACGATACGATCGCCCAAATGGCGAAAAGAATGGAAGAGATGGTTGTAGCCCTAGCCACTCTCCAGAGTCAAGTGCAACCCCAAAGAGAGACGCCCCCGAGAGGTCATTCACATTGTGGACGGAGGAAAGGAGATTACATCCGTCAACGGGGATGATCGGCTAAAGAAAGATACAACACAAAGTATGATTCCGAGAAAAAGATATCAAGAGCTTGGTGGAACGGCGAGGTGCGAGAAGCCTTAGCACAATCGAAGAGCGGGGCATCCATTCGGACGGGTAGACCTTACCCGGAAGAATTCAACGCTGTTCGGTACCCAAAAGGCTTCGTACCACCTCTGTTCGAGACCTTTGATGGAGCCAGGAACCCCCGACGGCATGTTGCACACTTTCGTGCCGGTTGTTGCAATGCGGCGGGAACGATGCATTACTCTTCCGACGAGTTCGTCGGCGGCTCGTCGGGGATCGCCTTTGATTGGTATGCGGAATTACCAAATGGTTCGGTGAAGACGTTCTCGGAACTAGAAAACCTCTTCATCGAGCGATTCGCCGAGCTCGGCCCCACATCACTATAGGTGATTTAGTGTTAGAGAAGCAGAAGCCGAACGAAACTTTGGTGGATTACATACTTCGATGGAGAAATCTAAGTATGAAGTGTGAACCACAATTACAAGAACACAATGCAATCGGCATCTTACTTAAAAGCATTCACGGCCCGATAGCACTTCTCCTCAAAGGATTCACTATTAAGACTTTCGAGAAGTTGTTAAGCAAGGTCGGGAGCTTGCAAGAGGAGGCGAAACAATTAAGTTTCGCCGACAAGACAGACAAGCAAAAGCACTGTGAAGACTTTTGAAAAGAAATCCGGAATTGTTGCGAGCGGTCGACAAAGGCAAGCAGCCGATACAAATATCGTCGAACGGCCGCAGCAACCTCAACAGAATTACCAGCAACCTCGACCTAGCTATCAGTCATCTCCACAGTACGAACAACCGCCTCGTCCGCAACGTACATTAAGGGAGCTTCTGAGCAGGGAATATCCATTCAAGAATGAGGCAGTGCCAAAAATGTTCCGTAGTCTGATGAAGACTCCAGATTTTCAACTGCCAGAGCCTAAGAGACCAGAAGAAGTTAACAAGAAAGGTGATCCCAACTTTTGCCCTTACCACCGGATGCTTGGACACAAGATAGAAGATTGTATTACCTTCAAAAGTTGGCTCGACGACAACCTTCGGAAAGGGAATATAACAATCCCGAAGGAGTACATGAAGGAACCCCGAAAGGAGGTTCCGTCGATGTTGTCTCGGCCGATCTCATCGTTCCGATAGATCCCTATACAACTGACGATGGATGGACTACCGCTTGGACAAGGTCTTTGAAGAAGATTTTAGACAGCATCCAAACCGCCTCGGTGCGAGCTTCAATTCAGAGTTCGAAACCTGTCAAGTCGGCACTATCACTTACGATAGAAGAACCACCTCAACAGGAGACGATTAAAGAGAAGAAGAAAATCGATGAAGAAAAGAAGACCCAGGTTCCTAAGGCTAGACTAGGGGCTGCTTATCCTAGGATAGTTGTTTCGGATTCGGGGGAGAAATCCTTCGAACCTCTGACTCTGTATGATTATCTGCTCACTCCGGTGGGGTCTTATAATGATAAGGGTGATGGCGTTGGCTACTTTTTGACTGTTTCTAACGATTACGTAACTAGTGACAATCCAGACATCGATTTCGATACCAATGACAATTCTCAAATCATACACAATCTCGACGATCACGATGATAGAGAAGACATCCATCAAGGAGGTTACGAGAGTTCAACAAGCAACGAATCTATCTGCGAGTTTCGAGGAGCTCCAGTCACAATAGAATTAGAGCCTTCAGACTCCGAGGCTAATCCGGAAGAACCTATCATTTCGATTCAAGACGAAACACCAGCAAGCCCAACACTAGAGTCAGAAGAAATTACAGAAGTTAACTTAAGAAGTGGAAGAGTTTTACCTCCGAGGATGGGTCCAAAGGACAAAGGGAAGCAGGTGGTTGTTCACGAAGAACCAACCCCGACGGAAGAAATACCCATTCGAGAAGAAGCCGAGACACATGAAAATAAAGTGGACTACAACGTGCTAGCCCATCTTAGGAAACTACCGGCCAAGCGAGCATCTACGACGCTCTCATCTTATCGAAAGGAGATGAGATAAGCTTTGATCGAGGCCTTACTTGATCCGAGAATTTGCTTAGCTCAAATGGCCGGAGATTCCTTAGATGAGGTTTGCTCGTTAAAGGAACAACGAGGTGTTACCTTCACGGACAATGACCTTCTACTTGGGACAACGAGACCACAACCGACCGTTGTACATTTCGATTACTAATCGGGAAGTTTACACTCTCCGGAGTATTGGTGGATCCGGGAGCATCAATCAATATAATGAGTCTTCGAACACTAGCATATTTGGAAATTGATGCTCGTGAGCTCGAAGCCGACAAAATGTTATTAAGAGGATTCAACCAGAAAGGAGAAAGAGCCCTCAGATCAATAACACTACTAATGATGACCGGTGACTTAGCAAAGATAACCGCAAAATTTCACATAATTGATTCGAAACGTCGTTCAACGCTCTGCTTGGGCCGACCATAGATACATGAAAACGAGGATGGTACCATCATCCCTACACCGAGTGCATCAAATACTACGATGGAGGGGAACGAGTGCATCAAAGGTGACTTACGACCATTCTCCATACATGAAATTGGAATTCATGAAGATGCGGCTTATTACGCACCCCGAAGAAAACAATCTTCTCCGGAGATACCATAACGAATGAAGCAAAGGAAGTTTGGGACGACGAAGAACCCGAAGTTCTAGTCCAACGATCACTCACCACTCCTTTACGGCGAGATGGTGAAGGTTTCTCCACGACTTGCATCCGAGGTCGAGGCCGGGGACGAGGTCGTGGTAGAGACGTTAGGACGGTTGGACGGATGAAACCGATCATCAATGTTGATTGGGAAGACGGTTCTGAAGAAGAAAAAGAAATCAAGCAAGAAGCAGCGACAATAAGTCGGAAGAAGCCGCAATTCAAAATCTCTCTCGAAGATGAGAAGAACGAAGAATACAAATCAATGTACGAGAAGATTAACCACGATGTACATACTATGACCCTAACCCCGATTCATTCTAATAAGATCGAGGGTATGGTGGTCAAAGAGGAACGTAGCGGCGGTGCGAAGCCGATCAAATTCTACCGTGGTGCTCCTTCCTCCAAAACTGAGAATAATGTACAATTTGAAGATGTCACTTCATCAAAATTAATGGAATTACCTTTTGAGTGGTACTCTCCCTGTGTTCGAAATTTAATTCGGCGTGGTTTCTTACCTCAATAATGGACTAAAGGTCAATCACAACGTTTTGAAAATTTATGGAATAACTCCGGTCGTCTACCCAATTCAAAGCATGGTCTCGGATTCGGCACAGTAGGATCAGTTGACGATACTGAATTTTGTTTGGTTGTCACTTGCGAGTCTAATGAAAACTGCATGGAAACTACGGGAAGAACTTGAAGATTTACAAATTGGAGACGCTCCACCGGAATTCGAAGAAGAAATTAAATCTACGATAGATGAGTTAACGAAAGTTAACTTAGGTACTAGCGAGGAGCCGGACCTACCTTTGTTAGCTCCTTGCTCAATAAAGAAGACTACGAAGAAATAATCAAGTTATTAATGGAATTTAAAGACTGTTTTGCTTGGAACTACGATGAGATGCCGAGTTTATCTCCAGAGGTCACGATCCATAAGCTAGGGGTGGATCCTGCTTCGTCACTAGTCGGACGAGGTCCCGGCGGAATGCGTCTAGAAATTGAACAACAAGTTATAGCGAAGTTAAAAAGCTAATAGACGCTAAATTTGTCCGTGAAGAACAATACCCGATTTGGTTAGCTAATGTGGTGTCGGTCGAAAGAAGAATGGTCGGATCGGAATTTGTGTGGACTTCGAGAGATTTAAACAAGGCATGTCCAAAAGATGAATTTCCTCTACCGATCCCAGAACTAATGATCGGCATCGCTTCGACACATGAGATATTCTCATTCATGGATGGATCTTCATGATACAACCAGATAAAAATGGCTCCAGAAGATGAAAAGCTTACAGCATTCAGAACGCCGATCGGAGTATATTGCTACACAGTAATGCCATTCGGACTGAAGAACGCAGGAGCAACATACCAGAGAGCAATGACAAAAATTTTTGATGATCTCATCCACAATCAAGTCGAATGCTACGTGGATGATGTGGTCATCAAAAGCAAAGTAAAGGAAACCACCTGTATGATTTGAGAATTGTTTTCGAAAGATTAAGACAATTTAACCTTAAGATGAATCCCTTAAAATGCGCCTTCGGCGTAACCTCCGGGAAATTCTTAGGATTCGTTGTCCGACATCGTGGAATTGAAATCGACCCGGAAAAGATTAAAGCTATCTTAGAAATGCCGCCTCCCAAAACCTTAAAACAACTACGATCTTTTCAAGGAAAGCTGGCATATCTTCGACGCTTTATCTCGAACTTGTCAGGTAGGTGTCAGCCTTTCTCGGCACTAGTTAAAAAGGACGCCAAATTTATTTGGGAAGAGAAATGCCAGAAGGCCTTCGAAGACATTAAACAATATTTAATGACACCTCCTGTCTCAGGTAGACCGCTGATACTTTATACCGCGGCTTTAGACGACTCTCTCGGAGCCCTATTAGCCCAGGTCAATGATGAGGGTAAAGAAAATGCTCTTTACTACTTAAGCCGCCGTTTACTTCCAACGGAAATAAGGTATCCCGCAATTGAAAAGCATTGTTTGGCCCTGATCTTCGCCTCTCAAAGCTCGGGCACTACATGCTTTCTCATAAGGTCAACTCGATCTCGAAATTTAATCCATTGCAATACTTGATGACTCGTCCAACGCTTTCGGCGGACTTGCCGGATGGTCGATGATATTATTGCAATTCGATATAACTTTCGTACCTCTTCGTGCCGTAAAGGGACAAGTCTTAGCAGATTTCCTCGCGGCACACCCTTTGCGGCGGAATCTCCTCTCGATGACGATCGCAGGATGAACAAATAATGAGCCTAGAAGACCACGATGATCGACGTTGGGAATTATATTTCGACGGAGCATCTTCGGCACACAAAGACGAAGAATCGCAAGTGATAGTGCCGGTAAGGCGGGGATCGGATTAATCTTTATAACACGGAGCGGGGGATGTTAAGATACTCCTACCACTTGACGAGCCGTGTACGAAATAACGAAGCGGAATACGAAGCCCTCATAACGGGATCGGAATTAGCTATTCAAATGGGGATAACGAGACATCAACATCTACGGGGATTCGCGGTTAATCATTCAACGGATCCCCGGATAGTACGGAATTTTAAAGCCAAGACTCGAGCAATACTTCCGGTATGCCATACGGTTGTTGGAACAAATTCCAAATGTGACAATCTACAAAATTCCCGGAAAAGAAAATGCTTTAGCGAGATGCATTAGCTCGCCTCGCAAAAGAATTTGCTGTTTGCGAGATGAGTCGGTGGAAGTGTCGGTTCGCGGACGTCGGGTCCTATCACGGCTCGACATAGACACAATACCCAAATCGAGAAAGAAGAAGAATCGGTTACAACGGTGACGGAAAACACGAGAAGATTGGCGACGGCCATTAATGAACTACCGCAAACAAGAAAACTACCGGACGATAGGTCGCTGGCCCATCGGATCGAAAAGAACTGCGTCTTACGCATTAATAAACAACACCTTGTACGGGAAGGTCTTTTGATCAAATGTGGCTAAGGTGCCTAAGCGGGTCCAAGGCCGTGAAATCGTTAAAGAGGTGCATTCGGGACTCGTGGCACTCACCGGTCGGGTCAGAAGATGAAAATGAAAATTAAAAGACTAGGGTACTACTGGCCCTCGATGATGACCGACTGCATGAAAATCGCCAAGAGCGTAACCAATGCCGAGTGCACGGAGTGGTTCTACATCAACCTCCAAATGTGCTACATCCGACAATTGCATCGTGGCCATTTGAATGTTGGGGCACAGATATAGTGGGTCCGATAGAACCACCATCTTCAAAAGGACATCGCTTCATTCTTGCGGCTACGGATTACTTTTCCAAGTGGGCAGAGGCTGTTCCACTTAGAGAAGTGAAAGCACACCACGTGCTTATAGTTTTTCGAGAACCGAGTCGTCTGCCGTTTCGGAGTGCCGCGCGGGATCATCTCGGATAATGGGTCGGCATTCGAAGCACACAAATCAACAATTTTGTCGAGAGACACGGAATCGGTCGGCGGTATTCAACAATTTACTACCCAAGAGCAAACGGCTCGGCTGAGGCTTTTAATAAAACTCTCGTTCAAATTTTAAAGAAAACCATGGACGATAATAAGAGAAATTGGCACGAGAAGTTATTAGAAGCCTTATGGGCCTACCGGACAACCTTCGAACTCCTACTCGAAGCTACTCCTTACGCTCGCGGTGTATGGGTCCGAGGCGATGTTAACTTTAGAGGTCCGGCTTCCTTCACTCGGAATTGCGAGTTGCAAATAAGATCACGACGAAAGAGAATGCCAAATTACGACTAGAAGAATTAGAAAGCCTGGAAGGGAAAAGACTTGCGGCGCGACGGAATTTAGAATTATACCGAAGCTAAGATGGTTCAAGCCCATGACAAACTGGTCCGCCCAAGAACCTTTAAAGTTGGTGATTTAGTTCTCGTTCTCAAGAGACCTATCCTTGCACACCGCAAGATAGGAGGAAAATTTGAACCCACTTGGGAAGGACCATTCGTGGTTGAAGCAGTATACTCAGGGAGGTTCTACCGGCTAGTGAATTGCCGGGGAGAACGACATATGCTTCCGATCAACGGACGATACTTGAAAAAGTATTACGCCACCTGATTTTTCGAAGGAATGAATTCTTCATCCCTAAGAAGCACGGGCGAAGTAATTACTTATGACTGGGTCCGAACCCAAAAAAAAATAATAAAAAATGTGCTAAAATAAATAAAATCATGATAATAAAGCTTTCCTTGTTTTCTCTTCCACATCAAAATCTCTTTCCTGATCTTATCCCACTTCATTCCTGTTAAATTTAAAAATACAAAAAAAAATAATAATAAAAAATAATAAAAAAACTGTCTTTAATAAACATTTTCTTAATGTTCTTGTTCTTAGTACAGCCCCTGATCCTTTTCCTTGTCTTTTAGCAGGGAAATGTCGAACGGGCGGTTAGTCCTAAACTTTAGAAATGGCGTAAGCCTTGCCTTTGGATGAAAAGAGGGTGAAAGATGGAGCGATAATCGAGATTGACTCGGACTTCGCACCGGCGGGCCGCGGTACGAGGAAAATGATTGGATCTCGGTTGACGAGAGAAACTACCGGGCGGACGAGTGATGAAAGTGGGTGGCCCAAGCCACCAATCCAACGGCAAGAAAAGAAAAACAAACATCTGAAGAAGATAAGAAAATCAAGTACGTAGTCGCTACGGCGGGAGGGCGGGCTTGTCGGCGCCGCGCCCACAGAGATTCAAGAAGTTCGAAGAGCTACTCTCACAGCAACGCAATGAAGAAATAAGAATACCCGTATCC
This sequence comes from Papilionanthe hookeriana x Papilionanthe teres, assembly GCA_022702705.1. Lineage (NCBI taxonomy): Eukaryota > Viridiplantae > Streptophyta > Magnoliopsida > Asparagales > Orchidaceae > Papilionanthe > Papilionanthe hookeriana x Papilionanthe teres. The sequence goes on from CM040426.1 coordinate 153,823,445, forward strand.
GTAAGATGTTAACCAAACTAGCAGCGGACCAGCGCGACGAGGCAGTTGCTACTGCCAGTACGTACACTTCAAGGACACCGGTTCACCAGGAACCTGAAGAAAGGAGGCCAGCTCCTAGGATAACAGAAAGGACCAGGGAAATTTCACGAAGATCGAAGAAAGAAGACTACCACGCTACCAGATAGAACCACCAGTAATGCATGACCTTGTTGCAGAAGCAACCCGGGGGATGTCCCGACGAACATCATCCCCGAGGAGCCGAGGTATGCAGGAGAACGTGAAGGGATTGAGCCGTATATCCCACAATACGTCACCAGGCCTCGCCATTTGCAGATTATTCCGAAATACGAGCTGGAAAGAATGCAGAATGTCGAAAAGAAAACTTTGAATACTTCGAGAGAATCAGAGGCAGAAGGATCAATATACTAGAAGGCCTCGAGCTACATACAGACGTATTCTCGGAATATTAACAACAACAAATCGTGGATTGCATCCGGGATTTGAAAAGAATGGGTCGAGCAGGCCGCCTAAGGGAAAACACCTACTCAGAACCCCGGAGATGGATGCCAGGGAAAGGTAGAATTACAATACAATGCGGATGCTGTTACAACTTCGCAGAAGACAGGAAGGGGAACCCACCAGGGATACTCCGTCACGGCTAAGTGGATCCAATGTCATTAGTCATCAAGAGAATGGTAAAGAGATTGATAACATGGAGGGTACTGCCAGCAGATTGCATACCCAATAGTTGCATTATTAACATCTACAAGCAGGGTGACTGCATACCCCCGCACATAGATCACCACGACTTTGTCGAACTTTACTGCACGGTCTCTTTCTGAACAAGTGTAACATCATGTTCGAATCGACCTCCGGATAGCGAGGCCCGGGTGAGTTCCGAGGGCCGGTGAAGATACCATTACCGGTTGGTTCCGTTATGATACTGAAGGGAAACGGAGCAGATATTGCTAAGCATTGCATACCAGGAGTACCAGTGAAGCGGATCTCAGTTACTTTCAGGAGGATGGACGACAGGAAGACACCTTACCATTTCTAGCCAGACCCGGAGCTAGAGAGCCTCCGGCCTTACGAGCTGTGAGCTACATGGAAGATATCACACCTCCAATGTACATCCATACGGCATCCTTGCCAAGGATGGCTTGGAAGGTGATGTTATTGACCATGTACCTCACTAATCAGACATGGATTTCTGACAGATGCCTTTTAAGATGGATCGACAAAGATCATACATAGTTCGTTTTGAGTCTACATGGATTGTATGAGATGTATTCCAGATCGAGTTGTTTGATGTATCTTCGACATGATTGGAATGAAAGTGACCATGTCACATTTTTGGCCTTCACCTCTTTTGTGCAAATTGGTCAGGAAACGCCATTAAAGTTAAATGAACTTCGAACAAAGAACGAGAAAGAAATTAAAAAAAGAGAATAAAAAAAAAACTTTCCGTAAAAAAATCTAAAAATGACGAACACCAAACTCACATGGACATTAAATAAATAAAATAAATTCGAACCGTTAAAGACAAACAAAATGAACATAAATTTCAAATCAAATTTTAAATCAAATTCAAATTCAATCCTTCCAGATTCCAAATGAAATTTTAAATCAAATTTCAAATCCAATCTTTCCAAATTTCAAATCAAGTCTCAATCAAATTCAAATTCAATCTCCCAAATCTGAAATCCAATCCGTTCTACTCTTTCCCTTGTCTGGGATGAAAGTGGTTGATTCCATTGACACGGATCGAATCTGATGGTGAGGAATTATATCCAATCCAAACCAGTGACTTCCGATCAACTCTTTTGAACAGGGTGTGTAACATCTACATATTCCCTCCTAATCTATTTCCTTCATGAAAGTCTTTTACAACTTTCATGAAATTCTCGAAACACCAAAATTCAACACTTTTCAAATCAACACTACAAATATTTGCAAAGTCAATGACTATTCAAATTCAAATTTTAGGAGTTGAGGATTTTACATCCGAGACTGCATTGCTTTAGGATCCTTTCCCCATCGCAATGAAATACAGCAAATTCAAACTTTTGGAGTTGAGGATTTTACATCCGAGACTGCATTGGTTTAGGATCCTTTCCTTATCGCAATGAAATACATCAAAATCAAACTTTTGGGTTGAGGATTTTACATCCGAGACTGCATTGTTTTAGGATCCTTTCCCTATCGCAATGAAATACATCAAAATCAAACTTTTGGGTTGAGGATTTTACATCCGAGACTCCATTGCTTTAGGATTCTTTCCCTATCGCAATGAAATACATAAAAATCAAACTTTTTGGTTGAGGATTTTACATCCGAGACTGCATTGCTTTAGGATCCTTTCCCTATCGCAATGAAATACATCAAAATCAAACTTTTGGGTTGAGGATTTTACATCCGAGACTGCATTGCTTTAGGATCCTTTCCCTATCGCGATGAAATACATCAAAATCAAACTTTTGGGTTGAGGATTTTACATTCGAGACTGCATTGCTTTAGGATCCTTTCCCTATCGCAATGAAATACATCAAAATCAAACTTTTGGGTTGAGGATTTTACATCTGAGACTGCATTGCTTTAAGATCCTTTCCCTATCGCAATGAAATACATCAAAACCAAATTCTTGGGGTTGAGGATTTTACATCCGAGACTGCATTGCTTTAGGATTCTTTCCCTATCGCAATGAAATACATCAAATTCAAACTTTTGGAGTTGAGAATTTTACATCCGAAACTACATTGCTTTAGGATTCTTTCCCTATCGCAATGAATTACATCAAAACCAAATTCTTGGGGTTGAGGATTTTACATCCGAAACTGCATTGCTTTAGGATTCTTTCCTTATTGCGATGAAGTACATCAAAATCAAACTCTTGAGGTTAAGGATTTTACATCCAATACCGCATTGCTCTGAGATCTCTCCTCATTGTAATGATTCAATCCAATCAATTCAATTTTCTTTTGAGATTGAAGATGTTACATCTAAAACCATAAAATTCCAATTTTCACTTCCAGTTCAGATCCCTTCAAATTAATTTTGGCAAAAATTCAATCTAAATTGAAACTCCAAACTAAAATCTAAGCTCACACATCAAAACTTAAATTGAAACAAAATAAAATCCAAATTGAAATTCCCCCAGATCATGTGATTTGGGATTCACCTCCTTTTCCTTTCCCAGGCGAGAGTTCGGGGATCTCCGGTCTCGGAGATATACTCGACACTCCCCGGCGGAAACTCTTCTACTTTGTCCTAAGTTTGTCACTTGGACATCTGTGTTGGTTTTGTTGATCTCTTCGGTCAACGCCAATACGCACGGTGTGCTTGGTCAGCTCACCACACCTATTGGGGGTCCATTTGTTGACCTCATTTTTTATGAGGTCTTCTCTTCTTCTTTTAGTACTTAGGATCTAGCCTTAGGCTTTTCCTTTGACTATCTTAGAGGACTAGAATTGGGACCCACCACTTAGAGATTCAAACCACTTCTTAACTCCCTGCAAACTCCACAAACTTGATTGTAGACCCCTAATCACCTAGAGGGTTGAAATCAAATGTGGAAGTTTAAAGGATGGGTTCCTATAGGACTCTTTGGCCTTAGGACTGCCCTGGGTGGCCTGGTCTGGTGAAGAGGGTTGACTTACACACACACTACACCTATACACTACACTTTCACACACCTGTACCCAACTTGACCTCCTGACTCATGTAGGTGATTCACATGGATGGTCCTTAACCCCTAAGCCCTTGGCTAAGAGGGTTAGGAACAACATATTGGATGCCTCGAATGAGTCCCTTCATGGCTCATGTGGGCTTGATATGGCTTCATGGCTCAACCAAAATGATTTCATTCCACTTACATTCACCTAATCTTCAATTTTCCAAATTTTCAATTTTTGACCCCCGGGACCCTACACCCGCCTAACCTACCCAAAACCCTTGAAATCCTCCAAAATCACCTAAATTACCCAAAATTCCTCAAAACCGTTCCTAAACATTTCCACATTACTCAAATTGATCATCCATACCCAAAAATACCAAAAATTCCAAAAATACCTCCCAATACCCTCCAAATACCCAAAATACCCCTCTTGACCCAAAAATCCAAAAAATCAGAAAATTCGTAGAAAATTCCAGAAAATCCCAAATATTCCCAATTTCATTTTTCTCAACTACACCATGGGCCAATTTTGTCAATTTACCCCACTTTTATCAAAACCCCCAATTTGGCCCATTTTAGCCCTAAGTGAACCCAATGTCAAACCAAACCTACCCAATTGACCCAAATTCTGGTCCAATTCGATTCTAAACTTCAATTCAACATTCCCAACACCAATCTAGACCAAATCCAAGTCTAATTTGATTGACATTTGGATCCAATTTCACTTTTGGCCTTAAAGCCCAATTTGGACCCATGACCCAAACCTAACCTAAACTCACCCAATCAACTCCAATTAACCCCAAATCTTTTCTAAACCTTCCTTAGCATCCCCACAAACAAAACACTAACATGATTTGCCCAACATTTAGACCCAAACCCCACTCAAATTCAACCCAGAAATCAAAAAGGCCCGATTTTTACTTAAACCCGAAGCCTAACCCAGAATGAGCCCAAACCCCAAAATCAAAGCCCAACCAAAGTCAAAACCTCTTTGAAACACTCCCATAAACATTTCCCAACATTTATTTTACATCAATTTCAACCCTAGCCCAACATTGGCCCAAGCTAGCCCAATTTGACCTATATTGGCCCATTCACCAAAGAAGCCAAAATTCAACCCAATTTAAACTCAAATCACTCCCAATTTGCTTCAAGTCACTCATGACACATCTATGAGCTAACCCAACAATTATTTGGCCCAAGCCTTTGCCAAAATTTCATCCTAAAATCCATTTTAAAATCCAAAAGCCCACTTCCCTAAACCATTTTAAAAGCCCATTTTCACCAAATACAAAAGCCCAAAATTGGCCCTAAAGCCCACTTGGCAATTTCTTTTCATCATACCTTTAATTGATATCACCCCTAAGTTTCAAAATCATCATTAAACCATTCCAAATCAAGCTTCATACAAATTCCCATCAAATTACCAAAAAATTTCTAAAATCCATTTTCATGAAATTGACCGAAGCTTTTCCCGAAGCCAAAGACGAAGCCATGCAAGCCATGGACAAGCCACATGGAGCCATGGAAGGTTTGACATGTGATCAAGCCATTAATGGCAAAAGGAGGGCCCCCTTTCCTAATCCTTCTTAAACCCTTTTTTACCTTAAGCATGTCACACACTAAACCATGCTTAACCACCTCTTCATGGATGGAGACCACACCATTTTCTCTTGGCTGACCCAAGTGATCCTTTTCAGCCCAAAACCAGGCCTTGGGTGGTGAACCTAGCCCAAAATCATGGGTTGACTCATTTGAACCCAAAATAGCCTTCCCCCATTCCATTTCAATCCGAAGCTCTTTACACATGGCATTGGCCGATTGAGCTGCACTAAGCCCCAGCCACGACCTCCACGATGACAACGAGTGACCGACCACCGGCCGGCCGGCCACCACGGCCGCCGGAAACCACCGGGCCGAGAGCTCGCATGTGAGCCCGAACTTGGAATTCTCACTGCTGAGCTGCCCCATCCCCGAGTGGCCATTGCGGATGTTCTTCTCTTGCCAAGAGCAGGCTGATCCCAAGCCCTAACTCTCCACGGGAGGCCCTCCACCCTCTCCTATTTAAACACCACCCCCTCTCGGCCATGAGAGGTGCTTGAACCGGACCTTGCCGAAACCACCGCTAAAATTGTTCCAGAACACTCTCCATACTTAGAGCGAGTTGATCCCCAGTTGACAATTTGCCACTAATTCCCACCAACGAGCCCAATTTCTCGGCCAAAATTCCACCCAAAACCGGGACACTTCTCCACGGTGGATCAATCCTCAAATTGATTGGTCCTACACCTTCATCGGACCAAGGGAAGGAGTCCACGGGAAAAGCCCCCTCTCCGGGCCACCCGGTTGCTCCGGCCTCCAAACTTTGTGATCGGGTCGTGGTCGAAATCATACCTAGGCGATTCATCGGACCGGGAGACTTCATGCGGAGCTTGCTGGGATCCAATCGAAGGTGACACAACCCTCAGATTGAAGCCACACTTCTCTGAGCAAAGGTATGAGCTAATTCTTCATCCCGAGCTTCTGGAGATTCTCTAATTCAAATGCTTTAATTTCAATGCATGATCACCATATAGATGTTTTCGTCTCTTCAAGACAAATCCATAGAGTATAAGAACACGAAAATCCATTGAGTATTGAGTGAGATATTACGGATTTAGTGTGGACGGCTCTCGGGTGAGGACGCTTGGGGACGATGAATGGATGCCGTTCATTTAATACACGCGCGGACGGACGGCCAGGATCGCGTCGGATCAGGACATGGAACGACACAGCGGGGCCCCGGAGCGCCGAGTCGAATGGCGGCGTCGAACCAGAACGCGCCGCGTGGCCTTTCGGAGCTGCCGAGGTTGACGCGGCGCCGCGTGGTTAAATAGAAAATTAGGGTATTTTTGATTTATTTAATTCCTTTAAACTTCAAAAATCCATAACTTTGTGTAGGAAAATCAGAAAAATAAAATAAAAATACCCTCTTGCTCGGTGAACGGAGGAGAATAATGTGGAAAAGAAATTATTTAATTTCATCAAGTATTTTATTTTTAATGATTTATTTCCCTTCTGCATTGTTTTAATTCTCCATGCATATAGGAAATTCACCATGGCATGAGACCATAGGGCTTTTGAAGCCTCTGAATTTGGGAATATTCCCTGAATTTTCCAAAGTCAGAGGTCATCCCTATAAGAAGTTATTGATTTTTTAAATTCATATTGCTGTTTTAAGTATTTTAAGTCCAATAATTAGCATGTTGTGAAATAAATTCTAGGAAAATTTGGTGATGTTTCTTATGACCAGAGGATCCTAGGAAAATTAGGTTTTTAGTTAGTTCATTTAAAATAACCCTAATTGGCTTAAACACCCAAAATAGCTCCTTAATTAATTAGAGCTAACCATATATCAAATTGGCTTGAAATCAATTCTCCACTGACCTTTAGGATCAGAGGAACCCACCATAAAAATTTGAAGTTAATTGGACTTGGTTAGCCCTACTAAATGGGCTGATTAAGCCATTTAGTCAATTTGAACTTTAAAAATTCATAACTTTGAAAATACCTTTCAAACATTCACCAAATTGGTTTTGGAGCCTCTTTGATATCAGGGAAATTTAAGAAAATTAAAATTTCAATTTTCTAAAAAAGTTAATTTTTTGGTATTATTTTAATATTTTAATAATTAAAAAATAATAAAAATCACAAAAATAATAAAATTCACCAAAATGTCACATTTTGAATTTTAATCACTTAGGAACAAACCCCATATTTTTCTTAGGTCTATTTAATGAGATATTAAATTTTAAAGCCCTAGGGTAATTTTAAAACTTAAAAAATGTATTTTTTAGCATTTCCACTAAAATAATTCTAATAAATCAAAGAAAAATCAGAAAATTGCAAAAATTGATTCTCTGATTTCCTTGATATCAGAGAGATTTTTGCAAAATATAAAATTTATTTTTCAACCTTTATTTTATTTTTAAATTAATTAATACTCCAAAACTTAAAATAATTATAATAAAAATAATATAATTTAAAAAATCACCAAAATTGGTCCAAGTGCTCCTCTGGTCATTAGGAATGTCCCATAATTTTCTTAAGGACAGAAACTCTCCCTTGGTCATGTTATTAAATTTTCTTTGGAAATCCCTATTTTCCACCAAAAATAATTACATAAATAAATTAAATACAGAAAAATCACATTTTCTCCTCTCATGTCTTTATTGGTATATGAGTGAAGTCACATAAAAATTTCAAGTTCATTTAAGCTCAATTTAGTGAGTTATGAAATTATTAAGCTTGAAGGGCAAAATGGTAATTAAAATTTTAATCCTTAATTAAAACTTTAGGTTTAATAAAAAATTAACAAGTAAAATATTTGATCCTAATCTGATTTGAATGATTGAAACTTAAATAATTAAAGGATAGAAACCTACTAATCAATTTAAAATAATTGAAATAAACCTTAATTAAATAATTGATTAAATTTGGAATAATAATAAAATTGGAATTATTAAAATAGGGATATTATTAGGAAGAGATTTATTCTTTAATTTAAAAAATCCCTAAATTAATCATCTCAATAATATTTAATTCTTAATTAAACTGATAATTCAAATTTAAGTTTTAAAATGTTAAAGGACTTAATCATTAAATTAAATTAAAAAAAAAAAGTTAAATTATTAAACTCTTTTTTAAATTTTCAATTAAATTAAAATTAAAAATAAAATTAAATTAAAGGTTAAATTAAATTAAATCAAACAAATTAAGTAAATTAAATTAAATTAAATAAATAAATTAAATTAAATTAAATAATTAAATTAAACTAAATTTAATTAAAAAAAATGTTAAATTAAATTAAATTAAATTAAATTAAAACATATTAAATTAAATTAAATTAAATTAAATTAAATTAAATTAAAATTAAATCAAATTAAATTAAATTAAATAAATAAATAAATTAAATCAAATCAAGTTAAATTAAATTAAATTAATTCATATCAAATCAAACTAAATTGAATTAAATTAAATTAAATAATATAATCAAGTTAAAATTAAAATCAAGTTAAATTGAATCAAAATTGAAACTAAACTAAATTAAATTAAAGTTAAATTAAATTGAATTAAATAACATCACCTAAGACATAAAGAAATTAAATATAAAACAACTTGAACAATATTCCAAATTTAAACCCTTTAAGCGAAGTTAAACTAAATCACGAAATCATTAGAACACCAATTTGCCCTCGAAAATTTTTATTATCATAACTCCTAAATAGAACATTAAATGAAATGTTACTCCACTTATAGGATATTCAAATGTCCTAGTTCATCTGAGTAAGATAACAACAAAACTTGAATTCCCGGACGATTAATTCATTTGTATGATTAAATTCATTTGGACTTAAAACAATTCTAGCAATATTGAAAAGATGTTTAAGATTCTTCTTAAGCACTTCCTCAATATGATAGAATGTTTATAAGAACAACTAAATTTAATTGTTCTTTGATGAAGAAAATCGTCCTCAAACCAAAACACAAGAACACTAGACATCATAGGAAATGACTAGCTATAGGATTAGGAACTTGGTAGAAAACCATAACCCTTCCCTTAGCTTTACCTAGGAACTTGCTTAAATATTCTAATTGTGTTTTAAGTGCGGCTTAGGATGACGGGAAGACCCTCCGGTACGCTTTTATTTTATTGCATTTTACCTTATTGCAATTTATTTAATCGCATCGCACTTACTTTTCTTGCATGATAAACAAGCTCGTTGCATGAAAACCCACACCTTTAGGATAGTCCCTAAAAGCTGAAACCAAAACTAAGTTAAAAGTTATTGCAAGATAAAATTCACCGCCACAACATTTCAAAATATAAAACAACTTAAAATTTAATCACAAACGAACACAAAACTACAATTACAACTAAATTAAAACATCTCGTTGGATGATCGGGAATACCTCGGATGATGTAACCTACGTGTTGCTAACGGGATTTCCCACGGTCTAAATGAAAGTGTGGAACTCATTTAGTTGAGTTTAGCAAATTCATCCGGACTAAGTGAATCCGATAAAAGTAACGATGCGGAAGGATGGAACCGTGGGATCTTAACCGGTGTTGTTATAATCAACTTTAAGATTTGTTTTAATTAAAACACAAAAGCACTTGGAAATTAAGATTTTCTCTAAACCAAAACACTTTTCTCATCTCCTGATTTATGACTTCTAAAATTAAACCTCTGCAACAACAAGGAGCTCGGAGCATGGTGGGCGGCACGGCCATCGTCATCGATGAAACTTGAGTCTACTTCAGCAAAACCTTCTTAGAATTAAATAACTAAGCCATAGGATCTCGAGGTAGTTTGCCTAGTGCAACATAAATCCTCAACTCTTCGTTAGGCTTTTGCACAGCTCTGTTGTGCAATATAAGCCCTAACACTTTAGGATTCCGAGGTTGTCGTCCGATACGACATAAACCCTCACATCTTCGAGGCTATTTGCATGACTTCATCATGCAAATATAAGTCCTAATTAATTAAAATTGGCAAGATCAAAACATTAGATAAATATTAGGACTTTTCTAAATTCAAGCCAAACAATAGGATAGTCGGGAAATTACCGAAGTTCGCTTCGAATCTGTAATTTCTCCTACTTTTCTTCCTTTGAATTCCCAAAACAAAATGTTCCAAATTTGATCCACTCCCTATTGAAATTCCAAAATTCAATCCCTTGAAAACTTGAACTTTGAGATTCTTGAGAGCGAGAACTACCGATTATTATCGAGAGTTTTCTTAGGTGATTCCCGTCACTTAAGATGTAATTAACTATAGGGGCTTGCCCTTATAGGGAATTTTAAAGAACCCGAGTAATATAAACCTCGTTTAATGCTTTCATATTAAGCGAGGGAATTTGTCGGCTTATAAAATTGGTTCGCGGACCAAACGGATGTCACAAACCTTTCTAGTTTATCTAATCGAGCCCCATTATCAAGCGATGGTGTCTATTCTTCGGGATAGATACACGGTTTGTGGTGCGGCGCTCGTTTATGTGAACTATTTGGGATGTGAAATCAGTTTGATTTCATATCTTAAAATCTTCAAGTTTAAAATTATTTTCAAAATCAAATACTACTTTTCAAATTATTTATTTAAATTAAATTAAAAATTCACCGCACAATTTCCGTTAGGCGACCCCCCTTTTCAAAATAAAACACACAACCTAAAAAATAATGCCGACACTAACACACGCACTAAATTATGTGATTTATAAGAAACTTCTATATGAAAATGTGTCTTTCTTCCTGCATAAAGATCATGATGTGTGGATGATGAAGAATGTTAATTATCTGTATTGTGCCAAATAGGAGCATATTTGCTTCTTTACCCTTAAAAGAGTACCCCCTCTTCTAAGTATGTAAAGAACATTGACATATCTTAAGTTTAGTCACTAAGTCTAAAGCTAGGCTGGGAGGATACTGGCTCTCACTACGGAGCTCCCACTTACCCTTCACCCGAAGGCTAACCATAGGCTTTAGTTACCAATCTTAAGACCAAATTGGGGATCTCATTCTGTCACCATGGAACCTCCAATTTGAAGTCCATCAAAACTCATTTCCCTATTTATTTGCACTTAATCCCCATGAACTAGGCAATTCATTCACGGACATTAAATGATTTCTTCATTCTTGTTATAGAATATTCAATTCTTTTGGAATTAATATTCCTCAACATGTTTTAACAATTCAATTGGCCGGATTGAAAAGTAAATTAAGTTCTAAATGAAAGAAACATCACAACTTTATAATACTTTAAGGGCACATCAATTCCATGTCATCACATCATCACTACTTCATGCAAGAAGAAAGGCAAAGGAAACTACTCACAATTCATGGAGAAGATATAAAAACATATGGATTTTATATATAAAAGAAGATTCATACAAACCACAAAAGTAAATACAACTTATCTCTATCTCTTCCCCAAGCAAATTCTTCAAAGTCCCCTTGATTCCTCTTCTCTTCCTTGCAACATTTGATTTCTCCCTTTGGAACAAAGATGAAGAAGCAATCTCTTACTTTACTCCCTCTTCTCTCCTCCTTAGAGAAAATCTCTCTTAAAATCAAAAACCCTAACTCTCTCTTACACTTTCCTCACACTCTCTACAGCAATTCTCTTCTCTTCCCCCTCTCTATTTTCATCTTGGACACTTAATTTAATGTTAGGAATGAATTCCCTAAGAGTTTCTTCAAGAACCTCTTCAAAAATCCGCTAAAACTTTTGAATTCGAAGTGAACCGACATAGGGCGCCGGCGGGGCCCGATAGTGACACCAGCGACGCCCTATCGTGCCAATAAATTTGAACTCTCTCAAATAGAGCGTCGACGGCCCCAAAACTGTTTTCCTCCAAATTGCTCCATTTTGCTCCAAATTTGTTCCTTTTTGCATCTTTTCGCTCCAATCACCTATAATCATCATACCTATAACAAATCATGAAAAAGTACCTTCATTTAAAGTGCAATATCACCAAAAATAGGTAAAAACATATAGCTAAAAGAGAATATATTTTTGGCGCATCACCCATCCACCTAGACTTAAGTTTTCTAGAAATTATTCTCAATCTAGCATTATATAGTAAAACTTGTTGTCCTGGTACAAGATTTTTGGTAAGAATCTTCAGATCATGCCATAACTTCATCTTTTCCTTATAAATTTAAGCATTTTCATAAGATTCATTCCTTATTTCTTCAAGCTCATTCAATTGCAATAATCTTTTTTCAGCAGCATCTTTCAAATTATAATTGAACTCTTTAATAGCCCAATATGCTTTATGCTCAAGTTCAAAAGGTAAATGACAAGCTTTTTCAAAAATCAGCCTATATGGGGACATTCCTACAGATGTTCTGCAAGCAGTCCTATAGGCCCACAAAGCATAATCTAGTTTGATTGACAAATCCTTTCTATTTGGATTAGCAGTCTTTTCCAATATTTTTTTAATTTCACGATTGGATAAATCAACCAAACCACTTGTCTGCAGATGATAAGCAGTAGCAATGCGATGATTAATATGATATTTCTTTGCTAACTTCCCAATAAACGTATTTTTAAAATGACTTCTCCACCAGTTATGATTACTCTTGGTATTTCAAATCTGCAAAATATATTCTTTTTTAAAAACTTTGCAACACTTTGAGCATTACATCGAGGTAAAGCATTAGCTTCAATCCATTTGGAAACATATTCTACTGCTGTCAAAATATAAACATTTTCGAAAGATGGTGTAAATGGTCCTATAAAATCTAGTCCCCAAACATCAAATATTTCAACTTCCAACATATAATTGAGGGGCATCTCATTTCTTCTAGAAATATTGCCTACACGCTGACATCTATCACAATTTTTAATATAAACATTCACATCCTTAAAAATTGTAGGCCAATAAAATCTTGATTATAATATTTTATATGCAGTTTTATCACTTCCAAAATGTCCCCCATAATCAGAATTATGACATTTTTGAATAATTTCTTAAGTCTCTTCCAAAGGTACACATCTTCGAATTAAAAGATCCTTTCCTTGTTTATATAAAAATGGGTCATCCCAAAAATAAGTCTTAACATCAAATAAAAATTTCTTCTTTTCATGGTATGACAAACCATAGGGTATAATATTACTAACAATAAAGTTTACTATGTCTGCATACCATGGAACACGTAATTCTTTAATAGTGAACAATTTTTCATCAGGAAAATGTTCATTAATTTCTTCAATATCACAGAGAGATTTTTCAATTTCAATCCTGGATAAATGATCAGCAATTTCATTATCAGAACCCTTCCTATCAACTATCTCAAAATCAAATTCTTGCAAAAGAAGAATCCATCTTATCAGTCTTGGTTTTGCATCATTTTTCTTCATTAAGTATTTAATAGCAGACTGATCAGTATGCACCACACATTTAGTTCCAATTAAATATGATCGAAATTTATGAAGGGAAAATACTATAGCTAATAACTTTTTCTCAGTAGTGGTATAATTAATTAGAGCTTCATTAAGAGTTTTACTAGCATAATAAATTACTTTAAAAATTTTATCATATTTCTGACCAAAAATAACACCAATAGCATAATCACTAGCATCACACATTAATTAAAAAAGCTTTTCCCAATTTGGTGAATTTATTACAGGCGCAGTGATTAATTTTTCTTTTAATGTTTCAAAGGCTTTACGACATTCATCATCAAAATTAAAAATTGCATCCTTTTCCAGTAAACGACAAAAAGGTTTTGTAATCTTTGAAAAGACCTTGATGTAATGCCTGTAGAATCCAGCATATCCTAAAAAACTTCTAATTCCCCTTACATAGGTTGGGCAAGGTAAATTAGATATAACTTGAATTTTTGCAGGATCTACCTCCAAACCTTTTCTGAAATTCGATGTCCCAAAACAATTCCTCCTGCTACCATAAATTGACATTTTCCCAATTAAGGACCAAATTAGTTTCTTCACAGCGTTTTAGAACCTTAGATAGATGTTCTAAACATGATTCAAATGAAATTCCAAACACTGAAAAGTCATCCAAAAAAATTTCAATCCCTTTTTCAATCAAATCACAAAAAATAGCCATCATACATCTCTGAAATGTAGCAGGGGCATTACATAAACCAAAGGGCATTCTTCTAAAAGCAAACGTACCATAAGGACTGGTAAAGTAGTTTTCTCTTGATCCTCAGAAGCAATTTGAATTTGGTGGTAACCGATATATCCATCCAAAAAACAAAAGTATTTATGCCCAGCCAGTCAATCCAACATTTGATCTAGAAAAGGGAGTGGAAAATGATCTTTTCTTGTGGCAAGGTTTAATTTTCTATAATCAATGCATATTCGCCACCCTGTAATTTGTCTTGTCGGGATCATTTCATTTTTCTCATTAACGGTCACAGTTACTCCTCCTTTCTTAGGAACACAGTGAATAGGACTAACCCATGCACTATCTGAAATAGGGTAGATAATTCCAGCATCCAACCAATTTAAAATTTCTTTCTTAACAACGTCTTTCATGATAGGATTTAATCTCCTTTGGGGATCAGCCTGTGGTTTGCAATTATCTTCCATAAGAATTCTGTTCATACATATTGAATGATTGATTCCTTTAATATCAGCAATTGTCCATTGACCCGACCCTCAATTACGCAGTAAATTAACTTCCAAAAGATGGCCAGAAACTTGACCTGATTTATAAATAGCGGCTAGTGTGCAAAATCTTAAATGATATAAAAATTTGAAAATATTTTACACACTAGGGGTACTACGCAAGTATACAAATCGCTTCAAGTAATATAGAGTTTTCTTTAAAAACCCCAGTATCGATCCCACGAGGAAGTGAAGTAAGAGGTCTTTATTCAAATTCTAGTATACTACAATTACTCCTTAGGTTGGAATGTCAATTAAAATTGTGTTTTATCTAGTAACTATTCCTAAATGCAAGTGTTAAATGTAAAGATAGTAACTATATCTAAATGCAAATAACAATTCTAAATATAACCCTTTTTGGATGAATTGGTTTGGAGAATTTTGAGATGTTAAAAACTACTATTCTTATGTAATGAAATAGATAATATATAGGAATGAGATGCATTTAATATTGGTGTTGACCTCATTTTTGATGAGGTCTTTTCTCTTCTCTCTCTTTAGTACTTAAGATCTAGCCTTAGGCTTTCCCTTTGACTATCTTAGAGGACTAGAAATGGAACCCACCACTTAGAAATTTAAACACCTCTTAACTCCCTGCAAACTCCATAAGTTTGATTGTAAACTCCTAAGTCACTTGGAGGGTTAAGATCAAATGTGGAGGTTTAAAGGATGAGTTCCCTATAGGACTCTTTGGCCTTAGGACTACCCTGAGTGGCCTAGTCTGGTGAGGGTTGACCTGCACACATTACACTTTCACACACATTCCAAATCCTAAAACCATTCATACCTAGCTTGACTTCCTAACTCATGTAGCTAATTCATATGGATGGACCTTAACCCGTAGGCCCTTGGCAAAGAGGGTTAGGAACAACATAGTGAATGCCTCAAATGAGTCCTCTCATGGCTCTTATGGGCTTGATATGGCTTCATGGCTCAACCAAAGTGATTCCATTCTACTCAAACCTGATCAACTTTTATTTTTCCAAAATTTCAATTTTTAACCCCCGGCCCTACACTCACCAAGCCTACCAAATGCCCTTGAAATTGCCAAAAATTTGCAAAATTGCCTAAATTACCCAAAATTCTTTAAAAGCAATCATAAAAATTTCCCACCATTCAAATTGATCACCCATAGCCAAATATACCAAAATTTCCAAAAATACCTCCCAATACCCTCCAAATACCCAAAATGCCTTTTTTAACCAAAAAATCCATAAATTCCAAAAATTACCAGAAAATTCCAAAAAAAACCCAAATATTCCCAATTTTATTTTGTTCAACTACACCATGGGCCAATTTTGTCAATTTAACCCACTTTTACCAAAAACCCAGTTTGACCCATTTTTAACCCAAGTGGACCCAATGTCCCACTAAATCAACCCAATTCATCTCAATGTTGATCCAATCCTATTATAAACATCAATTCAATATCCCCAATATCAATTTAAGCCAAATCCAAGCCCAACTTGATTAACATTTGAATCCAGTTCCAATTTGAAGCTTAAAGCCCAATTTTGGCCCATGACTTAAACTTAGCCCAAACTACCCAACTCAACTCCAATTAACCTCAAATCTTTTCCTAAACCTTCCTAATATCCCCACAAACAAAACACTAACTTGATTTGCCCTAAATTTGAACCTAAACTTCACCTAAACCTAACCCAAAACCAAAATCCCCATTTTTGACCTAAACCCACCATAAACCCAAATGGGCCCAAATCTCAAAGTCAAAGCCCAACCAAAGTTGAAAACTCTTTGTGAAGCTCCCATAAACATTTCTCAACATTAATTTTACATCAAATCTAACATTAGCCCAACCTTAGCCCAAGTTAGCCCAATTTGACCAACTTTGACCCCTTTACCAAAAAGTCCCAAATCAAACACAATTCAACTCCAAATCACCTCAAATTTGTTTCAAATCACTCATGACACATCCCTAAACTAAACCCAACATTTGTTTGGCCCAATCCTTCACAAAATTTCCATCCACCAATTTTTTTTCAAACCTAAAGGCCCACTTTCTTAAACCATTCTAAAAGCCCACTTCCACCAAATTCAAAAGCCCAAAAATTCATCCAAAGTCCATATGACACTCTTCTTCATCATGCATTCAATTAAAATCATCCCTAAGTCCTAAACCAATGATCAAATAATTCTAAATAAAGCTTCATCCAAATTTCCACCAAAATATCCAAAATCCTTAAAATCCATTTTTATGAAATTGACCAAACTTTTTCCAAGCCAAATGTGAGCCATTGAGCCATGTACAAGCCACATGGAAGCCTTGGAAGCCACTTTCCACCTCATCAAGCCATTAATGGCAAGAAGAGGGGATTCTTTCTTAATCCTTCATTAAGCCCTTTTAACCATATTCATGTCACACTCTAAACCAAGCTTAGGCACCTCACCATGGAAAGAGACCTCACCACTCTCTCTTGGCTAACCCAAATGATTCCTCCCAGCCCAAAGTCAAGCCTTGGGGAGGTGCACCTAGCCTAAACCATGCCTTAGACCAAATCAAGCCAAAATTAGCCTCCCCCTTTCCATATAAATCAAACCTTAGACACTTATCCAAAGCCAAGTGACTGCACCAAACCCCAGCCCTGACTCCCCTGAGTCAGATGGTGACCTGACCCTGGCCGGCCAGCCACCAGGCCATCGAAAAACGCCATGGCCGAGGAGCTTGGAATGAGCCAAAATTCAAATTTCACCTGCTGAGCTGCCCCCCTCCAATTGGCCACCACAGCTCTTCATCTCCTCCCCTAGGCAGCTGATCCCAGCCATCAATTGCCCCTGGGAAGCTCTGTCCATGGCTATTTAAACAAGCCACCCCCTCTCGGCCAAAAGGTTGGCTGAAATCAACCTTCATAGAATCCCTCCAAACTCCTCACAGAGCTTCCCCTAGCCAAGAGCAATCCATCCCCATTGTTCTCCCTACCCAAATCCCATTGATTGACCTCAATTTTGGAGCTCGATTTTAGGCCGAACGGGACATCACTCAAACCTCCACCAAAATCAAATTAAACTCACCCACACCCGCACGGGACCAAGAGAAGGAGTTCCCAGGTGGAAGCTCCCTCACCAGGCCAGCCATTCTCTCTATCGGCCAAGCTTTGAAATCGGGCTTGGTGGAAGTTGTACTTAGACAATTTGACAGGGCCAAAGGCTTCATCCCCAGGCTCCTCCAACTCCAGCGAATGTGCCGAGCACATTCAGTTGAGGCCTCACCTCCTGAACAAAGGTATGGACACTCCTCCTCCCCTAGAGCTTCCAGCGATTCTCCATTTCGTTTGAGTTGATTTTAATGCATGTAAACCATATGGATGTGTTTGTCACTTCAAGACGAATCCATAGAGTATAAGAACACGAAAATCTGTTGAGAAATGTGAGATTTTAGGGTTTTAGTGTGGACGGTCACGGGTGCATACAAGTCGTAGACGATGACCAGGCGCCGTCCGATGGCGCGTGTATCGAGTGGACGGCCCAGATTGCACCAGATCGAAGGATGGAGCGAGACCGCGGGCCGCGTGGCATCCGAGTCAAATGGCGGCGTCGAATGGGAGCGCTCCGCGTGGGCTTTCGGATCTGCCGAGGTTGAGTCAGCGCCGCGTTGGATAAATAAATAAATAGGCTATTTTCTATTTATTTAAATACCCAGAAATTAAAAAATCCATATCTTTGTGTAGAAAAATCACAAAAATAAAATAAAAATACCCTCTTACTCAGTGAATAGAGGAGAATAATGTGGAAAAAGAATTGAGTTAATTTGATGTGTATTTTATTTTTAATTAATTAATTACTCATTTCACTATTTTAATTCTCCATTTGCATAGCCAATTCACCAAGGCATGAGACAATAGGGCTTTTGAAGCCTCTGATCTTGGGAACATTCTCTGAATTTTTCAAGGTCAGAGGTTATCTCTATGGCAAGTTATGTATTTCTCAAGTTTATGTCACTGTTTTTGGTATTTTAATTCCATTAATCAGTATATTGCTTAGAAAATTCTAAGAAAATTTTGGGAGGTTTCATAGGACCAGAGGACCCTAGGATAATTATGTTTTAAGTTAATTCATTAAGAATAACCCTAATTGGCCTAATTACTCAAAACTGAACTTTAATTAATTAGGGTTAACCACACATCAAAAGAACTTGAAAAATAATTCTCCACTGATTTTTAGGATTAGAGGGACCTCACATAAAAATTTTGAATCAATTGGAAATGTTTAACCCCACTAAATGGATTAATTAGGTTACATGAGTAAAGTTAAACTTTAAAAATTCATAACTCCAAAAATATATTTTAAAAATTCACAAAATTGGTTTTATGGGATCTCTGATATTAGAGGAGTCTAAGAAAATTAAAATTCTAATTTTTCAAAAATCATCATTTTTCACCATATTTTAATATTTTAAATAATTAAAAAAATAAAGAAAATCGCAAAATAATAAAAATCACAAAAATGTCATATTTTGACTCCTAATCACTTAGGAAAAAACCAAATATTTTTTCCAAGTCTCAAAGTAAAGATATTGAATTTTAAATGCTTAAGACAATTTCTAATATTAAATTTAAAGGAATTACTTACTAATCTAGTAGACAGAAATTAAAAGTAACTTAAAGCAAACTAAAGTTAACTAATGCTTGAAATAAAGTTGATTTAACTAATTCAGAAAAAGTATCATTCTCCTTGTTTTTAGAAAATTAAGTGAATGATGATTTTAAATAGAATTCTTAAATTGTATTGTGACGAATAGGAGCATTCCTATTCTTTACCCTTTAGTCCAAGTGCGAAGAACATTGACTAATCATATGTTTGATTGCGAATCCGCGGCTAGAGTCGGGAGGATACTGGTCGCCACTTCGAGCTCCCACGTTCCCCTCACTCGAGGGCTAACATCTACACTTCGACTCTCAAACAATAGGACCAAATTGAATATTTTAGTCTGTCACACTAAAATGTCCAATTCTACGTCCAATAATTAATATTTTCCTATTTATTTGCACCCTCCTTCCAAGGCTTTTGACTTCCCTGAATATTGGATGTAATTTTTACTATAGTTGATAATTCAACATATTTTAACAACTCAATTGGCCAGATTGAAAGTAAATTAAGTTTTAAGTAAAAATTATCACAATTTTTTTTAATATATTAGGTACTTCTATTTAATTTCATCAATTCGCATAACTTTCATAAACAAGGAGAAAGACTAAGAAAACTACTCAGAATGCATGAGAATAAAACAAAGCATGGATTTCATTTAAAGTTAACAACAATAAACAAAGATACTTATCTTAATTTCCTCCCCAAGCAGACTCATTGAAGTTCCTTTGACTTTTCCTTCTAGTACAACAAATTAAATAGTACTCAAATAAACTAAATAAACTCACTAAACACACTCAGACTTACTAAAATAGACACATAGAAGACTCAAGAGACATACTAAAACACTAGAATTCGGCCACTATTTATAGAGGTAAGCAAAGGTCCAAGGGGTGCTTAAACACCTCTTCAAAAAGTGTCCAGGTTCAATGTATTTGCATTTTGAACTATCTCGCCATCGGCGGGGCTTCTAGAAGGTCTTCAAACCGCGCGATCTCGCTGTCGGCGGGCTCGGTCTCGCTGTCGGCGAGGTAGTTATAAATCCTTCAGAATTTCTCTTTAGTAATCTCGTCGTCGGCGGCCTCGATCTCGCCTTCGGCGACTTAGTTCAATTTGCATGAATTTCTTCCTTTTTGATCCAAATGTCCTCCATTTCATACTTTTTGCTTCTATCACTTATAAATCTTCATTCCTGCAGTAAAATAAAGAAAATACATTTCTTTAAAGTGCAATTTCATAAAAAATAGGTATGAATTTCTTAACATATTTTTCTATGATCAAAATCCCCCAAACTTAATTATTACTTGTCCTCAAGTAATTTTAATACTAAATAAAAAAAATGATTTCTATAATAGAATTTTTCAATTCGGATATACTATGAATTAAATTTAAATAATATTATAGTAAAGTTGAATAGAAATATTTCTAAGTAATTAAATTAACTTTATAGATATAAGATTATCTAGTTAACAGGTTTAAGATTTCTAGTTCTCTATTTATTTCAGGAATGACTATACTTAAAAAAGAGTAAATTACTTAAGATATTTAGATGATAGGAAATTCAAGAAAACACTATTTAGTAAAATACTAATCTATACATATAAGTTTAGAAATATACTTAAGTTCTACCTTTTAGGTTGAATCCATTGAAGCCAATTTTTGATAAGGCATCTCCTCAAGCTTCTCCTCACTTATATATATATATATATATATATATATATATATATATATATATATATATATATATATATATTTCTTTTCTTTTCCCTTTTTTTCTTTTTCTTTTTGGATTGATTTTCAATCCTTCTCTTTCTTTTTCAAGTGAGGATTACTATATCTGGATAGCCTGTTAATAATTTTGAACTTCAATTTCTCTTCCTAAAATTGAAACTTAAAATATTTCATTGTTTTATATATATTTCATAGCCTTTACTTCATTGAGTTTCAATCCTTTCTTTTTCACTTAAATACTTAATAATTTTCAATTTTTAGAATATAGTTTTCCTTACTTTAAATAGTTTACTATATTCTTATTCTTTTTAATCAAATATCTTATTTCATTAATTAACTGAATTACTAGAAACATTTTATTTAACTTTATATAATAATTAAATAAAGTAATTCATGTTTATTGAATTGAAAAATTACTTATAGAAAATCATTTAATAATAATTTTTTAAAATAGAAATTGAGAACAATTTTAATAATTAAATTTGTATTTTTACCTTCCCCAAAACTTAAATTTTTCTATCTATACTAAATAGTGAAAAAGAGAAAGTATATAGTAAAATTCATCATACCTTTGAGCTTTAGGTATTTCTTTTCTTTGAAATTTTTGCAGGCTTTTTCATTACTTACGAGCACTGTACTGTTAGTATTCTTCCATACATATATAATATTTAAAAGAAAGTGCAGGGATGGAAATTTTAAAATAATTATCAAACATAACAATTTAAAACTTAATCTATTACTACACATACAATCAACTAATCTACTTTAAAACATATTAAAACACCCTAAACAATGTTTAACATTCATAACTTATAAAAACTTTAAACTAACATCCTATATATATAAAAATTTGCGAACTAATTTAACACAGAAGAAATCTAATATCACAGCTCAAGCAAACAAACAAACATACCAAGTCCAAAGTCCACAGAAAGTACTGAAATATTACACACAGAATAATAAAGTTTACAAAACAACAAATCTAAACAAACTAAATAAACTAAACAAAAGTTCTAATCTTCTACATTAAAATCCCAAGCTATGTCATCTCCCTGATCTTCAAAGCCGAGCGAGTCGGTACCGTGAATAGCGGGGCACTCGGGAAAGACAACATCTAAATCACCACTCCTATAGCGACGTTCAGCTTCATAGTAGGAAAATTCATATTCTAAATGACGCTGGAGATATTCACTATCGTAATCATGTCTTCTTTCCAATCCATCAATTCTGTGATCCAGATGATCAAATCTTCTCTCCATAGTCTCTCCAAACTGCTCAAAACTTCTACTCAAGGTTAATTCATTCATTAGATCTTGAAGGGTAAGGGTGGTAGGCTGAGGAGGATCATAACTGGTAGAGGGGATATCTCTACTTGATGAAGGCATGTAACTCCTCGTTCCTGATCTCCATCCCTCATGGGATTCATAAGTCTTAATATTGGTGGGAGTGATAGGTTTCATGGGCTCTATCCATTCCTCATCTTCTCTTGCCTCAACTCCAGAGAGTTGGCAAAGTGCAAAAATCAAACCAGGATGTCCCAATCCTCCTCCACTTTCACTTCGAGCAGTGGCTAAAATATTTCTATAAATAATGTTGCCTATGTTGATGCTCCTATTGTTCTGAATGCAGAAGTTTAGAATTGCTCTATCTCTTGTTACCTCACTATGGTGATAAGTGGGTAACAATTTAGAGCAAATAAAATAATGCCAGGCTTTAGAGATTGCATTTAACATAGAAAGAGGGAAATTTACCCTATCTCGCTGCTTAATCTTCCAAACTCCTTTCCCGTCAGTGAGAAAGTCTATAACTTCTTCCAGAGGTCCTTCCGCAGTACCGAAAGTATCATACTCGCTAGTATGCAGATCACGAACTTCATAGAACAAGTTTATTCTTGCAGCGCTGAATTCAACCATAAATCCCCGTACCTTTACTGGCGCATCCTCGATTGCCATCAAATTTGCATAGAATTCTTTTACTACTTCCACAGCTACTCTATATGAAACAAAACATAAGTTTTCCCATCCTCGTTCCTTTATAACTCGCTCCACTTCTCCTCCTGGATTCTTGAAAACTCGATCCGCAATGCACTTTCATCCTTGAATATTTTCAAAATATCGATTTTGCGCTCGTGCATTGATGAATCAATCAGTGTCATAATCCACTCTTCATTTTTGTCGAGGAGCCATTCGTTCTATCTATAAAAATCACAAAAAATTCTAACTAAACTTCCAAATTTTAATAAGATGGCTTCCTACAACATCTAAAATCAATTTTAATCAATCTCCATGGATTTCTTCCAAGTAATTTCTCCACATTTCGAATTTTTCCAAAATTTCCCAATGTAGAAGAAATCCATGGTGAAAATAAAAAATTTTTGCATAGGAGTGAAGCTCTTACCGAGAGAAGATGAAATCCAGTGTCAAAAAGTCTTGAAATCGCTTCAAATCCGAGATCTCTAAAGCCCTAGATCGGTTTTTTCGAAAATTTGAGGAAAGGGATGATGAATAGTGTTGGTTGACCGATCAAATATAGGTCTTTTCGTGATCTCGCTGTCGGCGAGAATTTTCTCACCGTCGGCGAGATAATTAATTTGATAAGGCAATAGTTTCGGGAAAAATCCCCCATCGGTGAGATCGGTCTCGCTGTCAGCGGGTTTTCTCGCTGTCGGCGAGATAATTCTCGCCGTCGGCGAGATCCCAAAATTTTTAAATTTTTGAAATTCATCAATCATTTTTAACCTCGATTTGCCTTTAATCAATCTTCTAATCACTTAATTTAATAATAGTATGAAGATTAGATACTAAACTCACAAAAAGTTCACACAACACAAACAATATAACTTTATATATGAAATCCATGAAACTTACAAACTTCACACTAACAACTTAACACATACTTAAATCTATAATACTCAGCATCGCAATCCACATCACAACACTCTAAATGCTGAGACATAACAATTACATAAAATCTCATCAATTTTGAGATGATCAAATCAAAGTTTGACTCATAATAAAACCTAAATCCAAGTTAACACATATACACAAATATATGGCATAAACATAGAAATCTTTCCTACTCTTCAGTGTCTAAACTAACATCTTCTCTGATATTTCCGATGCGACGCAGGTGCACAAATAAATTGTAGAAAGGCCTGAAAGGGAATTCTGCAGTAGATTCTTCATTAATCCATCCTTTCTGTCTTAGTAGATGAATAAAACTGGCCTCCAGATGTCTAGTAAGATCAAAGTGCTCCTTCATTCTCCAGTCAATGTGATCAAACATATCAGAGATATTGTCTATGGAATTCATCACATTTTGCAATTCTTTCTCCAATCCTTTAATCTTCTTCAGAATGAAATTAGTTTTATCAGTAATGGGCCTTGCTAAAGGATTGTTCTGTGATGCTCTGTCAGAAATAATGGTAATCTCATCATTGTTATCCAAAGTTGGAAACATATCAGTAGGATCCAATGGTTTCCATGGTAAAAGTACTTTTCCCAAGACTCATAAGAAACTTGGTACTGACTGCATAAAGCAAATATAGTTGATGGGTGTCCAAGTCCATGCACTGACCCATGCACAATCAATCCTAATGCAGACTTTACTATTATTGATCCAACATCGATAGGTAATCCAATTTGAATACAGTAGTTTAAAATAGCGCATTCCATCGAAACTTTATTTACCCTCATAGTAGGTAATAATTTTGATGATATAAAGAAATGTCAATGCTTCGAGACAGGGTTAAGAAGTGATGCAGAAAAACTAACATACCCGTCTTCGCGTAACTCCCAATCATCAGGTTCGTCGGTCAGATATCTATAGATCTCGTTCATATTGTATCTTGAAGGCACAAAGTTGGAATAATGACAAACAGAGGTATTCTTTATAGAAAATAATTCATTTACCCTTGAAGGAGTAAATGTTATCCATCTTCCTCTGACGTAGACATTTCCATTGTTGATCGCATGTAAATTAGAGTAAAACTTTTAACTACTGGAATAACTACAGCGGATGTTGTATAACAAAATACCTCCCAATGCCGCTGTGCGATCATTTCTTCGATTTTTGTAGTGAAATTTTCTACTCCTCTGTTGACAAATCCTCTTTCTTTAATAAGTCTTTTCGTCATCAAACCTTTGTTGAAGATACGCTGCGCCACCGAACTGACGAATTTTCTTCAGTTGAAAACTTCAGTTTTTGTGGTTTCTAAGAGTTTGGTGGCCATTTCGGATCGAAAGGATTGGTCTCTAGTCGTTTCTAAGGACGAAAATAGTGAAAATTTGGATTTGGGATAGTTTCCTACGAAGAAATGGCTTAGATCCGTCCAAAACCGCACGAAAAATCTTTAAGAAACCAAATTTTCAACAACC
The DNA here is from genome assembly GCA_022702705.1 of Papilionanthe hookeriana x Papilionanthe teres. Lineage (NCBI taxonomy): Eukaryota > Viridiplantae > Streptophyta > Magnoliopsida > Asparagales > Orchidaceae > Papilionanthe > Papilionanthe hookeriana x Papilionanthe teres. Next base: position 153,849,007 of record CM040426.1, read on the forward strand.
TCGCCGTCGGCGGGAAGTTTCTCGACGTCGGCGAGCTAGTTATAGAACTGACTTAAATTTTGACCTCGCTGTCGGTGAGAATCGACCTCGCCGTCAGCGAGATTTCATAAAATTATCCAATTTCGTTCTGGTCCGAATATTTTCTGATCTCATCATATAGGTTCAAATTTGTGATGATTCTTATAAAAAAATTTGAGTAGTAAGATTTGTTTTAATAATATAGACTCTCTAATTTGCAGATAATTAAAATAAAAGACTACTATGGGTTGCCTCTCATAAAGCGCTTGGTTTAACGTCGTCAGCCCAACCTAATTCAATTAGTAATCAAGTTGACTAAGCATTAAAACCTCTTTAAAATTTGGTCTTCTACCTTCGAAATATGGTTTTAATCTATGTCCGTTTACCTTAAATCTATGTCCTGTTTTTAGATCTTAAATTTCTATAGTTCCATATGAAAATATTTGAGTTATGGTGAAAGGTCCTAACCATCGAGATTTCAATTTCCCAGGAAATAATTTCAATCTAGAACTATAAAGCAAAACTTCTTGTCCTGGTTCAAAATTTCTTTGATTAATCTTCTGATCATGCCATAATTTCATTCTTTCTTTATAAATCCTATCATTATTATATGATTCATTTCTTAATTCTTCCAATTCATTTAATTGCAACAATCTCTTCTCACCAGCTTCTTTCAAATTATAATTAAATTCTTTAATAGCCTAATATGCTTTATGTTCTACTTCAACTGGTAAGTGGAAAGTTTTTCCATATATATAAGCTCGTAAGAGTCATTCCAATCGAGTTTTATAAGCGATCTCGTATGCCCATAATGCAGTATCTAGTCTTATAGACCGATCTAATCTATTAGGGTTTACAGATTTTTCTAATATACGCTTAATCTCTCGATTAGAAACTTCAGCTAATCCACTAGTTTGTGGATGATAAGCAGTTGATATCTTATGCATAATATTATATTTTTCCACTAGTTTGTAAATAAATTTATTTCTAAAATAAGTTCCTCCGTCAATGATAATTACTCTCGGCATTCCAAATCTAGTAAAAATATTTTTCATTAAAAATTTTGAAACACTTTTAGCGTCACACCTAGGTAAAGCTTGTGCTTCAATCCATTTGGAAACATAATCAACAACTACTAATATATATGAGTTTCCAAATGAAGGAATAAAAGGTCCCATGAAGTCTAATCACCAAACATAAAAAATTCAACTTCTAATATAAAATTCAGAGGCATTTCATTTTTTTTCTTGATATGTTGCCTACTCTTTGGCATTTATCGCAGGTTTTTATATATCTATATACATCTCTAAATAGAGTAGGCCAGTAGAATCTAGATTGTAGAATTTTATATGCAGTTTTATCTATCCCAAAATGTCCTCCAAAATCAGAATCATGACATTTTTGAATAATTGGTTCAGTTTCTTCATAAGGCACGCATCTTCTAATAATTAAATCCTTACATTGCTTATATAAGTATGGTTCATCCCAAAAATATGTTTTAGTATCGTGAATGAATTTTTTCTGTTGTTGCAAAGTTAACATAGGTGGTAAAATGTCACCTACAATATAATTTACTATATCAGCATACCAAGGTATTTTCAACTCATTAATATTATAAAGTTGTTCATCAGGAAAACTGTCTAAAATTTCATTATCAGTTTCAGATAATTCATGATTTTCTAATCTTAATAAATGATCTGCAATTTTATTATCTGTTCCCTTTTTATTAATGATTTCAAAATCAAATTCTTGCATTAATAATATCCATCTGATTAATCTTGGTTTAGAATCTTTCTTTTGCATTAAATATTTTATAGCAGTATGATCAGTATGTACAACACATTTAGTTCCTATTAGATAATGCCGAAATTTATTAAAAGCATATACAACTGCTAATAATTCTCTTTCAATGAATCGTATAATTTATTTCGAGCATCATTTAGAGTTTTACTAGCTTAGTATATAAATTTGAAAATCTTATCATAGCTTTACCCAAGAACTGCTCCTATAGCATAATCACTAGCATCACACATAAGCTCAAATTGTTTCTCCCAATTAGGTGAAACTATTATAGGTGTTGTAATTAATTTATCTTTTAATAATTCAAAAGCATTCAGGCACTCAGTTATAAATTCAAATTTCTTGTCCTTTTCAAGAAGTTGGCATAGAGGTTTAGTAATTTTTAAAAAATCTTTAATATAACGCCTGTAGAATCCAGCATGTCCAAGAAAACTTCTTACCCCTTTCACCGTTGTTGGAGGTGGTAATTTAGCTATAACTTGAATTTTTGCAGGGTTTACTTCCATGCCTTATTCCAAAATTTTATGGCCTAATACAATGCCGCCTGTAACCATAAATTGACATTTCTCCCAATTAAGAACTAAATTAGTTTTCTCACATGCTTCAAATACTTTTTCAAGATGATTTAAGAATGTGTCAAATGTTGTTCCAAATACAGAGAAATCATCCATAAATACTTTTATTCCATTATCAATTAATTTACTAAATATAGACATCATATATCTTTGGAATGTTGCAGGTGCATTACATAATCCAAAAGGTATTCTTCGAAAAGCGAAAGTTCCATAAGGACTAGTAAATGTAGTTTTATCTTGATCCTCGGGAGCAATTTGTATTTGATGATAACCGGTATATCCATCTAAGAAACAAAAATATTTATGTCCGGCTAATCTATCTAACATCTGGTCTAGAAATGGTAAAGGGAAGTGATCTTTCCTGGTGGCTGTGTTTAATTTTCTATAATCAATGCATATTCGCCATCCAATAACTTGTCTTATAGGGATAAGATCATTATTTTTATTAGCTATAACAGTCACTCCTCCTTTCTTAGGTACACAGTGGATTGGGCTTACCCAAGCACTGTCAGAAATAGGATATATAATATCATTATCTAACCATTTTAAAATTTCTTTTTTAACTACTTCTTTCATTATAGGATTTAATCTCCTTTGTGGATCTGCTTTAAGTTTATGTTCATTATCTAAAATAATTCTGTGCATACAAATTGAAGGACTAATTCCTTTAATATCTGCTAAAGTCCAACCAAAAATTTTCTTATATTTTTTTAATGTATCTAAAAGTTTTTGTTCTTGAGATTCATTTAATTCGGATGAAATAATAACCTGGTAGAGTTGAAGAATTACCTAAGTAAGCATATTTTAAATGATTAGGTAACATTTTTAACTCAAGTTCAGGAGGTTTAATAATTGATGGAACTATATTTTTTTCAGTGTTTTCTGTATTATCCAAAAATTTAAATTTCTCTTGAATATAATCTAGTTCTTCATTTATCTCAGATTTTTCAATTAATTTAATAGTTTCTTTTTCTAATTTTTCTTCATAATATTTCTTAAAATGTTCTTTTTGTAAATGACCGAGTACTTCCATTCGAAAGCACTCATCATCTTTTTCTAGTGTAGGATATTTCATTGATTTAGCAATATTAAAAGTAACTTTTTAGTCATTTACTCTCATAGTTAATTCTCCTTTCTGAACATCAATCATAGCTTTTCTAGTGGCTAAAAATGGTCTTCCTAGAATGATAGGAATTTCTTTATCTTCTTCCATATCTAAGACAATAAAATCTACAGGGAAGATAAATTTGTCCACTTTTACTAATACATCTTCAATAACTCCTTTAGGATATGTAACAGAACGATCAGCTAACTGAAGAGTTACTGAAGTAGGTGAAATTTCTCCCAATCCTAATCTTTTAAAAATTGATAGAGGCATTAGATTGATGCTTGCTCCTAAGTCACATAAAGATTTTCCATAGAATTTTTCTCCGATAGACGCAGGTATAGTGAAACTACCAGGATCTTTTAATTTTTCGTAAAGTTTTTTCGAATAATAGCACTACACTCTTCACTAAGTGGGACCATTTCATTATCGGTAAATTTTCTTTTTTTATTTAGAATATCTTTCATGAATTTTACATAGTTTGGCATCTGTTCTAAAGCTTCTACGAAAGGAATATTTATTGTTAATTTCTTTAAAATTTCAAGGAATTTAGCAAATTGTTTATCTTTTTTATGTTGAATTAGTCATTGAGGAAATGGTGGAGGAGGTTTTTCAACAGAAATTTTCATTGGTATTAAAGGATTTTCTAAATTTGAATCTTGTTGATTCTTTTCCTTTTCAATTTCCACTTCCTCTTTTTGGCTTTCAAGTTCTTTTTGAATTTGAGGTTCTAATTCTTTTCCACTTCGTAATTGTATTGCTTTAATTTGTTCATTTCCCTTGTCTTTAGGATTTATTTCCATATTACTAGGAAATGTTCCAGGTATTCTATTATTAAGTGCAGTAGTGATATGTCCAAGTTGAGTTTCAATATTTTTGATAGCTATTCCTTGATTTTGTAATTGGTTTCCTTGTATTTGTAATTGATTTTCTTGATTTTGTAAATGTTGACCCATATTTAATATTAATTCTTCTATTGATAATTTCTTATCTTTAAATTGTGGGTTATTATTATTAAATCCAGGTGGATAATTACGTTTATAATTAGGATTTCCTTGATTAGATGGATTTCCTAATGGTTGTGTCAAATTATTCATCCATGGTTGATTAGTTATATTATTATTCTAATTAAAGTTAGGATGATTTTTCCATCCGAGATTATAATAATTTGCATAAGGATTATTGGTCCGTTGTTAATTGCATTAATAGTTTCATATTGAGATTGGGATTCTAAAAGTTGTCCGGATGAATTTTCTTCGATATATTTGTAGAGTAATTCATTCCAAAATTATCTAATTTTTTAGATACGACGAGCGATTTGCGAAGCTAACATAGATATTGCATCATTTTCATGAACACTAGCTATCTTTTCGGATTCATTCTATCGACGAGACCATTGAAAATTATTAGTTGCCATTTCTTCAATTAGTGCATAGGCATCATCAAATGGTTTTGACATAAATGATCCTCCAAAGACAGACAGATCGATGATTGATCTTAAAGATCCTACTAATCCATTATAAAAAGTTTGGATAATTAACCAATCTGGTAACACATGATGTGGGCATTTCCTAAGAAGTTCTTTAAATCTCTCTCAAGCTTCATATATAGATTCTCCATCAAACTGACTAAAAGAAGTTATATCATTTCTAAGCTTAGCAGCTTTAGATGGTGGAAAATATTTGGATAGAAATTTTTGTGATAATTCTCCCCAAGTTTTAAAAGATCCAAGTGCTAACAAATTTAACCACATTTTAGCATTATCCCTTAAAGAAAAAGGAAAAAGTCTAAGTCTAATAGCATCATTAGATACTCCTTCATATTTGAAAGTAGCACATAGTTTTAAAAAACTAGCAAGATGTAAATTAGGATCTTCAGTATGTGAACCACTAAATTGATTATTTTGTACCATTTGGATAATTGCAGGTTTAAGTTAAAATGAATTAACAGCTACATCAGGGTTTTGAATAGTTAAATGAATTTCATCTAATGTAGGGTTGGCATAATCTCGTAATGGTCTTGGTTGATTGATATTTTCATTTTCAGGAATATTTGTCATTTGTGTTAAATTTATAATTTCTCTTTTTTGTTTTTTAATTCTTTTAATTGTACGCTCTAATTCTGAATCGTATGGTATTAAGTTTTCGTTTCCAAATTTTCGCATACAATTTTATAAAATAAATTTAAAATAGTCTGTTACTCTAGTAAATAATTTCTTTACTTCCCCGGCAACGGCACCAAAAACTTGACCCACTTTTTAATATGTTTGTAATTTATGTTATAGCAACGGCACCAAAAACTTGATTCCGCTTTAATATATATATATTTAATGATTGAATGTTTAATGTGGATTCTACGCAAGTATACGTATCGTATCAAGTAATACAGGGCTCTAGTGGAGTCCTGGTTATCGATCCCACAGGGAAGTTTTTAACAGAATTGTTATCAGCTAAATTTAAAGGAATTACTTACTAATCTAGTAGACGGAAATTAAAAGTAACTTAAAGCAAACTAAAGTTAACTAATGCTTGAAATAAAATTGATTTAACTAATTCATAAAAAGTATCCTTCTCCTTGTTTTTAGAAAATTAAGTGAATGATGATTTTAAATAGAATTCTTAAATTGTATTGTGACAAATAGGAGCATTCCTATTCTTTACCCTTTGGTCCAGGTGCAAAGAACATTGACTAATCCTATGTTTGATTGCGAATCTGCGGCTAGTCGGGAGGATATCGGTCGCCACTTCGTAGCTCCCACGTTCCCCTCACCTAAGGGCTAACATCTACACTTCGGCTCTCAAACAATAGGACCAAATTGAATATTTTAGTCCGTCACACTAAAATGTCCAATTCTACGTCCAATAATTAATATTTCCCTATTTATTTGCACCCTCCTTCCAAGGCTTTTGACTTCCTCGAATATTGGATGTAATTTTTACTATAGTTGATAATTCAACATATTTTAACAACTCAATTGGCTAGATTGAAAGTAAATTAAGTTTTTAGTAAAAATTATCACAATTTATTTTAATATATTAGGTACTTCTATTTAATTTTATCAATTCGCATAACTTTCATAAACAAGGAGAAAGACTAAGAAAACTAATCAGAATGCATGAGAATAAAACAGAGCATGGATTTTATTTAAAGTTAACAACAACAATAAACAAAGATACTTATCTTAATTTCCTCCCCAAGTAGACTCCTTGAAGTTCCTTTGACTTTTCCTTCTAGTACAGTAAACTAAATAGCACTCAAATAAACTAAAGAAACTCAGTAAACACACTCAGACTTACTAAAATAGACACATAGAAGACTCAAGATACACACTAAAACACTAGAATTCAGCCTCTATTTATAGAGGTAAGCAAAGATCCAAGGGTTGCTTAAACACCTCTTCAAAAAGTGTCCAGGTTCAATGTATTTGCATTTTGAACTATCTCGCCGTCGGTGGCAAACGATCTCGCCGTCGGCGAGGCTTCTAGAAGGTCTTCAAACCGCGCGATCTCGCTGTCGACGGGCTCGGTCTCGTTGTCGGTGAGGTAGTTATAAATCCTTCAGAATTTCTCTTTAGTAATCTCGCCGTCGGCGGCCTCGATCTCGCCGTCGGCGACTTAGTTCAATTTGCATGAATTTCTTCCTTTTTGATCCAAATTTGCTCCATTTCATGCTTTTTGCTTCCATCACTTATAAATCTTCATTCCTGCGGTAAAATAAAGAAAATACCTTTCTTTAAAGTGCAATTTCATAAAAAATAGGTATGAATTTCTTAACATATTTTTCTGTAATCAAGGCCTCACCTCCTGAACCAAGGTATGGACAATCCTCCTCCCCGAGAGCTTCCAATGATTCTCCGTTTTGTTTGAGTTGATTTCAACGTATGTAAACCATATGGATGTGTTCTTCTCTTCAAGACAAATCCATAGAGTATAAGAACACGAAAATCTGTTGAGAAATGAGAGAGATCTTAGGGTTTTTGTGTGGACAGTCACGGGTGCACAACAGTCGTAGATGATGACCACGCACCGTCCGATCGCGCGTGTATCGAGTGGACGACCCAGATTGCACCGGATCGAAGGATGGAGCGAGACTGCGGGCCACGTGGCATCCGAGTCAGATGGTGGCGTCGAATGGGAGCGCACCGCGTGGGCTTTCGGATCCGCCGAGGTTGAGTTAGCGCCGCATTGGATAAATAGATAAATAGGCTATTTTCTATTTATTTAAATACCCATAAATTGAAAAATCCATATCTTTGTGTAGAAAAATCACAAAAATAAAATAAAAATACCCGCTTTCTCAGTGAATAGAGGAGAATAATGTGGAAAAAGAATTAAGTTAATTTGATGAACATTTTATTTTTAATTAATTATTTACTCATTTCAGTATTTTAATTCTCCATTTGCATAAACAATTCACCATGGCTTGAGACCATAGGGTTTTTAAAGCCTCTGATCTTGGGAACATTCCCTGAATTTTTCAAGGATAGAGGCTATCTCTATGACAAGTTATGTATTTTTTAAGTTTATGTCACTATTTTTGGTATTTTAATTCCATTAATTAGTATATTGCTTAGAAAATTCTAGCAAAATTTGGGGAGGTTTCTTAGGACCAGTGGACCTTAGGATAATTATGTTTTGAGTTAATTCATTAAGAATAACCCTAATTAGCCTAATTACTCAAAACTGAACTTTAATTAATTAGAGTCAACCACACATCAAAAGAACTTGAATACAATTCTCCACTGATCTTTAGGATCAGAGGGACCTCACATAAAAATTTGGAATAAATTGGAAATGTTTAACCCCACTAAATGGATTAATTAGGTTACATGAGTAAAGTTAAACTTTAAAAATTCATAACTCTAAAAATACATTTTAAAAATTTACAAAATTGATTTTGTGGGCTCTCTGATATCAAAGGAGTCTAAGAAAATTAAAATTGTAATTTTTCAAAAATCTTCATTTTTCACCATATTTTAATATTTTAAATAATTAAAAAAAAAAAAACCACAAAAATGTCATATTTTGACTCCTAATCACTTAGGAATAAATCAAATATTTATTCCCAAGTCTCAAAGTAAAGATATTGAATTTTAAATGCTTAAGACAATTTTTAATATTAAAAATAGATTTTTCAACCTTTTCACTAAATTAATTCTAATAAATCAAAGAAAAATCAAAAAATTATAAAATTTATTTCTCTGAACTCCTTGAGGTTAGAGAGATTTATGAAAAATATAAAACTTAATTTTCAAGCTTTATTTTATTTATATGATTAATTAACACTCCAAAACTTAAAATAATTATAATAAATAAAATATAATTCAAAAAATCACCAAAATTGGTCCAAGTGGTCCTCTGGTCAGTAAGAACACCCCATAAATTTTCTAAGGACAGAAAGCTTACCTTGGCCATGTTGTTGAATTTTCATTGAAAACCCTTATTTTTCACAAAAAATAATTATATAAATTAAATTAAATTCAGAAAAATCACATATTCTCCTCTAATGTCTTAATTGACATATAGGTGAAGTGACATAAAAATTTTATGTTCATTTGAGCTTAATTTGATGAGTTATGAAATAAATAAGCATAAAGGGGCATAAAGGTAATTGAAGGATTTTAACCCTAATTAACATTTAGGTCTAATCAAAATGGGGGGGGAATATCTGATTTTAAAATTTTCATTAGAAGATTGAAACCTAGAGAATTAAGGGGTAAAAACCCATTAATCATCTTAAAAATATTTAAAGTAAATTTTAATTAATTAAACATTTTGAATTTTGGAAGAATAAGTTAAAATTTGGATTATTAAAATGGGGATATAATTTAGAGAGACTATAATAACTTAAACTAAAATCCCTAAATGAATCACTTTAATAATATTTAACTTCTAATTAAATTTAAAGTGATAATTGAAATTAATTATTAAATAATTAAAAGGAAAGTGAACCTTAATTAAATTAAAACTTAAAACATTAAATAACTTGATAATTAAATTGAATAAAAAGAAAAATTAATTTCAAAAATCACTGGAAAGAAAATTTAAAGCAAAATTAATTTTAAAAAAATGATTCTTAATAAAAAAAACCAAACCAATTGAAAGTTAATCTAGAATATTAAAATTAAATCATTAAAGTCTAAATTAAAAAATTTAAACTCCTCTTTCAATTCAAATAAGTTTAAAACACTTAAGAATAAAACAACTCGAACACTATTCCAAACTCAAATTTATTAAAATTTTATAACTAAATTAAATCACCTTAAAACATTAATTCTAATTTTAAATCGGTTAAATTCCTTAACAAATTAATTTGCCCCCTAAAGGTTTTCATTATTGTAACTCTTAAGTAAAGCATCAAATGAAATGTCACTTTACTTATAGGATAATCAAACATCCTAATTCACTGAGCAAGAAACAAACTAAATTAAATTTTGGGATGATTAATTCGCCTGTGCAATAAAACTCATTTGGACTCAAAAATAATCACAAAAATATTGAAAAGATGTTTAAGACTCGTCCTAAACACTTCCTCAATATGGTGGGATGTTTTAGAAGAACAATTGAATTTAATTATTCTTTGATGAAGAAAATCATCCTTAACAAAATACAAGAACCTAGACGTCATAGGAGATGACTAGCAATAGGATTAGGAATTTGGTAGACAACCAGAAACTTTCCTTAGCTTTACCTATGTACTTGTTATAAATATTTAAATGTCTTTACATGTATTTTAAGTGCAGCTTGGAATGATGAGAAGACTCTCCAAGTATGCTTTTATTTTATTGCAATTTACTTTATTGCAATTTATTTATATAAGCTACACTTTACTCTTCTTGCATGTTAAACAAGATTGTTGCATGAAAACTGAAACTTTTAGGTTAGCCACAAAACTGAAACCAAAACTAAATTAAAAGTCACAACAAGATAAAATTCACCGTCACAACATTCAAAAGATAAAACAATTCAAGATTTAATCACAAACAGAACAACAAAACTACAATTGCAATTAAATTAAAACTTCTCGTTGGATGATCGGGAATACCTCAGATGATGTAACCTACGTGTTGCTAAAGGGATTTCCCACGGTCTAAATGAAAGTGTGGAACTCATTCAGTTGAGTTTAGCAAATTCCTCTGGACTAAGTGAATCTGATAAAAATAACGGTGTCAGAATGATGGAACCGTGGGATCTTAATCGGTGTTGTTTTAATCAACTTTAAGATTCCCCTAATAAAACATTAAAGACATTTGAACCTTAAAACTTTTCTAAACCAAAAAATTTTTCTCATCTCCTGATTTTCACCTTCTAAAACTAAACCTCTGCAACAACTAGGAGCTCGGAGCACGGTGGGCAGCACGGCCATCGTCATCAGCAAAACCTGAGTCTACTTCAGCAAAACTTTCCTTAGAATTAAATAACCAAGCCATAGGATTTCGAGGTAGTTTGCCTAGTGCAACATAAATCCTCAATTTTTTTTAGGCTTTTGCATAATCATATTATGTAAATTAAGCCCTAACCGGTTTTAGGATTCTGAGGTAATCGTTCGATACGACATAAACCCTCACATCTTCGAGGCTATTTGTATGATTATGTCTTACAAATATAAGTCCTAATTAATTAAAATTGGCAAGATTGAAACATTAAATTCCCAAATTGAAGCCAAACAATAGGATAGTTTGGGAAGTTGCCAAGATTCTTCTTGGATCCTCAGCTTCTTCTACTTTTCTTCCTTTGGACTCCTGAAAATAACTGTTCCAAATTTGATCCATTCCCAATTGAAATCTCTAAAATTCAATCCTTTGAAAACTTTAAACTTTGAAATTCTTGAGAGCAAAACCACCGATCATTATCGAGAGTTTTCTTAAATGATTCCCGTCATTTAAGATGTAATTAACTATTGGGGCTTGCCTTTATAGGAAACTTTAAGAACCCAAGTAATATAAACCCTGTTTAATTCTTTTATATTAAGCAGGGGAACTTGTCGGCTTATAAAATTGGTTCGCCGACCAAATAGATGTCATAAATCTTCTAGTTTATTTAATCGAGCCCCATCATCAAGCAGTATGTCTATTCTTCGGGATAGATACAAGATTTGTGATGCGGTGCTCGTTTATATAAACTATTTGGGATGTGAGATCGGTTTGATTTCACATCTTCAAAATTTCCAAACTTAAAGTTATTTTCAAAATCAAATGCTTCTTTCTAAAACTATATATATACATATATATATATATATATATATATATATATTTAAATTTAAATTTAATTTAAAATTCCCCGACAACTTCTGTAGGCGATCCCATTTTCAAAACACACAACCTAAAAATAAGTCATACTACTGTATGTGCCAAATAGGAGCAATCCTATTCTTTACCCTTTGGTCCAGGCATAAAGAACATTGACTAATCATATGCTTGATTACTGAATCTGCGGCTAGGCTGAGAGGATACCGGCTCTCACTTCGGAGCTCCCACGTTCCCCTTGCCTGAGGGCTAACAATCTACACTTCAGCACCCAAACGATAGGAACAAATTGAGGATTTTAGTCTGTCACTCTAAATTCTCCAATTCTACGCCCGATTAATATTATTTCTTTATTTATTTGCATTCAATTCCCATGAACTTCACCATCCATGGAAATTGAATGTGGTTCCACTTTGTTGAGAATTACATATGCCCTTTCGGGACTTAACGTAATTACAATGAATTTTAACACTACAATGGGCCCTTATTGCAATGTAAATGAAGTGCAAGTAAAAACCTTCACATTTATAATTAAATTTACTTCTACCATGCATCACAAAATCCTAATCATGATTTCTACTCATTAAAAAAGAAAAGTAAAAGGAAAATAATGGTGTAATCTTCTCATTCCGCAATTTCCAAAGAAGAAGAAAAAGAAAGAGAGACACGTCACAAAGCGCGAAGAAAAGACAACAAAAACTTCATTTAACCAAAGCAAATCCACTAAATAAATGTTTACAAAATTTTACGATAATGAAGAACAATACTTAGCTTTTTCCCTTTGAAATAAAGACAAAAATCTCTCCAACAAAGTCTCTCGTCGATCCATGCAGTGCTAGAATATCTCCTTACAAATTCTCTCAAAATCTCCTCTCCAATCTTTCCAAAAGGGTAGAAATCTACATTTCTACTCTTAATCTAAGAATCCTAAACATTCCTCAAAGTTTTCTACACTTTTATCCTCTAAAATTCCTCGCTTTTCTAACCTATATTCACCATTTTAAAGAGTATGGACGAAGTTTGAAGAGTTTCTATAAGCACCCCTTCGAAAAAGCATCCAAATACGTCGAATTTAGGCCAAAAATCGCCAAAAGTCGATCCATAACCTTCCGGGCTCCTTCGGTGGGTTCGAGCTCTCTGTCGGCGAGCTTTTCAGGCACTTTTCGGTGTTTTCTGGAAAATCTCTCTGTCGGCGAGATCGTGGCCGCTGTCGGCGAGCAGGCTCTGCGCAACTCCACCGTTTTGCTCCATTTGGCTCCGTTTTAGCTCTGATTTGCCCCGTTTTAGTTGCGTTGTGTTCGTTACAGATAGCCCTACAAAATAAGCATAAAAACAACCTTTTTTAAAGTGTAATCTCATTCAAAAATATACAAGAAGCGTAAAAGAGATTAAGCATCAAAAGACTTGTCGAAAGGTGTCAGGGCAGAATTTCATTTCTTGCTCCTTTTTGCTCCAAATTGCACCGTTTTTGTTTCCTTTTGCTCCAATCACCATTTATTGTACCTAAAACCAAAAAACATACAAAATATCTTTCTTTAAATGGTGATATCATCAAAAATGAGTAAAATGATATAGCAAAAAACGTATATATTTTAGGCGTGTCAAAATCCCCCAAACTTAACTGTTACTTGTCCTCAAGTAACACTTTTACTACATAAAAATATAACTCAAGGCAATGTACTTTTTACCTGTAAGACACTAAAATTTTTCATTTAAAAGAATATATTGGTTAGACTTTTAGAAAGAAATTTAGTAACTCAAGTTAACGCTACAGGTATAAGAATATTCAGCAATCAAGTCTAAGGGTTCTAGTCTTCTATTTATTTCAAGATAAACCATAATTTGTTACATTAAGAGTACCTTGAAAGATTATGTGAAAAGGAGTTCATGCAAACTTCATCAGAATGTAGGCCAATACTTGTTGACCTCATTTTTGATGAGGTCTTCCCTTCTTCTATTTAGTGCTTAGGATCTAGCCTTAGGCTTTTCCTTTGACTATCTTAGAGGACCGGAATTGGGACCCGCCTTTTAGAAATTTAAACCACTTCTAAACTCCCCGCAAACTCCACAAACTTGACTATAGACCCCTAATCACCTAGAGGGTTGAAATCAAATATGGAAGTTTAAAGGATGAGTTCCTATAGGACTCTTTGGCCTTAGGACTACCCCAGGTGGCCCGGTCCAGTGAAGGGGCCGACTTACACACACATTACACTTATACACTACACTTACACACTACATTTCCACACACCTCCTAAAACCACACCCATACCCAACTTGACCTCCCGACTCATGTAGGTGATTCACATGGATGGTCCTTAACCCCTAAGCCCTCGGCTAAGAGGGTTAGGAACAACATAAGTGAATGCCTCAAATGAGTCCTATCATGGCTCATATGGGCTAGAAATGGCTTCATGGCTCAACCAAAAGGATTTCTTTCCACCTACATTCACCCAATCTTCAATTTCCCAATTTTTCTATTTTTGACCCACGGTTACCTACACCTACTAAACCTACCCAAAACCTCGAAATTACCCAAATTTTTGCAAAATTTCCAAATTACCTAAAATTCTTCAAAATTATTCCCAAACATTTCTACACCACTCAAATTGACCATCTATATCCAAAAATACCAAAAATTCCAAGAAAACCTCCCAATACCCTCCAAATACCCAAAATACCCTTCTTGGCCTAAAAATCCAAAAATTCAGAAAATTCCCAGAAAATTCCAAAAAATCCCAAATATTCCCAATTTCATTTTGTCCAACTACACCATGGGCCAATTTTGTCAATTTACCCTACTTTTGTCAAAACCCCCAAATCGACCAATTTTAACCCTAAGTGAACCCAATGTCAAACCAAACCTACCCAATTGACCCCAATTTTGGTTCAATTCAATTCTAAACTTCAATTCAACATTCCTAATACCAATTTAGACCAAATCCAAGTCCAATTTGATTGACATTTGGATCCAATTCCACTTTTGACCTTAAGGCCCATTTTTTGACCTAAGCCCAAACCTAACCCAAATGAACCCAAACCCCAAAAAATCAAAGCTCAACCAAAGTCAAAACCTCTTTGAAACACTCCCATAAACACTTCTCAACAATAATTCTACATCAATTTCAACCCTAGCCCAACATTGGCCCAACTTGGCCCATTTGGACCTATATTGGCCCATTCACCAAAAGAATCCAAATCCAACCCAATTCAAGCCCAAACTACCCCAAATTTGCTTCAAGTTACTCATGACACATCCATGAGCTAAACCCAACAATTATTTGGCCCAACCTTTTACAAAAATTTTCATCCATGAACACATTCATAAACTTAAAAGCCCACTTCCCTTAAACCCTTCTAAAAGCCCATTTCCTTCAAAATTCAAAAGCCCAAATCTACCCTAAAGCCCACATGACATCTCCATTTGTCATCCATTTAATTAAATCCATTACCTAAGTCCTAAAATCATCATTGAATTATTCCAAATGAAGCTTCATCCAAATTCCCATCAAATTACCAAAAATTTCTTAAAACCCATTTTTATGAAATTGACTCAACTTTCTCCAAGCCAAAGACAAGCCATGCAAGCCATTGACAAGCCACATGAAGCCATGGGAGGCTTGACATGTGACCATGCCATTAATGGTAAAAGGAGGGGCTCCTTTCCTAATCTTTCATTAAGCCTTTTTTACCTTAAGCATGTCACACACTAAACCATGTTTAGCCACCTCATCATGGATAGAGACCACACCACTCTCTCTTGGCTGACCCAACTGATCCTCTCAGCCCAAAATCAGGCCATGGGGAGGTGAACCAAGCCCAAAAGGTGAGTTGACCCATTTGGACCCAAAATAGGCTCATCCCCCATTCCATTTCAATCCAACTCCTTTACACATGGCAATTGTCAATTGATTGCACAAGCCTCCAACCCGACCCACCCGAGCTTCGAGGGTGACCCGACTCGGCCGCCGGCCACCAGGCCGCCGGAAAACACCATGGCCGAGAGCTCACATGTGATCCAACATTGAAATTCTCACTTGCCGAGCCGCCCCTTGCCTAGTGGTCACCACGGCCGTTCTTCTCCTCACCGGAGCAACTCGATCCCAAGCCCTAACTCCCCCGGAGACCCTCGACCCGCTCTATTTAAACTCCACCCCTCTCGGCCATGAGAGGGAGAGAAGCACAAACCTTGCCAAAACTCTGCCAAAATTGTTCCGCACCCTTCTCCACCTTTAGAGCACTTGATCCCCGATGAAATCCCCCGCCATTTCTCCTCTCGTAAGCTCAATTTCGAGTCGAAATTCCACCCAAAACCAGGACACTTCTCCACAAGTGAGCCAATCCCCAAATTGATTGGCTCTACACCTTCACCGTACCAAGGGAAGGTGTCCACCATCAAAAGCCCTATCTCCAGAGCCACCCAGCTTGCTCCAGCCCTCCAAGCTTTGTGATCGGGCTTGGTCGAAATCATATCCGGACAATTCACTGCGACCGAGAGACTTCATCTGGAGCTTGCTAGGACCCAATCGAAGGTGCAACAACTCTCGGATTGAAGCCACACTTCTCCGAGCCAAGGTATGAGCTAACTCTTCATCCCGAGCTTCGAAGATTCTCTATTTCAAATGCCTTAGTTTCAATGCATGTTAACCGTATAGATGTGTTCGTCTCTTCGAGACGAATCCATGTAGTATAAGAACGTAAAAATCCATCGAGAATCGAGTGAGATCTTAGGGATTTAGTGTGGACGGCTCTCGAGTGAGAACACTCGGGGCGATGAACGGATGCCGTCCATTCAATACACGCGCGGACGAACGGCTCGGATGGCGTCGGACCGGAAACGGTGCGAGAACCGCGGGGCCCGGCCGCCGACTCGGATGGCGGCGCCCAATCGCGCCGCGACACGTACCCCTTCGGAGCCGCCGATGCTTCGCCGGCGCCGCGTGGATAAATAGAAAAATAGGGTATTTTCTGATTTATTTAATTCCCTAAACTTCAAAAATTCATATCTCTGTGTAGAAAAATCATAAAAATAAAATAAAAATACCCTCTTGCTCAGTGAACAGAGGAGAATAATGTGGAAAAGAAATCACTTAATTTCATCAAATATTTTATTTTTTATGATTTATTTACTCTCTGCATTGTTTTAATTCTCCATGCATGCATACAATTCACCATGGCATGAGACCATGTGGCTTTTGAAGCCTCCGAACTTGGGAACATTCCCCGAATTTTCCAAAGTCGGAGGCCATCCCTATGAAGAGTTCTTGATTTTTCAAGTTCAGTGTCACTCGTTTTGAGTATTTTAATTCCAAGAAATAGCATGTTGTGAAATAAATTCTAGGAAAATTTGATGATGTTCCTTATGACCAGAGAACCCTAGGAAAAATAGGTTTTGACTTAGTTCATTTAAAACAACCCTAATCGGCTTAAACACCCAAAATAGGTCTTTAATTAATTAGAGTTAACCAGGCATCAAATTGACTTGAAATCAATTCTCCACTGACCTTTAGGATTGAGAGGAACCCACCATAAAAATTTGAGGTCAATTGGACTTGGTTAGCCCTACTAATCGGGTCGATTAAGTCACTTAGCCATTTTAAACTTTAAAAATTCATAACTTTTAAAATACTTTTAAAAAATTCACCAAATTGGTTTTGAAGCCTCTCTGATATCGTGGGAACCTAAGAAAATTAAAATTTCAATTTTCTAAAAAAGTTGATTTTTAATAATATTTTAATATTTTTAACAATTAAAAAATAATAAAAATCACAAAAATAATAAAATTCACCAAAATGTCACATTTTGAATTTTAATCACTTAGGAACAAATCCCACATTTTTCCTAGGTCTATTTAGTGAGATATTGAATTTTAAAGCCCTAAGGTAATTTTAAAATTAAAAAAAATGTATTTTCTAGCATTTTCACTAAAATAATTATAATAAATCATAGAAAAATCAGAAAATTGCAAAATTTGTTTCTCTGGTTTCCTTGATATTAGAGAGATTTTTGAAAAATATAAAATCCATTTTTCAACATTTATTTTATTTTTAAATTAATTAACACTCCAAAACTCAAAATAATTATAATAAAAATAATATAATTCAAAAAATCACCAAAATTGGTCCAAGTGCTTCTCTGGTCATTAGGAATGTCCCCTAATTTTCTTAAGGACAGAAACTTTCCTTTGGTCATGTTATCAAATTTTCCTTGAAAATCTCTATTTTCCACCAAAAATAATTATATAAATAAATTAAATACAGAAAAATCACATTTTCTCCTCTCATATCTTTATTGACATATGAGTGAAGTCACATAAAAATTTCAAATTCATTTAAGTTCAATTTAGTGAGTTATGAAATTATTAAGCTTAAAGGGTAAAATGGTAATTAAACTTTCAACCCTTAATTAAAACTTTAGGTTTAATAAAATTAACAAGTAAAATATTTGATCCTAATCTGGTTTGGATAATTGAAATTTAAATAATTAAAGGGTAGAAACCCATTAAATAATTTTAAAATGATTAAACTTTAATTAAATAATAGATTAAATTTGGAAGAATAATAAAATTGGAATTATTAAAATAAGGGATATTTATTAGGAAGAGATTTATTCTTTAATTTAAAAAATCCCTAAACTAATTATATCAACTAATACTCAATTTTTAATTAAAATGATAACTCAAATTTAAATATTAAAAGACTTAATTAAATTATTAAACTCTTTTGAAATTTCAATTAAAATTAAAGATAAAGTAAATTAAAGATAAATTAAATTAAAATTAAATTAAATTTAATATTTAAATTAAATTAAATTAAAACTCAATTAAATTAAATTAAATTAAATAATTAAATTAAATTAAATAATTAAATTAAATTAAACGATTAAATTAAATTAAATTAAATTAAATAATTATATTAAATTAAATCAAATCAAATTAATTAAACATCAAATCAAATTAAATTAAATTAAGTTAAATTAAAACTCAATTAAATTAAATTAAATTAAATATAACATCACCTAAGACATAAAGGAAATTAAATATAAAGCAACTCGAACACTATTCCAAATTTAAACCCTTTAACTTAAATCAAATCATTCGAATACTAATTTACCCTTGAAAGCTTTGATTATTATAACTCCTAAATGAAACATTAAATGAAGTGCTACTTCACTCATAAGATATTCAAATGTCTTAGTTCACCGAGCAAGATAACAACAAAACTTCGAAAACCTCTGACGATTAATTCATTTACATAATTAAATCCATTTGGACTTAAAACAATCCTAGAAATATTGAAAAGATGTTTAAGATTCTTCTTAAGCACTTCCTCAATATGATAGGATACTTATAAGAACAATTGGATTTAATTGTCCTTTGATGAAGAAAATCGTCCTCAAACAAAAAAACACAAAGAACCTAGACGTCATAAGAGTCGACTAACTATAGGATTATGAATTTGGTAGAAAACCATAACCTTCCCCTAGCTTTACCTAGGAACTTGCTTAAATATTCTAATTGTGTTTTAAGTGTAGCTTGGGATGACGGGAAGACCCTCCGAGTACGCTTTTATTTTATCAGCAATTTACTTTCTGCAATTTATTTTCTTGCAATTTACTTTATTGCAAATGCATTTTACTTTTCTGCATGATAAAACAACTGTTGCATGAAAACCCACACCTTTAGGATAGTCCCTAAAACCGAAACCAAAACTAAGTTAAAAGTCATTGCAAGATAAAATTCACCGCCACAACATTTCAAAATATAAAACAACTCAAAATTTAATCACAAACGTAACACAAAACTACAATTGCAACTAAATTAAAACGTCCTGTTGGATGATCGGAATACCTCGGATGATGTAACCTACGTGTTGCTAACGGGATTTCCCACGGTCTAAATGAAAGTGTGGAACTCATTCAGCTTGAGTTTAGCAAATTCATCCGGACTAAGTGAATCCGATAAAAATAATGATGCCGGAAGGATGGAACCGCTGGATCTTAACCGTGTCGTTATAATCAACTTTAAGATTTGTTTTAATCAAAATACAAGAACATTTGGAAAATTAAGACTTCTCTAAACCAAAACACTTTTCTCATCTCCCGATTTATGATTTCTAAAACTAAACCTCCGCAACAACAAGGAACTCGGAGCATGGTGGGCAAAGCACGGCCATCGTCGTCAAGAAAACTCGAACCTACTTCAGCAGAAACTTTCCTAGAATTAAATAACCAAGCCATAGGACTTCGAGGTAGTTTGTCTAGTGCAACATAAATCCTCAACCTTTTCGTTAGGCACTTGCATAATCATTTTATGCAAATTAAGCCCTAACCGGTCTTAGGATTCCGAGGTAGTCGTCCGATATGACAATAAACCCTCACATCTTCTAGTGCTATTTGTTTCGATTTTATCATACAAATATAAGTCCTAATTAATTAAAATCGGCAAGATCAAAACATTTAAATAAGTATTAGGACTTTCCTAAACTCAAGCCAAACGATAGATAGTCGGGAAATTACCGAAGTTCACTTCGAATCGCTGATTTCTCCTACCTTTCTTCCTTTGGATTCACAAAACAAAATGTTCCAAAATTTGATCCATTCCCTATCGAAACTCCAAAATTCAATCTTCGAAAACCTTAAACTTCGAAATTCTTGAGAGCGAAGTTATTGATTATTATCGAGAGTTTTCTTAGTGATTCCCGTCACTTAAGATGTAATTAACTATAGGGGCTCGCTCTTATAGGGAATTTTAAAGAACCTGGTAATATAAACCCCGTTTAATACTTTCATATTAAGCAAGTGGAATTTGTTCGGCTTATAAAATTGGTTCGCGGACCAAATGGATGTCACAAAACTTCTAGTTTATTTGATCGAGCCTCACCCTCAAGCAGTAGTGTCTATCTTTAGTGATGTATACACTGGCTTGTGGTGCGGTGCTCGTTTATATAAACTATTTCGGGATGTGAGATCGGTTTAATCTCATATCTTAAAACTTTCAAATTTAAAAATTATTTTCAAAGCCAAATACCACTTTCTAAATTATATATATATTTAAATCAAATTTAAAAATTTAAATTCGCCGACAACTTCTGTTAGGCGACCACTTTTCAAAATAAAACACACAAACCCTAAAATAAGCCGCACCAATACTTTAAATATAAATTTAGAAATGAAATCAAGTTCTCCCTTTAGGATGACTCAAGTGAAGCCAATTTTTTATTATGCATCTCCTCAAGCTTCTCCTCATAAATATTTTTTTCTTTCTTTTTTTTTTCTTTTCTTTTGGGATCATTTTCAATCCCCATTTTTTTCATTCTTTTTTCTTTTTCTCTTTTTTTTTAAATGAGGATTACTATATCTGGAGAGTCTGTAATGATTTTGAACTTCACTCTCCTCTTTCTAAAGTTCAAACTTGAACAACATCCTTACTTTATAATTACGTATGAGTTTTATTATTCATCATAAAGTCACAATCTCTTCTTAACACACAATACTTTAAGTCTCTTAACATTTCAAAAATACAGTTTTCTTTACTTTAAATAGTTAACTATAATCAAATTCTTTCATACCAAATATCTCACCCTTATAAAATTAACTTTTATTACTAAAACCTTTCATCCAATCCTTCCATAATATTCAACTAAAATAAAAAGTTTTAGTTATCTCAAGCGAGGTTCAATTGCCAGAAGTTATGCTAATAATTTTTGAAAATATAATAATTGAGAACAAATAAGAGTTAATATTTTTCTTCCCCCCAAACCTAAATTTCAAAAATATTTTGCAATTAATTCCATAAAATGTAGCAGGAAGAAAAATTAAAGGTTGAATCTGCTTGCTACTACAACATCCTATCAAATTCATATACATGCATAATCAGGATAGAAAGACTGTAGGAGAAAGTAAAGCTAACCTAAAACAGGCTTGTAATAAAATTACACTAAAGGGAAGTATTTTCACTTTAAAATTTTACTTTTCTTCCTACCCCCAAACTTAATTTTTAACATATATAACATTCAATACAGAAAATATAAGCAGGAAGAAAACAATTTAGAAATTCTATCTACCACAAATGTCTATCAAAATCATTTGCAAGTATTCATTAGGATAGAACAATATGAAGCTGAAATTAAATCTAAATTAATCATGCCAGAATGAAATTAACTAAACCAAAGTCTAACTAGCATTGTAGGTATCAGTAAGGGATTATAAAAATGTTCTTCAATACCTAAATAAAGTTGTAACACAAACATAAACACACATATAATAAATGAGGTTAATTCATCCTTTAACACAACCAATCTCACTACGTTATCTTCAATTTCTAACGGAATCACTACACTAGTAAATTAGGTACTTTAAAATAATTTTATAGATTATAATCCCAAGGATATGATTACCCCTGATATATTAGTTTCCGGACACCAATCTTAGGCATCATCTAATCCTTATAATTAAGCACCTCTAACAGTTATAAAGATAGTGTAAAATCATCCACATGGTATTCATCAAATAGGTTCATGACTCCTACCTAATGAAAGTAAAGTTAGAGAAAAGAAGTATCAAAATTGAGATAGATATGTAACAATTTAAATTCATGGTATCTCTTGTAAAACTCAAGTCTAGGTGAGACCCGAGTTGTAGTGAACTCGTCAATCCAACTACTACAAGAGAACATAAAATTCTAACCACAGTAAGAAGTTAAGGAATCACCTCCCTCGTGACACACAAAGATCAAATCAAACTACTAATAATCCAAACATCTACCAACAACAATCAAACTGATCAATCCATAATGACACATAAACATCAATTCAATCCATTCTAATGCAAACACCATACAACACTAACAATCATGACTCTAAAGCACACTAAATCAAAGCACACTGATAACTATGGGTTGCCTCCCATAAAGGCTTGGTTTAACGTCGTTAGCCCGACAAATGATTCCACCTGGATCAAAATTCCATTTAAGTAATCCTCGATCAATTGTCCAATCATTTCCAGATCCAGGGATTCCTATAAAATCCTCAAATTTTAATTTTTCATTTAGCTCTTCATTTTCAGATGAATTTATATCATTATTCCTCTTATTTCTTTCTAGATCCAATATTCTTCTATTGATTTTCTCAATCCGCATATTAATATCATCCTTGAAATTTATAAGAAATGGATCTCTATAAGATACTTCAATATCTCCCAAATTTTGGATCAGATTCTCTTTAGATAAGTCAGATTCTGGATAAAATTCTTTTATGTCACTCTTATGATTCAAGTGACCTTCCAATTCTTCCCCTTTATAATTATTAAATGATGGAGGATCTATCTTAGTTAAGGAAATAGGTTTTTCTAATTCCCTAGGAATTTCTTCCAATGGTCTTCCAATATCCTTATCCTTTTTTTCTTAACTCAAAGTTCTTTTGAAATTTATCCTCAAATTCTCTTCCAAGTCCTAGTTCAATAATTTTATCTTGTTCATCATTCAATTCAGGTTTTTCTTGTGATTGAGTCACATCTAAAGATATAAAGACTGGTTTTGTAGATGAATTTCCTAAATAGATAGGCTTTAAAAATGTATGTGGTACATCCATCTTAAGTTCATAAGATTTTTCAACAGATGAAAATAAAAGTTTACTATTTTTGGTAGTGTCCATTATTTCACACCTCTCCTAAACATACATACAGTCTTCTTTAAGTAATGTTTTCAAATCATCATGAAAATCTATTTCAATCTCATCTTTTAACTTACTCTCAAAATTTTCTTGGAAATGGTCTTTACTTAGATAATCAATTTCATCCATCCAAAAACATTCATCATCTTTTATCTCAGCTGGATATTTCATAGTCTTTAATACATAAAAAGTAACTTCCTGATCATTAATATTAATAATCAACTTTCCTTTTTGCACATCTATCATAGCTTGTCCAGTAACAAGGAAAGGTCTTCCTAAAATAATTGGAATTTCTTTATCTTCTTCCATATCTAATACAATAAAGTCCAAAGGAAATATAAATTTATCCACTTTAACAAGCACGTCTTCTAAAACTCCTTTTGGATAAATGATAGATCGATCAGCTAATAGAAGGGTTACAGTAGTGGGAAAAATATCGATTAAACCTAAACTTCTAAATATAGATAGAGGCATCACATTAATACTCACTCCTAAATCACATAAAGCTTTTCCACATAATTTTTCTCCAATTGCACAAGGAATTGTAAAGCTACAAGGAACTTTAAGTTTCCGAGGAAAATTTTTCTGAAGTATGGCACTACACTCCTCACTTAGTGCAACTGTCTCATAATCCCCAAATTTCTTTTTCTTGTTTAATATATCCTTTATAAATTTTGCATAACTTGGCATCTGTTCCAAAGCTTCAGTAAAATGAATATTTATCGTTAACTTCTTAAGTACTTTCAGAAATTTTTAAATTTTTTTATCCAACTCATGTTATCTAAGTCTTTGAGGAAATGAAGGTGGTGGTCTTTCTAAATTGATTTTAGTTGGAGATATTAATTTTTTCAGATCCTTAGAAACATGTTCTTCAGGTCTTTTAGATTCCTTTGTTTCTCTCACAACATCTTTCTCTTTGCTAACCACATCCTCTATCTCTCTTCCACTTTTTAATTGGACAGCTTCTATTGGTTCATTAGTGGTCTTTTTAGGGTTGATCTCAATGTTGCTAGAAAGTGTTCCTTGGCATCTATTGATAAGTGAATAAGCAATTTGTCCCAATTGATTATCTATGTTTCTAATCACATCATTTTGACTTTGCAATTAGTTTCCCATTTGCAATACCACTTCTTTCATAGACATTTTATTATCCTCAAATTATTGATCATTGTTAGAGTCTGGTGGATATGAAGGTCTATACTTTGTGTTACCCTGATTATTCCAACTTCCATTATGATTTGCATGACTATTTTCCCATTTTAGGTTTCCACCATTAGTAGTATGATTCCAGTTAAATTTGGGATGGTTCTCCCAATCTGAGTTGTAAAAGTTAGATTACAGGTTGTTTATGGTATTTAAAGTCTCATATGATAAGTTAGAATCAATTATATGCCCTAATGATCTTTCCTCACTTACAGAAGTAAATTGAGGTTGGTTCATTCTAAATTGTCCAACTTCCTTGATATTGCAGCAATATGAGATACAAGAATTGTAATTGCATCCATATCATGAACACTAGCTACATTTTTATGATTTACCCTTGCAGAGGGCCATTGAAATTCATTTGTAGCTATTTTTTCAATTAATACACACGCTTCATCAAATGATTTTGACATTAATGATCCACCAGCGGCAGCATCAATTATAGTACCTAAGGGATCCTACTAACCCATTATAAAAAGTTTGAATGATTAACCAATCCGGCAGAGCATGGTGTGGACACTTTCTTAGGAGTTCCTTAAATTTTTCCCAGGCTTCGTATATTGATTCTCCTTCATACTGACAAAATGAGATAATATCGTTTCTAAGTTGAGTAGTCATTGAAGGTGGAAAATACTTAGCTAAGAATTTTTTAGTTAACTCCACCCAATTTTTAATAGAGCCAGGTGCTAATGAGTATAACCACGTTTTACACTTATCCCTTAGTGAGAAAAGAAAAAAGCCTTAGTCCAACAGCATCGTCTGACATGCCATTATAACGAAATGTAGCACAAAGTTCTAGAAAAATTGATAAGTGTAAATAGGGATCCTCCGAAGGAGTTCCCCCAAACTGATTGTTCTGCACCAGTTGGATAATCTCAGGATTTATTTCAAACGAATCAGCTTCTACGACAGGGTTTTGTATAATTGAGTGAATTTTAAATGTCGTAGGATTTATGTAATCCCTCGATGAAGTATGATGATTTTCAAAGTTATTATCTTGAAAGTTTTCCATTTTCAATTCTAGTTTTTCGAGTCCTTTCTGTATTTTTATTTTTTTATTTTCTTCAAACTTGGGATCATAAGGCACAAGTTCTACAGATCTTTTTGTTTTGCATACGTAACACAACAATTAAACAAATAACATGTCGGCATATTTTTAGGTCGTGTTTTATTTTGAAGAGGGGTCGCCTAACAGAAATCTGTCGGCGAATTTTTAATTTAATTAAAATAAATAATTTGAAAAGTAGTATTTGATTTTGAAAATAATTTTAAATTTGAAGGTTTTAAGATATGAAATTAAACCGATCTCACATCCCAAATAGTTTATATAAACGAGCACCGCACCACAAACCGTGTATCTATCCCTAAGGATAGACACATCGCTCGATGGTGGGGCTTGATTAGATAAACTAGAAGATTAGTGACATCCGTTTGGTCCGCGAACCAATTTTATAAGCCGACAAGTTTCCCCGCTTAATATGAAAACATTAAACAGGGTTTATATTACTCGGGTTCTTTAAAATTCCCTATAAGGGCAAGCCCCTATAGTTAATTACATCTTAAGTGACGGAATCACCTAAGAAAACTCTCGATAATAATCAATGATTCTCGCTCTCAAGAATTTCAAAGTTTAAGGTTTTCAAAGATCGAATTTTGGAGTTTCAATAGGGAATGGATCAAATTTTTGGAACATTTTGTTTTGTGAATCCAAAGGAAGAAAGGTAGGAGAAATCACCGATTCGAAGTGAACTTCGATAATTTCCCGACTATCCTATCGTTTCGCTTGAATTTAGGAAAGTCCTAATGTTTATTCGATATTTCAATCTTGCCAATTTCAATTAATTAGGGCTTATATTTGTATGATAAAATCAAACAAATAAACTTAGAAGATGTGAGGGTTTATTGTCGTATCGGACGACTACCTCGGAATCCTAAGACCGGTTAGGGCTTAATTTGCAATGCAAATGCCTAACGAAGAGTTGAGGATTTATGCTGCACTAGGCAAGCTACCTCGAAGTCCTATGGCTTGGTTGTTTTAATTCTAGGAAAGTTTTGTCGAAGTAGACTCGTGTTTCGCCGATGACGATGGTCGTGCCGCCCACCATGCTCCGAGCTCCTTGTTGTTGCAGAGGTTTAGTTTTAGAAATCATAAATCAGGAGTCGAGAAAAGTGTTTTGGTTTAGAGAAAATCTTAATTTCCGGGTGTTTTTTATGTTTTATTTAAAACAAATCTTAAAGTTGATTATAACGACACCTGCTAAGATCCCACGGTTCCATCCTTCCAGCATCATTATTTTTATCGGATTCACTTACTCCGTATGAATTTGCTAAACTCAACCGAATGAGTTCCACACTTTCATTTAGACCGTGGGAAATCCCGTTAGCAACACGTAGGTTACATCATCCGAGGTATTCCCGATCATCCAACAGGACGTTTTAGTTTAGTTGCAATTGTAGTTTTGTGTTCTGTTTGTGATTAAATTTTGAGTTGTTTTATATTTTGAAATGTCGTGGCGGTGAATTTTATCTTGCAATGACTTTTAACTTAGTTTTGGTTTCAGCTTTAGGGTCTATCCTAAAGGTGTGGGTTTTCATGCAACAGCTTGTTTATCATGCAAGAAAAATAAATGCATTTGCAATAAAGTAAATTGCAAGAAAGTAAATCGCAATAAAATAAAAGCGTACCCTGGAGGGTCTTCCCGTCATTCCAAGCCGCACTTAAAACTCAATTAGAATATTTAAGCAAGTTCCTGTGTAAAGCTAAGGGAAAGGTTATGGTTTTCTACCAAATTCCTAATCCTATAGCCTAGTCATCTCCTATGACGTCTAGGTTCTTTGGGTTTTGGTTTAAGGACGATTTTCTTCATCAAAGAATAATCAAATTCAATTGTTCTTATAAATATCCTATCATATCGAGAAAGTGCTTAAGAAGGATCTTAAACATCTTTTCAATATTTCTAGGATTGTTTTAAGTCCAAATGAATTTAATTATATAAATGAATCGATCGTCCGAGGTTTTCAAGTCTTGTTAACTTGCTCAATGAACTAGGACATTCGAATATCCTATGAGTGAAGTAACACTTCATTTGATGTTCCATTTAGAGTTATAATAATCAAAGCTTTCAAGGTAAATTAGTATTCAAATGATTTGATTTAAGTTAAAGGGTTTAAATTTGGAATAGTGTTCAAGTTGCTTTATATTTAGTTTAATTTAATTTAATTTGATTTGATGTTTAATTAATTTGATTTGATTTAATTTAATTTAATTATTTAATTTAATTTAATTTAATTCAATTTAATTTAATTATTTAATTTAATTTAATTTTTTAATTTAATTTAATTTAATTATTTAATTTAATTTAATTTAATTGTTTAATTTAATTTAATTTAATTATTAAATTTAATTTAATCTTAATTTAATTTATCTTTAATTTACTTTATTTTTAATTTTAATCGAAATTTCAAAAGAGTTTAATAATTTAATTAAGTCTTTTAATATTTTAAATTTGAAGTTATCATTTTAATTAAAAATTGAGTATTAGTTGATATAATTGATTTAGGGATTTTTAAATTAAAGAATAAATCTCTTCCTAATAAAGATCCCTTATTTTAATAATTCCAATTTTATTATTCTTCCAAATTTAATCTATTATTTAATTAAAGTTTAATCATTTTAAAATTATTTAATGGGTTTCTACCCTTTAATTATTTAAATTTCAATCATCCAAATCAGATTAAGATCAAATATTTTAC
This sequence comes from Papilionanthe hookeriana x Papilionanthe teres, assembly GCA_022702705.1. Lineage (NCBI taxonomy): Eukaryota > Viridiplantae > Streptophyta > Magnoliopsida > Asparagales > Orchidaceae > Papilionanthe > Papilionanthe hookeriana x Papilionanthe teres. Next base: position 153,877,375 of record CM040426.1, read on the forward strand.
TTGTTGACTTTTTATTAAACCTAAAGTTTTAATTAAGGGTTAAAAGTTTAATTACCATTTTACCCTTTAAGCTTAATAATTTCATAACTCATTAAATTGAATTCAAATGAACTTGAAATTTTTATGTGACTTCACTCATATGTCAATAAAGACATGAGAGGAGAAAATGTGATTTTTCTGTATTTAATTTATTTATATAATTATTTTTGGTGGAAAATAGTAGATTTTCAAGGAAAATTTGATAACATGACCAAAAGAAAGTTTCTGTCCTTAAGAAAATTAGGGGACATTCCTAATGACCAGAGAAGCACTTGGACCAATTTTGGTGATTTTTTGAATTATATTATTTTTATTATAATTATTTTGAGTTTTGGAGTGTTAATTAATTTAAAAATAAAATAAATGTTGAAAAATGGATTTTATATTTTTTAAAAATCTCTCTGATATCAAGGAAACCAGAGAAGCAAATTTTGCAATTTTCTGATTTTTTTATGATTTATTGTAATTATTTTAGTGAAAATGCTAGAAAATACATTTTTTTAATTTTAAAATTACCTTAGGGCTTTAAAATTCAATATCTCACTAAATAGACTTAGGAAAAATGTGGGATTTGTTCCTAAGTGATTAAAATTCAAAATGTGACATTTTGGTGAATTTTATTATTTTTGTGATTTTTATTATTTTTTAATTATTAAAAATATTAAAATATTATTAAAAATCAACTTTTTTAGAAAATTGAAATTTTAATTTTCTTAGGTTCCCCTGATATCAGAGAGGCTCCAAAACCAATTTGGTGAATTTTTAAAAAGTATTTTAAAAGTTATGAATTTTTAAAGTTTAAAATGGCTAAGTGGCTTAATCAACCCAATTAGTGGGGCTAACCAAGTCCAATCGACCTCAAATTTTTATGGTGGATTCCTCTGATCCTAAAGGTCAGTGGAGAATTGATTTCAAGTCAATTTGATACCTGGTTAACTCTAATTAATTAAAGACCTATTTTGGGTGTTTAAGCCAATTAGGGTTAATCTGAGTGAATTAACTCAAGTCCTATTTTTCCTAGGGTTCTCTGGTCATAAGGAACATCACCAAATATTTCTAGAATTTATTTCACAACATGCTAATTTTTGGAATTAAAATACTCAAAACAGCAACATGCATTTGAAAAATAAATAACTTTTCACAGAGATGGCCTCGACCTTGGAAAATTCAGGGAATGTTCCCAAGTTCAGAGGCTTCAAAAGCCCTATGGTCTCATGCCATGGTGAATTGTATACATGCATGGAGAATTAAATGTATGCAGAGAGTAAATAAATCATAAAAAATAAAATACTTAATGAAATTAAATGATTTCTTTTCCACATTATTCTCCTCCGTTCACCGAGCAAGGGGGTATTTTTATTTTATTTTTGTGATTTTTCTACACAAAGATATGGATTTTTGAAGTTTAGGGAATTAAATAAATAAGAAAATACCCTAATTTTCTATTTATCCACGCGGCGCCAGCCGAAACCTCGGCAGCCTCCGAACGCACACGCGTCGCGCTCCCATTCGACGCCGCCACCCGAGTCGCCAGCCCGGGCCCCGCGGTTCTCGTACCGTCTCCCGGTCCGACGCAATCTCGCCGTCCGTGCGCGCGTGTATCGAATGGACGGCATCCGTTCATCGTCCCCAAGTGTTCTCACCCGAGAGCCGTCCACACTAAATCCCTAAGATCACACTCGATTCTCAACGGATTTTCATGTTCTTATGCTTCATGGATTCGTCTTCAAGAGACGAACACATCTATACGGCTAACATGCATCGGAACTAAGGCATTTGAAATGTAGAATCTTCGGGAGCTCGGGATGAAGAGTTAGCTCATACCTTGGCTCGTAGAAGTGTGGCTTCAATCCGAGAGTTGTCGCACCTTCGATTGGGTCCCAAGCAAGCTCCGCATGAAGTCTCCCGGTCCAGTGAATTGTCCGGATATGATTTCGACCAAGCCCGATCACAAAGCTTGGAGGCCGGAGCAACCGGGTGGCCTCGGAGATGGGGCTTTTAGTGGTGGACACCTTCCCTTGGTCCGGTGAAGGTGTAGAGCCAATCAATTTGGGAATTGGCTCACCGTGGAGAAGTGTCCCGGTTTTGGGCTAAAGCTCGAGCTCAAAATCGGGCTCGCCTAGAAGGAATCGGGCCGGAATTCAGTGTGGATCAGTGTGCTCTATGTGTAGAGAGTGATCTCGGAGTGATTTTGGCGAGTTTCCTTAAGGTTTTGTTTCCAGCTCCTCTCATGGCCGAGAGGGGTGGAGTTTAAATCAGGAGAGGGTGGAAGGCCTCTCGGAGGGAGTTAGGGCTCGGGATCGACTGCTCGCGTGAGGAGAAGATCAGCCATGGTGACCACTGGCATGGGGCAGCTCAGCAAGTGAGAATTTCAATGTTGGCTCACATGTGAGCTCTCGGCCATGGTGTTTTCCGGCGGCCTCGGTGGCCGGCCGGCTGTGCAATGGTCACCATCTTGGTCAGTGGGTCGTACTGGGGTTTAGTGTAGCAATCGAGGTTTGACATGTGTAAAGGAGTTTGATTTAAATGGAATGGGAGAAGACTCACTTTGGCTTGGTTTGGGTCAACCCACCATTTTGGGCTTGGTGCACCCTTCCAAGCTCCGATTTTGAGCCGAGGGAATCATTTAGGTCGCCTTAGAAGGAATGGTGAAGTCTCCATCCATGATGAGGTGGCTAAACATGGTTTAGTGTGTGACATGATTAAGGTAAAAAAAGGTTAAAGGAGGTTTAAGAAAGAACCCCTCTTCTTGCCATAAATGGACTAATGACAAGTCAAAGCCCTCATGGCTTCATGTGGCTTCGAGAATGGCTTGTTCATGGCTTCATTTCGCTTCGGGAAAAGGTCGATTTGTTTCATGAAAAGTGGTTTTAAGAATTTTGGATGTTTTGATGGAAATTTGTATGAAACTTGATTTGGAATAATTTGATGGTGACTTTAGGACTTAGGTAATGGATTTAATTAAATGGATGACAAATGGAGATGTCATGTGGGCTTTAGGGTAGATTTGGGCTTTTGAATTTCGAAGGAAATGGGCTTTTAGGAAGGTTTAAGGGAAGTGGGCTTTTAAGTTTAAGGATGTGTTCATGGATGAAAATTTTTGTAAAAGTTTGGGCCAAATAATTGTTGGTTTTGGTTTAGGGATGTTTCATGAATAACTTGAAGCAAATTTGGGGTAGTTTGGGCTTGAATTGGGTTGAATTCTGGGTTTATTTCGTAAATGGGCCAATGTAGGTCAAATTGGGCTAACTTGGGCCAATGTTGGGCTAGAGGTTGAAATTGATGTAAAATAAATATTAAGAAATGTTTATGGGAGTGTTTCAAAGAGGTTTTGGCTTTGGTTGGGTTTTAATTTTGAGGTTTGGGCCTATTTGGGTTAGATTCGGGTTTAGGTCAAAATTGGGCTTTTTGATTTTGGGTTGAATTTGAGTGGGGTTTGGGTCAAAATCTTGGGCAAATCATGTTAGTGTTTTGTTTATGAGGATGTTAAGGAAGGTTTAGAAAAGATTTGGGGTTAATTGGAGTTGAATTGGGTTAGTTTGGGCTAAGTTTGGGTCATGGGTCCAAATTTGGGCTTTAAGGCCCAAAGTGAAATTGGATCCAAATGTCAATCAAATTGGACTTGGATTTGGTCTAAATTGGTATTGGGAATGTTGAATTGAAGTTTAGAATTGAATCGGACCAAAATTGGGGTCAATTGGGTAGGTTTGGTTCGACATCGGGTCCACTTCGGGTTAAAATCGGTCAATTTGGGGTTTTGACAAAAGTAGGGTAAATTGACAAAATTGGCCCATGGTGTAGTTGGACAAAATGAAATTGGGAATATTTGGGATTTTCTGGAATTTTCTGGGAATTTTCTGAATTTTTGGATTTTTAGGCCAAGAAGGGTATTTTGGGTATTTGGAGGGTATTGGGAGGTTTTCTTGGAATTTTTGGTATTTTTGGGTATGGATAGTCAATTTGAGTGATGTGGAGGTGTTTGGGATTGATCTTGGAAAATTTTAGGTAATTTGGAAATTTTGCAAAAATTGGGTAATTTCAAGTGGTTTTGGGTAGGTTTAGTAGGTGTAGGGTCCCGGGGTCAAAAATTGAAAATTTGGGAAATTGGAGATTGGGTGAATTTAGGTGGGGTGAAATCATTTTGGTTGAGCCATGAAGCCATTTCAAGCCCATATGAGCCATGAAAGGACTCATTTGAGGCATTCACTATGTTGTTCCTAACCCTCTTAGCCAAGGGCTTAGGGGTTAAGGACCATCCATGTGAATCACCTACATGAGTCGGAGGTCAAGTTGGGTATGGGTGTGGTTTTAGGAAGTGTGTGGAAATGTAGTGTGTAAGTGTAATGTATGTCAGCCCCTTCACTGCACCGTGCCACCTGCATGGGTCCTAAGGCCAAAGAATCCTATAGGAACTCATCCTTTAAACTTCCACATTTGATTTCAACCCTCTAGGTGATTAGGGGTCTATAGTCAAGTTTGTGGAGTTTGCAGAGAGTTTAGAAGTGGTTTGAATTTCTAAAAGGCGGGTCCCAATTCTAGTCCTCTAAGATAGTCAAAGGAAAAGCCTAAGGCTAGATCCTAAGCACTAAAAAGAAGAAAGGAAGACCTCATCAAAAATGAGGTCAACATAACATATGAAATATATTTAACACAACAAAATATTTTCACGAACACCTTATTTTTCACACAAACAGTTTTTACACAACACCTTTCATACAACAAAACACTTTCCACACAAAAATAGCTTTTACGACACTACAATTTTTCAAGTCTAAGCCTAATTACTTCAACTAAAATTCTCCTAAAGTTCTTACTAAAGCTTCCCCTGCAACGGCGCTAAAAACTTGACCCGACCCGTAATTACGCAGTAAATTAGCTTCCAAAAGATGGCCAGAAACTTGACCCGATTTATAAACAGCTGCTAGTGTGCAAAATGTTAAATGATATAAAAATTAGAAAATATTTTACATACTAGGGGTACTACGCAAGTATACGTATCGCTTCAAGTAATATAGAGTTTTCTTTAAAAATCCCAGTATCGATCCCACGAGGAAGTGAAGTAAGAGGTCTTTAGTCAAATTCTAGTCTACTACAATTACTTCTTAGGTTGGAATGTCGATTAAAATTATGTTTTATCTAGTAACTATTCCTAAATGCAAGTGTTAAATGTAAAGATAGTAACTATATCTAAATGCAAATAACAATTCTAAATATAACCCTTTTTGGATGAATTGGTTTGGAGAATTTCGAGATATTAAAAACTACTATTCTTATGTAATGAAATAGATAATGCATAGAAATGAGATGCATTTAATATTGTATGTGCCAAATAGGAGCAATCCTATTCTTTACCCTTTGGTCCAGACATAAAGAACATTGACTAATCCTATGCTTGGTTACTGAATCTGCGGCTACGCTCAGAGGATAACGGCTCTCACTTTGGAGCTCCCACGTTCCCCTCTCTTGAGAGCTAACAATCTACACTTCAGCACCCAAACAATAGGACCGAATTGAGGATTTTAGTTTGTCACTCTAAATTCTCCAATTCTACGCCTGATTAATATTATTTCCTTATTTATTTGCATTCAATTCCCATGAATTTCACCATCAATGGAATTTGAATGTGGTTCCACTTTGTTAAGAATTACATATGCCCTTTCGGGACTTAACGCAATTACAACGAATTTTAACACTATAATGGGCCCTTATTACAATGTAAATGAAGTGCAAGTAAAAACCATCACATTTATAATTAAATTTACTTCTACCATGCATCACAAAATCCTAAACATGATTTCTACTCATTAAAAAAGAAAAGTAAACGGAAAATAATGACATGATCTTCTCATGCCGTAATTCCAAAGAAGAAGAACAAGTAAGAGAGACACGTCACAAAGCGCGAAGAAATGACAACGGAAACTTCATTTAACCAAAGTAAATCCACTAAATAAATGTTAATAAAATTATAAGATAATGAAGAACAATACTTAGCTTTTTCCCTTTGAAAGAAAGACAAAGATCTCTCTCACAAAGTCTCCCGTCGATCCATGCAATGTTATAACATCTCCTTACAAATTCTCTCAAAATCTCCTCTCCAATCTCTCCAAAAGGGTAGAAATCTATATTTCTACTCTTAATCTAAGAATCCTAAACATTCCTCAAAGTTTTCTCCACTTTTCTCTTCTAAAATTCCTCACTTTTCTAACCTATATTCACCATTTTAATGAGTATGGACGAAGTTGATGAGTTTCCATAAGCACCCCTTCGAAAAAACGTCCAAATACGTCAAATTTAGGTCAAAAACCTCCAAAAGTCAATCCAGAACCTTCCGGAAGCCTTCGGCGGGTTCGAGCTCGCCGTCAGTGAGCTTATCGGGCACTTTTTGGTGTTTTCTGGAAAATCTCGCCGTCGGTGAGATCGTGGCCGCCATCGGCGAGCAGGCTCTGCGTAGCTCCACCGTTTTGCTCCGTTTGGCTTCGTTTTAGCTCTGATTCGTCTTGTTTCAGTTGCGTTGCATTCGTAACAGATAGCCCTACAAAATAAGCATAAAAGCAACCTTTCTTTAAAGTGTAATCTCATTCAAAAATATGCAAGAAGTGTAAAAGAGATTAAGCATCAAAAGACTTATCGAATGATGTCAGGGCAGAATTTCATTTCTTGCTCGTTTTTGCTCCAAATTGCACCGTTCTTGTTTCCTTTTGCTCCAATCATCATTTCTTGTACCTAAAACAAAAAAACATACAAAATATATTTCTTTAAAGTGTGATATCATCAAAAATGAGTAAAATGATATAGCAAAAAGTGTATATATTTTAGGTGTGTCATCCATCTAAAGGCTTTCTTGTGCTTCTTCAAAATTTCAAGTAAACTCTCTTCTTCTTTTTCAGTTAATTGAGAGGAAATTATAACAGGCAAGGTTGAGGATTCTCCTAGAAAAACATACTTCAAATGATTAGGAAGCATTTTTAACTCAAGTTTAGGAGGTTTTTCAATTGATGTACCATAAGATTTATCTTTCTCAGTTATATCCAACAATTCAAAACTTTCACGAAAAAACTTTTAATCTTCCTCTTAAAAATCTTCAGAATCAAGTAACTCCTCTTCTTGCTTATATTCAAATTCTTCTCTTTCACCTTTCTCTTCATAAGTTGATTTGAAATGACATTCACTTAAATATTCAATAACATCCATCCTATAACACTCATCTTCTTTACCTCTAGCAGGATATTTCATCGATTTTAAAATATTAAATGTAACGATCCGATCATTAACCCTCATCGTTAATTCCCCTTTTGCATATCTATCATGGCTCGCCTCAGTAGCTAGAAAAGGTCTCCCAAAATTATGGGTATCTCTTTATCTTCCTCCATATCTAACACAATGAAATCCACAGGAAAAATAAATTGATCCACTTTTACCAAAATATCTTCTATAACTCCTTTCGGATATGTGATCGAAAGATCTGCTAATCACAGAGTTACAGTAGTTGGGGTTATTTCTCCTAGTCCCAGTCTTTTGAATATTGATAGATGCATAAGGTTAATGTTTGCACCCAATTCACATAAAGCTTTTCCACAGAATCTTTCTCCGATTGCACATGGAATTGTGAAAATACCAGGATCTTTAAGTTTTTCAGGAAGCTTTTTTTGAATTATCACACTGCACTCCTCACTAAGTGCAACAGTCTCATTTTCTTCAAACTTCCTCTTTTTATTAAGAATATTTTTCATAAATTTCGCATAGTTTGGCATTTGTTCTAGGGCTTCAACAAATGGAATATTAATGGTATGCTTATTTAATATCTCCAAGAATTATGAAAATTGCTTATCCAAATTTCGTTGACGAAGTCTCTGAGGAAATGGAGGTGGTGGTTTTTCTAAATCAACCTTAAGTGGAGAAATAGGTCTTTCCAAACCTTTTGGAGCGTCCTCTTTAGGTCTTTCAACCTCTTCTTTCTCTACTTCAGATTCTTTTTGAACTCTACCTTCCAATTCTTTTCCACTTCTCAGTTGAATTGCTTTTACTTGTTCTTTAATCTTTTCTCTTGGATTCACTTCAGTATTACTTGGAAGCATTCCTTGTGATCTATTACTTAAGGCATTTGCAATTTGTCCCAATTGATTTTCAATATTTCTGATGGTTGCTCCTTGAATTTGTAATTGATTTCCCATATGTGATACTACTTCTTCCATGGACAACTTCTTCTCCTTATTTTGTAAAGCATTGTTATAACCTGAAGGATAAGTTAATCTATTATTATTATTACCTTAGTTGTTCCAATTCCCCAATGGGTTTACTTGGTGGTTCCCCCATTGTTGATTAACACCACCCTGATTATTGTTATTCCAGTTAAAATTTGGATGATTCTTCCAACTTAGGTTATAATAATTGGAATATGGGTTGTTAGGTTTGATTATAGCATTCACAGTTTATGGTGAAGAATAAGAATCAACAATTTGGCCTAATGAATTTTCTTCAATCATGAGATTTGGCTGAGAAAAATTCATCCCAAATTGGTATATCTTCTTTGATGCAGCAGTAACTTGATTTGCTAACGTTGTAAAAGCATCATTTTCATAAACACTGGCTACCTTTTTAGGATTTAACCTTTCAGAAGGCCATTGAAAATTATTAGTAGTCATTTCTTCAATTAAAGCATAAGCATCAGAAAATGGTTTAGACATTAATGATCCACCAAGAAGAACAACGATGATTGATCTAAGAGATCCATCTAATCCATTATAAAAAGTTTGAATTATTAACCAATCCGGTATCGCATGATGTGGACATTTCACGAGGAGATCTTTAAATCTTTCCCATGCTTCATATATTGATTCCCCTTCAAACTGACAAAAATATGTTATATCATTTCTCAACTCAGCAGTCTTAGATGGTGGAAAATATTTATCAAGGAAGTTTTGTGACAGTTCACCCCAAGTTCTAATTGATCCAGGTGCTAACGAATGTAACCATATTTTAGCTTTATCTCTTAGTGAGAAAGAAAAAAGTCTAAGTCTAATAACATCATCTGAAACACCATCATATTTAAAAGTAGCACACAACTCTAGAAAATTAGCAAGACGCAAATTAGGATCTTCAATTGTTGCTCCCCCAAACGATTATTAGACACCATTTGGATAATAGCAGGTTTAAGCTCAAAAGAATTAGCAGCTACAGCAGGGTTTTGAATACTACCACGAAATTCATCTACTATAGGGTTAACATAATCTCTTAAAGGTCTTAATTCTTGATGGATGCCAACACTTTGATCTTGATGATTTACCATTTCTTGAATATTTTTATCTTTTTCTGTATTTTTAATTTTTTTTTATTTTTCTGATAGTTCTTTCTAATTCAGAATCGTAAGGCACAAGTCCTTCAGAACCTGAACTACGCATACAACTATAAAACAAAACAAACATAACACACTAACAAAAACAAAGAAAAGTAAAAATTTAAAATTTCTTAATCCTCTTTAAAATACAATTTATTTGTTTTCCTCGGCAACGACTCCAAAAACTTGATCCCCGATAAATGCAACGGCGCCAAAAACTTGGTACCGTCCGGTAAATGCAACGGCACCAAAAACTTGACTCCACTGGATAAATGCGCTGATGATTTTAGATATGAAAATTATGATTTTATAATATGGGATACTACGCAAGTATATGTATCATTTATCAAGTAATATAGGACTTTCTGATTAAGCCCCAAGATATCGAACCCACAACGAAAAGGTAAAATCTTTAAAGAAATCAGAAAAATTATCTTTTTACTTTTTGTTATGGCTTTTGAAAGTATGTGTTGATTTTGAAAGGTTTTGAAAGTTATTTGTCTTTTGAAATTTCATTAATAAATGTCAAGCAAGAAATTAAAATTATAATAACTAAAAAAACTATACGTAAAATACTATTAACTAGAATATATTTTTCTTTCCTTTTATGAAGTAGTAATAATTCTTAAAGTATTGTTGTAGAAGTATTTAAATTTGTTGTGACAGATAGAAGCAAATTTATACTTTACCCTTACTTGGTTCTACAAAGAACATAGGTTAATTTGAAATTTTTATTATTTTGAACATGGTTAGGCAGGGAAGATACTAGTATCTCACTCTAGAGTTCCCTCGATTCCCACCACCTGGGGCTAACTTCTCATAACAAAACTCAAAACTTCAAACCAAATTAGGGGTTTTAGCCTATCACTCTAAAATCCTCTAATTTTTCTCCCTTCCATAAAAATATCTTCTAATATTACATTCAATTACATGGACTACAATTCTCACCCATATAATTGCATGTGATTCTTACTAACTTTTATGAGACAATACCGCATTGGATCTTACATAATCTCAAGAAATTTTACAACTTAACGGGCCAAATTAAGAAGTAAACAAAGTTTTTAGAATCAATCTTAACAATTTCTTCCAACTTTTAAACACTTATACTTTCTACAATAATTCTTTACAAATTAATTACTTCTCCATTTAAGAAAGAAAAAGATAAAGTAAACTACTCAGAATGCATTGAGAAAATACAAAAACACATTGATTTGAAATTAAAAAAAATAAGAAAAATAACAAACGAAAACAAGTATTAATAAATAGATTAAAAGTAAACACTTATCTGAAAATCCTCTCCACAAGACTAAGGAAGTTCCTCTGAAACTTTGACTCTCCGCTAAACTACTCCTCAGAGCAAGTCTCCCAACTCTAATGACTCAGAATACAAACTTTAGAATTCAATAAAAACTAAACTAAAAGAAAGAAAAGAAGTGGGAAGAAGAAGACTTCACTCTGAACCTTTTCTCCTTTCTACTCTCTAGTCCTACTCTTAATAAAAACTCTCACAAAATAAAAGTAAAATACTGTAAAAACTCTCTTCAAAATTCAAGTGGAAGAGCAAAGGAGGAACAAGAAAAGACCCTTCAAAATGCAGTGGAAGAGCACTTAGTCATTCCTAAGACACTCTTTAAATAGTAAACTGAAAGGTGCCTTGGTGTCTCTTCAAAATGTGTCCAGATTCGATGTATCTACCAAGGAAAGCACCCCATCATTCAAACTTGCCGCCCAAAGGAAGTTATGGTAGTTACCACCAAGAGTTGCATCTCATCCCCTTTGAAATTGGTGCCAAATACATCGAAGATTTCGATTTTTAATCGCATGTGGCTAAGCGTCACTGGCGTCGCTTAGCCGCCAAGACTAAAAATTTGATTTTTCATTATTTTTGCTCCAAATTTGATCTAATTTTGCTCCTTTAATCATGACCATCCATTTTCATCATATTTGCAAGAAAAACACAAAATATCTTCCCTTAAAGTGCAATATCATTAAAAATAGGTATAAAAATGTGCATAAAAATACTATATATTTTAGGTGTATCAAGATTTTAGAGTGACAATCTAAAATCCTCAATTCGGTCCAATTGTTTTGGTGCTGAGGTGTAGATTGTTAGCCCTCGAGCGAGGGAACGCAGAGCTCAAGTGAGAGCCGTATCCTCCCGACTCTATCTGCGATTCGCGAACCAAACATAGTGATTAGTTAATGTTCTTTATACCTGGAACAAAGGGTAAAGAATAGGTATGTTTCTATTTGGCACAACACATATAAAACTAATTCTAATTATCGCTTCACTTAAATATCTTAACAAAAGAGAAAGATTCCTGCTATTATATATTTGAACTTAACTTTAGTAGTATTCGTAAATTATTAGTAAAACTAGTTTAAATATAAATTTCATATTGTTGTCAATTGCATATTAGTGACAGATAGACAATTCGATCTAGTTGTGATTTTGAATTGGTTTATATAATCCTAGTCTGTAGGCTTTAATATATTCCCTGTGGGATCGATATCTAGGACTCCACTAGAGCCCTATATTACTTGAGCGATACGTATACTTGCGTTTAAAGGTAACTCTACGATCAAAAGATTATAATATTTAATTGTTACTAAATTTAAAATTATGCTCCTGATCATGTTTTTGGCACTGTTGCTGATGATTTATATCTTCTAATAGTGGTGTCGAGTTCTTAGATATATAAGTATATTTAAAATCGCGGATCAAATAGTTATGTGAATTTCATCTGTTGTTAGGTTAACATATTCTCTTAAAAGTCTTGACAAATTTCCAATTTAATTTCTTTGATTATCTTGAATATTCATCATTTTGCAAGGATTTTCAATTTATTTTTATTGTTTTCTAATTTTTATAACAGTATGCTCTAACTCCAAATCGTTAGGCACTAAACCTATAGATCTGTTACTACGCATATACAAACACAAATACTTTTATAAAGGTAAACAAACACACAATTACACACTACAAAATAAAGGTTTTCTTCTTTTTATTATACTATATTATTAATAAATACCTTCCTACTTACTTCTTAGTTAGTTACTTTTTTTTCTTAACTCCGTTACCTTCCCCGACAACAGCGCCATAAACTTGATGCACAGGACTTATATTGCAAGAATTTATGAACTCAAATTTATATATTATTAATGATTTTGATAATTTCAAGCATTCAACGCAAGTATACGTATAGTATCAAGTAATACAGGGCTCTAATGGAGTCCTGGTTATCGATCCCACAGGGAAGTTTAATGTTTTAAGAAAGCGATCCCAAAATAAGTAAGATGGCACTAAGATCCTATATTTAAATAACACTTAAAGTTTAACACAAACTCCTACCGGTAACAGTTAACTAAACTACAATTACTTCTATCAACTTTAAATACAAAATTAACTAACAGACACACTAAATTAAGTTTTTGGAAGGTTTTTAATATATAAGAAAAATATCTTTCTTCTTGCAATGAGAATATGATGTGTGGATTAATATGGAACAAATATTTATATTATTGTGCCAAATAGAAGCATGGATGATTCTTTACCCTTAAAAGAGTACCCCCTCTTCTAAGTATAAAAGAACATTGACATATTCTAACTTTAGTCACTAACTCTAAGGCTAGGCTGGGAGGATACAAGCTCTCACTTCGGAGCTCTCACTCACCCTTCACTCGAAGGTTAACCTTTGATATTAATTAGAAAGCTTAGAACCAATTTGGGGATTTCAGCCTGTCACCCTGAAATCTCCACATTGAAGTCCATCAAAACACATTTCCCTATTTATTTGGACTCAATTCCCATGAACTACTCAATTCATCCATGGAAATTGAATGGATCTTTCATTATTGTTGTAGGACATTAAATCTTTTCAAACTTAATGTTCCACTACATATTTTAACATTTCAATTAGCCAAATCAAAAGTAAATTAAGTTCTAAATGAAAAACAATCACAATTTCTTTATCACATTAAAAGCACATCAAATCCACATCAATCCATCATCACATCTCTTATGCAAGAAGAAAGACAAGGAAACTAGGCAGAATTCATGGAGAAGATATAATAAAACATGAATTTTATATATAAAAGAAAAGTCATACAAATCACAAAAGAAAATACAACTTATCTCTTTCTCTTCCACAATGTAATTCCTCAAGTTCCTTCTCAATCCTCTTCTCTCTTCTTTTACAACACTTCGATTCTCTCTTTAGAATGGAAAGGAAGAAGCAATCTCTCACTTTACCTCTTCTCCTCCCCTCCTTAGAGAAGAATCCCTCTCAAATCCTCACTCTACACTCTCTACTCCTAAACCCTAATACTTCACTCTTACTAAAACTACTCTAGAACCACTGAAGAAGCACACTATTTTCATCCAAAAATAATTACTTAAAAGATAGGGACGAAATTCCAAGAGTTTCCATAGGCATCCCTTCAAAAAGTCACCAAAACTCTTCAAATTTGAACTCCACCGACTTCGGGCGCTGGCGGTGCTCTTCGTGCCATTTAATTGCTGTGCTCTCTAGATTTGGGCGCCGGCAGCGCCCATTCTGGAGCAGGCGGCGCCAGGACACTTTTTCCACCATTTTGCTCCATTTTGCTCCTTTTTGCTCCAGATTCGTTCCTTTTTGCTTCTTTTCACTCCAATCACCTAAAATCATCATACATGCAACAAATCATGAAAAATATCTTTCTTTAAAGTGTAATATCACCAAAAATGGGTAAAATTAGATAGCAAAGACCGTATATTTTTTGGTGCATCAATTCTCCAAGCCCATCCTTAAAAACTTTTGAGCTTTGAAAATCTTGAAAGCAAAATCACTGATCTTTTTCAAGAGTTTTCTTTAGTGACTTTGATCATTTAAGATGTAATTAACTATAATGCCTTGCCATTATAGGAAACTTTAGAACCTAAATCATATAAAACCTACCTAATTCTATTGTTCTAGGTAGGAAAACTTGTCGACCAACATAAAATTGGTTCGCATACCAAACAGATGTCATAAATATATTAGTTTATGTAATCGAGCCTTAATATGAGGAATGTGTCTCTCCCTCGGGATAGGTGCATGGCTTGCAATGTATGATTCGTTTATTAAAATTATCAAGGATATGAGATCAGTTTCGTCTTATATTTTCAAAATCAAAACTTTACTTTCCAGAAATATATATATATATATATATATATATATATATATATATATATATATATATATATATATATATATATATTTTTTGAATGGTGACAAAGTTTCCTTAGTGATACAAAATGAATGTACAGACAGAATTATAGCAGCACTGAAATGATTCAACAATCAAAATTTTAGTGGCAAAAAGACTAAGGGAATGATGGGAAAATGGAATCTATATATAGACTCCTCATAATAGATAAATTAGCTGTGGTTTTAGTCCCACTTACTCTTCCAATACCTCAGATTTGCAGATGAAGTTTCTCAAAGAGTAGAATGATGATGAAAGGGCCAGCTAAGTCCCCAAGAGAAGATCCGATCCACTGGCCAATTGAAGGATGGAAAAGAGCACCAATTCCAGCTCCAATGGACGCAAAAATTAATGATGAACTAAACTTAATGGTTGAACTGTAGACCTCTTTCCAAAATAATCTGAATTTTTCTTCTCTCTTTAGGTTTTCACCAACATTATCTGTTTTCCGGATGAAGTATCGGTAAAACGCCACTATAATCTGAACAATCCATGAAGCTAAAATTCCAAGTGCATTGCCTCTGAAAGTTGTTCTGCAGACATTAAACCAGAATAAATAAGCTGGCATGCCCCGTTTAGCCTTCCGTCTAGCTGATTTTGAAACATCTTTAAGAAGTTTCCATGCCATTCTTTGTGAACAGTAATGCACAGCAAGTCTCTCCAGCAACCGCCTAATCGTTACAGCTGAAGTCTCACGAACAATTTGTTTGAGTGACTTGTGGAATGGAGTCAACAAATCAACATGCCTTTCTTCAGGCACATCTAGTGGGAAGCCATCATCATCTTCCACTGGTGGGTGAATTTCAATAAGGGGCAAATAGAATTTTTACACTCAAATGCAATAGATGTCTCATTTTCAGTTGCACTGCTAAAATTGGGGATGTAATTTTCATTCCATGCTGTAGCTGCACCAGCATCACAATAGGCAACAGAAATTCCTCCATCACCGAAAATGGCTCTAGAAGCGAAGGGTTTGGAGGCAGCGATATACGCGGCCGCCGCTGAAGCGGCGGCGCTCGCAGTAAAGAGAGCATGGGAATGGATCAATAGGGCAGAAGAGGACGAAGAGGAAGAGGAGCCCTGCGCGCTCTTCAGCAGATTGAGAAGAAGAGATATCCCCGCCATCCCTTCTGCCCTAGAAAAGCTTCGACAAGGTAATGGAACCAGCCAGATGAGCGAGATATATATATATTAATTCTATTTCAAATCAGGCGACGAGATTCTTATTCTGGCGACCTACAATTTTTAATTTGGCAACTGACATGCACTTTTTATTGGGGATGGCTTAGATGAATTTGGGTATAAATTTTAGGATTATCAAAATCAAAACTTTATCAGGAGCATGGATATTACTTTCAATGAAATAAAGACGTACAGGTATTTGAACGGTACTCAAGATTGTCTATTATTTAGTCATGAAGAGTTAAAATATGTTGAGATAAAATACACTTGTGATTAGGAATATGGAAAAAGAGAAATGCTCAACCTAATGAAGCACAAGAAATGCCTTAGTCACCTGCTTCTGAAATTAGGAGGACTAGAAGTATCAAAAGAACAACACAAAGATATTCTCTTTCTTTGTAATATTATTACTAACAACTAGTGGTGAACAAGAGTTCTATGAAGAGCCCACTCAATTTAAAGATTCAAAAGTGTGGGATGTTGCCATAGATGATGAGATGTGGTCACTGAAGTCAAATAAGACTTGAAGTTTGGTAGAATTACAAGATGGCAAAAGAGCACTCCACAATATGTGAGTATATGAGTTGAAAGAGCAGTTAGATGGTAACAAATACTATAAGGCAAGACTTGTGAAAGGGTTTTAGTAGAAAGAAGTTTGTTACGCTGAAATTTTCTCTCTTGCAGTGAAAATGAAAGTTGTTAGTGATTTGGTGAGCTTAGTAGCATAGAAAGATCTACATCTTGAGCAGTTGGATGTAAGTTCATCCTTCATACATAAAGTTATGGAGGAGAAATTATATATAGTGCAACCACAGGGGTATAAGATTTTAGAGAAAGAAGTCTTGAAATGTAGGTTGAAGAAGATGCTTTAAGGCTTACAGTAACCCCAAAAGTAGTGGTACAAGAGGTTTAATATGTACATGTCAGACAATGGGTATATGACGTGCTAGACAGAACACTGTTGCTTCATTAAAACTTTTGGTGATTGTTACATCTTACTTATTTTATATATGAATAACATGCTGATTGCATGAGCAAGTACAAATAAGATCAGCGAGTTGAATGATCAATTATCAAGAGAGTTTGAGATAAAAGATTTAGGTCTAACAAAGGAGATCCTTATGATGAGAATCAGCATGTATAGGAGTGCAAGCACACTAAAATTTTCCCACGTAGAGTACATTGAGAAGGTCTTACACAAGTTCAACATTTTCACCTCTTATCTAGTCACTTCAAACTATCTAAGGAAATCAACTAAATTTTAAGTAGAGCAAGTATAGATGGGGAGAACTCCATATGCTTGAGCAATTTGAAGTCTAATGTATGATATGATATATATGAGACCATATATTGCACTTGTGGTTGGAGTTGTCAGTAGGTAAATGGGTAATCATGGAAAGCATTATTGGAAGCCAGTGAAGTGCATTCTAAGATATTTGGGGGAACAATCAACATGTCACTTTTCTTTGAAAGTGCAGGATGATCTTTCCTTAAGTTGATAAATTTTATGAGAAGTACAATAAGGTATATCCTCACTTTTGGAAATACAACAGCGAGTTGGGGTTCCAAGCTGTAGAAGATTGTTGTACTTTTAATTACATAAATGGAATACATTGTTGTCATTAATGCTAGCAATAGTTGATTTGGTAACAAAACTTTATGGTTGAATTAGGCATGGAGTAGGGGATTGGAAATGTACATAGTGACATTATGTGGAAATTCATATGCTAAGAATATCATTTTTCACTCCATGATAAAGCATATTTAGTTGATGTATCATTTTATTTGTTATGTCCTAGAATATGAGTTGATATTCTTAGAGAAGACACACATAGCTCAAAATCTTATAGATAAGTTAACTAAGTTGGTAACTACTGAGAAACATAAGCTATGCTTGGCTTATGTGAGAGTTCAACAAGGTTGAGACCAGAGGTGAACCACATGCATTACATGACTATAAAGATGGTATATATGTGGAGGTTTAGGATTAAGTGTTATCAGGCTCCAAGTGAGAGATTGTTAGTATTGTGCAGTTTGATACATAGTAGCAGCAGGACCACCACCAACACTATATAATAAGAATTAGTGCTCCAACAAGGAAGACCAAGATGGGTGCCTAATGCTCTAAACCAGAGGACTAGGACCCCTGCACCACAAAGTGACACCAAGGCACCAGCTAGGAGCTCACTGCAGGGATGTGTGAACCGTGGTTTTGCTTGTTTCATATCAGAAACAGAGCTATTGGAATTCCAACAATCAGAAGGACGTGCAGCGGTGCCTGAATCTTTACTTCGACCCAAATGCTAGAAAAGCCAGTAACCATAACTGGCGCTATGGTGTTTTGAGCAATTTCTCTCTGGTTAGGAATTTAAATCTTCGATCTCCATACAAATTCACTCTTTTGTGGTGTACTCTCGAAAGTGCGTAATAGGTGTGAAGTTTCTTGGAGCAAGCCGAGGGTGAATTTCGGTGAGCTTGAATAGTTGTAAATTCCAATGATGTGTATAGAGTGGATCTGAGTGGTTCAATTCTATATTAGTCTCATTTTATAATTAATTTTTTGGTGTGGTGGGGTTCTGTGGTTGACTCCCATTCTTTGATTTTTCCATGTTAAATAGTTGTCTTTTTTAGGGATTTCTTTATTATTCATTTCTGTTCAATTTATTGTTTCGGATCTTTACAATTTGTGTATTTTTCCGCGGTATGATTTTGGATGTAATATATCAAATCCTAAGTTTCCATCCCAACATAGTATTCTTGTATTTCCACAGATAACCTCATTTAGAGTATATTGAGGAATGGAAAAAAATGCAATAAATTCTCTTATTTGATTTCCTCTTTCCTCTTTTCTCTATTTCTGGAGTTAATGGCATCCTAGTACTGTCTTTTATCCTTCTCTATTTGTGTTTCTCTTCGATAATCTTCCAGTCAACTTCTGGAGTTGCCTGCATCTTCCGAATTGCGAGCATCAATACCGATTTAGTTAGACTTTTGCTACTTGTGGTCCGTATTAGCTGTTATTGGCTGTATGTGCTACTTGAATCGATGACTTGAGATTTTTGGCTTACAGATTTAGTTAGATTTTTGCTACTTGAATCAATGACTTTAAAGTTTATCATGAATCTGTGTTGAATTATACGGACGTTAGAACCTTAACTGGCTAAATGTTCAGCGGGACAACGATCTTCCTGATCAGTAATGTTTATTAAATATTAAACAAAGGTCTTAAAAGCTCTTTAGTCCTGTTTAAAACTCCAAACCTTAATAATTAGGTCCGCGAGTAATGTCACTGCTAATTATGGCATAAGATAATACCACAAATTCTAAAGCATAGTAATTTATCAGAGGGCCTGCGCCCAACTTTTTGTGCTGATTCTAATGAAAAAAAAGGATGTTCGGCAGTTCGCACTTGCTGCCGCACTTTTAAGCTATCTCAAACGGAGTCTAAGCCGAAATTATGCAATGTTTTTAAAGTGGGCCGAGTACAAATAGGGCCCGAATTCTTCATCTCCAGCCGTCTAAGGGCTACGTTATTTTACGATTTGTTGAAAAGGATATTGGAACTAATTATGTGGATTATTTAGTCCAGTTCTAGAAAATATCCAATTGTACATTATCGAAACTAAACAGACTAGCCCACTCCTACGTTGAATTTGGTAAAGAAACCATAACTAGACATTCACACTCACCACTAAATTTCATAATTGGGCTCAATTACATCAGCAGGCTAAAATCTATTCTCTGAAGAGCTCTTGGCCGAATCGGATCTCTCCTGTTTCGATAAAAGCTAAATTTCCGTGAGCTTAATATACATTTGCTTCGGAAAAAAAAAAAATAACTGCAACTTAAGTGTTACATCAAGGGGTCAATACTCGCCGAGCCGATCTCAAGTCATGCCAGCTCGTTTTTCAAAATACAAGCTCGAGTTGAGCTTAAATGATGAGCTCTAGCTCGGCTCAATACTAACAGCAGGCTTATGAGCTAGAATAAAATTGTGGTGGGAGTTCACCGGAGAAGTCATCTAGGTGACCGATGGCGGGAGAGAAGGAGAAGTGCTCTGATAACTGACTAAATAAGGCATTGATGTGACCAGAATCCATTTGGTTGAGCTAGTTAAGGAGCATATGTTTAAGAAATGAGTTTAATCTTGTGCTCGTGGTAAGTTGAGCTCGAGCTGGCTTGTAAATTGCAGTGTTAGTTACACCACTTCTTTTATCTTTCTGCTTAAAAATTCAAAAGAATATAATAAAAGAAAATAAATTCAAAATATTTGTTAGCTGTTAAGTACAATCTCACCAACCAATACAGAATAGCAACAAACTAATGTTTTTAATACAATTTAATTTGTTTAAAACATAAATTAGATAAATTCCTCAAAAATAGGCACTAAAATATAATTAAGTGCAAAGCCATAAATAAAAATATAGCAACCTTTATGATATATATGTATATGTATCAATCAAATCTTAAATAATATGTACTATTTGAAAAATATTATTATTATTTAATTTCATAAAAGTAAAATGTATATTTTCTGCATGTTTTAACGTTAGTGCTATAAATATAGATATTAATTTTTGACCTTTAAAATGAAAATACATAAAAATTGTTTAATGTATGTAAATATTTCTAAATAATAAGGATATAAAAAAAATTTCTTAACGAGGTGCTCTCTTGATTATTTACTCCAAAGCTGTGGATCCAGAAGATAGCTCCTACCTCCATGGCCCACCACAACGTATGGGATGCCTACTGAACAAGATCCTACGGCCAGTATTATTCCATCTGATGAGATCATCAGAAAAATAATCCCAAAGGCGGGAAGCGGTGCCCGCACGTAACATAGGCCATGGCTTCCAGAAGGACGGGTTGGTGCCACGTCAGTTCTTATGATTTCATTTTCGCGGCACCAACAGCCCGGTCGACCTGGACCGGACAAAAAACCGGCGGGCGCCCGCCCCAGTTTTCTCTCGTTGAACTCCCCTCTGCACCCTTGAATAAAACCGAAAGGAGAACTATTCCGAAGCCACACGTAGATCGCGATTATTCCGAGCAACTCCATTGTGATGTCTGCGATCGCAAGCGTAGCCGTCTTGCCTTACGCCTCTGCGGCGATAAGATCACCGGCACGGCTTAGGAGGACAGTGACGATGGCTTCTCCAGCGGCGGAAGGAAGTGGGCTGTATGCAGTACTTGGAGTGGGGGAAAGAGCGAGCATCAGAGAGATAAAGGCGGCGTACCGCTCGCTGGCGAAAATATGGCATCCTGATGTGGCGGGAGAGGATGATGGCGGAGTTTTCCTTCAGATTCAGCGGGCGTATCTGACGCTTTCAGATCCGACGGAGAGGAAGCGGTATGATTGCTCGATGGGTCTCTTAGGGTTAGTATTTCGGCAGGTGGGGAGGTTCTGTGTTAGAGGAAGGTGGGAGACGGATCAGTGTTGGTAGAATCGTCGGCGAAAGCTATGGGGACGAAGGATGATGGATGGATTCAGCCATTGGGATTTTTTGCTGGAAGGGGAGAGGTTTCTGTAATATGTGCTCTGAGATCGGAGAGGACTAAATTGAAACCTGTTTTGGAGCGTTCATTAGCGATTGTTTTCATATTATTCTTTGGGTAGAGAGGCGACCGGCTTGCTAATTTGGCTTTATGCACATTGCTAGAGAAATAAATCTGTTAATTTGTAGGTTTGATTGAGCTCCTGTTAATAAATTGTTTGATGCGTGCCTTGAAAGCATATTAAATTAAATTTATTATATTTTGATTTTTTAAGATTGTTTGCTGAATTGTAAAATAAAATCATAATTTTTTTCTGTATAATTTGCTGAAAAGTAAAATATACTATGTTTCAATTTATTTGCAGAGCACAATGGGGTGGGGATGACCGGGATGATTGCATATGATTGTCAGGTTAAGAATTTCGAATCATAGTCAGGGATAACATATGTAGTGTCTCTGAAATGAATAAATTATTTTGACAACTTAAAATTATATAACTACTACAAAATATGTGAAATTTGTTGCACGCAATCGTACTCATAGATTTTATACTTCTACAGGAGTAAGTTCTAAAATATTTTGAAAATTGTTATACAAATGTTTGGGGGTTGCAAGTTATCACCTTTCATTTCTCGGGTTGTCTATGAACTGACCCAATGTCAAGCAAAGCTTGTTTGTGCATAATCACGTTCAAGATTGGCTCGAGCTCGATTTGAACTTTGTATGATTGTGTTCAATCTTGGCAGTTTAAGAGCATGTTTGTTAGTTCAATTTGAGCTTTGCTTGAATTTAAATCAAATTGGCATTGTTGAATGAGTTGCTTAATTACAAAAAAATATACAAGCCTTATCGAGGTAAGCTTGTTGAACTTTATACAAAAAGCTTATTTGAAGAAAAATGAATGAGTCTTATCAAACTGATCTGACTAAGCCTACAAATGAACTTTCAAATGATGTTCTTCATGCTTGATCCTAAGCGCAACTTACTAACAAATTTATTCACAAACATTAAATTATACCATCTATGAATATTAATGAATTGAGCAACAAGTAGTTCAATTTTATTGTTTAACAACTGAGTATTTATAATAGTATTTAGGTTTATTTGATTAATATATCAAACGGTCATGAATGAGCATTAATTGAGCTAAGTCATGAGTAGCTTGTCAAATACTTAGCTCATTCACAATCCTACCATTTAATCAATATTTAAATGTTTAAAGAACAACTTAAGAGTACCTATGACTAACAAGCAACACATCATCCCATTCGAAATTTGATATCGGCTTATAAAAATATTTAGCTTCAAGAAAGAAGCACAACCTTCCCCTCATCACACATGTTTCAACGAAAATTAGCAAAATATCAAATATTTAATGAATTGTATAAGTGGCTACCTATAAATCAACATCAATAAAAAGTAGAACAACTTTTACCTCTAATATTAAACATAATCCTATTAATTTTTTTCTACAAGAATTTGAAATACATAGGTCTAAACAAAGGAAATAAGGAAGATATTGCATTCAAACTCTTTTGAAGAATATTTTGCCCTCTATCATTTTAGAATTATAAGATGGAGGGAATCATTATGTTGATGATCATCGTGAATAAACAAATATAAAATTTTAAGAGTTGAAAATTTTAAAAATGTAGAGCACAAATATCAATTATTAATTCGACCAGATCAAAAATGTCAAAAAAAAACTTGCTTGTTTGACCTTTTAAAACATTTTAATGGAAATAACACAGTTCAAATGTTACTTTTTGACATCTTTAACCATATTTTTTACAGAAAAACTATATTAAGAGAAGTTCTTAACGATATTTGTGAAGACTTATTCATTAAGGAAAACTAACAAAAAAATTTATCCATTTTTCTAAATGATTCTATTAAATCATTTTAATAAAAATTTTGACACAACCAAATGAACATATTTTGAAATGTAAAGATGTTTATGGAAATAACACATGGTGCAAAAAAAATTAAATAAAAAACTTTTAAGAATTTTTATCATTGATTTTAGGGGTGGACCAAGAAAGAGTTCAAAGGGGGTAATTGCTCACTCTCAAATTAAGATTGTTACTTATATGAGAGGGCAATTTGGTGTTTTCTCCATGCTGAAAATATTAGTTTTGCCACTCTTGAAATATCATTTTGTCTTTCCTTACCATAGCCCCTCCCACATTTGGTCTAGGGGGACACTTTTCCCTGCTAAAAAAAAAGGACGGGTTCCGCCCTTGATTGATTTAATTGTAAAAAATTATTAAATTAAAAGACTTCATGGTTTATGTGAAAAATATTTTGAAAATTAACATGGTAAAATTTTTTAATTAAAAATTTTCCATAAAATTAAACATCTGTGAAGTATTTCAAAAAAAGACTGGCACCGCCCCTGATTGATTTAATTGTTGAAATTTCTTAAATTAAAAGCCTCATGATTTATATGAAAAATGTTTTGAAAATGAACATTATAAAATTTTGGCAACTAAAAATTTCTCATAAAATTAAACATCTGTGAAGTATCGCACAACAAAAAAAATCCAGCCAAGGCAAAAAAAAAAAAACGAAAATCAATTTCCCAATTGAATATAGATATATATATATATATATATATATATATATATATATATATATATATATATATATATATATATATATATATATATATATATATTAAGAAAAAGGAGCAAAAAAGGCTCACTACATGTTAATGAAAAGAGGTGTACATGGAACCAAAAAGGATTCCCATAAAAAAGGGGAATCATGTGCCTCACTTACAATAAGTTCACTCAAAAAAGAAAAGTAAAGTATACTGATATATATACAAAATGTAGCAATATATATATATATATATATATATATATATATATATATATGAGTATAAACAAAAGGAGAAGACAGAGGCAAGCGGAGGTTAAACAGTTCTGATATAAGGTAAGCCCAATTTGTCCCCATGAAGTAGTTTAGCTAGAGGAGGTGGAGGATGGACAGTAAGCTGAAGAGTCTCTTTGAAGTTTCCTTGTGAAGCCATCCAGTGAGCAGAAGCATTGGCTTCCCTAGGAGTGAAAACAATGGAGCAACCAGTGACAGAATAAGAGGGGGCACCTTGTTAAGCCATCTTTGTATGTACCAGGGGGCGTGTCAATGTTATGTAGAAATTTGATGCAGCATAAGGAATAAGATTCAATAATCAGAGGGCTAAAGTTGCAATTGTGGGCAATCTGGAGTGCCCAGTAAATTGCAATGGCTTCTACTTCCAAAGCATCAACAGCATCAGTAGGGGAGGAAAATAATAACAAGCATTTACCCTTTGAATCTCTAAAAAGGCGTCCAAATCCAGCAGATGCATTACAGAAACTACCATCAGTATTAGCATTAATGCAAGGGAAAGGAGGAGGAAACCAGGTACTGATAGACACCAATGGTTTCTGCAATGATGAAGGGGGGTTCCAGTTTGTGCAGATGGTTTGAAAGTTGTGATATAAAATAAGTTTATGCAAATAAGCTTGTCAATTTTTCACAGCAATTGGAGCCAAAGGGATTTGATCCTGATATCTGGCAGTGTTTCTGGCCATCCAAATAAACCATGCCACCATGCATGGGATGACAGAAAGTTTGGCTTTAGCACAGTCTCTCCAAAAAGTAGGGAAGCAGTACCAACTGAGGAGAAGAGTGTTCACTTGTAATATTCCCTAGTATCTATCATTGATGGAAAGTCATCATATTGATCCCTCATTGAACCAAACTCATCTAGACAAGGATGCTATATGTGCAGACTTTTTAATCTCAAACATTTCCTTCATAAATCATATATGGCCAAACAAGGACAATCCAACATAGTTTTAAGTGAAGAATAGAGTCTTTCTAAAAGGATTTTTTTTAAACATGAATAAAATATTTTCAGAGCTAGTTAAGAAGATCAAATACTAAACATAAAGATTTTAAACATCTGACACACCTCTTTAATCTCTAATATCCGATGTGAAAAATAAGGCGAGACTAACACACATTTGAGGTTAATTTTGACACCAAATAATTTTTTTAACATTTAAGAGCTCATTATGATCATTAAATGCTATTTCAAATTAAAAATTCCTACTTTAAAGTCTAAAAAGTCTTCTAGATGCAATTTTTGACAATTTTAAAGATGTTCAATGTAAAATTTTTTACCTCTTTTTTTTTCTTTCTTTTCTTTTCTTTTTTTTTTCTTTTTTTTTTTTGTAAATGATGAGACAAAATTACAATTGATGAATTTTTATTTTGTTCATAGATCTGATGATAAGTCGAGGTTGTTGTTTTGGGCATGGCAATATTCAGATTTTTGAAGAACTATAACTTTATATCATACATTTCTTAAAGCTTGATTTAGTTGCAAATAAATAAATTATGTTGTAAAATAATTAGGCAAATAATATATTGTCAAAAATTCATCCGATCAAACACAATACTTGGCACAACTATTCATTTCATATCAACTTTAGAAGCATTCAAACATACTTTTATTTCAGGCAAAATAAATATTTTGATAAGAAAACAATATGAAAATTAGTTTTATCCATGGACCAAAATGAATCACTAAAAAGTATAGTTAATTTCTTAATTTTATTTGAGGTTTCAAAGAATTTTTTATGTATACATATACTCATAACAAGTGTCTCAATGTTACAAATTTTTCAGGACTAAGTGGCTACAATTCGATTTTATTAAAGCATTAAACTACTTAAATCATAATATATGTTTAAGGGAATTGATATGAATCGTTTATTTAAATGTTTTTGATCAGAATGCATGTTTCTGGATTATCTATAAATTGACAAAGTTGTACTCATTACTCATTAGAAAAGTAGAAGCCCTAAGAGTAATTCATGTAAACATTGCCGATGAGTACACAAAAGTTATCATTGATGAAAGTGTTATTGTTATCCATTGACAATAACGCTAATGCCTAACATCATTAATATATTTGATGAGAATGGTCAACATAAATGTAGACATATGCCATTAACGCCTACCTTTGCTAACAAGACTGAACACCTACCATCACCATCAACATCAATTCAGACCAATTTCAATAAAGCCAATGCTAGCCAATGTCCATCATCGCCAATGAGATTGTCACCATTAATTACAAGAAGTTAGATGCCTATTATTAACACCAACACTGATACTCATTTTTATCAACAAGGCTAACAAACCTCATTGATACCAACACTAATATATATAATTATCCATTAGGCTGATGTTTTCATTGACATCAATGATCCTCTGATATTTATACTTACAAATATGATATGAAAATTGGCAACGACACCAAAAACTTGATACTGTCCTGTAAATGTAACGACGCTAAAAACTTGATTCCTGGCAAACAGCGCCAAAAACTTGATACCGTTCGGTAGATATGAAAATTGGCAACGACTGCCAAAAACTTGGACCCGCCAGATATAAGTGCGCTGATGATTTAAGATATGAAAATTATAATTTTATAAAATGGGATACTACGCAAGTATACGTATCATTTATCAAGTAATATAGGACTTTCTGATTAAGCCCCGAGATATCGAACCCACAGGGAAAAGTTGAAAATCTTTAAAGGAATTTAGAAAATTATCTTTTACTTTCTTTAATTGTTTTTGAAATAGTATGTCTTGATTTTGAAAATTTTAGAAAGTTGATTTGTCTTTTGAAATTTTCTTAATAAAATGCTAAGCAATGGAAGTAAAGGTTTCAATAACTAATAACACTGGATGTAAAAAATACTATTAACTAAATATCTTTTTCTTTTCTTTCATGAAGTAGTAATAATTCTTAAAGTATTGTTGTGGAAGTATTTAAATTTTGTTGTGACAGATAGAAGCAAATGTGTTCTTTACCCTTACTTGGTTCTATAAAGAACATAGGTTAATTTAAATTTATATTATTTTGAACTTGGTTAGGCAGGGAAGATACCAGTCTCTCACTCTAGAGTTCCCTCAATTCCCACCACCTGGGGGCTAACTTCTCATAACAAAACTCAAAATTTCAAACCAAACTAGGGAGTTTTAGCCTATCACTCTAAAATCCTCTAATTTTACTCCCTTCTATAAAAATATCTTCTAATATTACATTCACTTACATGGACTACAGTTCTCATCCATATAATTGCATGTGATTCCTACTAACTTTAATGAGATAATACCGCATTGGATCTTACATAATCTCAAGAAATTTTATAACTTAACAGGCCAAATTAAGAAGTAAACAAAGTTCTCAGAATCAATCTTCATAACTTCTTCCTACTTTTAAATACAGATACTTTCAACAACAATTCTCTTTAAATTAGTTACTTCTCCATTTTAAGAAAGAAAAAGATAAAGTAAACTACTCAGAATGTATTGGAAAAATATAAAAACACATTGATTTGAAATTAAAAACGATAAGAAAATAATAAACGAAAGCAAGTATTGATAAACTAAATAAAAGTAAACACTATCTGAAAATCCTCTCCACAAGACTAAGGAAGTTCCCCTGAAACTTTGAATCTTCGCTAAACTACTCCTCAGAGCAAGTCTCCAAACTCCGATGACTCATAATACAGAATTCAGACTTCAATAAAAACTAAACTAAAAGAAAGAAAAGAAGTGGGAGAAGAACTCTTAACTCCAACCCTTTCCTCCTTTCTACTCTCTACTCCTACTCTAAATAAAAACTTAAAATGCAGTGGAAGAATCTCCTAAATTCCTCTCTTCGAAATACAGTGAAGAGCCTCTTCAATTCTTAACTTCTTCACTTCTAAGACTCTCTTTAAATAGTGAACCAAAAGGTACCTTGGTGTCTCTTCAAAATGTGTCCAGATTCGATGTATCTACCAAGGAACGCACCCCTTCATTCAAATTTGCCCCCCAAAGGAAGTTATGGACGTTACCACCAAGAGTTGCATCCATTCCCTTTTGAATTTGGGGCCAAATCTAATCAAAGTTCGATTTATAACTGTGGCGGCTAAGCGCCGGTCGTGGCCGGCGCTTAGTCGTCAGTGCCAAATTTTTTATTTTTCATTTTTTTTGCTCCAAATTTGATCCAATTTTGCTTCTTTCATCTTGACCATCAATTTTCATCATACTTGCAAGAAAAACAAAAAATATCTTCCATTAAAGTGCAATATCATTAAACATAGATATAAAAATGTTCATAAAAATACTATATATTTTAGGTGTATCAAAATCCCCCAAACTTAAAATGTTACTTGTCCTCAAGGGACAGTTAATCTCATATAACATTTTAGCATGCAAATTATGTAATGAGTTTCTTAAGAAGATAACAAAATTTTGTTCTAGAAATGGAATAGTCTAATTTAGAAAAAAATTTCAGTAATTAAAACCAACTTAAAGTTTAGAAAGTTCTTAAGTAAAGGAAAATGATAAATAAAAGTCTCTATTTGTTTCAGAAATATTTGTAGATTTTTCAAAATATAGGATTCAAACATTTATTTTTCTCACTTAAAAATCATTATTTGAAAAATAATTTTACTTACTATATTATAACCTTAAGCTTTAGATTTTCTCTGATCTTATATCTTAAAATTTAGGTATGAAACCAATTTTTGATTGGGTCCTTAAATCCTCAAGCTTCTCCTTCATTTTCATATACTATTTCTCTCTTTTTTTTCTTTCTTTTTTTATTTTATTTTATTTTTTTATAAGGTAAGGATTACTATATTTGGATAGGCCTTTAATGATTTTGAATTCCACCCTTCCATTTAAAATAAAGATAAGATATACATCTTTCACTTAAAAATCATAATAATAGTATTTGAAAATTACTCTTCAATAAAATAAATATAAGCTTTGAAGAATAAAAGTCAAATCTTCTATTTATCCAAAAATACAAAACTTCTTACTAAAGATAGTTTAACTTCATTTAACACCTCTTTATTAAGAAAATTTTAACTTTAAGTTTTTCAGGATTACTATAAATTTTAACTAAATTCTTTTATTCATTTCTATATTCAAAATTTTATTCCCCTAATATAACTTCTTGTACATAATTGTTCTCAATCAAAAATAATATTTATTTTTAAGTATTCTTGAGAATCAAATAATATTTTAAGTTTTTGAAAATCTTTGTTTTTAAGATCCCCCCAAACTTTAAATTTTTAATTAGGATAAAACATTTAAGCATAAGAAATGATACATGAGTGAGAAATAAAAACTAACATATCATGCTTGCAAGAATTTTTAATATTCTAATATGCAAGTATAACAATTTAAATAACAGGAGTAAAATGAAATCAAATTTAGTTTTTTAAAACAATTTTCTTTTTATTTTATTTTTTTTATGACAAGAAAAGTAAAAATTTCAGAAGACTTCTACAGTAGTGGAGGTTTTCAAAGCAAATACACACCAACTAAAATAACACACTGATAGAGATAACAGATAATAGTGAAATTTGAAGAATTTTAAACATGTAGTTTCCTAAGTAGAAGTTCCTAATAGTGGTTTATAATCTCCTAATAGTTTTTGGAATTTAAAGTACACACTACTAAAAACTCTGACATAACATACACATAAAAACATTTATAATTACACACCATCACAAAGCAACATATAAATCAACAATAAAACAACAATACCTGAATATGCATAACAGATAAATAGTACAACTACAATCTGCATACTATCAAGGTTCACATCATAATACAATCATAAAAAAAAATACTAGATAAAGCATACAGAAACACAACACAATAACTAAAACAAACAACATACATCTACTCATCATCATCATCATCATCATCATCTTGCTCGTTCCAATCTCTAGATGGCACATAAGGTATATAGAATGGATGAGGTGGCATCTCAACACTCTGATCTCCTCTAATCAGTCTATCCAAATATTGCTGATAATTCTCCTCATATTCATCATGTTTTACAATATATCTCGCAACATTATCCAGCTTACCATCCATATCTCTCACATGTTCTCGAGTAAGACTCACTTTTTTTCAAAATCATTCTTAATAAACCAGTCTGTGAATCAGTAGATGAAGAAGCACGTGAAGTAGAAGCACGTGAAGTAGAAGCACGAGAAGTAGAAGCAGCAGAAGCAGAAGTAGTAGAAGCCCTACCAAATCCTCCTCTCCAACCAAACTCTGAATGCACGGTGTAAGAACCAACGTTTACACTGGTAATTGGTCTCAATGGCTGAAGTACCTCTTCCCAGGTCTTAAATCTCACTCTAGATCTTTCACATAGTGAATGAATCAAGGAAGGAAATCCCATACCTGCATTCGTGGTTGATCTAGCACAATTCAAAACATAATCATAAGTTTCCCTCCAATATCAATAGGCTTCCCATTCTGAATACAATGGTTCAACACAGCTCTTTCGCTCGTCACTTCACTTGTATGACTTGAAGATAACAACTTAGATGAGAAAAAATAATGCCATGCCTTAGAAATGACATTCAATCTGGAAGCAGGAAAGTTCACTCTTCTATCATTTGTTATTTTCCATAATCCTCTTCCATCAGTCAGAAACTCTATAATCTCATCTAATTCTCCTTCCGAAAGATGATAGTTAGAATAAAAACAAAACATATCAGGAGGTAGTCCATAAAAGGTATTGATTGCACCTGACAAAAAGTTTACTTCCTGCCTTCTAACCATCACTTGATTTTCCTCTGCAACAGACAAATTTGCATAAAATTCTCTTACAACGAAATAACATCAACGACGAGAGAAGCAACATTAATTCTGCCAGTTTCTTCTTGCAATCATATCTTTAATCACCTCTCCTGGCTTACTAAACACTCGCTCGGGAATCAACTTACGTGATTGCAATGCATCGACGTATCGTTCCACAGCCCTCAAACTAACAAATTTGTCAGAATCAAATTTCGTCTTATCTCGAACGCGCTTTGACTTTGGATCCATCTCTAAAAATTCACAAAAAATTCACCATAAATTCTAAAATCAAACTAAACTTGCTAAATTATCTTCCAAAAGATATTTTCACTAAATCCAAGCAATTTATCAAGCTTTTCCTTAAATTTTCACCATGAATAGTGATTTTAAGATTTTCCATTATGCATGGTGAAAATAAAAAATTTTTACTTAGGAGTAGTGCTCTTACCTCAAGGAATCCAAATCTAACATTTTTTGTTGAGATTGGCTCTTAAATGATCCACAATATGTAACCCTGGGCTCCTCTTTCGCGGCAAAGCAAAGCTTGAAGACGACGGGGCGGTTGAAAATGGCAAATTTTTGGTTTTTAACTTTCGGGAAACAAATTTCATGAATTGGCGCTTAAGCGTGAACATTCGGAGCTTGGACGCGAAATCTGGCGCGTAAGCGCCGGCATTCTAGCGCTTAGCCGTCAATACCCAAATTTTTATAATTAAGATATATGCACTAAATCACTCTGTTAATTACCCTTAATTAGTCCACAATAATTAATTCTCCCACATAAGTCTTCTACTACTCCAAATCAAAGTTAAATAATCATTGATTCCACACAAATTTTACAAAACACAAACTTATATTCAAATAAACACAAAATTTAATACAACACTAGAATTTCTATCCAAATGTGAAGGATAAAATTCTCAAAATACAAGACACTATAATATTAAACTGATAAGTATACATCTCTTAGATGTACCCATCACATCATCAGGCATATATAAAAACACTAAACACATCAAACATGAACTCACAAGAAAACTAACATAACACATTAAGACACTAAACAGATACAAACAAAACACATTTAATTCCACTCTCCATTAGGCGAAATATAATCAGGACCACTATTATTCTCATTTGACCCTTCAGGAATGTAGATTTGATAGAACGGGCGATCATTGTTCATTCTTATATCATCTTCTTCAATCCATTTATTTTTCACAAACATCGCTTTATCTATTTCTTCCACATACCTCGAATGATTGAATTGCATCTTGAGTTGCCATCCCATGTGATCCAGATGTAAGGTAATATCATTGATTTTTGCTTCCATTGAAGTCACTCGGGCTTCAATTTTTGCAATCATCTCTGCTATACCTCGAATGCTCACAGCCATATATCCATTAAATAACTCCTTAGAACTATCACTAATGAACTTACTTTTATTGGAATCTTGCTCCTTCTTCATCTCGTTCTCCCAGGAAGACATGGTGCTCTTCAAAATTTTTTTCTTAGACTTCAGAAATGAAAATAGGAATTGAGGTAAGTGTTTCTATTAAGTCAGGACCTTTTTATAGACTTGGGAGATGCTAGAATATTCCCCTAGACATTTAGAATCTTCAAAATAACTTCCATAACTCCTCCCACACGATCTAAGCTTCAAATACACATTTTTTATAACTTTGGCGCCTAAGCGCCAACTAGTCGGCGCTTAGCCGCCAGTGCACATTTTAGCATAAGTCTGCTAAGTGTCCAAATTTTCATTCTGACTTCACTAAATCATCAATTAAGGTTGAATAAACTCTACTTAAGTTTAAAAACTCCAAATTACTACCATTAAGAACATATAAACAAACCAAACAAAGTAAAAAAAAACACACAAAATAAACATAAAGCAAAGCACACCGATAAATATGGGTTACCTCCCACAAAGCGCTTGTTTTAACGTTTTCAGCCTGACATAACCAGAACTCATTCTGAGTGACCCAATATTAAATTTTCATCATATTTAGATTTATTGACTGAAAAATATGGTTTAAGTCTATGTCCGTTAACTTTAAATATTTTTCCAATTTTAGGATCTTAAATATCTACAGCTCCATAAGAATAAACTTTTATCATAATGAATGGACCCATCCACCTGGACTTAAGTTTTCCAGAAAATATTTTCAATCTAGCATTATACAGCAAAACTTGTTGTCCTAGTACAAGATTTTTGGTAAGAATCTTCCGATCATTCCATAACTTCATCTTTTCCTTATAAATCTTAGCATTTTTATAAGATTAATTCCTTATTTCTTTAAGCTCATTCAATTACAATAATCTCTTTTCAGCAGCATCTTTCAAATTATAATTGAACTCTTTAATAGCCCAATAAGCTTTATGCTCAAGTTCAAAAGGTAAATGACAAGCTTTTCCAAAAATCAGCCTATATGGGGACATTCCTATAGGTGTTCTGTAAGAAGTCATATAAGACCACAAAGCATAATCCAAATAATCGACCAATCCTTTCTATTCGATTAACATTTTTTTCAATATTCCTTTTTAATTTCATGATCGAATAATTCAACCAATCCACTTGTCAAGGATGATAAGCAAACATTGCATTGATTAATATGATATTTCTTTCAACTTCCTAATAATCGCATTTCTAAAATGACTTCCCTCGCTATGATTACTCGTACCCTAAATCTACAAAACATACTTTAAAACCTTTGCAACACTTCGAGCATCATATCGAGGTAAAGCAATAGCTTCAATCCATTTGGAAACATAATCTATCACAGAACAAACATACACACCAAAGATAAAAATGGTCCCATAAAATCTAATCCCCAAACATCAAATATTTCGCGCTTCCAACATATAATTGAAAATGTTCACATTTCTTCGGAAATACTGCTGCACACGGACATTGTTCACAATATTTAATATAATCATTCACATTCTTAAAAATTGTAGGCCAATAAAATCCCCATTGTAATAATTTAGATGTAGTTTTATAACTTCCAAAACGTCCTCATAATCAATCACGATATTAATAATTTCATAAAAGCCTTTCCAAAGGTACACATCTTCGAATTATAAAGATCCTTTCCTTTGCTTATATAAAAAATACTTCATCCAAAAATAAGTCTTAGCATCGTACAAAAATTTCTTCTTTTCATGATATGTCAAACCATGTGGTATAATATTACTAACAATAAAGTTTACTATGTTCCGCATACCACTCGAACATTCCTTTCTTTAACAAAGGAGCAGTTTTTCATCAAGAAAATGTTCATTAATTTCTTCAATATTACAGAGAAATTTTTCAACTCCCAAGCCTGAACAAATGATCAGCAATTTGATTATCGAACCCTTCCTATCTACTATTTCAAATTAAATTCTTGCAAAGAAGAATCCATCTTATAAGTCTCGCTTTGCATCATTTTTCTTCATTAAGTATCTGATAAATAGGACGACGTACGCACAACACATTTAGTTCCAATTAAATATGATCGAAATTCTATCAGTTAAAAAATACTATAACTAATAACTCTTCTCGCAATTTAGGATGAAATTTTGGCAAAGGCTTGGGCCAAATAATTGTTGGGTTTAGCTCATAGATGTGTCATGAGTGACTTGGAGCAAATCGGGAGTGATTTGGGTTTGAATCGGGTTGAATTTGGGCTCCTTTCGGTGAATGGGCCAATATAGGTCAAATTGGGCTAACTTGGGCCAATGTTGGGCTAGGGTTGAAATTGATGTAAAATTAATGTTGGGAAATGTTTATGAGAGTGTTTCAAAGAGGTTTTGGCTTTGGTTGGGCTTTGATTTTGGGGTGTGGGCTCATTTGGGGTTAGGTTCTGGGTTTAGGTCAAAATAGGGCCTTTTAGCTTTGGGTTGAAGTTGAGTGGGGTTTGGGTCTAAATGTTGGGCAAATCATGTTAGTGTCTTGTTTGTGGGAATGTTAAGGAAGATTTGGAAAATATTTGGGGTTAATTGGAGTTGAATTGGGTGAGTTTGGGTTAGGTTTGGGTCATGGGTCCAAATTGGGCTTTAAGGCCAAAAGTGAAATTGGATCCAAATGTCAATCAAATTGGACTTGGATTTGGTCTAGATTGGTGTTGGGATTGTTGAATTGAAGTTTAGAATTGAATTGGACCAGAATTTGGGTCAATTGGGTAGGTTTGGTTTGACATTGGGTTCACTTTGGGTTTAAAATGGGTCAAATTGGGGGTTTTGACAAAAGTGGGGTAAATTGACAAACTTGACCCATGGTGTAGTTAAACAAAATGAAATTGGGAATATTTGGGATTTTCTGGAATTTTCTAGGAATTTTCTGAATTTTTGGATTTTTGGGTCAAGAGGGGTATTTTGGGTATTTGGAGGGTATTGGGAGGTATTTTTGGTATTTTTGGCTATGGATGATCAACTTGAGTGGAGAGAAATGTTTAGGAATGAGTTTGGAGAATTTTGGGTGATTTTGAAATTTTTGAGAAATTTGGGTAGTTTCAAGGGTTTTGGGTAGGCTAAGCGGGTGTAGGGTCCCGGGGGTCAAAAAATTGAAAATTTGGGAAATTGAAGATTAGGTGAATGTGAGTGGAATGAAATCATTTTAGTTGAGCCATGAAGCCATATTAAGCCCACATGAGCCATGAAGGGACTCTTTTGAGGCATCCACTATGTTGTTCCTAACCCTCTTAGCCAAGGGCTTAGGGGTTAAGGACCATCCATGTGAATCACCTACATGAGTCAGGAGGTCAAGTTGAGTATGGGTGTGGTTTTAAGAGGTGTGTGGAAGTTTAGTGTATGAGTGTAGTGTGTGTGTAAGTCAACCCTTCACCAGACCAGGCCACCCAGGGCAGACCTAAGGCCAAAGAGTCCTATAGGAACTCATCCTTTAAACTTCCACATTTGATTTCCACCCTCTAGGTGATTAGG
This sequence comes from Papilionanthe hookeriana x Papilionanthe teres, assembly GCA_022702705.1. Taxonomy (NCBI): domain Eukaryota; kingdom Viridiplantae; phylum Streptophyta; class Magnoliopsida; order Asparagales; family Orchidaceae; genus Papilionanthe; species Papilionanthe hookeriana x Papilionanthe teres. Next base: position 153,913,249 of record CM040426.1, read on the forward strand.
GGTTTACAATCAAGTTTGTGGAGTTTGCAGGGAGTTAAGAAGTGGTTTGAATTTCTAAGTGGTGGGTCCCAATTCTAGTCCTCTAAGATAGTCAAAGGAAAAGCCTAAGGCTAGATCCTAAGTACTAAAAAGAAGAAGAGAAGACCTCATCAAAAATGAGGTCAACAGGAGCACCACGGTAGAATTTGATGGGCTTTGCACCGCCGCTATGTACCTCTTTGACCACCATACCCTTGATCTTATTAGAATGGATCGGGGTCAGGGTCATAGTATGTACAAAGTGGTTAATCTTCTCGTACATCGATTTATATTCTTCATTCTTTTCATCTTCGAGCGGGATCCTGAATTGCGGCTTCTTCCGACTTATTGCCGCTGCTTCTTGCTTGATTTCTTTTTCTTCTCTAGAACTATCTTCCCAATAGACATTGATGGCTGGTTTCCTCTGTCCAACTGTCCTAACGTCTCTGCCACGACCTCGTCCCCGGCCTCGACCTCGGATGCGAGTTGTGGAGAAATCTTCACCATCTCGCCGTAAGGGAGTGGTGAGTGACTGTTGGACTAGAACTTCAGGTTCTTCGTCGTCCCGAACTTCCTTTGCTTCATTTGTTATGGTATCTCTGGAGAAGATTATTTTTTTCGGGGGAGCATAATAAGCTGCATCTTCATGGATTCTAATTTCATGTACGGAGAACGGTTGTAAGTCACCTTTGATGCACTGTTCTCCTCCATCGTAATATTTGATGCACTGGTGTAGGGATGATGGTACCATCCTGTTTTCATGTATCCATGGTCGGCCCAGTAGAGCGTTGAATGCCGTTTCTGAATCAATTATGTGAAATTTTGCTTTTGTCTTTGCCAAGTCACCGGTCTTCATTAGCAGCGTTATTGATCCGAGGGCTCTTTCTCCTTTCTGGTTGAATCCTCTTAATAACATTTTGTTCGCTTCGAGCTCGCGAGCATCAATTTCCAAGTATGCTAGCGTTCAAAGATTCATTATAGTGATTGATGCTCCTGGATCCACTAATACTCTGGAGAGTGTAAACTTCCCAATTGTAACTGAAAAGTACAACGGTCGGTTGTGGTCTGCTGTCCCAAGTAGTAGGTCATTGTATGTGATGGTGACACCTCGCTGTTCTTTTAACGAGCAAACCTCATCTAAGGAATCTCCGGTCATTTGAGCTAAGCAAATTTCGGATCAAGTAAGGCCTTGATCGAGCTTCTCTCATCTCCTTTGATAAGATGAGAGCGTCGTAGATGCTCGGCTTGGTCGATAGTTTCCTAAGATGGGCTAGCACGTTGTAGTCCACTTTATTTCCATGTGTCTCGATTTCTTCCCGAATGGGCATTTCTTCCGTCGGGGTTGGTTCTTCCCGAACAACCACTCGCTTTCCTTTGTCCTTTGGACCCATTCTCGGAGGTAGAACTCTTCCACTTCTTAAGTTAACTTCTGTAATTTCTTCTGAATCTAGTATTGAGTTTGCTGGTGTCTCCTCTTGAATCGGAATGACAGGTTTTTCTAGATTAGCTTTGGAGTCTGAAGGCTCTAACTCTATTGTGACTGGAGCTCCTCGAAACTCGCAAATAGATTTATTGCTTGTTGAACTCTCGTAGCCTCCTTGGTGGATGTCTTCTTTGTCATTGTGATCGTCGAGATTGTGTATGATTTGAGAATTGTCAATTGTATTGGAATCGATGTCCGGATTAGGCTAGTTCTCGCTAGTTACGTAATCGTTAGAAACAGTCAAAACGTAGCCAATGCCATAACCCTTATCATTATAAGATCCCACCGGAGTGAGCAGATAATCATACAGAGTCAGAGGTTCGAGGAATTTCTCCCCCGAATCGGAAACAACTATCCTAGGATAAGCAGCCCCTAGCCTAGCCTTAAGAGCCTCAGTCTTCTCTTTTTTGTCGATTTTCTTCTTATCTTCAATCATCTCCCGTTGAGGTGGTTCTTCTATCGCAAGTGATAGTGCCGACTTGACAGGTTTCGAACTCTGAATTGAGGCTCGCACTGAAGCGATTTGGATGTGATCCAAAATCTTCTTCGAAGACTTTGTCTAAGCGGTAGTCCATCCATCATCAGTCGCATAGGGATCTATCGGAACAATGAGATCCGACGAGATAACATTGACCGAACCTCCTTTCTGGGGTTCCTTCATATACTCCTTCGGGATCGTTATATTCCCTTTCCGAAGATTGTCGTTGAGCCAACTTTTGAAGGTAATACAATCTTCTATCTTATGCCCAAGCATCCGGTGGTAAGGGCAAAAGTTGGGATCACCTTTCTTGTCGACTTCTTCCGGTCTCTTAGGTTCCGGTAGTTGGAAATCCGGAGTCTTCATCGAGCTCGCGGAACATTTTCGGCACTCGCCTCATTCTTGAACGGATACTCCCTGCTCAAAAGCTCCTTTAGTGTACGTTGTGGACGAGGCAGTTGTTCATACTGTTGGGATGACTGATAGCTGGGTCGAGGTTGCTGGTAATTCTGTTGAGTTTGTTGTGATCATTCTGGCGGTATTTGTATCGGCTGCTTGCCTTTATCGACAGTTGTGACGATCCCGGACTTCTTTTCAAAAGTTTTCACGGGCTTTTGTTTGTCTATTTTGTCGGTGAAACTTAATTGCTTGGCCTCCTCTTGCAAGCTTCCGGCTCCTCTCTTTCTGCGGCTGCAGGGGCGCCTTGTGAAGCTGACGAAGCTCGTGTTTCAACCATGTTAATTTCTGCATATTCATCATCCATGAACTCTGATGAGTCAACTTCATTTCCGAATTTCTCTTCTCTTTCTCTTGCTAATCGCCGAATATCAGTTCTTAGCTTTTCCATAGCATCTTCTAGTGGTCTTTTCCGTACATCCTTGCGGCTTGCCATGTGATAACTCGTCGGGTTTCCTTCTCATGAGTCCCCTTTACTGCGGTAGCACTCTCTTCGGACTCAAGTCTCCTGACGAGACTTTCCTTCTCAGGTTGTTGTTTTAATCTTAATTGCCTGGTTATGGGACGCCATACCATCCTTCTAGCAGCAGAAGGTCTAGGACCAGATGGTCCGTCGACCAAATGCTTCGGAAGGTGGTATCCTCCCTAATTTGTAGTCTTGAAACAACGACGGGTGGACTAGCTTTCATTCTCTTATTTGGCTTTTCCGCGAGGAGAACGAGTTCTACTCACGGCCCAAGACCGGACTTCGGCGGCACCCGCCCTATCCTTCTTAAAATTTCTGATACAGGGCATTTTTCCTTCTTCGCTAACTTTTCTATCAGGGTTTGCAGTCGAGCAAATGGCGTAATTCTAGCCCTTTTCTTACGGCTATCATTGTAATATACGGGCTGAGGCAATGCGGCAGCAATCTTGCGAACATTTTCCTCATCCTCTGCAGCGGAGAGGGGATGGAACCTACTTCCTCCCAAAAGTGGTATGTATTCAGGCAGCGGTGTATACTCGGGCAGTTCTGGGATTTCTTCTAGGAGAGCAACTTCAACAGCTCTGGCTTCTCTAGCAATCCTTCTACTTCTGTTCCTTCTCTGAGTCCGTGTCAGCGATGGAATTCTCGAGCCGGACCCGATTTCAAAAACGAAGGTTTCACAGAAAATCCGTACCCTCCACGGTAATAGGTTCATCATAGTTCGAATTTCCTTCCCCTTTAGTCCGGCGGAGCCGGGGTAGGTGCGGAGACAACTAGACCGATGGGGGTAGCAACAACGGTCCTTCGCGAACAACAGTACTCCTCTCAGTTGGAATCTTTTGCAGAAGAGGGAATTCATGAGTTGACTTGAGGTTAAACTCAATCAACCGTTTCTTAGTTTCTGGTACTTTGCTTGTGAGTGAAAAGAGAGTGACGTCGGGGATTTTGATGTCGGTGTCCCTGAATCCTTGTCTGAATCGAATGATTCCATTATCGAGCGAGCTCGTCCTCGAACACGACCGGTCGAGTCCGTTGACGAAGGAGAAGATCAGTTTTGGGGCTTCCATTTCTGCAGGGCAGATTCCAGTGTTAGTCTCCGAATCGTGCTTCTTCTTGTCGTGTAACTTATGACGAAAAAGAAAGAGTCCGAACACATTTATGTTTATCTTAGTGTATTCGTGGTATTAAAAGAAAATTGTTTCTCGAAAAGATTTGTTCGTTAGGAAGGAGAATTATTAAAAGAAGGAGAGTTGTAGGAACGGTAAAAGGAATTGATTAGGAACTAGAAAAGGAAGAGAAAGTCTTGTAGAAACTTCTCGACCCGCAAGACCGCTCCTAAACTAATACCTATTGGAGGTCCACCCCACCTCAGAAATGAGGTAAAAGGATCTCGGAACCTCTCTGTTTAGGGGTGACTAACAGTGGCTCCTAAATCCGAGAGAATATTGGCTATACTTGTTCAAGGTAGAAATGAACATAGTATTCCAACGGAAAGAAGGGTAGTTTGATCCACTAGGAACATGGATACACTACCGATTTTTGAAAGCAGAATTGTCTGATTAAAATGGAGAGAGGAATTTTCCCCAGCGGAGTCGCCAAAAATTGTACGGCTTATTTTTAGGTTGGTGTTGTATTTTTGAAAAGGAGGTCGCCTACAGAAATTATCGGCGAAATTTAAATTTTAAATTTAATTTAAATATATATATTATTTAGAAAGTAGTATTTGATTTTAAAAATAATTTTAAATTTGAAAATTTTAATATATGAAATCAAACTGATTTCACATCCCAAATAGTTTACATAAACGAGCACCACACCACAAACCGTGTATCTACCCCGAAGAATAGATACACTGCTTGGTAATGGGGCTCGATTAAATAAACTAGAAAGGTTTGTGACATCCGTTTGGTTTGCGAACCAATTTTATAAGCCGACAAATTCCCCTGCTTAATAAGAATGAATTAAGTAGGGTTTATATTACCTGGGTTCTTAAAATTCCCTATAAGGGCAAGCCCCTATAGTTAATTACATCTTAAGTGACGAGAATCACCTAAGAAAACACTCGATAATAATCAGTAGTTCTGCTCTCAAGAATCTCAAAGTTTAAGTTTTCAAGGGATTAAATTTTAGAATTTCAATAGGGAATAGATCAAATTTGAAACATTTTGTTTTGGGAATTCAAAGGAAGAAAAGTAGGAGAAATTACAGATTCGAAGCGAACTTCGGTAATTTCCCGACTATCCTATTGTTTAGATTGAATTTAGGAAAGTCCTAATATTTATTTAATATTTTGATCTTGCCAATTTTAATTAATTAGGACTTATGTTCGTATGACATGATCATACAAATAGCCTTGAAGATGTGAGGGTTAATGTCGTATCAGACGACTACCTCGGAAATCCTAAGACCGGTTAAGGCTTAATTTGCAATGCAAATGCCTAACAAAAGGTTGAGGATTTATGTTGCACTAGGCAAACTACCTCGAAGTCCTATGGCTTAGTTAGTAGACTCAGGTTTTGCTGATGACGATGACCGTGCTGCCCACCATGCTCCGAGCTCCTTGTTGTTGCAGAGGTTTAGTTTTAGAAGTCATAAATCAGGAGATGAGAAAAGTGTTTTGGTTTAGAGAAATTCTTAATTCCCTTGTGTTTTTATGTTTTAATTAAAACAAATCTTAAAGTTAATTATAACAACACCGGTTAAGATCCCACGGTTCCATCCTTCCGGCATCGTTATTTTTATCGGATTCACTTAGTCCAGATGAATTTGCTAAACTCAACTGAATGAGGTCCACACTTTCATTTAGACCGTGGGAAATCCCGTTAGTAACACGTAGGTTACATCATCCGAGGTATTCCCGATCATCCAACAAGACGTTTTAATTTAGTTGTAATTGCAGTTTTGTGTTCTGTTTGTGATTAAATTTTGAGTTGTTTTATATTTTGAAATGTTGTGGCGGTGACTTTTATCTTGTAATGACTTTTAATTTAGTTTTGGTTTTAGTTTTAGGGACTATCCTAAAGGTGTGGGTTTTCATGCAACAGTTGTTTATCATGCAAGAAAAGTAAGTGCGATGCGATTAAATAAATTGCAATAAGGTAAATTGCAATAAAATAAAAGCGTACCCGGAGGGTCTTCCCGTCATCCCAAGCTCGCACTTAAAACACAATTAGAATATTTAAGCATTTAAAGCAAGTCCCTAGGTAAAGCTAAGGGAAGGATTATGGTTTTCTACCAAGTTCCTAATCCTATAGCTAGTCATCTCCTATGACGTCTAGGTTCTTGTGTTTTGGTTTGAGGACGATTTTCTTCATCAAAGAACAATTAAGTTCAATTGTTCTTATAAACATCCTATCATATTGAGAATGTGTTTAAGAAGAATCTCAAACATCTTTTCAATATTGCTAGAATTGTTTTAAGTCCAAATGAATTTAATCATACAAATGAATTAATCGTCCGAGAATTCAAGTTTTGTTGTTATCTTACTCAGTGAACTAGGGCATTTGAATATCCTATGAGGGAAGTAACATTTCATTTAACGTTCTGTTTATGAGTTATGGCAACAAAAGCTTTCGAGGGCAAATTGATGTTCAAAAGGTTTATGATTTAATTTTAGTTAGTGGGTTTAAATTTGGAATAGTGTTCAAGTTGTTTTATGTTGCATTTCTTTATGTCTTAGGTGATGTTATTTTTAATTCGATTTAATTTAACTTTAATTTAATTTAATTTGGTTTAGTTTTAATTTTAATTTAATTTAATCTAATTTTAATTTTAACTTGATTCTATTATTTAATTTAATTTAATTTAATTTGATTTGATTTAACTTTAATTCAATTTGATTTAATTTAATTTAATTTAATTTAATTTAATTTTAATTAATTTGATTTAATTTAATTTAATTTAATTTAATTTAATTTAATTTAATATGTTTTAATTTAATTTTATTTAATTTAATTTGATTTAATTTAATTTAAACTTTAATTTAATTTTATTTTATTTTAATATTTTATTTTTTTATGTTTTAAAGATGATTTAATTTTAAATTAATTATTAATGTATTAATTTAATTGAAATTTTAAAAGGATTTAATTTAAATAATTTAACTTTAATTTAATTTAATGATTAAGCCTTTTAGCATTTTAAATCTTAAATTTGGATTAAATATTATTGAGATGATTAATTTAGGGATTCTTAAATTAAAGAACAAATCTCTTCCTAATAATATCCCTAGTTTAATAATTCCAATTTTATTATTCTTCCAAATTTAATTAATCATTTAATTAAGGTTTATTTCACTTATTTTTAAAATGTTTAATAGGTTTCTACCCTTTAATTATTTAAATTTCAATCATCCAAATCAGATTAAGATCAAATATTTTACTTTTTCATTTTATTAAGCCTAAAGCTTTAATTAATGGTTAAAATTTTAATTACCATTTTGCCCTTCAAGCTTACTAATTTCATAACTCACTAAATTGAGCTGAAATGAATTTAAAATTTTTATGTGACTTCACTCATATGCCAATAAAGGCATGAGAGAAGAAAATGTGATTTTTCTGTATTTAATTTATTTATGTAATTATTTTTTTGGTGGAAAATAGGGATTTCCAAGGAAAATTTAATAATATGACCAAGGGAAAGTTTCTATCCTTAAGAAAATTATGGGACATTCCTAATGACCAGAGAATCACTTGGACCAATTTTGGTGATTTTTTGAATTATATTCTTTTTATTATAATTATTTTGAGTTTTGGAGTATTAATTAATTTAAAAATAAAATAAAGGTTGAAAAATGAATTTTTTATTTTTCAAAAATCTCTCTGATATCAAGGAAATTAGAGAATCAATCTTTATAATTTTCTAATTTCTCTTTGATTTATTAGAATTATTTTAGTGGAAATACTAAAAATATACATTTTTTTATTTTAAAATTACCTTAGGGCTTTAAAATTTAATATCTCATTATAGAGACTTAGTAAAAATATGGGGTTTGTTCCTAAGTGATTAAAATTCAAAATGTGACATTTTTGTTGAATTTTATTATTTTTGTGATTTTTATTATTTTTTAATTATTAAAATATTAAAATAATATAAGAAAATCAAATTTTTTGAAAAATTGAAATTTTAATTTTCTTAAATTCCCCTGATATCAAAGAGGCTCCAAAACCAATTTGGTGAATTTTTGAAAAGTATTTTGAAAGATATGAATTTTTAAAGTTTAAATTAGCTAAATGGTTTAATCAACCCATTTGGTCGGGCTAACCAAGTTCAATTGACTTTAAATTTTTATGGTGGATTCCTCTGATCCTAAAGGTCAGTGGAGAATTGATTTCAAGTCAATTTGATGTATGATTAGCTCTAATTAATTAAGGAACTATTTTGGGTGTTTAAGCCAATTAGAATTATTCCAAGTGGATTAATTCAAAACCTATTTTTCCTAGGTCCCTCTAGTCATAATAAACATCACCAAATTTTCCTAGAATTTATTTCACAACATGCTAATTATTGGAATTAAAATACTCAAACTAGCAACCTAGAGTTGAAAAATCAATAACTCTTCATAGGGATGGCCTCTGACTTTGGAAAATTCAGGGAATATTCCCAAATTCAGAGGCTTCAAAAGCCCTATGGTCTCATGTCATGATAAATTGTATACATGCATGGAGAATTGAAATAGTGCAGAGAGTAAATAAATAATTAAAAATAAATACTTGGTGAAATTAAATGATTTCTTTTCCACATTATTCTCCTCTGTTCACTGAGCAAGAGGGTATTTTTATTTTATTTTTTTGATTTTCCTACACAAAGTTATGCATTTTTCAAGTTCTGGTAATTAAATAAATAGGAAAAAAGCCTAATTTTTTACTTATCCACGCGGCGCCACGCCATCCTCGGCAACTCCGAACGGCCACGTGGCGCGCTCCCATTCGACGCCGCCTTCCGACTCAGCGCCACGCGGCCCGCGGTTCACGTATCATCTCCTTGTCCGACGCCATCTGAGCCGTCCTTCCGCGAGTGTATTAAATGAACAGCATCCGTTCATCGTCCCCAAGCCTCCTAGCCCGAGAACCGTCCGTCTACTAGGCCTAAGATCTCACTCGATACTTGACCAAATTGAATGTTCTTGTGCTCTATGGATTCGTCTCGAGAAGACGAACACATCCATATGGTTTATGTGGCATGAAATTGACTCAATAAAAATGGAAAATGTTCAGAAGCTCGGGAAGAAGAGTGAGGTCATACCTTTACTCAGAGAAGTGTGGCTTCGATCTGAGGGTTGTGTCACCTTTGATTGCATCCCAACAAGCTCCAGATGAAGTCTCCTGGCCTGGAGAATTATCTAGGTAGGATTTCGACCACGACTCGATTACAAAGCTTGGAGTCCGGAACGGATGGGTGGCCTCGGAGAGGGGCTTTTGTCGGTGGACTTCTTCCCTTGGTCCGAGTGAAGGTGTAGGATCAATCAATTTGGGGATTGGTCTACTGTGGAGAAGTGTCCTGGTTTTGTGCTTGAAATTTGAACTCAAAATCGAGCTCGGCTAGAGGGAATTGGGGCCGGAATCCAGGTGGGAATCAAGTGCTCTATGTGTAGAGAGTGGTCCGGAATGATTTTGGCGAGTTTCCTTAAGGTTGGTTCAGCACCTCTCCCATGGCCGAGAGAGGGGGTGTTTAAATAGGAGAGGCTGGAGGGCCTTCCGGGGGAGTTAGGGTCGGGATCGACTGCTCTTGGCAAGAGAAGAACATACTGCAATGGCCACTGGGGATGGGGTAGCTCGGCAGGTGGGAATTCCAAACTTTGGCTCCTCCCGAGGTCTCGGCCATGGTGTTTTCCGGCGACCCGTGCTGCCGGCCGGCAGGCATGGGTCACCCTCGGGTCCAGTGGGTCGTGGCTGGAGGTTTGTGCGATCAATTGGCCATGGACATGTGTAAAGGGTTTGAATCAAAGTGGAAATGGGAAAGGGCTAGTTTTGGGTCTAAATGAGTCAACCCTTGGTTTTGGGTTAGGTCCACCATCCAAGGCCAACTTGGGCTGAAGGGAAAGTCACTTGGATCAGCTTGATTAGTGGGGTCAAGTCACAATCCAAGTACAATTAAGCTTAAGCAAGAGTTAGGGGAGACATGGGAGTGGTTAATCACTCTTAAGAGAATCATTAAAGGGTCCCCTCTTCTTGCCATTTTGGGTATGGTGAAGTGTCCAAGGCTTTCATGGCTCACATGTGGCTCATGCATGGCTTCATGGCTCACCTTTGGCTTGGAGAAAGCTAAGTCAACTTTCATGAAAAAGGTTTTTAGGAATTTTGGTAATTTAGGGGTGATTTGATAGGATTTGGCATATGGCTTAGTTTAGAAAAATTTGTTGGCTAATTTAGAACTTAGGGATGATTTTAATTGAGTGAGGATGAGATGAGATTGTAATGTGGCCCTTAGGACGGGTTTGGACTTTTGAAATTATTTTAGGAATGGGCTTTTGGATTTCAAAACAAATTTTAGGTTGATAATTTTGTAAAGGATTGGATCCAATAAGTGTTGAATTTAATTTAGGAAGGTTTCATGAATGATTTGGAATAAATTTGAAGTGGTTTGGGCTTGAATTGGGTTGGGTTTGGACCTCTTTGGTAAATGGGCCAATGTAGGTCAAATTGGGCTAACTTGGGCCAATGTTGGGCTAGGGTTCAAATTGATGTAAAATTAATGTTTGGAAATGTTCATGGGAGTGTTTCAAAGAGGTTTTGGCTTTGGTTGGGTTTTGATTTTGGGGTTTGGGCTTATTTGGGTTAGGTTTAGGTTTAGGTCAAAATTGGGCCTTTAGCATTGGGTTGAATTTGAGTGGGGTTTGGGTCTAAATTTTGGGTAAATCATGTTAGTGTTTTGTTTGTGGGGAAGTTAAGGAAAGTTTAGAAAAGATTTGGGGTTCATTGGAGTTGAATTGGGTTAGTTTGGATTAGGTTTTTGGTCATGGGTCCAAATTGGGCTTTAAGGCCAAAAGTGAAATTGGATTCAAATTTCAATCAAATTGGACTTGGATCTGGTCTAGATTGGTGTTTGGAATGTTAAATTGAAGTTTAGAATTGAATTGGACCAGAATTTGGGTCAATTGGGTAGCTTTGGCTTGACATTGGGTTCATTTTGGGTTAAAATGGGTCAAATTGGGGGTTTTGACAAAAGTAGGGTAAATTGACAAAATTGGCCCATGGTGTAGTTGAACAAAATGAAATTGGGAATATTTGCGATTTTCTGGAATTTTCTAGGAATTTTCTGAATTTTTGGATTTTTGGGTCAAGAGGGGTATTTTGGGTATTTGGAGAGTATTGGGAGGTATTTTTGGTATTTTTGGCTATGGAATGAAATCATTTTGGTTGAGCCATGAAGCCATATCAAGCCCACATGAGCCATGAAGGGACTCATTTGAGGCATCCACTATGTTGTTCCTAACCCTCTTAGCCAAGGGCTTAGGGGTTAAGGACCATCCAGGTGAATCACCTACATGAGTCAGGAGGTCAAGTTGAGTATGGGTGTGGTTTTAGGAGGTGTGTGCAAGTGTAGTGTGTGAGTGTAGTGTGTGTGTAAGTCAGCCCTTCACCAGACCAGGCCACCCAGGGCAGTCCTAAGGCCAAAGAGTCCTATAGGAACTCATCCTTTAAACTTCCACATTTGATTTCCACCCTTTAGGTGATTAGGGGTTTACAATCAAGTTTGTGGAGTTTGCAGGGAGTTAAGAAGTGGTTTGAATTTCTAAGTGGTGGGTCCCAATTCTAGTCCTCTAAGATAGTCAAAGGAAAAGCCTAAGGCTAGATCCTACGTACTAAAAAGAAGAAGAGAAGACCTCATCAAAAATGAGGTCAACAAATGGACCCCCAATAGGTGTGGTGAGCTAACCAAGCACACCGCGCGTATTGGAGTTGACCGAATAGATCAACAAAACCGACACAGATGTCCAAGTGACAAACTTAGGACAAAGTAGAAGAGTTTCCGCTGGGGAGTGTCAAGTATATCTCTAAGACTGGAGATTCCTGAACTCTCGCTGGGAAAGGGAAAGGAGGTGAATCCCAAATCACATGATTTGGGGGAATTTCGATTTAGATTTTATTTTGTTTCAGTTTAAGTTTTGATGTGTGAGCTTAGATTTTAGTTTGGAGTTTCAATTTAGATTGAAGTTTTGTCAAAATTAATTTGAAGGGATTTAGACTTGAAATGAAAATTGGAACTTTGTGGTTTTAGATGTAACATCTTTAACCTCAAAAGAAAATTGAATTGATTGGATTGAATCATTACAATGAGGAGAGATCTCAGAGCAATGCGGTATTGGATGTAAAATCCTTAACCTCAAGAGTTTGATTTTGATGTATTTCATTGCGATAGGGAAAGAATCCTAAAGCAATGCAGTTTCGGATGTAAAATCCTCAACCCCAGGAATTCGATTTTGATGTATTTCATTGCGATAGGGAAATAATCCTAAAGCAATGCAGTCTCGGATGTAAAATCCTCAACCCCAAAAGTTTGAATTCGATGTATTTCATCGCGATAGGGGAAGAACCTAAAGCAATGCAGTCTCGGATGTAAAATCCTCAACCCAAAAGTTTGATTTTGATGTATTTCATTGCGATAGGGAAAGAATCCTAAAGCAATGCAGTTTCGGATGTAAAATCCTTAACCCCAAAAGTTTGAATTTGATGTATTTCATTGCGATAGGGAAAGGATCCTAAAGCAATGCAGTCTCGGATGTAAAATCCTCAACCCCAAGAATTTGATTTTTTGATGTATTTCATTGCGATAGGGAAATGATCCTAAAGCAATGCAGCCTCGGATGCAAAATCCTCAACTCCAAAAGTTTGAATTTTGATGTATTTCATTGCGATAGGGAAAGAATCCTAAAGCAATGCAGTCTCAGATGTAAAATCCTAAACTCCAAAAAGTTTGAATTTTGATGTATTTCATTGCGATAGGGAAGGAATCCTAAAGCAATGCAGTCTCGGATGTAAAATCCTCAACCCAAAAGTTTGAATTTGATGTATTTCATTGTAATAGGGAAAGAATCCTAAAGCAATGCATTCTCGGATGTAAAATCCTCAACTCCAAGAATTTGAATTTGATGTATTTCATTGCGATAGGGAAAGAATCCTAAAGCAATGCAGTCTCGGATGTAAAATCCTCAACTCCAAGAATTTGAATTTGATGTATTTCATTGCGATAGGGAAGAAATCCTAAAGCAATGCAGTCTCGGATGTGAAATCCTCAACTCCAAGAATTTGAATTTGATGTATTTCATTGCGATAGGGAAGGAATCCTAAAGCAATGCAGTCTCGGATGTAAAATCCTCAACTCCAAGAATTTGAATTTGATGTATTTCATTGCGATAGGGAAGGAATCCTAAAGCAATGCAGTCTCGGATGTAAAATCGTCAACCCAAAAGTTTGAATTTGATGTATTTCATTGCGATAGGGAAAGAATCCTAAAGCAATGCAGTTTCGGATGTAAAATCCTCAACTCCAAAAAGTTTGATTTTGATGTAGTCATTGACTTTGTAAAAATCTGTAGTGTTGATTTGAAAGGTGTGGAATTTTGGTGTTTCGAGAATTTCATGAAAGTTGTAAATGACTTTCATGAAGGAAATAGATTAGGAGGGAATATGTAGATGCTACACACCCCGTTCAAAAGAGTTGATCGGAAGTCACTGGTTTGGATTGGATATAATCCCTCGCCATCAGATTCGATCCGTGTCAATGGAATCAACCGCTTCCATCCCAGACAAGGGAGAGGGTAGAACAGATTGGATTTCAGATTTGGGAGATTGAATTTGAATTTTCGATTGAGATTTGATTTGAGATCTGGAAGATCGAATTTGAGATTTGATTGAGATTTGGAATCTGGAAAGATTGAATTTGAATTTGATTTAGATTTGATTTGAAATTTATGTTCATTTTGTTTGTCTTTTAACGATTCAAATTTATTTTATCGTTTATTTAATGTTCATGTGAATTTGGTGTTCATCATTTTTAGATTTTTAAGGAAAGTTTTTTTTATTTTGATTTTTTTTTATTATTTTTTTTTGTTTCTTTTCTGTTCTTTGTTCGAAGTTCATTTAACTTTAATAGCGTTTCCCAGTCAATTTGCACAAAAGAGGTGAAGGCCAAAAAGGTGACATGGTCACTTTCATTCCAATCATGTCGAAGATACATCATACAACTCGATCTGGAATACATCTCATACAATCCATGTAGACTTAAAACGGACTATGTATGATCTTTATCGATCCATCCAAAGAAGCATCTATCAAAAATCCATGTCTGAATAGTGGGGTACATGGTCAATAACATCACCTTCCAAGCCATCCTTGGCAAGGGTGTCGTATGGATGTACGTTGGAGGTGTGATATTTTCCATGTACCTCACAGCTCGTAAGGCCGGAGGCTCTCTAGCTCCGGGTCTGGCTGGAAGTGGTAAGGTGTCTTCTCGTCGTCCATCCTTCCGAAAGTAACCGAGATCCGCTTCACTCGGTACTCCCGGTATGCAATGTTTAGCGACATCCGCTCCGTTGCCCTTCGGTATCATGACGGAACCTACCGGTAAAGGTATCTTCACCGGCCCTCGGAACTCACCCGGGCCTACTATCCGGAGGTCGGATCGAACATGATGTTACACTCGTTCAGGAAAGAGACTGTGCAGAAAGGTCTGACAAAGTCGTGGTGATCTATGTGCGGGGTATGCAGTCACCCTGCTTGTAAATGTTAATAATGTAGCTATTGGGTATGCAATCTGCTGGCAGTACCCTCCATGTTATCAACCTCTTTACCATTCTCTTGATGACTAATGGCATTGGATCCACTTGTCCATGACGGAGTATCCCTGGTGGGTTTCCCTTCCTGTCTTCCGTGAAGTTGTAACAGCATCCACATTGTATTGTAATTCTTCCCTTCCCTGGCATCCATCTTTGGGGTTCTGAATAGGTGTTTTCCCTTAGGCGGCCCGCTCGGCCCATTCTTTTCAAATCCCGGATGCAATCCACCATTAGTTGTTGTTCATATTCTGAGAATACGTCTGTATGTAGCTCGAGGCCTTCTAGTATATTGATCCTTCTTCCTCTGATTCTCTCGAAGTATTCAAAGGTTTTCTTTTCGACATTCTGCATTCTTTCCAGCTCGTATTCCGGAATAATCTGCAAATGGCGAGGCCTGGTGACGTATTGTGGGATATACGGCTCAATCCCTTCACGTTCTCCTGCATACCTCGGCTCCTCGGGGATGATGTCCGGCTGGACATCCCCCGGGGTTGCTTCTACAACAAGGTCATGCATTACTGGTGGTTATATCTGGTAGCGTGGTAGCCTTCTTTCTTCTGATCTTCGTGAGATTTCCCTGGTCCTTTCTGTTATCCTAGGAGCTGGCCTCCTTTCTTCAGGTTCCTGGTGAACCGGCGTCCTTGAAGTGTATGTATCGGCAGTAGCAACTCGCCTCGTCGTGCCGGTCCGTCGCTAGTTTGGTTAACATCTTACGGATACGGCGATTCTTATTTCTTCGTTGCGTTGTCTGTAAGAGTAGCTCTTCGAACTTCCCGAATCTCTCGTGGGCGCGGCGCCGACAAGCTCGCCATCTATCGTAGCGACTACGGACTTCATTTTCTTATCTTCTTCGGTGTTTGTTTTTCTTTTCTTGTTGCTCGGATTGGTGGCTTGGGCCACCCACTTTCATCACCGTCTGCCCGGCGGTTCCTCTCGGTCAATCGGGATCCGGTCACTTTCCTCGTATCGTAGGCCCGCCGGTGCGAAGTCCGAGTCAATCTCGATTATCGCTCCATCTTTCACCCTCTTTTCATCGAGTGTAAGGCTTACGCCATTTCTAAAGTTCGGGACCAACCGCCCGTTCGACATTTCCCCGCGAAAAGACAAGGAAAAGGATCGTGGGTCGTATTAAGAACAAGAACATTAAGAAAATGTTTATTGAAGATAGTTTTTTTTATTACTCTTATATTTTTAAATTTAACAGGAATGAAGTGGGATAAGATCAGGGAAGAGATTTTGATTTGGAAGAGAAAACAAGGAAAACTTTATTATCATGATTTTATTTATCTTAGCACATTTTTTATTATTTTTGGGTTCGGACCCAGTCATAAGTAATTACTTAGCCCGTGCTTCTAAGGATAAAGAATTCATTCCTTCGAAACATCAGGTAGCGTAATACTTTTTCAAGTATCGTCCATTGATCGGAAGCATACGTCGTTCTCCCTGGCAATTCACTAGCTGGTAGGAACCTCCTGAATATACTGCTTCAACCACGAACGGCCCTTCCCAAGTGGGTTCAAATTTTCCTCCTATCTTGTGGTGTGCAAGGATAGGTCTTTTGAGAACGAGAACTAAGTCACCAACTTTGAAGGTTCTCGGGCGGACCAATTTGTCATGGGCTTGAACCATCTTAGCTTGGTATAATTCTAAATTCTGGTCGCATCGCAAGTCTTTTCCCTTCTAGGCTTTCTAATTCCTCTAGTCGTAATTTGGCATTCTCTTCTATCGTGATCCTGTTTGCAACTGAAATTCAGAGTGAAGGAAGCTGAACCTCTAAAGGTAACACTGCCTCGGACCCGTACACCAGAGCGTAAGGTGTAGCTTGAGTAGGAGTTCTAAAGGTTGTCTGGTAGGCCCATAAGGCTTCTAATAACTTCTCGTGCCAATTTCTCTTATTATCGTCCAAGTTTTTCTTTAAGATTTGAAAGAGAGTTTTATTAAAAGCCTCAGCCAGGCCGTTTGCTCTTGGGTAGTAAATTGTTGAATATCGCCAGTCGATTTCGTGTCTCCTGACAAAATTGTTGATTTGCGTGCTTCTGAATGCCGACCCATTATCCGAGATGATCTCGCGCGGCACTCCGAAACCGTAGACAACTTGGTTCTTGAAAACCGTAGCACGTGGTGTGCTTTCACTTCTCTAAGTGGAACCGCCTCTGCCCACTTGGAAAAGTAATCTGTAGCCGCAAGAATGAAGCGATGTCCTTTTGAAGATGGTGGTTCTATTGGACCCACTATATCTGTGCCCCAACATTCAAATGGCCACGATGCAATTGTCGGGTGTAGCACATTTAGAGGTTGGTGTATAACCACTCCGTGCACTTTGCATTGGTGACAGCTCTTGGCAATTTTCATGCAGTCGGTCGTCATCGAGGGCCAGTAGTACCCTAGTCTTTTAATCTTCATTTTCATCTTCGGACCCCTGGTGAGCGCCACAGAGTCCTGAATACACCTCTTTAACAATTTCACGGGCCTCGGACCCGCTTTCGCACCTTAGCCACATTTGATCGAAAGACCTTCTGTATAACGTGTTGTTTATTAATGCTTAGGACAGAGTTCTTTTCTTGATCTGATGGGCTAGCGACCTATCGTCTGGTAGCTTTCATGTTTGCGAGTAGTCCGTTAATGGCCGTCGCCAATCTTCGTGTTTTCATCGTCATCGTTGCAACCGATTTTTCTTCTTTTCCCGATTTGTGTATTGTGTCTATGTCGAGCTGTGATAGGACTCGACGTCCGTGAACCGACACTTCTACCGACTCATCTTGCAAACGAGCAAATTCTTTTGCGAGACGGGCTAACGCATCCGCTAAAGTATTTTCTTTCCCGGGAATTTTGTAGATTGTCACATTCGGAATTTGTTCCAACAACCGTATGGCATACTTGGAAGTATTGCTCGAGTCTTGGCTTTAAAATTCCGTACTATCCGGCGATCCGTTGAATGATTAACTCGCGAATCCCCATAGATGTTTATGTCCGTTATCCCCATTTGAATAGTTAATTCCGATCCCGTTACGAGAGCTTCCTATTCCGCTTCGTTGTTTGTACATGGCTCGTCAAGTGGTAGGAGTATCTTAACATCCCCCGCTCCGGTGTTATAAAGATTAGTCCGATTCCCGCCTTACCGGGCACTATCACTTGCGATTCTTCATCTTTGTGTGTCGAAGATGCTCCGTCGAAATATAATTCCCAACGTCGATCATCGTGGTCTTCAAGGCTCATTATTTGTTCATCCGGCAAATCGTCATCGAGAGGAGATTCCGCCGTAAAGGGTGTGCTCGCGAGGAAGTCTGCTAGGACTTGTCCCTTGACGGCACGAAGAGGCACGAAAGTTATATCGAATTGCAATAATATCATCGACCATCCGGCAAGTCCGCCGGAAGCGTTGGACGGGTCATCAAGTATTGCAATGGATTAAATTTCGAAATCGAGTCGACCTTATGAGAAAGCATGTAGTGCTCGAGCTTTTGAGCGGCGAAGATCGTGGCCAAACAATGCTTTTCAATTGCGGGATACCTTATTTCCGTCGGAAGTAAACGACGGCTTAGGTAGTAAAGAGCATTTTCTTTACCCTCATCATCGACCCAGGCTAACAGGGCTCCGAGAGAGTCGTCTAAAGTTGCGGTATAAAGTATCGACGGTCTACCCGAGACTCGGGACTCGCTAAGACAGGAGGTGTCATTAAATATTGTTTAATGTCCTCGAAGGCCGTCTGGCATTTCTCTTCCCACATAAATTTGGCGTCCTGTTTAACTAGTGCCGAGAAAGGCCGACACCTACCGACAAGTTCGAGATAAAGCGTCGAAGATATGCCGACTTCCCTTGAAAAGATCGTAGTTGTTTTAAGGTTTTGGGAGGCGGCATTTCTAAGATAGCTTTAATCTTTTCCGGGTCGATTTCGATTCCACGATGTCGGACAACGAATCCTAAGAATTTCCCTGAGGTGACGCCGAAGGCGCATTTTAAGGGATTCATCTTAAGGTTAAATTGTCTTAATCGTTCGAAAACAATTATCAAATCATACTGGTGATTTTCCTTTACTTTGCTTTTGATGACCACATCGTCCACGTAGCATTCGACTTGATTGTGGATGAGATCATCAAGAATTCTTGTCATTGCTCTCTGGTATGTTGCTCCTGCGTTCTTCGATCCGAATGGCATCACCGTGTAAAGAATATACTCCGATCGGCGTTCGAATGCCGTATGTTTTTCATCTTCTCGGAGCCATTTTTATCCGGTTGTATCCCGAAGATCCATCCATGAATGAGAATATTTCATGCTTTGAAGCGGTGTCGATCATTAATTCGGGATTGGTAGAGGGAATTCATCTTTTCGGACATGCCTTGTTTAAATCTCTCGAAGTCCACACAAATTCCGATCCGACCATTCTTCTTGTCGATCGGCACCACATTGGCTAACCAAGTCGGGTATTGTTCTTCACGGACAAATTTAGCGTCTATTAGCTTTTTAACTTCAGCTATGACTTGTTGTTCAATTTCTAGACGCATTCTTCGGGACCTTGTCCGACTCGGGACGAAGTAGGATCCACTCCTAGCTTATGGATTGCGACCTCTTGAGCTAAACTCGGCATCTCATCGTAGCTCCAAGCAAAACGAGTCTTTAAATTCCATTAGTAACTTGATTATTTCTTCGGAGTCTTCTTTATTCAGTAAGGAGCTAACAAAGGTAGGTCTAGGCTCTTCGCTAGTACCTAAGTTAACTTCCGTTAACTCATCTATCGTAGATTTAATCTCTTCTTCGAATTCGGTGGAGCGTCTCCAATTTGTAAATCTTCAAATTCTTCCGTAGTTTCCATACGGTTTTCATTAGACTCGCAAGTGACAACCAAACAAAATCCGGTATCGTCAACCGATCCTATCGTGCCGAATCCGAGACCATGCTTTGAATTGGGTGGACGACTGGAGTTATTCCATAATTTTTCAAAATATTGTGATTGACCTTTTGTCCATTGTCGAGGTAAGAAACCACGCTGAATTAAATTTTGAACACAGAGAGAGTACCATTCAAAAGGCAATTCCATTAATTCTGATGAAGTGACATCTTCAAATTGTACATTATTCTCAGTCTTGGAGGAAGAAACACCACGGTAGAATTTGATTGGCTTTGCACCGCCGCTACGTACCTCTTTGACCACCATACCCTCGATCTTATTAGAATGGATCGGGGTCAGGGTCATAGTATGTACATAGTGGTTAATCTTCTCGTACATCGATTTGTATTCTTCGTTCTTCTCATCTTCGAGAGAGATCTTGAATTGCGTCTTCTTCCAACTTATTGTCGCTACTTCTTGTTTGATTTCTTTTTCTTCTTTAGAACTATCTTCCCAATCAACATTGAGGGCTGGTTTTCTCTGTCTAACTGTCCTAACGTCTCTACCACGACCTCGTCCCCGGCCTCGCCCTCGGATGCGAGTTATGAAGAAACCTTCACCATCTCGTCGTAAGGGAGTAGTGAGTGGCTGTTGGACTAGAACTTCAGGTTCTTCGTTGTCCCGAACTTTCTTTGCTTCATTTGTTATGGTATCTCTGGAGAAGATTGTTTTCTTCGGTGGTGCATAATAAGCTCCGTCTTCATGGATTCCAATCTCATGTACGGAGAATGATTGTAAGTCACCTTTGATGCACTGTTGTCGGCACATTTTTAGGTTGTGTTTATTTTGAAAAGGGGTCGCCTAACAGAAATTGTCGGCGAATTTTTAAAATTTTAAATTTAGTTTAAATATATATAATTTGAAAAGTAGCATTTGATTTTGAAAATAATTTTAAATTTGAAAATTTTTAAGATATGAAATCAAACTGATTTCACATCCCAAATAGTTCACATAAACGAGCGCCGCACCACAAACCACGTATCTATCCCGAAGAATAGACACACTGCTTGGTAATGGGGCTCGATTAGATAAACTAGAAAGGTTTGTGACATCCGTTTGGTCTGCGAACCAATTTTATAAGCCGACAAATTCCCCTGCTTAATATGAAAGCATTAAACGGGGTTTATATTACACGGGTTCTTTAAAATTCCCTATAAGGGCAAGCCCCTTAGTTAATTACATCTTAAGTGACGGGAATCACTTAAGAAAACTCTCGATAATAATCAGTAATTCTGCTCTCAAGAAGTTCAAAGTTTAAGTTTTCAAAGGATTGAATTTTGGAATTTCAATAGGGAATGGATCGAGTTTGGAACATTTTGTTTTGGGAATTCAAAGGGAGAAAAGTAGGAGAAATTATAGATTCGAAGCGAACTTCGATAATTTCCCAACTATCCTATTGTTTGGCTTAGATTTAGGAAAGTCCTAATATTTATTTAATGTTTTGATCTTGCCAATTTTAATTAATTAGGACTTATATTTATATGATAGAATCATACAAATAACTCGGAAGATGTGAAGGTTTATGTCGTATCGGACGACTACCTCGGAAATCCTAAGACCGATTAGGGCTTAATTTGCAATGCAAATGCCTAATGTAAGGTTGAGGATTTATGTTGCACTAGTGCAAACTACCTCGAAGTCCTATGGTTTTGTTGTTTAATTCTAGGAAAGTTTTACTCGATGTAGATTCAAGTTTTGCCGACGACGATGGCCGTGCTGCCCACCATGCTCCAAGCTCCTTGTTGTTGCAGAGGTTTAGTTATAGAAGTCATAAATCAGGAGATGAGAAAAGTGTTTTGGTTTAGAGAAGTCTTAATTTCCAAGTGTTTTTGTGTTTTAATTAAAACAAATCTTAAAGTTGATTATAACGACACCGGTTAAGATCCCATGGTTCCATCCTTCCGGCATCGTTATTTTTATCGGATTCACTTAGCCCAGATGAATTTGCTAAACTCAACAGAATGAGTTCCACACTTTCATTTAGACCGTGGGAAATCCCGTTAGCAACACGTAGGTTACATCATCCGAGGTATTCCCGATCATCCAACGAGACGTTTTAATTTAGTTGTAATTGTAGTTTTGTGTTCTGTTTGTGATTAAATTTTGAGTTGTTTTATATTTTGAAATGTTGTAGCTGTGAATTTTATCTTGCAATGACTTTTAATTTAGTTTTGGTTTCAGTTTTAGGGGCTACCCTAGAGGTGTGGGTTTTCATGCAACAGTTGTTTATCATGCAAGAAAGGTAATTGCGATGCGATTAAAGAAATTGCAATAATGTAAATTGCAATAAAATAAAAGCGTACCTGGAGGGTCTTCCCGTCATCCCAAGCTGCACTTAAAACACAATTAGAATATTTAAGCAAGTTCCTAGGTAAAGCTAAGGGAAGGGTTATGGTTTTCTACCAAGTTCCTAATCCTATAGCTAGTCATTTCCTATAACGTCTAGGTTCATGTGTTTTGGTTTGAGGACGATTTTCTTCATCAAAGAATAATTAAGTTCAATTGTTCTTATAAGTACCCTATCATATTGAGGAAGTGCTTAAGAAGAATCTTAAACATCTTTTCAATACTGATAGAATTGTTTTAAGTCTAAATGAATTTAATCATACAAATGAATTAATCGTCCGGGAATTCAAGTTTTGTTGTTATCTTGCTCGCATAACTAGGACATTTGAATATCCTATAAGTGAAGTAACATTTCATTTAATGTTCTATTTAAGAGTTATGACAATAAAGGTTTTCGAGGGCAAATTGGTGTTCCAATGATTTGTGATTTAGTTTAACTTCAGTTAAAGGGTTTAAATTTGGAATAGTGTTCAAGTTGTTTTATATTTAATTTCTTTATGTCTTAGGTGATGTTATTTAATTCAATTTAATTTTAATTTAATTTAATTTAATTTAATTTAATTTAATTTAATTTAATTTTAATTTAATTCAATTTAGTTTGATTTGATGTTAAATTAATTTAGTTTAATTTGATTTAATTTCCTTTAATTTAATTTAATTTGATTTAATTTTAATTTAATTTAATTTAATTTAATTTAATTTAATTTAATTTAATTTAATATGTTTTAATTTAATTTAATTTAATTTAATTTAACAATTTTTAATTTAATTTTAGTTTAATTTAATTTAATTTAATTTATTTATTTAATTTAATTTAATTTAATCTTTAATTTAATTTTATTTTTAATTTTAATTTAATTGAAAATTTAAAAAGAGTTTAATAATTTAACTTATTATATATTTTTTTAATTTAATTTAATGATTAAGTCCTTTAACATTTTAAAACTTAAATTTGAATTATCATTTTTGATTAGGAATTAAATATTAATGAGAAGATTAATTTAGGAATTTTTAAATTAAAGAATAAATCTCTTCCTAATAATATCCCTATTTTAATAATTCCAATTTTATTATTCTTCCAAATTTAATCAATTATTTAATTAAGGTTTATTTTAATTATCTTCAAATTATTTAATAGGTTTCTACCCTTTAATTATTTAAATTTCAATCATCCAAATCAGATTAAGATCAAATATTTTATTTGTTAATTTTATTAAACCTAAAGTTTTAATTAAAGGTTAAAATTTTAATTACCATTTTGCCCTTCAAGCTTAATAATTTCATAACTCACTAAATTGAGCTTAAATGAACTTGAAATTTTTATGTGACTTCACTCATATGTCAATAAAGACATGAGAGGAGAAAATGTGATTTTTCTGTTTTTAATTTATTTATATAATTATTTTTAGTAGAAAATAGAAATTTCCAAGGAAAATTTAGTAATATGACCAAGGGAAAGTTTCTGTCCTTAATAAAATTATGGGACATTCCTAATGACCAGAGGACCACTTGGACCAATTTTGGTGATTTTTTGAATTATATTATTTTTATTATAATTATTTTAAGTTTTGGAGTATTAATTAATTTAAAAATAAAATAAAGGTTGAAAAATGAAATTTATATTTTTCAAAAATCTCTCTGATATCAAGAAAATTAGAGAATCAATTTTTGTAATTTTCTGATTTTTCTATGATTTATTATAATTATTTTAGTGAAAATGCCAAAAAATGTATTTTTTTAATTTTTAAATTACCTTAGGGCTTTAAAATTTAATATCTCATTAAATAGACCTTAGAAAAATATGGGGTTTGTTCCTAAGTGATTAAAATTCAAAATGTGACATTTTAGTGAATTTAATTATTTTTATGATTTTTATTATTTTTTAATTATTAAAATATTAAAATAATACAAAAAATCAACTTTTTTAGAAAATTGAAATTTTAATTTTCTTAAATTCCCCTGATATCAGAGAGGCTCCAAAACCAATTTGGTGAGTTTTTGAAAGGTATTTTGAAAGTTATGAATTTTTGAAGTTTAAAATGGTTAAATGGCTTAATCAACCCATTTAGTAGGGCTAACCAAGTCCAATTGACTTCAAATTTTTATGGTGGGTTCCTCTGATCCTAAAGGTCAATGGAGAATTGATTTCAAGCCAATTTGATATATGGTTAGCTCTAATTAATTAAGGAGATATTTTGAGTGTTTAAGCCAATTAGGGTTATTTTAAATGAGTTAACTTAAAACCTATTTTTCCTAGGATCCTCTGGTCATAAGAGACATCACCAAGTTTTCCTAGAATTTATTTCAAAACATGCTAATTATTGGAATTAAAATACTTAAAACAGCAACATGAATTTGAAAAATCAATAACTTCTCATAGGGATGGCCTCTGACTTTGAAAAATTCGGGGAATGTTCCCAAATTCGGAGGCTTCAAAAGCCCTATGGTCTCATGCCATGGTGAATTTCCTATATGCATGGAGAATTAAAATAATGCAGAGGGTAAATAAGTTATTAAAAATAAAATACTTGATGAAATTAAATGATTTCTTTTCCACATTATTCTCCTCCGTTCATCGAGCAAGAGGGTATTTTTATTTTATTTTTCTGATTTTTCTACACAAAGTTATGCATTTTTGAAGTTTAGGGAATTAAATAAATCAAAAAATCCCTAATTTTCTATTTATCCGAGTCGGCGTCGTGTCAACCTTAACATCTCCGAAGTGCCGCGTGGCGCGCTCCCATTCGACGCCGCCACTTGAGTCAGCAGCCCGGGTCCCGCCTTCCGCGTATCATCCAATGATCCGACCTAATCTGAGCCGTCCGTCCGCGCGTGTATTAAATGAACGGCATCCGTTCATCGTCCCCAAGCATCCTCACCCGAGAGCCGTCCACACTAAAACCCTAAGAACTCACTCAATACTTAACGGATTTTCGTGTTCTTGTGCTCTATGGATTCGTCTTGAAGAGACGAACACATCTATACGGTGATCATGCATTGAAATTAAAGCATTTGAAATGGAGAATCTCTAGAAGCTCGGGATGAAGAATTAGCTCATACCTTTGCTCAGAGAAGTGTGGCTTCAATCTGAGGGTTGTGTCACCTTTGATTGGATCCCGTGAAGCTCCGGATGAAGTCTCCTGGTCTGGTGAATTGCCTAGGTAGGATTTCGACCACAGCCGATCACAAAGCTTGGAGGCTGGAGCAACTGGGTGGCCTGGAGAGGGGGCTTTTGCTGGTGGACTCCTTCCCTTGGTCTGGTGAAGGTGTAAGACCAATCAATTTGAGGATTGATCCACTATGGAGAAGTGTCCTGGTTTTGGGTGGAATTTTGGCTGAGAAATTGGGTTCTTTTGGTGGGGATTAGGGCAAATTGGCACTAGGGATCAACTGCTCTAAGTATGGAGAGTGATCTGGAGCAATTTTGGCAGAGTTTCAGTAAGGTCTGGTTCAGCACCTCCCATGGCCGAGAGGGGGTGGTGTTTAAATAGGAGAGGGTGGAGGGCCTCCCAGGGAGAGTTAGGGCTTGGGATCAGCTGCTCTTGGCAAGAGAAGAACAGCTGCAATGGCCATTGGGGATGGGGCAGCTCGACAGGTGAGAATTCCAAGTTTGGGCTCACATGCGAGCTCTCGGCCCGGTGGTTTCCGGCGGCCGTGGTGGCCGGCCGGCCGAGGTCAGGTCACCCTCAAGGTCAGGGAGGTCAGGGTTGGAGGTTTGTGCAGTCAATTGGCCATGGACATGTGTAAAGGAGTTGAATTGAAATGGAATGGGGGATGAGCTCATTTTGGGTCCAAATGGGTCAACCCACCTTTTGGGCTTGGTTCACCTCCCCATGGCTGATTTGGGCTGAGGGAGGATCAGATGGATCAGCTAGGAAAGGGTGGAGAAGTCACCATCCATGAATATTTTGATTAAACATGGATTAAGGTGAAGCATTAAAAGGGTTAAAACCTTTTTAAGGGGGCTTAAAAGAGGCTCCTCCTTTTGCCATTAGTGGCTTGATCACATGTCAAGCCTTCCATGGCTTCATGTGGCTTGTCCATGGCTTGCATGGCTTGTCTTTGGCTTGGGAAAAGTTGAGTCAATTTCATGGAAATGGATTTAAGAAAAATTTTGGTATTTAGGGGTGATTTGGCATGAGGCTTGATTTGGAATTATTTGATGATGGGATTAGAACTTAGGGAATGGCTTTGATTAAGTGGATGGCAAATGGAAATGTCATGTGGACTTTAGGGTAGATTTTGGGCACTTTGAAATGGTTTTAGATGGGCTATTAAAATGGTTTAGGGAAGTGGGCTTTTGGATTTTAAAATGGATTTTAGGATGAAATTTTGGTAAAGGCTTGGGCCAAATAATTATTGGGTTTAGCTCATGGATGTGTCATGAGTGACTTGGAGCAAATTGGGAGTGATTTGGGTTTGAATTAGGTTGAATTTGGGCTTCTTTGGTGAATGGGCCAATATAGGTCAAAGTGGGCTAACTTGGGCCAATGTTGGGCTAGGGTTGAAATTGATGTAAAATTAATGTTGGGAAATGTTTATGGGAGTGTTTCAAAGAGGTTTTGACTTTGTTTGGGTTTTGATTTTGGGGTTTGGGCTCATTTGGGTTAGGTTTGGGTTTAGGTCAAAATAGGGCCTTTTAGCTTTGGGTTGAAGTTGAGTGGGGTTTGGGTCTAAATTTTGGGCAAATCATGTTAGTGTTTTGTTTGTGGGAATGTTAAGGAAGATTTAGAAAAGATTTGGGGTTAATTGGAGCTGAATTGGGTGAGTTTGGGTTAGGTTTGGGTCATGGGTCCAAATTAGGCTTTAAGGCCAAAAGTGAAATTGGATCCAAATTTCAATCAAATTGGACTTGGATTTGGTCTAGATTGGTGTTGGGAATGTTGAATTGAAGTTTAGAATTGAATTGGCCCAGAATTTGGGTCAATTGGGTAGGTTTGGCTTGACATTGGGTTCACTTTGTGTTAAAATGGGTCAAATTTGGGGTTTTGACAAAAATGGGGTAAATTGACAAAATTGGCACATGGTGTAGTTGAACAAAATGAAATTAGGAATATTTGGAATTTTTTGGAATTTTCTAGGAATTTTCTGAATTTTTGGATTTTTGGGTCAAGAGGGGTATTTTGGGTATTTGGAGGGTATTGGGAGGTATTTTTGGTATTTTTGGCTATGGATGATCAACTTGATTGGTGTGGGAATGTTTGGGAATGATTTTGAGGAATTTTTGGGTGATTTGGATATTTTGCAAAAATTTGGGTAATTTCAAGGGTTTTGGGTAGGCTAAGCGGGTGTAGGGTCCCGGGGGTCAAAAATTGAAAATTTGGGAAATTGAAGATTGGGTGAATGTAAGTGGAATGAAATCATTATGGTTGAGCCATGAAGCCATATCGAGTCCACATGAGCCATGAAGGGACTCATTTGAGGTATCCACATTGTTGTTCCTAACCCTCTTAGCCAAGGGCTTAGGGGTTAAGGACCATCCATGTGAATCACCTACATGAGTCAGGAGGTCAAGTTGGGTATAGGTGTGTGAAAGTGTAGTGTATGAGTGTAGTGTGTGTGTAAGTCAGCCCTTCACCGCACCGGGCCACCTGTGGCGGTCCTAAGGCCAAAGAGTCCTATAGGAACTCATCCTTTAAACTTCTACATTCGATTTCAACCCTCTAGGTGATTAGGGGTCTATAGTCAAGTTTGTAGAGTTTGCAGGGAGTTAAGAAGTGGTTTGAATTTCTAAGTGGTGGGTCCCAATTCTAATCCTCTAAGATAGTCAAAGGAAAAGCCTAAGGCTAGATCCTAAGTACTAAAAAGAAGAAGAGAAGACCTCATAAAAAATGAGGTCAACAACCGTTCCCCTCCATCGTAGTATTTCATGCACTGATGTAGAGATGATGGTACCATCCTGTTTTCATGTATCCATGGTCGGCCCAGTAGAGCGTTGAACGACGTTTTTGAATCAATTATGTGAAATTTTGCGGTTGTCTTTGCTAAGTCACCAGTTTTCATTAGTAGTGTTATTGATCCGAGGGCTCTTTCTCCTTTCTGGTTGAGTCCTCTTAATAACATTTTGTCGGCTTCGAGCTCGCGGGCATCAATTTACAAGTATGCTAGTGTTCGAAGACTCATTATATTGATTGATGCTCCTGGATCCACCAATACTCTGGAGAGCGTAAACTTCCCAATTGTAATCGAAATGTACAACGGTCGGTTGTGATCTCGTCGTCCCAAGTAGTAGGTCATTGTCCGTGAAGGTAACACCTCGTCGTTCCTTTAACGAACAAACCTCATCTAAGGAATCTCCGATCATTTGAGCTAAGCAAATTTCTCGGATCAAGTAAGGCCTCGATCGAGCTTCTCTCATCTCCTTTGATAAGATGAGGGCGTCGTAGATGCTCGGCTTGGTCGGTAGTTTCCTAAGATGGGCTAGTACGTTGTAGTCCACTTTATTTCCATGTGTCTCGGCTTCTTCCCGAATGGGTATTTCTTCCGCCGGGTTGGTTCTTCTTGAACAACCACCGCTTTCCTTTGTCCTTTGGACCCATTCTCGGAGGTAGAACTCTTCCACTTCTTAAGTTAACTTCTGTAATTTCTTCTGACTCTAGTATTGAACTTGCTGATGTCTCCTTCTGAATCGGAATGACAGGTTCTTCTGGATTAGCTTCAGAGTCTGAAGGCTCTAATTCTATTGTGACTGGAGCTCCTCGAAACTCGCAGATAGATTCGTTGCTTGTTGAACTCTCGTAACCTCCTCGATGGATGTCTTCTTCGTCATCGTGATCGTCAAGATTGTGTATGATTTGAGAATTGTCATTGGTATCGAAATCGATGTCCGGATTGTCGCTAGTTACGTAATCGTTAGAAACAGTCAAAACGTAGCTAACGCCATCACCCTTATCATTATAAGATCCCACCGAAGTGAGCAGATAATCATACAGAGTCAGAGGTTCGAGGGATTTTTCCCCCGAATTCGAAACAACTATCCTAGGATAAGCAGCCCCTAGTCTAGCCTTAGGAGCCTCGGTCCTCTCTTCTTCGTCGATTTTCTTCTTCTCTTCAATCGCCTCCTGTTGAGGTGGTTCTCCTATCGCAAGTGATAGTGCCGACTTGACAGGTTTCGAACTTTGAATTGAAGCTCGTACCGAGGCGGTTTGGATGCTGTCTAAAATCTTTTTTGAAGACCTCGTCCAAGCGGTAGTCCATCCATCGTCAGTCGCATAGGGATCTATCGGAATAATGAGATCAGTCGAGACAACATTGACGGAACCTCCTTTCTGGGGTCCCTTCATGTACTCCTTCGAGATTGTTATATTCCCTTTCCGAAGGTTGTCGTTGAGCCAACTTTTGAAGGTAATGCAATCTTCTATCTTGTGTCCAAGCATCCGGTGGTAAGGGCAAAAGTTGGGATCTCCTTTCTTGTTGACTTCTTCTGGTCTCTTAGGCTCGGCAGTTCGGAATCCGGAGTCTTCATCGACTACGGAACATTTTTGGTACTCGCCTCATTCTTGAATGGATATTCCCCGCTCGAAGCTCCCTTAATGTACGTTGCGGACGAGGCGGTTGTTCATACGATGGACATGACCGATAGCTAGGTCGGGGTTGTTGATAATTCCGTTGAGGTTGTCGCGGCCGTTCGGACGATATTTGTATCGGTTGCTTGCCTTTGTCGACCGCTCGCAACGATCCCGGATTTCTTTTCAAAAGTCTTCGCGTACTTTTGCTTGTCTGTCTTGTCGGCGAAACTTAATTGCTTCACCTCCTCTTGCAAGCTCCCGGCCTTGCTTAACAACTTCTCGAAAGTCTTAATAGTGAATCCTTTGAGGAGAAGTGCTATCGGGCCGTGAATGCTTTTAAGTAAGATGCCGATTGCATGTTGTTCTTGTATTTGTGGTTCACACTTCATGCTTAAGTTCCTCCATCGAAGTATGTAATCCGCCAAAGTTTCGTTCGGCTTCTGCTTCTCTACCACTAAATCACCTATAGTGATGTGGTGCTGAGCTCCGGCGAATCGCTTGAAGAAAAGGTTTTCTAGTTCTGAGAACGTCTTCACCGAACCATTCGGTAATTCTGCATACCAATCAAAGGCGATCCCTGACAGGCTGCTGTCGAATTGTCGGAAGAGTAATGCATCGCTCCCGCCGGCATTGCAACAACTGGCACGAAAGTGTGCAACATGCTGTCGGGGGTTCCCGGTTCCATCAAAGGTTTTGAACAGAGGTGGTACGAAGCCTTTTGGGTATTAGACAGCGTCGAATTCTTCCGGGTAAGGTCTACCCGTCCGAATGGATGTCCCGCTCTTTGATTGTGCAAAGGCTTCTCGCACCTGCTGTTCCACCAAGCTCTTGATATCCTTTTCTGGAATCATGCTTTGTGTTGTATCTTTCTTTAACTGATCATCCCCGTTGACGGATGAAATCTCCTTTCCTCCGTCTACAATGTGAATGACCTCTGGGGGCGTCTCTCTTTGGGGTTGCACTTGACTTTGGAGAGTGACTAGGGCTACAGCCATCTCTTCCATCCTCTTCGCCATTTGGGCGATCGTATCATCTTTCTCTTGAAGCCGCCTCCTCATCACTTCCAGCCTCCTCTCTTCGCGGCCGCAGGAGCACCTTGTGAAGCCGACGAAGCTCGCGTTTCGACCATGTTGATTTCTCGCATACTCATCGTCCATGAATTCCGATGAATCAATCTCGTCTCCGAATTTCTCTTCTCTTTCTTTTGCTAGTCGTCGAATATCAGTCCTCAACTTTTCCATAGCGTCCTCTAGCGGTCCTTTCTGTGCATCCTCGCAGTTGTCGTGTGATAGTTGTCGGGTTCCCTTCTCACAAGTCCCCTTTATTGCAGTAGCACTTTCTTCGGATTCAAGTCTCCTGACGAGACTTTCCTTCTCAAGCTGTTGTTTTAATCTTAACTGTCCAGTAGTGGGACGCCATACCATCCTTCTAGCAGCAGAAGGTCTAGGACCAGATGGTCTGTCGACCAAATGTCGGAAGGTGGTATCTTCCCTAATCTGTAATCCTGAAACGACGACAGGCGAACTAGCCTTCATCCTTTTATTTGGCTTTTCTGTAACGATGGCGGGTTCTACTCGGGGCCCAAGACGGGATTTGACTGGCACCCGCCCTATCCTTCGTAGAATCTCTGATACGAGGCATTTCTCTTTATTTGCTAGCTTCTCGATCATAGTCTGTAGTCGGGCAAATGGTGTGATCCTAGCCCTTTTCTTTCTGTTGTCGTTGTAGTATGCGGGTTGAGGTAAAGTAGAAACAATTCTGCGGACATTTTCCTCGTCAGCTGCGGCGGAAAGGGGGTGGAATCTACTTCCTTCCAAAAAGGGTGTATCTTCAGGCAATGGTATGTATTTAGGTAGTGGTGTGTACTCAGGGATTTCTGGGATTTCCTCCAGGAAAGCAACTTCGGCAGCTCTGGCCTTCCTGGCAATCTTCCTACTTTTGTTCCTTCTTTGGGTTTGTGTTAGTGATGGAATTCTTGAGCTGGACCCGATTTCAAAAACAGAAGGTCTCACAGGAAAGTCTGTACCCTCCACGGTAACGAGTTCACCATAGTTCCGGATTTCCTTCCCCTTTAATCTGCGTAGCCGGGTAGGTGCAGAGACAACTAGACCAGGTGGGGTAGCAAGAACGATCCTTCACGGACAAGCAGTACTCCTCTCAGTCGGAATCTTTTGCAGGGGAGGAAACTCTTGATTTGACCTAAGGTTGAACTCGATCAACGGCTTCTCAGCTTCAGATACTTTGTTTGTCAACGCGAACAGGGAAACGTCGGTGATCTTGACATTTGTGTTCTCGAATCCTTGTCCAAACCGGATGATCCCATTGTCGGGCGACTCATCCTTGTAAACAGCGAAGTCCAGTCCATTGGTGAAGGATAAAATCAGCTTTGGGGCTTCCATTTCGCAGGGCGGGTTCGATTGTCGGTCCCAAGTTATGCTTCTTCTCATCAGGACGAAAAGAAAGGCATCGAAAAGAGTCCGAACACATTCTTGTTCATGTATTTATAAGAAGGAGTTATTTGTTAAAAGAGTCATTCATTAGAGGGTTTGTTTATTTAGAACGAAATGTTCAAAGGTGTAGAGAAGGTAAGGAATCCGATTCGTACTTGGAAAGGAAGAGAAAGTCTTATGCAAGACTTCTCGACTCGGAGGATCACTCCTAAACTAACACCTATCGGGGTCCACCCCACCTCGTAAATGAGGTAAAAGGATCTCGGAACCTCTCCGTTTAGGGGTGTCTAAACAAATGGCTCCTAAATCCGAGAGAATGTTGGCTACACTTGTTCAAGGTAGAAATGAACATAGTATTCCAACGGAGAGAAGGGTAGTTTGATCCACTAGGAATATGGATACACTACCGATTTTTGAAAGCAGAATTGTCTGATTAAAATGGAGAGAGGAATAATCCCCAGCGGAGTCGCCAGAAAAATGTCGGCATTATTTTTAGGTTGTGTGTTTTATTTTGAAAAGGGGGTCGCCTAACATAAATTGTCGGCGAATTTTTAATTTAATTTAAATAAATAATTTGAAAAGTAGTATTTGATTTTGAAAATAATTTTAAATTTGAAAATTTTAAGACATGAAATCAAACCGATCTCACATCCCAAATAGTTTATATAAACGAGCACCGCATCACAAACCGTGTATCTATCCGAAGAATAGATACATCGTTTGGTGATGGGGCTCGATTAAATAAACTAGAAGATTTGTGACATCCGTTTGGTCCGCGAACCAATTTTATAAGCCGACAAATTCCCTCGCTTAACATGAAAGCATTAAACAGGGTTTATATTACTCGGGTTCTTAAAATTCCCTATAAGGGCAAGCCCCTATAGTTAATTACATCTTAAGTGACGGGAATCACCTAAGAAAACTCTCGATAATAATCAATAATTCTGCTCTCAAGAATTTCAAAG
Organism: Papilionanthe hookeriana x Papilionanthe teres; assembly: GCA_022702705.1. Classification (NCBI taxonomy): domain Eukaryota; kingdom Viridiplantae; phylum Streptophyta; class Magnoliopsida; order Asparagales; family Orchidaceae; genus Papilionanthe; species Papilionanthe hookeriana x Papilionanthe teres. Next base: position 153,946,079 of record CM040426.1, read on the forward strand.
TTAAAGTTTTCAAAGGGATTGAATTTTGGAATTTCAATAGAGAATGGATCAAATTTGGAACATTTTGTTTTGGGAATTCAAAGGAAGAAAGGTAGGAGAAATCACAGATTCGAAGCGAGCTTCAGAAATTCCCCGACTATCCTATTGTTTGGCTTGGATTTAGGAAAGTCCTAATATTTATTTAATGTTTTGATCTTGCCAATTTTAATACAAATAGCCTTGAAGTTATGAGGGTTTATGTCGTACCGAACGACTACCTCGGAATCCTAAGTCCGGTCAGGGCTTAATTTGTAATGCAAATGCCGAACAAAAGGTTGAGGATTTATGTTACACTAGGCAAACTACCTCGGAGTCCTATGGATTGGTTATTTAATTCTAAGAAGGTTTAGCTGATGTAGATTCAAGTTTTGCTGACGACGATGGTCGTGCTGCCCACCATGCTCCAAGCTCCTTGTTGTTGCAGAGGTTTAGTTTTAGAAGTCATAAATCAGGAGATGAGAGAAGTGTTTTGTTTTAGAGAAAATCTTAATTTCCTAGTGTTTTTTGTGTTTTAATTAAAACAAATCTTAAAGTTGATTATAACGACACCGGTTAAGATCCCACGGTTCCATCCTTCCGGCATCGTTATTTTTATCGGATTCACTTAGTCCAGATGAATTTACTAAACTCAACTAAATGAGTTTCACACTTTCATTTAGACCGTGGGAAATCCCGTTAGCAACACGTAGGTTACATCATCCGAGGTATTCCCGATCATCCAACAAGACGTTTTAATTTAGTTGTAGTTGTAGTTTTGTATTCGTTTGTGATTAAATTTTGAGTTGTTTTATATTTTGAAATGTTGTGGCGGTGAATTTTATCTTGCAATGACTTTTAATTTAGTTTTGGTTTCAGTTTTAGGGACTATCCTAAAGGTGTGAGTTTTTCATGCAACAGTTGTTTATCATGCAAGAAAAGTAAGTGCGATGCGATTAAAGAAATTGCAATAAGATAAATTGCAATAAAATAAAAGCGTACCTGGAGGGTCTTCCCGTCATCCCAAGCTGCACTTAAAATACAATTAGAATATTTAAGCAAGTTCCTAGGTAAAGCTAAGGGAAGGGTTATGGTTTTCTACCAAATTCCTAATCCTATAGCTAGTCATTTCCTATGATGTCTAGGTTCTTGTGTTTTGGTTTGAGGACGATTTTCTTCATCAAAGAATAATTAAGTTCAATTGTTCTTATAAGTATCCTATCATATTAAGGAAGTGCTTAAGAAGAATCTTAAACATCTTTTCAATATTACTAGAATTGTTTTAAGTCCAAACGAATTTAATCATGCAAATGAATTAATCGTCCGAGAATTCAAGTTTTGTTATCTTGCTCAGTGAACTAGGACATTTGAATATCCTATAAGTGAAGTAGCATTTCATTTAATGTTTTGTTTAGGAGTTATGGTAACCAAAGCTTTCGAGGGCAAATTGGAGTTCAAATGGTTCGTGATTTAGTTTAACTTCAGTTAAAGGGTTTGAATTCGGAATAGTGTTCAAGTTGCTTTATATTTAATTTCTTTATGTCTTAGGTGATGTTATTTAATTCAATTTAATTTAACTTTAATTTAATTTAATCTGGTTTAGCTTTAATTTTAATTTAATTTTGATTTTTTTTAATTTTTATTTTTAATTTTAATTTTAATTTTAATTTTAATTTTAATTTTAATTTTAATTTTAATTTTATTTGATTTTATTTTATTTTAATTTAATTTAATTTAATTATTTATTATTTTTTTTTAATTTAATTTAATTTAATTTAATTTAATTTATTTGATTTAATTTAACTTAATTTATTTAATTTGTTTGATCTAATTTAATTTAATCTTTAATGTAATTTTTTTTTATTTTTAATTTTAGTTTAATTGAAAATTTAAAAAAGAGTTTAATAATTTAACTTTTTAATTTAATTTTAGTGATTAAGTCCTTTAACATTTTAAAACTTAAATTTGAATTATCATTTTTAATTAGGAATTAAATATTATTGAGATGATTAATTTAGGGATTTTTAAATTAAAGAATAAATCTCTTCCTAATAATATCCCTATCTTAATAATTCTAATTTTATTATTCTTCCAAATTTAATCAATTATTTAATTAAGGTTTATTTTAATTATCTTCAAATTGTTTAATAGGTTTCTACCCTTTAATTATTTAAATTTCAATCATCCAAATCAGATTAAGATCAAATATTTTATTTGTTAATTTTATTAAACCTAAAGTTTTAATTAAAGGTTAAAATTTTTTAATTACCATTTTGCCCTTCAAGCTTAATAATTTCATAACTCACTAAATTGAGCTTAAATGAACTTGAAATTTTTATGTGACTTTACTCATATGCCAATAAAGACATGAGAGGAGAAAATGTGATTTTTCTCGTATTTAATTTATTTATGTAATTATTTTTGGTGGAAAATAGGAATCTCCAAGGAAAATTTAATAATATGACCAAGGGAAAGTTTCTGTCCTTAAGAAAATTATGGGACATTCCTAATGACTAGGACCACTTGGACCAATTTTGGAGATTTTTTGAGTTATATTATTTTTATTATAATTATTTTAAGTTTTGGAGTAATAATTAATTTATAAATAAAATAAAGGTTGAAAAATGAAATTTATATTTTTCAAAAATCTATCTAATATCAAGGAAATCAAAGAATCAATTTTTGCAATTTTCTGATTTTTCTTCTATTTATTATAATTATTTTAGTGAAAATGCTAGAATATACATTTTTTTTTATTTTAAAATTACCTTAGGGCTTTAAAATTTAATATCTCATTAAATAGACCTAAGAAAAATATGGGATTTATTCCTAAGTGATTAAAATTCAAAATGTGACATTTTGGTGAATTTTATTATTTTTGTGATTTTTATAATTTTTTAATTATTAAAATATTAAAATAATGCAAAAAATTAAATTTTTTAGAAAATTGAAATTTTAATTTCCTCAAATTCCCCTGACATGAGAGAGGCTCTAAAACTAATTTGGTGAATTTTTGAAAGGTATTTTGAAAGTTATGAATTTTTAAAGTTTAAAATGACTAAGTGGCTTAATCAACCCATTTAGTAGGGCTAACCAAGTCCAATTGACTTCAAATTTTTATGGTGGGTTCCTCTGATCCTAAAGGTCAGTGGAGAATTGATTTCAAGCCAATTTGATATATGGTTAACTCTAATTAATTAAGGAGCTATTTTGGGTGTTTAAGCTAATTAGGGTTATTTTAAATGAATTAATCCAAAATCTATTTTTCCTAGGGTCCTCTGGTCATAAGAGATATCACCAAATTTTCCTAGAATTTATTTCACAACATGCTAATTATTGGAATTAAAATACTTAAAACAGCAACATGAATTTAAAAAATCAATAACTTCTCATAGGGATGTCCTCTGACTTTGGAAAATTCAGGGAATGTTCCCAAATTCAGAGGCTTCAAAAGCCCTATGGTCTCATGCCATGGTGAATTTTCTATATGCATGGAGAATTAAAATAATGTAGAGGGTAAATAAATCATTAAAAATAAAATACTTGATGAAATTAAATGATTTCTTTTCCACATTATTCTCCTCTGTTCACTGAGCAAGAGGGTATTTTTATTTTATTTTTCTGATTTTCCTACACAAAGTTATGGATTTTTGAAGTTTAGGGGAATTAAATAAATCAAAAATATCCTAATTTAATATTTATCCACGCGGCGCCGCGTCAACCTCGGCAGCTCCGAAAGGCCACGCGGCGTGTTCTGGTTCGACGCCGCCATCTGACTCAGCGCTCCGGGGCCCCGCTGAGTCTTTCCATCTTCTGATCCGACGCGATCCTGGCCGTCCGTCCGCACGTGTATTAAATGAACGGCATCCGTTCATCGTCCCCAAGCGTCCTCACCCGAGAGTCATCCACACTAAGTCCGTAATATCTCACTCAATACTCAATGGATTTTCGTGTTCTTATGCTCTATGGATTCGTCTGGTGATCATGCATTGAAATTAAAGCATTTGAAATGAAGAATCTCCAGAAGCTCGGGATGAAGAATTAGCTCATACCTTTGCTCAGAGAAGTGTGGCTTCAATCTGAGGGTTGTGTCACCTTCGATTGGATCCCAGCAAGCTTCAGATGAAGTCTCCTGGTCTGATGAATTGTCTAGGTATGATTTCGACCAAGCCCAATCACAAAGCTTGGAGTCTGGAGCAGATGGGTGGCCTGGAGAGGGGGCTTTTGCTGGTGGACTCCTTCCCTTGGTCTGGTGAAGGTGTAGGACCAATCAATTTGAGGATTGATCCACTGTGGAGAAGTGTCCTGGTTTTGGGTGGAATTTTGGCTGAGAAATTGAGTTCTGTTGGTGAGGATTAGGGCAAATTGGCACTGGGGATCAACTGCTCTAAGGATGGAGAAGGGTTTGGAACAATTTTGGCAGAGTTTCGGCAAGGTTTGTGAAACTCTCTTCTCATGGCCGTGAGGGGGTCGGGTTTAAATAGAGGTGGCTGGAGAGCCTCACAGGGATGGCCAAGGGTTGGGATCGCGTGCTCTGGGCATGGGAAGAACGGCCATGGTGGCCATTGGGCATGGGGCGGCTCAGCAAGGTGGAATTCCAAAGTTTGGCTCCTCCCAAGGTCTCGGCCATGGTGTTTTCCGACGACCCGGGCGGTCGGCCGGCGAGGCATGGGTCACCCTCGGTGTCCAGCTTGGGTCGGGGCTGGAGGTTTGTGCGATCAATCGGCCATGGACATGTGTAAAGGGTTTGAATCAAAAGGGTATGGGGAGAGGCTCATTTTGGGTCCAAATGGGTCAACCCACCTTTTTGGGTTTGGTATACCCTTCCATGGCTAATTTGGGCTGAGGGAGGATCAGGTGAATCAGCTTGAAAAGGGTAGAGAAGTCACCATCCATGAATATTTTGATTAATCATGGATTAGGGTGAAGCATTAAAAGGGTTAAAACCTTTTTAAGGGGGCTTAAAAGAGGCTCCTCCTTTTGCCATTAATGGCTTGATCACATGTCAAATCTTCCATGGCTTCATGTGGCTTGTTCATGGCTTGCATGGCTTGTCTTTGGCTTGGGGAAAAGCTTGGTCAATTTCATGAAAATGGATTTTAGAAATTTTTGGTAATTTGATGGGAATTTGTATGAAGCTTGATTTGGAATGGTTTAATGATGATTTTGAAACTTAGGGGTGATATCAATTAAAGGTATGATGAAAAGAAATTGCCATGTGGGCTTTAGGGCCAATTTTGGGCTTTTGTATTTGGTGGAAATGGGCTTTTAAAATGGTTTAGGGAAGTGGGCTTTTGGATTTTAAAATGGATTTTAGGATGAAATTTTGGCAAAGGCTTGGGCCAAATAATTGTTGGGTTTAGCTCATAGATGTGTCATGAGTGACTTGGAGCAAATTGGGAGTGATTTGGGTTTGAATTGGGTTGAATTTGGGCTCCTTTGGTGAATGGGCCAATATAGGTCAAATTGGGTTAACTTGGGCCAATGTTGGGCTAGGGTTGAAATTGATGTAAAATTAATGTTGGGAAAAGTTTATGGGAGTGTTTCAAAGAGGTTTTGGCTTCGGTTGGGCTTTGATTTTGGGGTTTGGGCTCATTTGGGTTAGGTTTGGGTTTAGGTCAAAATAGGGCCTGTTAGCTTTGGGTTGAAGTTGAGTGGGGTTTGGGTCTAAATGTTGGGCAAATCATGTTAGTGTTTTGTTTGTGGGAATGTTAAGGAAGATTTGGAAAAGATTTGGGGTTAATTGGAGTTGAATTGGGTGAGTTTGGGTTAGGTTTGGGTCATGGGTCCAAATTGGGCTTTAAGGCCAAAAGTGAAATTGGATCCAAATGTCAATCAAATTGGACTTGTATTTGGTCTAGATTGGTGTTGGGATTGTTGAATTGAAGTTTAGAATTTAATTGGACCAGAATTTGGGTCAATTGGGTAGGTTTGGTTTGACATTGGGTTCACTTTGGGTTTAAAATGGGTCAAATTGGGGGTTTTGACAAATGTGGGGTAAATTGACAAACTTGACCCATGGTGTAGTTGAACAAAATGAAATTGGGAATATTTGGGATTTTCTGGAATTTTCTGGAAATTTTCTGAATTTTTGGATTTCTGGGTCAAGAGGGGTATTTTGGGTATTTGGAGGGTATTGGGAGGTATTTTTGGAATTTTTGGTATTTTTGGCTATGGATGATCAACTTGAGTGGAGAGAAATGTTTAGGAATGATTTTGGAGAATTTTGGGTGATTTGGAAATTTTTGAGAAATTTGGGTAGTTTCAAGGGTTTTGGGTAGGCTAAGTGGGTGTAGGGTCCCGGGGGTCAAAAAATTGAAAATTTGGGAAATTGAAGATTAGGTGAATGTAAGTGGAATGAAATCATTTTTGTTGAGCCATGAAGCCATATCAAGCCCACATGAGCCATGAAGGGACTCATTTGAGGCATCCACTATGTTGTTCCTAACCCTCTAGCGCAAGGGCTTAGGGGTTAAGGACCATCCATGTGAATCACCTACATGAGTCAGGAGGTCAAGTTGAGTATGGGTGTGGTTTTAGGAGGTGTGTGCAAGTGTAGTGTATGAGTGTAGTGTGTGTGTAAGTCAGCCTTTCACCAGACCAGGCCACCTAGGGCAGTCCTAAGGCCAAAGAGTCCTGTAGGAACTCATCCTTTAAACTTCCACATTTGATTTCCACCCTCTAGGTGATTAGGGGTTTACAATCAAGTTTGTGGAGTTTGCAGGGAGTTAAGAAGTGGTTTGAATTTCTAAGTAGTGGGTCCCAATTATAGTCCTCTAAGATAGTCAAAGGAAAAGCCTAAGGCTAGATCCTAAGTACTAAAAAGAAGAAGAGAAGACCTCATCAAAAATGAGGTCAACAACTGGTATATCAGTCTGATCTTGACTAGCAGAGAGAGTTTCTTTAGGTTTTCAATCTCTTCAACCTCAATCTCTTTTTCAATTTCATTCTGCATTCTTTCTTTTAATTCCTTTCCACTTCTAAGTTGCATAGCCTTAACTTGTTCATGTTCTTTTCCTGTTTCCTTTGGATTAATTTCAACATTACTAGGAAGTGTTCCTACGAGTCTGTTATTAATTAAAGTAGCAATTTGCCCCATTTGATTTTCAATATTACGAATAACAGTATTTTGATTTTGTAATTGATTATTCATTTGTAAAATTAATTCTTCTATTGATAACTTTTTCTGTTGATTATTAAATCCAGGTGGTTTATTATTTGGATTAACTTGATTATTCCAATTTCCAGTGGGATGAGATTGATTATTACCCCATTGTTGTTGTGAATTATTCCAGTTAAAATTAGGATGATTTTTCCACCCAGGATTATAATAATTTGAATAAGGATTATTTTTACTTGCAATAGCTTGTAAAGTTTCAATAGTACGAGAATCTTCAATATTAGCAGAGTTATTATGTGAAATATTAATTGCAAAATTATCTAATTTCTTAGACATTGCTGCTACTTGTGAAGCTAAGATAGAAAATGCTTCATTATCGTGGATACATGCCATCTTTTTAGGATTAATCCTTTCGAAAGGCCATTGAAAATTGTTATTAGCCATTTCTTCAATTAAAGTGTAATCTTCTTCAAATGATTTAGACATTAAAGAACTTCCAGCAGCAACATCAATAATTGATTCTAAAGATCCAATTAATCCATTATAAAATGTTTGAATAATTAACCAATCAGGTAAAGCATGATGAGGACATTTTCTTAATAGTTCTTTAAATCTTTCCCAAGTTTCATATATTGTCTCCCCGTCAAATTGACTAAACGAAGTACTATCATTTCTTAATTTAGCAGTTTTAGAAGGAGGAAAATATTTAGCAAGAAATTTTTGTGCCATTTCAGCCCATGTTTTAATAGAACCAGTTGTTAATGAGTTTAACCACATCTTTGCTTTATCTCTTAAAGAAAAAGGAAAGAGTCTAAGTCTAATAGCATCATCTGAAACATTGTTATATTTAAAGGTAGCATAAAGTTCTAAAAAACTAACAAGGTGTAAATTTGGATCCTCATTTGGTGTTCCACCAAATTGATTGTTTTGCACCATTTGAACAATAGACGGTTTAAGTTCAAAAGAATTAGCATCTACAGTGGGTATTTGAATACTACTATGAAGTTTATCAACTGTAGGGTTAGCATAATCCCTTAATGGTTTATAAACATTTTGATCGTTAAGTTCAATTAGATTTTGTAAAGTAGTCATTTCTTGAAATTTTTGAATTTGTTTTCCCTTTTTTATTTTTCTAATTGTTCTTTCTAGTTCAGAATCTAAAGGTATTAATCCTTCAGAACCAAAACTTCGCATAAAAAAATAAAACAAGGAATAAAATTATATATATATTATATGTTTTTAAAAATATAATATTTAAAAATTTATAACTATTCTATTCCTTCCCCGGCAACGGCGCCAAAAACTTGACTCGATTTTTGTATTTTTAAATACAAGGATTTGTTACCACTGCTAGAAAATTTAATTTCTGGCAAAGGCGCAAAACACTTGACCTGGAATAACTTGCTATATAGATATGTACCAAATAAAAATTTTTAAATATATTTTTATATAGCAAAATATAAATTTAAAAAAAGAAAATATTTATATACTTTTTGGGTACTACGCAAGTATACATATCGTTTAAAGTAATATAGGGCTTTGAAACAAAGGACCCAGTATCGATCCCACGGGGAAAAATATGGTAATAAATTTTTAAATATTGTATTTCAAAAATCTTTTTGTATTTTAATCTAACTATAAATTACTTTTAATTTACTAGATGCAGATAAAGAAAACAATAATAAGGAAATGATTTTGTGAAAACTATATAAATCAAACAACTTTTATCCCTTCAATTAATCTAAGATTTTTAAGATAATTTAATATTCGTTGGAGAATTTGATTTATGTATTGTGCCAAATAGAAGCATTCTTATTCTTTACCCTTTTATCCAGACGCAAAGAACATTGGCTAATTTACAGATCAGGTCCGGATGTATTGTTAGTAGAATGGATTAATCTAGACTCTCACTACTAGATTTCCAAGGGTGACTATGGTCGGCCCTACTAGTGACCCTTTTCTAATCTATAAATCAAATTATAAGAATTTATTCTGTCACTCTAAAAACTTATCAATTCTACGCCCTTTAAATCTTATCTTCCTATTTATTTGCACTTCACCTTGAATAGCCCGCACATGATCTTCGACTACCTGAGGATTCATGTGATATTTATAAGTTAAGAGTTCCTCTCCTTCTAGGTCTCAAAACTCTTCAACAGGTTTTAACAATTTAAATGGCCAATTTAAAAAGTAAAGTAAGATCAGGTATTAATATCATCACAATGTTTTGAAAATATTTTGAGTTTCAATTCTCCATCGAATCTTATATTATCTTATTTATCTCTTCATAATTAAAGGAAGAAAGTAAACTAACTACTCAGAACACATTGAATATAAACAACAAAACATAATAAATAAACTTTGAATCAAATATAAAGTACTTATCTCAAATATTCCTTCTACAGATCTTCTAATTCCTACTGACTCCACAGTGTTGTGAACTCCAAATGCAACAACTTGAAAATAAACTAACTAACTAAAACAAAAGTGGCCCTAAATTTCTCTCTCTATTTCTCTCTCTAAGGATTAGAGATCCTAAAGTGGATAATAGAAAGGGGTTACAATGGGGGCACATTTTTTTGAGGAAATGGCCTCCTATTTATAGGCTTCAAGGGTTGCCTTGAGGCACCTCTTCAAAAAATGTCCACATTCAATAAATCTTCTAGAAGGTTTTGTTGACCTCATTTTTGATGACGTCTTCTCTTCTTCTTTTTTTTAGTGCTTAGGATCTAGCCTTAGGCTTTTCCTTTGACTATCTTAGAGGACTAGAATTGGGACCCACCTTTTAGAAACTCAAACCACTTCTTAACTCCCTTCAAACTCCACAAACTTGACTATAGACCCCTAATCACCTAGAGGGTCGAAATCAAATGTGGAAGTTTAAGGATGAGTTCCTATAGGACTCTTTCGGCCTTAGGACCGCCCCAGGTGGCCCGGTCCAGTGAAGGGGCCGACTTACACACACACTACACTTATACACTACACTTTCACACACTTCCTAAAACACACCCATACCCAACTTGACCTCCTGACTCATGTAGGTGATTCACATGGATGGTCCTTAACCCCTAAGCCCTTGGCTAAGAGGGTTAGGAATAACATAGTGAATGCCTCAAATGAGTCCCTTCATGGCTCATGTGGGCTTGATATGGCTTCATGGCTCAACCAAAATGATTTCACTTCACTTACATCCACCCAATCTTCAATTTCCCAAATTTTCAATTTTTGACCCCCGGGACCCTACACCCGCCTAACCTACCCAAAACCCTTGAAATTACCCAAATTTTTCAAAATTTCCTAAATCACCCAAAATTCCTCAAAATTGATCTTAAACATTTTCACATTACTCAAATTGATCATCCATACCCAAAAATACCTCCCAATACCCTCCAAATACCCAAAATACCCCTCTTGGCCAAAAATCCAAAAATTCAGAAAATTCCAAAAAATCCCAAATATTCCCAATTTCATTTTGTTCAACTACACCATGGGCCAATTTTGTCAATTTACCCTACTTTTGTCAAAACCCCCAATTTGACCCATTTTAACCCAAAGTGAACTCAATGTCAAACCAAACCTACCCAATTGACCCAAATTCTGGTCCAATTCAATTCTAAACTTCAATTCAAAATTCCCAATACCAATCTAGACCAAATCCAAGTCCAATTTGATTGATATTTGGATCCAATTTCACTTTTGGCCTTAAAGCCCAATTTGGACCCATGACCCAAACTTAACCCAAACTCACCCAATTCAACTCCAATTAACCCCAAATCTTTTCTAAATCTTCCTTAACATTCCCACAAAGAAAACACTAACATGATTTGCCCAAAATTTAGACCCAAACCCCACTCAAATTCAACCCAAGACTAAAAGGCCCATTTTTGACCTAAACCCAAACCTAACCCAAATGAGCCCAAACCCCAAAATCAAAGCCCAACCAAAGTCAAAACCTCATTGAAACACTCCCATAAATATTTCTCAACATTAATTTTACATCAATTTTAACCCTAGCCCAACATTGGCCCAAGTTAGCCCAATTTGACCTACATAGGCCCACTTACCAAATAAATCCAAATTCAAACCAATTCAACCCCAAATCACACTAAATTGACTCCAAGCCCTTCATAGAACATCCCTAAACCAATTATAACACTTATTTGACAAGGTCCTTCACAAAATCTTTACCCAAATGCCCATCCTAAAATCAAAAAGCCCATTCCCCTTAAACTTTCCTAAAAGCCCACTTCCTTCAAACTCAAAAGCCCAAATTCATCTAAAGCCCACATGGCACTTCCCCTCATCATCCATTTAATCAAAATTGCCCCTAAGTTTCAAAGTCATCAATTAAACAATTCCAAATCAAGCCCCATACAAATTCCCATCAAAATATCAAAATTTTCTTAAATCCCTTTTTATGAAATTGACCCAAGCTTTTCCCAAGCCAAATGGAGCCAAGGGTGAGCCATTCACAAGCCATATGGAGCCATGAAAGTTTGGCATGTGACCATGCCATTAATGGTAAAAGGAGGGGCTCCTTTCCTAATCTTTCATTGAGCTTTTTTAACCTTATCCATGACACACTCTAAACCATGTTTAGCCACCTCATCATGGATAGAGACCACACCATTCTCTCTTGGCCGACCCAACCGATCCTCTCAGCCCAAAATCAAGCCATGGGGAGGTGCACCCAACCCAAACCAATGGGTTGACCAAATTGAAGCCAAAATGACACCTTCTCCATTCCATTTTAATTCAAAGCCTTTACACATGTCAAACTCCACCGACTTCACCAACTTCAAGCCCCGAACTCCCCGACCCCGAAGGTGACCCATGCCTCGCCGGCCGCCGCCCGGATCGCCGGAAAACACCATGGCCGAGACCTTGGGAGGAGCCAAACTTTGGAATTCCACCTTGCCGAGCCGCCCCATGCCCAATGGCCACCATGGCTGTTCTTCCCATGACCAGAGCAGCTGATCCCAACCCTTGGCCATCCCTGGGAGGCTCTCCAGCCACCTCTATTTAAACCTGACCCCCTCACGGCCATGAGGAGAGAGTTGCACAAACCTTGCCGAAACTCTGCCAAAATTGTTCCAAACCTTCTCCACCCTTAGAGCGAGCTTGATCCCCAGGTGTCAATTTGCCCTAATCCCCACCGACAAAACCCAATTTCTCAACCGAAATTCCACCCAAAACCGGGACACTTCTCCACAGTGAGCCAATCCCCAAATTGATTGGTTCTACACCTTCACTGCACCGGGGAAGGTGTCCACCAGCAAAAGCCCCATCTCCGTGCCTCCCAGTTGCTCCAGCCCTCCAAGCTTTGTGATCGAGCTGTGGTCGAAATCCAACCTAGACAATTCACTGCACCAGGAGACTTCATCCGGAGCTTGCTAGGATCCAATCGAAGGTGCAACAACTCTCGGATTGAAGCCACACTTCTCCGAGCAAAGGTATGAGCTAATTCTTCATCCCGAGCTTCGGAGATTCTCCATTTCAAATGCTTTAATTTCAATGCATGATAACCGTATAGATGTGTTTGTCTCTTCAAGACGAATCCATAAAGCATAAGAACATGAAAATCCATTGAGTATCGAGTGAGATATTAGGGATTTAGTGTGGACGGCTGTCGGGTGAGGACACTTGGAGATGATGAACGGATGCCGTTCATTTAATACACGCGCGGACGGACGGCCAGGATCGCGTCGGATCAGAAGACGGAACGATACAGCGGGCCCCGGGAGTGCTGAGTCAGATGGCGGCGTCGAATGGAAGCGCGCCACGCGGCGTTTCGAAGCTGCCGAGGTTGACGCGGCGCCGCGTGGATAAATAGAAAATTAGGGATTTTTTTTATTTATTTAATTCCCTAAACTTCAAAAATTCATAACTTTGTGTAGAAAAATCAGAAAAATAAAATAAAAATACCCTCTTGCTCAGTGAACAGAGGAGAATAATGTGGAAAAGAAATCATTTAATTTCATCAACTATTTTATTTTTTATAATTTATTTACTCTCTGCATACTTTTAATTCTCCATGCATGTATACAATTCACCATGGCATGAGACCATAGGGCTTTTGAAGCCTCCGAATTTGGAAACATTCCCTGAATTTTCCAAAGTTAGAGGCCATCCCTATGAAGAGTTATTGATTTTTCAAATTCATGTTACTGTTTTGAGTATTTTAATTCCAATAAATAGCATGTTGTGAAATAAATTCTAGGAAAATTTGATGATGTTCCTTATGACCAGAGAACCCTAGGAAAAATAGGTTTTGAGTTAGTTCATTTAAAACAACCCTAATTGGCTTAAACACTCAAAATAGGTCTCTAATTAATTAGAGCTAACAATACATTAAATTAACTTCAAATCAATTCTCCATTGACCTTTAGGATCAGAGGAACCTACCATAAAAATTTGAGGTCAATTGGACTTGGTTAGCCCCACTAATTGGGTTGATTAAGCTACTTAGTCATTTTAAACTTTAAAAATTCATAACTTTCAAAATACCTTTCAAAAATTCACCAAATTGGTTTTGGAGCCTCTCTGATATTAGGGGAATCTAAGAAAATTAAAATTTCAATTTTCTAAAAAAAGTTGATTTTTAATATTATTTTAATATTTTTAATAATTAAAAAAATAATAAAAATCACAAAAATAACAAAATTCCCCAAAATGTCACATTTTGAATTTTAATCACTTAGGAACAAACCCCATATTTTTCTTAGGTCTATTTAGTGAGATATTAAATTTTAAAGCTTTAGGGTAATTTTAAAATTAAAAAAATATGTTTTCTAGCTTTTTCACTAAAATAATTATAATAAATCATAAAAAAATCAGAAAATTGCAAAATTTGCTTTTCTGATTTCCTTGATATCAGAGAGATTTTTGAAAAATATAAAATTCATTTTTCAACATTTATTTTATTTTTAAATTAATTAACACTCCAAAACTTAAAATAATTATAATAAAAATAATATAATTCAAAAAATCACCAAAATTGGTCCAAGTGGTCCTCTGGTCATTAGGAATGTCCCCTAATTTTCTTAAGGATAGAAACTTTCCCTTGGTCATGTTATTAAATTTTCCTTGAAAATCTCTATTTTCTACCAAAAATAATTATATAAATAAATTAAATACAGAAAAATCACATTTTCTCCTCTCATGTCTTTATTGACATATGAGTGAAGTCACATAAAAATTTCAAGTTCATTTGAGTTCAATTTAATGAGTTATGAAATTATTAAGCTTAAAGGGTAAAAAAAATGGTAATTAAAAATCTTAATCCTTAATTAAAACTTTAGGTTTAATAAAAAAATTAGCAAGTACAATTTTTGATCCTAATTTGATTTGGATGATTGAAATTTAAATAATTAAAGGGTAGAAACCCATTAAGCAATTTAAAGTAATTAAACCTTAATTAAATAATTGATTAAATTTGGAAGAATAATAAAATTGGAATTATTAAAATAGGGATATTATTAGGAAGAGATTTATTGTTTAATTTAAAAATCCATAAATTAATCATCTCATTAATATTCAATTCTTAATTAAAATGATAACTCAAATTCAAAACATTAAAAGACTTAATCATTAAACTAAAATTAAATTATTAAACTCTTTTAAAATTTTAATTAAAATTAAAAAAAAATTAAATTAAATTAAGTAAATTGAATTGAATTAACTTAAATTAAAATAAATTAAATAAACAAATTAAATTAAATCAAATTAAATTAAATTAAATAAATCAAATTAAAATAAATTAAATAAACAAATTAAATTAAATCAAACTAAATTAAATTAAATTAAATTAAATTAAAAATTAAATTAAATTAAATCAAATTAAATTAAAATTAAATCAAATCAAATTAATTTAATGTAACATCAAATCAAACTAAATTGAATTAAATTGAATTAAATAGAATTAAAACTCAATTAAATTAAATTAAATTAAATTAAATTGAATTAAATATAACATCACCAAAGACATAAAGAATTCAAAATAAATCTAAAATAACTTGAACACTATTCCAAATTTAAACCCATTAATGGAAATTAAACTAAATCACAAACCATTTGAACACCAATTTACCCTCAAAAGCTTTAGTTATCATAACTCCTAAACGTAATATTAAATGAAATGTTACTTCATTTATAGGATATTCAAATGTCCTAGTTCATCTGAGCGAGTTAACAAAACTTGAATCCCTGGACGATTAATTCATTTATATAATTAAATTCATTTGGACTTAAAACAATCCTAGAAATATTGAAAAGATGTTTAAGATTATTCTTAAGCACTTCCTCAATATGATAGGACATTTATAAGAACAATTAGACTTAATTGTTCTTTGATGAAGAAAATCGTCCTCAAACCAAAACACAAAGACCTAGACGTCATAGGAAATGACTAGCTATAGGATTAGGAATTTGGTAGAAAACCATAACCCTTCCCTTAGCTTTACCTAGGAACTTGCTTAAATATTCTAATTGTGTTTTAAGTGCAGCTTGGGATGACGGGAAGACCCTCCAGTGCATGCTGTTATGTTATTGCAATTTACTTTCTTGCAATTTACATTATTGCAATTTATTTAACCGCATTGCACTTACTTTTCTTGCATGATAAACAACTCGTTGCATGAAAACTCACACCTTTAGGATAGCCCCTAAAACCGAAACCAAAACTAAATTAAAAGTCATTGCAAGATAAAATTCACCGCCACAACATTTCAAAATATAAAACAACTCAAAATTTAATCACAAACGTAACACAAAACTACAATTACAACTAAATTAAAACGTCCCGTTGGATGATCGGGAATACCTCGGATGATGTAACCTACGTGTTGCTAATGGGATTTCCCACGGTCTAAATGAAAGTGTGGAACTCATTCAGTTGAGTTTAGCAAATTCATCCGGACTAAGTGAATCCGATAAAAATAATGATGCCGGAAGGATGGAACCGTGGGATCTTAACCGGTGTCGTTATAATCAACTTTAAGATTTGTTTTAATTAAAATATTGAAAACACTTGGAAATTAAGATTTTCTCTAAACCAAAACACTTTTCTCATCCCCTGATTTATGACTTCTAAAACTAAAACCTCTGCAACAACAAGGAGCTCGGAGCATGGTGGGCAGCACGGCCATCGTCATCAGCAAAACTGGAATCTACATCAGCAAAACTTTCTTAGAATTAAACAACAAAGCCATAGGACTTCGAGGTAGTTTGCCTAGTGCAACATAAATCCTCAACCTTTTGTTAGGCATTTGCACTGCAAATTAAGCCCTAACCGGACTTAGGATTTTGAGGTAGTCGTCTGATACGACATAAACCCTCATATCTTCCAGGCTATTTGTATGATTCTATCATATAAATATAAGCCCTAATTAATTAAAATTGGCAAGATCAAAACATTAAATAAATATTAGGACTTTCCTAAACTCAAGCCGAACAATAGGATAGTCGGGAAATTACCGAAGTTCACTTCGAATTTGTGATTTCTCCTACTTTTCTTCCTTTGAATTCCCAAAACAAAATGTTCCAAATTTGATCCATTCCCTATTGAAATTCCAAAATTCAATCCCTTGGAAACTTAAACTTTGAAATTCTTGAGAGCAGAATTATTGATTATTATCGAGAGTTTTCTTAGGTGATTCCCGTCACTTAAGATGTAATTAACTATAGGGGCTTGCCCTTATAGGGAATTTTAAAGAACCCAGGTAATATAAACCCTGTTTAATGCTTTCATATTAAGGAGGGGAATTTGTCGGCTTATAAAATTGGTTCGCAGACCAAACGGATGTCACAAATCTTCTAGTTTATTTAATCAAGCCCCACCATCAAGCAGTGTGTCTATCATTAGGGATAGACACACGGTTTGTGGTGTGGTGCTCGTTTATATAAACTATTTGGGATGTGAGATCGGTTTCATCTCATATCTCAAAACCTTCAAATTTAAAATTATTTTCAAAATCGAATACTACTTTTCAAATTATTTATTTAAACTAAATCAAAAATTTGCCAACAACTTCTGTTAGGCGACCCCCTTTTCAAAATAAAACACACAACCTAAAAAAATAAGCCGTACAGGTTTATCTGACGCCTAGGCGCCGGAATCTGGGGCCTAGGCACCGGACACCTCGTCTAGTTCTTAGCACCTCTTCAAGTTGGCTCGCACCTCTTCACGAGAAAAACCATTTTGGAGCGTCCAAATGCAATGTATCACATGTCCTAATATCAAGGAATAACTGCCAGTCTTCTAGAATGTCCAATAACCGCTCACTCCATCAAAATAACCGTTCAAACGTTGTCAAAAACTAGACAATTCTGTATCGAGTCTGGCACTTAAGCGCTAACGTCTGGCGCCTAGGCTCCAGGCCATATTTTTTTATAATTTTTGTATTTTGCTCCTTTTTGCTCCTTTTTGCTCCTTTTTGCTCATTTTTCTTTTTTTAGACCTTTTTACATCACCTACATCCAAAAACACAAAAATACATTTCATTAAAGCATAATATCCTTAGAAATTGATAAGAATTAAGATATAAAAAATAAGTATTTTTTTATGGATCACCAAACACCTTGGTATGCGGATATAGTTAACTATTTAGTTAGTAATATTCTACCTTATGGATTGACTAACAAATATATTAAGAAATTTAAAAATGATGCTAAATCTTATATTTGGAATGATCCTCATTTATTTAAATTGGGAAGAGATTCTGTAATTCGAAGATGTGGACCTTATGAAGAAACTTTTGCTATTATTCAAAAATGTCATGATTTTGAATTTGGAGGACACTTTGGAGTAGATAAAACTGCATTTAAAATTTTAAATTTAGGATTTTATTGGCCTACCTTGTTCAAGGATGTGAGACATTATGTTAAAACATGTCATCGATGTCAAAAGATGAGAAATATATCTAGGAAAGATTAAATGCCTTTAAACTATCTATTGGAAGTTGAAATTTTTGATATATGGGGTTTAGACTTTATGGGACCATTTGTACCATCATCTAGAAAGATTTATATTTTATTAGCATTTGATTATGTTTCAAAGTGCATTGAAGCTGTAGCTTTACCTAACTGTGATTCTAAAAGTGTTTCGAAATTTTTAAAGAAAATGATTTTTTCAAGATTTGGAATGCCTAAGGTAATTATCACAGATGGTGGAAGTCATTTCAGAAATATAAGATTTCAATCATTATTGGAAAAATTTGGAATCAAACACAGAATTGCAACTGCTTATCACCCATAAATAAGTGGAATGGCTGAAGTATCAAACAGAGAAATTAAAAGAATTTTAGAGTAGACTGTTGATCCTAAAAGAACTGATTGGGTTGATAGACTTGATTCTGCATTATGGGCTTATAGAACAGCTTATAAGAAACCAATCGAAATGTCACCTTACCGGTTAGTTTATGGTAAACATTGTCACTTACCTGTTAAACTAGAACATAAAGCTTATTGGGCGATAAAGGAGTTTAATTTTGATTTGAATACTGCAGGAGAAAAATGATTATTACAATTAAATGAGATGGATGAAATAAGAAATGAGTCATATCAAAATGCAAAGATTTATAAAGAGAAAGTGAAGATATTACATGAAAAAAAGATTTCAGGAAAAATATTCGAGCCTGGACAAGAAGTATTATTATTTAATACTCGTTTAAGACTTTTTTCCTGGAAAATTAAGATCTAAATGGATTGGACCATATATAATTGAGAAAGTATACCATTTTGGAGCTATGGAAATTAAAGACCCCAAAACGGGGAAAATATTTAAAGTTAACGGATTCAGACTGAAGCCTTATTTGGGAGAAATAAAATAGATTTATAAAGAGGCTTACGAGTTGAGTCTACCTAATTAAAGACATAATTAGATCGGCTGACGACGTTAAACCAAGCGCTTTGTGGGAGGCAACCCATAGTTATTTTCGTGTGTTTTTTACATTTTTAATGTAAGGTTATGCGTCGGTCTTGACTAAATTTTATATAACTGTAGAAAATTGGATGCTAACAAGTCTTTATTTACTTAAGCTAAAAATTATCTCGAAGTATATAAAGTTTAGACTTTGGATCACTTCATTTCGTATGTGAGTAAAAGGAGATCAAGTTAACCTTCATTATGATTATTTATTATTTGAGATAATTTTTATTATTAAGTCTATATGGATCTTATCATTTACTTATTTTAAAGATCGAAACTTTGAAATTTGACGTTAGGTGAAACGGAGTCGAACATGGTTCCGGCGCCTAGGAGCTAAAATCCGGCGTCTAAGCGCCAGAGTAGACTGTGTATTGATGGGTCCGGAGCCTAGGCGCTAGATTTGGCGCCTAAGCGCCACAGTTACTGGGTCGTGTAAAAACTGAAAATTTTCAGTTTTTCATACGATTTTCTCCTATAAACTACCCCATCTTCGTTCCCAATCCCTAAGCAACCATAGTTACGACCTTTACACTTCATTCTTGAGGAGATAAGAGAAGATTTTGAAGAAATGGAGAGAAGAAATCATGGAGAAGAGGCTAGAGATAAGTGTTCTAAGGATCCTTAACCTTTCTTTAATGGTTTTATTGCTGTAATTTTGGAGAAATTTTTGAGTCACCTAGATAAGTTTGAAGCAGAATTCAAAATTATTGGAGATCGCCTCTATGAGATGTATCATCAAATTGAACATCTGGAATGACAGGCAAAGCTTCAATTCGATCATCTAGCGGCCTATCAAGATGCTCAAGTGGAGATGTATGCCAAGAACAAATGGATTGACGAGAAAACGGCTACGGATTTTCCAAGGGCGTTAGCATTCTTCCCAAGTGGGCTGAATAATCTTCATTGCGATAAGAATGAAAATTTCTAATTTGAAGATTAGATAGTAAATGTGGTTAGATCAAGACTTTATCTAGTGTGTCATTGCATCAATTTAGTAAATCGAACGTATTGTTTGTGTGTTTGTATTATTGTTCAATGTGTGTTGTATTTGCTTTAAAATTGTGTTATTTTATTATTTGTTAGGACTTAAATCTTATTATTATACTTATCTGTATTGTATTGAGCCAAATTGAAGATTATGAATGGAATTAGAAGAGTTTGACTTAAACTTGTGTTTAATTGATGGAATTAATTTTTAATTTTTAAAATTTTTGAAAAATATTTTGGAAGTTAGAAACTGAAGCAATACTCTCATATGAGTAATTAGAAGTTGAATTTGTGAGTTTTGGTGGAAAATAAAATTTTTAAAGTGATCTTTTTGGTTGGCGAGTCTGGCGCCTAGGCGCCAGAATTCGGCGCCTAAGCGCCGGATCAGCCTGCAACCCAAAAATCAGGATTTAAACCCCCAAAAGCCATGGTCGATGCCTAAGCTTCATCTCCTTCCTCATTTTCGCCAAAATACATCCCCTAGATCCATCTTGAGGTTAAAACGTCACGTTTTTTAGCCCGAAATCACTCAATTTTTTCATCTTAAGTCAGATCTACCTTCTAATCCATTTATTTTTTATTTCTACCATGGATTTTCCTATTTCTGCTAAAACTGAAATTTTGGAGAAAATGTTTTATTTTTAGAAATTCTCCATGGATTTTCTTAACTCATTTTAAGTTTCTCAAGCTTAAAAGAGTTTAGATATTTTATGTCTTAACTTATTTGTGTTTTCTTTCACGTTTAGATGGCACCTAAATCTAAGCGCAAAAAAGAACGAGAAAATTTCGACAGTAGCAAGTTCGCTACTGCGGCAGCGAACTTTCGTTATCACGAATTTGAGTCATTGATCCATAAAAAAAAGTACCTATTTTTAGTGTTCATTTCATGACAACTTTATGCATATTTTTAATGATATTACACTATAAAGGAATGTATTTTGCATAATTTTGCATATTTTTGTTTTCAAGTATAAAAATATGATTTTAGAGAAAATGAAGCAAAAACTATGCAATTTTGAGCCAAAATGAGCAAGAAAAACAAATTCTAACTTAGCACATATTGATATATCTTTCTATGCTTAATATCTTTTATATTTCTCACATGTTTTTGAATGAAATTATACTTTTGAGAAATGTTATTTTTATGTCTATCTTGTAGGTGAAGATGTTAGGAACGCAACACAACTGAAATGGGGAGAAACGGAGTTGAAACGGATCCAAACAGAGCAAAACAGTGGAGCTGTGCACAGGGTGGCGCATAGGCGCCAAACCCGGCGCCCAGGCTCCAGTGACGATGAGAAAATGGCGCCTAGGCGCCAAAATCATCCAGAAACGGTTATTGGACGGATTTTTGATGAATTTGGGAGTTATTTTGACGGTGTTAAGTAGTTTCTAAACCTTCTAGAAGCGTGGAAGTTATTCCTAATATATAGGACATGTGATACAATGTATCTCGACACTTTAGAATGGTTTTAATCGCGAAGAGGTACGACCTAAAGTGAAGGGGTGTGAAGACTTGGTCACAGGAGTCTGGCGCCTATGCGACAGATCCCGGCACCTAGGTGCCAGAGTCGGTTTCTAGAAGATTCAATGAATGTAGACTACTTTTGAAGAGGTGCCTTAAGCAACCCTTGGCCATTTTCAGAACTCTATAAATAGAAGATATTTCTACAGGAAAGTGTGCCTCTCTTGCCTCTCTTTCTCTCTCGTGTCTCTTCTCTCTCTCTCTCTTTCTTTCTCTCTCTCTCTTTTCCCGTTGAGTCATTTTAGAGTCATGAAGATGTGGATTTTTACATCTTATGGAGAGATTGGTGAGGCATTTTGAGATATTTAAATAAGGAATGTATGAACGGCGTATGGATCGGTGGGAGACTTTGGTGAAGAGATCTTCTTTCCTTCAGAGGGAAAAAGCTAAGTATTGTGTTCTTCATTCTCTTGTAATTTTCGTAAACACTTTCTAGTAGATTTTCTTTGTTTTAAACCGAGTTTTCTGTCGTGATTTATTCATGCTTCGTAAGTGATTTTTTTTACTCTTTCTTTTAATATGAAGTAGTGGCATGTGTAGGAAAATCATTTTTATGATAGAATTAACTATTAAATGCTTCTAAGTGACAGATAGTTGCATAAATATAATAGAATACTAATGAAATAAGTTCCATGTTGGCACATAGATTATTACATAATTCTATCAACCCTTTTACTTCTTATGTCATTATTTTCATTTACTTTTATTTTGTAATGAAATAGATGCATGTTTAGGAATTAAGATTTGCTTAGATATTCTCTTATTAAATTATGGTGATGATATTCATACCGGATCTTCACTTACTTTACAAATTAATTACTTATATTGTTAAAATCTGTTGAAGAATTTTTAGACCTAGAAGGAGATAAATTCTTAACTAATAGATATCACATGAATCGTTGGGTAATCGAAGGCTTTATGTTGATTATTCAAAGTGAAGTGCAAATAAATAGGGAGATATTGTTTATTGGGCACAGAATTGATTAGTTTTTAGAGTGACAGACTAAATTCTAATAATTTGGTATATAGAAAGGAAACGGGTCACTAGTAGGGCCGACCATAGCCACCCTTGGACATCTAGTAGTGTGAGCCTAGATTAACCCATTCTATTAATAAAACATCCTGAACCGATCTATAGATTAGCCAATGTTCTTTATGCCTAGACCAAATGGTAAAGAATAGGATTGCTTCTATTTGGCACTACTACATTAAATCTAAGCATTTCTTTCCTACACATTATCTATATAATTGCAAGAGAAAGGTAGTCTTTAACATCTCAAAATTCTCCAAACTAATTTATCCATAAGTTATTTTTTTATTTAAGAATTTTATTTAGGATTAGTTATTAGAAAAC
This sequence comes from Papilionanthe hookeriana x Papilionanthe teres, assembly GCA_022702705.1. NCBI lineage: Eukaryota > Viridiplantae > Streptophyta > Magnoliopsida > Asparagales > Orchidaceae > Papilionanthe > Papilionanthe hookeriana x Papilionanthe teres. Next base: position 153,969,006 of record CM040426.1, read on the forward strand.
TTATTTTAATCGATATTCCAAATTTAGGCCTTATAGAAATATACTGGAAATAGCCTAAAGGATTTCTTACCTCGCTTCTCTGTAGGATCGATACTGGGGTTATAAAAGAAAACCCTATATTACTTGAAACGATACGTATACTTGCATAGTATCCCTAGTGTGTAAAATATTTTCTAAAGTTTTATAATATTTTAATTTTAGACACTAGCCGCTATTTATAAATTGGGTCAAGTTTTTTGCCATCTTTTTGATACAAAAATTACTGCGTTATTGCGGGTCGGGTCAGTCATCAAAGAAATTTATCTCGGAGGTCAGTTTTTACAATCCCGGAGAGATGATCGTGAACACGATCGTTGCACACAACTCACAGCAATTCTGTTATTTCACTTTCATTGCTATTATTCCTATTGTACGAGAGTTTTATGCCAACTTTATGGATGCGGAAGACTACGAAGTCTTCGTTAGAGGTATCGGAGTGGGATTCTCTCCGGAACAGATCAATATTTTCTAAGGCCTACCACCTACCATCGAGTGCTACTATTTTGGTCTATCTCCATCTGAAGTAGATCTGGAGATGATTATTGCATATCTGACTAACAGCACTGGAGCTTGGAAGATCTGGAACGACAGACGGGTAAACTTTAAAACTTCTAAGCTAAATGGTATTTCAAAGGCCTGACACTATTTTATTTATGCTAGACTACTTCCTTCCAACCACCTGAGTGAAGTTACCAGAGATAGAGCTATCCCGAACTACTGCATTCAGGAGAGGAAGTCGATAGATGTTGGCAGCTTTATCTATGATTCTGTGGAATCGATTGCACGATCCAACACTTCTGTGGGATTAGGATTCCCATCCTTGATATATACATTATGCATGAGCAATGGAGTTATTGCTGATATTTCAGAGGAAAAGCTGAAGAATACAAAGCTTGTTGGGCAGGAGAGTGTTAGTATTTATGATCGTCTTCGCGGGAAGAGATCTACTGCTCCTTCTACTTCTGTACCTACTCCAGGTAGAGCTTCTACTTCTACTGCTGAGCCACCATCTAGTTTCTGGGAATCCATGCATGATCAATTTTTGGAGCAGCAGAATGAGTTATTTCTAACTCACTGGAGAGTAGATACTATAGCCAAGAAGATTGATCATCTATCTGAATATACCCAAAGGAAGAGTGATTATGATGCTGAGTATTCGGAGCTTTAGTTAGATTCTTGAAGGGTGAGCATGATGTTCAGTTCCCTACCTGTCCTAGATTTTCAACGTAAGTTGATCCAAAGGATATGGAATTTTCTTTTGGTGATGAAGATGACGAGGCTACAGATAGTGATTAGTAGCTTGATTTACCTCTTGAGATGAGTTGATTCTTCTTTTAGTTTATTTCTTGTTTGTTAGTATTGATTAGTTTGTTGTTTGTTAGTGTCGATATTTTTGAGTAACTTTATGTGGATTTTTTTGATGTTGAGACTGTTTTTAGAGTATCTAGTGTGATATGTATTTAAGCTGAAATATGGATGAATTTTTTTTCATATTTTATGATATATGTTTATTTCTGTTTCAGCCTACTGTTTAGTATTCTTGAATAGTTAGTGATATTATTTTGTTTCTGTTATTGTGATTAGTATAGTCGTTTAATTTAGCTAATGATATAAAAATTGAGCCTGCTTACTTTTATATATGCTTCATTATTTTAGTAATATTCATAAAAAGCATGTTTAGAAGTAAATTTTTCTTTGTAAACTGTTTTTACATACTTATAAAAATTCTTTTTTAAAATTATGTCTTTCTTTCTCTCATACTTTAAAATTTTTCATGATATATCAAAACTTAAGTTTGGGGGAAGGGAAAATACATGCAAATTTAAATTTTATTTGTTCTTAAGTGTTAATATTTTCTTCAATAAAAAAAAATAATATTAACATAACATAAGGAATGAAAAATCTATTTAAGATTACTTAAATTTTTGAAATTATAAATAATTTAGTATACTAAACCAAATTTTTTATAACTTTGATTGATTTTAAGAATAGAATTAGTCAACCTAAAGAAGAGTAAGATTAAGAATTTTTTCTATTCATGGTAGAGATAATTGAATTTTAGAAGTATTAAGAAATCAAGAATTCTAACTTGAAAAAGAAAAGATTGAAAGTCTTTCTGAAATCTATTAAGTGAAAATGTATAAGTTTAAAAATATAAGTTAAGGATAGTGAAGTTCAAAATCATTAACAGACTATCCAGATACAGTAATTCTCACTGCTAAAAAAAAACAAAGAAAGAAGAGAGGAGAAGCTTGAGGAGATGCCTAATAAAAAATTGGCTTCACTTAAATTATTTTATAAGAAGAAAACTAAATACATATTTTACTTATTTTTTATACATGCATCTTTATTAGAAAAGATTTTCATGAAGATCTTTTTCTTGTAAATAATTTATGTGATCTTAATATAATAAATTACAATTATTTTTGAAATGAATGAAAAATTTTTGAAGTCTTACAATTTGGTAGTTAAATATTCTTTAAATTCTTAAAATTAAACTTAGTGAAATTTGGTTAATGATTTACTAAAGCCTTTATAAAATCAAAAATTACAAGGAATCTTAAATATTTACCTTTTATTCCAAATGTTATACATTTTATATAGTAAAAAGGGTTACTTGAGGACAAGTAACGTTTAAGTTTGGGGGACTTTGATCCATGAAAAAAATACCTGTTTTTATCCCTTGATTTTTATCAAATTTTTAAGTATATTATGCTTTAATGAAAGGTATTTTTATGTTTTTGGATGTAGGTGATGCAAAAATGTTCAAAAAGGAAAAAGGATGAAAAAGGAGCAAAAAGGAGCAAAAATGGAGCCAAAATGCAAAATTGCCAAAATAATGGGCCTGGTGCCTAGGCGCCAGAATCCGGCGCCTAAGTGCCAGCTCGATACCAAATCTGTGATGGTTTTTGTAACTACTTTGGGCAGTTATTTTGACGGTTAGAGCGGTTATTGAACCATCTAGAAGATTGACAGTTATTCCTGTATTATAGGACATGTGATACATTGTATCTAGACACTTGGAAACGGTTTGGATCGCGAAGAGGTGCAATCCAAATTGAAGAGATATAAAGAACTGGATGTGGAGTCCGGCGCCTAGGTGCTAGAGACACTTTCTAGAAGATTCATTGAACTTGGACACATTTTGAAGAGATTCTTTAGGCAACCCTTGAAGCCTATAAATAGGAGGTCATTTCTACAGAGAAAAACGCCCAATAAGAAGCTCGCCCTAGTCTGCTCCAATCAGAGAGAGAATTAGAGAGATAATTTTAAGGGCTACAATTGTATTTTACTTTCTTTCATAAATTAGTGATTTTATTTTATTTAGAGTTTGTATTAAGAGTTTGAAAGAGTTTGTGCTTTTGAAGTCTATTTCGCTTTGGAGTCAGAAGGAATCAGAAGTTCAGTTGGAGAAACACTTGAGATAAGTTTTTGTAATTTGATTCAAAGTTTTTTTTTTATATGTTTTGTTATTTAAATTCAATGTGTTCTGAGTAGTTACTTTACTTTCTCCTTTCAATTATGAAAAGATAAATAAGATAATATTAAATTCGTTGGAGAATTAAAAACTAAATATGTTTAAATATTGTGATGATATTAATACCATATCTTAATTTACTATTTAAATTGACCATTTAAATTGTTAAAATCTGTTGAAGAATTTTGAGACCTAGAAGGAGATGAATTTTTAACTAGTAGATATCACATGAATCCTTGGGTAGTCGAAGGCCTTGTGCGGGTTATTCAAGGTGAAGTGCAAATAAATAGGAAAGTATTATTCAATGGGCGTAGAATTGATAAGTTTTTAGAGTGACAGACTAAATTCTTGTAATTTGGTTTATAGAGAGGGAACGGGTCACTAGTAGGGCCGACCATAGCTACCCTTGGACATTTAGTAGTGTGAGCCTAGATTAACCCATTCTACTAACAATACATCTGAACTCGATCTATAGATTAGCCAATGTTCTTTATACTATTGAGCGAAGGTAAAGAATATGAATGATTCTATTTGGCACAATACCATAAATTTATATTCTCCATGAACATTATATTATCTAAAAAGGCTTGGATTAATTGAAAGGAAGAATGTTGGTTGCTTATTAATATTTACATTACTCATTATTTTATTATTGCTTTAATTCTGCATTTAGTAAATTAAATATTAAATTTATAACTTTAAAAGAAATACATAAAAATAAAATTTAAATATTTAAAAATCTATAAACCTTCTCGTGGGATCGATACTGGGGTCTTTATTTAAAGCCCTATATTACTTGAAACGATATGTATACTTGCGTAGTACCTCTAGTGTGTAAAATATTTTTCATAAAATTATATTTATATACATTAGCCACTATTATTATTTGGGTCAAAGTATTGGTTATAACATATTTTTTAAAGCATAAATTAATGCATTGTCCGCGGATCGAGGTCAATATCCTTCATGAGTTTTGCATAGCTTGACATTTGTTCTAGGGCTTCAGCAAATGGAATATTAATGGTAAGCTTCTTTAATATCTCTAAGAATTTTGAAAATTGCTTATCCAACTTTTGTTGACGAAGTCTCTGAAGAAATGGAGGAGGTGGTTTTTCTAAATCAACCTTAGGTGAAGAAATAGGTCTTTCAAAACCTTTTGGAGTGTCCTCTTTAGGTCTTTCAATCTCTTCTTTCTCTACTTCAGTTTCTTTTTGAACTCTACCTTCCAATTCTTTTCCACTTCTCGGTTGAATTGCTTTCACTTGTTCTTTATTCTTTTCTCTTGGATTCACTTCAGTATTACTTGGAAGCATTCCTTGGGATCTATTACTTAAGGCATTTGCAATTTGTCCCAATTGATTTTCAATATTTCTGATGGTTGCTCCTTGAATTTGTAATTGATTTCCCATATGTGATACTACTTCTTCCATGGACAACTTCTTCTCCTTAAATTGTAAAGCATTGTTATAACCTGAAGGATAAGTTAATCTATTATTATTATTACCTTGGTTGTTCCAATTCTTCAATGGGTTTATATGGGTGTTCTCCCATTGTTGATTAACACCACCCTGATTATTGTTATTCCAGTTAAAATTTGGATGATTCTTCCAACCTGGGTTATAATAATTGGAATATGGGTTGTTAAGTTTAATTATAGCATTCACAGTTTCTGGTGAAGAATAAGAATCAACCATTTGGCCTAATGAATTTTCTTCAATCATGAGATTTGGTTGAGAAAATTCATCCCAAATTGGTCTATCTTCCTTGATACAACAGCAACTTGATTTGCTAACATTGTAAAAGCATCATTTTTATAAACATTGGCTACCTTTTAGGATTTAACCTTTTAGAAGGCCATTGAAAATTATTAGTAGTCATTTCTTCAATTAAAGCATAAGCATCAGAAAATGGTTTAAACATTAATGATCCACTAGCAGCAGCATCGATGATTGATCTAAGAGATCCAACTAATCCATTATAAAAAATTTGAATTATTAATCAATCTGGTATCGCATGATGTGCACATTTCCTGAGAAGATCTTTAAATCTTTCTCATGCTTTATATATTGATTCCCCTTCAAACTGACAAAAATATGTTATATCATTTCTCAACTTAGCAGTCTTAGATGATGGAAAATATTTAGCAAGGAATTTTTGTGACAGTTCACCCCAAGTTCTAATTGATTTAAGTGCTAACGAATGTAACCACATTTTAGTTTTATCCCTTAGTGAGAAAGAAAAAAGTCTAAGTCTAATAGCATCATCCATAACACCATCATATTTAAAAGTAACACACAACTCTAGAAAGTTAGCAAGATGCAAATTAGGATTTTCAGTTGTTGCTCCCCCAAACTGATTATTTGACACCAGATGGATAATAGCAGGTTTAAGCTCAAAAGAATTAGCAGCTACAGCAGGGTTTTGAATACTACCACTAAGTTCATCTACTGTAGGGTTAACATAATCTCTTAATGGTCTTAATTCTTGATGGATGCCAACATTTTGATTTTGATGATTTGTCGTTTCTTAAACATTTTTTCTTTTTGTGTATTTTTAATTTTTTTTATTTTTCTGATAGTTCTTTCTAATTCAGAATCATAAGGCACAAGTCCTTCAGAACCTGAACTACGCATACAACAATAAAAAAAACAAAACACAACACACTAACAAAAACAAAGAAAAGTAAAAATTTTAAATTTCTTAATTCTCTTTAAAATGCAATTTAATTAATTATTCCCGACAATGACACCAAAAACTTGATCCCCTGATATTTATACTTACAAATATGATATGGAAATTGGCAACGACACCAAAAACTTGATACTGTCCTGTAAATGTAACGACACTGAAAACTTGATTTCCGGCAAACAACGCCAAAAACTTGATACCGTCCGGTAGATATGAAAATTGGCAACGACTGTCAAAAACTTGGTCCCGCCGGATATAAGTGCGCTGATGATTTAAGATATGAAAATTATGATTTTATAATATGGGATACTACGCAAGTATACGTATCGTTTATCAAGTAATATAGGACTTTCTGATTAAGCCCCGTGATATCGAACCCACATGGAAAAGTTGAAAATCTTTAAATAAATTTAGAAAATTATCTGTTTACTTTCTTTAATTATTTTTAAAATAGTATGTCTTGATTTTGAAAAGTTTTAGAAAGTTGATTTGTCTTTTGAAATTTTCTTAATAAAATGCTAAGCAATGAAAGTAAAGGTTTCAATAGCTAATAACACTGGATGAAAAAAATACTATTAACTAAAATATCTTTTTCTTTCATTTCATGAAGTAGTAATAATTCTTAAAGTATTGTTGTGGAAGTATTTAAATTTTGTTGTGACAGATAGAAGCAAATGTGTTCTTTACCCTTACTTGGTTCTATAAAGAACATAGGTTAATTTGAAATTTATATTATTTTGAACATGGTTAGGCAGGGAAGATATCAGTCTCTCACTTACAGAGTTCCCTCGATTCCCACCACCTGGGGTTAACTTCTCATAACAAAACTCAAAACTTCAAACCAAACTAGGGGTTTTAGCCTGTCACTCTAAAATCCTCTAATTTTACTCCCTTCTATAAAAATATCTTCTATTATTACGTTCACTTATATGGACTACAGTTCTCACCCATATAATTACATGTGATTCCTACTAACTTTAATGAGATAACACCGCATTGGATCTTACATAATCTTAAGAAATTTTACAACTTAACAGACCAAATTAAGAAGTAAACAAAGTTCTCAGAATCAATATGCATAACTTCTTCCTATTTTTAAACACTAATACTTTCCACAACAATTCTCTTTAAATTAGTTACTTCTCCATTTTAAGAAAGAAAAAGATAAAATAAACTTCTCAGAATGCATTAGGAAAATATAAAAACACATTGATTTGAAATTAAAAACTATAAGAAAATAATAAACGAAAGCAAGTATTGAAAAACTAAATAAAAGTAAACACTTATCTGAAAATCCTCTCCACAAGACTAAGGAAGTTCCTCTAAAACTTTGACTCTTCGCTAAACTACTCCTCAGAGCAAGTCTCCAAACTCCGATGACTCAGAATACAGACTTCAGACTTCAATAAAAACTAAACTAAAAGAAAGAAAAAAAGTGGGAGAAGAACTCTTAACTCCGACCCTTTCCTCCTTTCTACTCTCTACTCCTACTCTAAATAAAAACTTAAAATGCAGTGGAAGAATCTCCTAAATTTCTCTCTTCGAAATACAGTGAAGAGCCTCTTCAATTCTTCACTTCTAAGACTCTCTTTAAATAGTGAACCAAAATGTGTATTGGTGTCTCTTCAAAATGTGTCCAGATTCGATGTATTTACCAAGGAATGCACCTCTTCATTCAAATTTGCCGCCCAAAGGAAGTTATGGACGTTACCACCAAGAGTTGCATCCATTCCCTTTTGAATTTGGCGCCAAATCTAATTAAAGTTTGATTTATAATTGTGGCGGCAAAGTGCCGGCCGCTTAGCCGCCAATGCCAAATTTTTTATTTTTCATTTTTTTGCTCCAAATTTGATCCAATTTTTCTCCTTTTATCATGACCATCCATTTTCATCATACCTGCAAGAAAAACACAAAATACTTTTCTTTAAAGTGCAATATCATTAAACGTAGATATAAAAATGTGCATAAAAATACTATATATTTTAGGTGTATCAATCAATATCACTGATAATGTTGATACATGTTCATACATTGACTCTTGTCATCACCAACAAAGTCTGCACCCTAAGTCACAAAAAATTTGATAACCAATGTTGTTATAAACAATTTTGATGCCCATGATTGACGCCAACATTAAGAAAAAAAATCACATATTAAATAACAATTAGAGACACTGAAGTTCTAGATTCATCAGCCCGAAACAACATTTATGTTTATTATTCTTAAATTTTGAGGGACACATATTTTATAGGGATTGATTGCTATTATATTTTAGTAAAATTAAAATTTAATTTCCCCCAAAAAGGTTTCTAAGCTATTAAAATCCTATAATTTCAATGATCCTATTTCTTTATATTATCTTATTAAATAAATTTAAAAGTATGAAATCACTTCACTTATAGTTTAATATATTTCAAAATTTATTTCTCTCATAAATTTAAAACGAGTGAACAAATATTTGCCCTTTTTTTTCGAAAAAGTGAACCTAAAGGTTTATGCCCGTGATTCGACTTCGTGAACAGCTGAAAAATTATAGTACACTTTGTCTGAGATTTGAAAATTGTAGTACTTATTATTAAAAGCAATCTTCAGACTTTAGGAGTGTCAAAATTTTATCATCGGACTTCCTACTTGCAGCCAACAGGCCCTTAAAGACAACTTGCCCAAAACCAGAGCGCGCCGCTGTTTTCCTACATCTTCCATTTCCCCTCTGCTTATTAAATCCCAGCGAGCTCTCTAAACTTAGACATTCAAGCCCATCCAGCGTTTTAATCCATACTCCATTTCAATTCTTTTCTGATGTCAGCGGCTACGACCGTAGCGAGATTCTCTCCGTCTCCTGCCGTGATGAGAACGCTAGCCCGGCGGAGGAGGACGGTAGCAATGGCTAGTTCTGTGGCGATGAAAACTGCAAAGGGAAGGGGGTTGTATGTGGTGCTTGGAGTTGGGGAAAGGGCGAGCATGGCAGAGATAAAGGCAGCTTACTGGACACTAGCGAAGAGATGGCATCCCGACGTAGCGGGCGAAGGCGATGTCGGAATCTTCCTTGAGATCCAGCGGGCGTACGCGACCCTTTCGGATCCGGAGGAGAGGAAGAGGTATGATATCTCAATGGGTCTGGTAGGGTTAGAGTTCCAGCGTGGGGAGAGATTCTGTGTGAGGAAGAGGTGGGAGACGGATCAGTGCTGGTAGGATCGGCGGCCCCCTTCGGGTTTTATTTCAGGTCGCGGGATGAAATGATTTTGTGTGATCTGTAACTGTAAATTGAAGCCTATTGTGAAAGTTTTTTCATTTATGACCTTACTGGGTTTGCTATTTGTTTGTATTGATAGTTGTTTTGAAGTGGATAAAGCTGTCGGCTTTATTATTTAGTTGATTGTACTTTATAACCCTAATTTTAATCTTTACAAATCTAAAGTAATAATTTTAAATCCTGTATTAAATTAGTTAAAGGGAACTTATTATTTGTTTAAGCATTGTAGGTTTACGAAAGCAGTCAAATAATCCATTTTTGAAAAGTGCATGGAATAGATTACATTGGTAGTTAATGATTCTTTTTTATATTGAAGCTAAGATTTCTTACTAGTTCTCTCAATACTTTCATTCTATTTTGACCAATGTAATTCCGCCTTCGAACACTAAAAGTACGGGACTCATGAATTTGGCTCGAAATTAAAATATAAGATTGATTTCTTTTCTTAAAAAATAAGCTTAAATTTGGATCAAATTTTAGTTGAGCCTGAATTTAATTGAGCCAAATTAATTTAAGATTGGATCATGAATTTCAGAAATGACCATGACATCCGAGAGAGAGTTGAATCGAGTGAATTTAAAATTTTATTTAAGTTTAAAAATGTTTTTAATAAAAGATTATTTTTATTAAAATTTAGCTTAACTCATGATTACAAAATTAATGATTTCTAAGCAAGAATTAAATTACCAGAATATAAAAGCAAAATCAGCTTTAGAAAGATAACAAAAAAGAACATAAGAATTTTTAGATGAGTCGGCCCAGACCAACACCATGGTTAATGTAAATTTTTTTAAAGTGGAAACAAAAATATACTATTTAATTCATTCTAGTTAAAGTATTTTATTAAATGCAATCTTTTTATCAACTTAGTATGTCTTTCGAGCGGAGAAAAAGCTGCCGCTAAGACCTACATTTTTTCAACGGTCCTAAATTAGATGTGGTGGCAGCTTTCCAGCTGCGATCTGACTTTCTCAAATAAACTGTTTTTTGAACATCAGATTATTTTTTCAACATCATAGCTATTTTATAATATATTGCAACTGCCCAAAATCCTAAGTCACATCCCCAAAATATTCATCATTAAAATGTCACAAACGCTTGTTAGATATCCAAGATGTGATGCATCTGTTATAAAACTATCATCTTTCTCCCAATACTACTCCCCCGCGTGAAACTCTTGAGAAAAAAGAACACTTACAAGCGATTAAGACATCTTTATGTATTCCTTTATCTTCACTCTCCATGCATTTTTTATCTAAATCTCCTTTATCTCACTCGAATTTAGTTAATATGGAATCTTGGTGAAAATGGACATAAACAAAGATTTATAATTCTATAAGATTTAACATGTACATTTCGGCCATTTGGCAGGATTTTTACCTTAAGTTCCACTTCCACAAAACCCAATAGCCATGGTATGCATCACACTCAGAAGTAGATATTCATAATAGTTTACGAGCTTAGATGGGCTCAAATTATTTAAGAAGAAGAAATTCGAGTTTTACAAGCGCTTATCAACCACAAATTTGATAAATATTTTGATTATGATTTGGATAACATTGGGGCAACATCAGGCGATAGAAGGTTTAATTGTACATTAGGCAATAGGTTTATTTAAATTAGTGATACAAGCTGAATCAACCATAAAAAAAGTATGACTCTTTTGTTGGAAAAAATATTACATCAGCACTCCGCACGTAGAGCTACATGCGAAGTGCAATGAAATCACGCCGCGTGGCAGAAAATTTTTTGTTGCTTGGTAATGCAGGAAATATCTCTCCTGTGTTATTCCACATTATTCAGATATTATTGTGTGTTATTCGTGTATTATTGATGTGTTATTGTGTTATTATAACACCAGGAATATTATCAGAACAGAATAACACCTGAATAACACCAATAATACCTGAATAACACATAATAACACTTAAATGATGCAGAATAACATGGAGGGAATATTCCTGCGTTATCGAGCAAATTTTTCTTCTCTGTTATACGCCACGTGGCGTGATTTTATTGGACTCCGCATGTAACTCTACGTGTGAAGCCTGATGTAATATTTTTTCCTTTTGTTGAGCGTTGCCTATGGTGGGTATTAAGTCTATTAGGTACTCCATGATAGTAACTCCTTTTGCCATACCAATAGACTAAAGGAAATGATTTGAAGGTGAATACACAATGAAAGGAACATTTTGATGATCAATAATGCAAAAAGCAACCTCATTAGTAAAATATAATAATGGTAAAAGAAGGAGAGAGACCACTCCATTTTTTTGGACCTTACAAATGTCATCTTAATGGGATATTATTGGTTCCGCCAGGGTCAAGTCATTTGCATTTAGATTTGCATTATGATCTAACATATAATATAGATATATGAGCTAAGAGTATGACCATATAGGTGATAATAACAGCACTGCTTGGGAATGCTCTCAAACCTAACCTTCTATGAGTAACCATATTTTTGGAAGTTAGAAACTTGTTTAGATAATAATGCAAGGGCTTTCAGAAATTTTTTATTTTCAACCATACTCTAATAAAATGCAAGATGATCATTTTTTTAATGTGTTAGGCATGGCTCATATACTGGAAATTTAAAGTCTTTTGGAATAAAGAGGTGTGTCTCCTGGTGAAAAAAAATATCTCTTGTGGTTTGGGCGGAGCGAGGGCGAATTAGTAATTTATTTATCGGTGTTTTATCTATAAATAGATGTGTAACCCTATGGGTATGTGAATCGAACTTGTAACTCCTCTGAAATAGTGAATTCACCGCTCTGCTTCCAAGGATGTAGGCATCTTTTCTGAACCTCGTTAAATCTGTGTTCTTCTTTTGGAGTCTTATTTTCTTCGTCCGAAAATTCTCAACAATTGGTATCAGAGCTAAGGTTCTAAGGCGGAGGAAATCGGTGCAGGAAGAACAAAGAGAAAAGGATTTTGAGATTTGGTTTTCGGCAGAGGAGGAATTTTGTTTCCGGCGTGATAAGTTCGCAGATCGCCACAAGAGGAATTCTGGGTTCAGAGCAGGAATTCTGGAGAGAGGTAGGGCTTCAGTAGGTTCCGCAGGCAAGAGGATTCTCGGCGAAGCCACGTGGAGGCGAACGGGAAGCATGGAGTAGAGCAGCTCGCGAGCAGAAGATTCGTGTCATCACGAGGGCCTCGGCTTGGATTCGCGGATTCGCGACAGTTCGGCGCAGACGACATCAACAGGGCTCCGGAGAAGCAGGCGACTTCAGCGTGCGGAGCTCTTTTGTGGGCTCCAAAGGAGATCGGGGTCTGCACAGACTTGTTCTGCAGACGCTGGTGAATCAGCGACGCCGGGACGGGTTTCTGCAGGCACGGTCGAGACTTGCAGCGAAGGAGCCGTGGGTTTCCAACTAGAAGTAGGTAACTGTAGGAATATTCAGGAAAATTTGCTATCCGCAAAGAAGGAAGGGCTGAATTAAGGAAAGCTTTTCTGCTGTCGATTGCGGAAAAGGAAAGGATTAATCGAGAAGAAGCTAAATCTGGAAAATTGCTAGAGGCGGAGAAGGAAAGACTTAATTAAGGGAGAAGAAAATTTTTTTCTCGGAATCTTAAGTAAAGGAAGGTAATCTCTACAATTTGAAGGAAATTTCTGTTGTTGGAAAATTTGCACTAGAGAAGGAAGGAAATAAAAATTCCTTTTGGCAAAGGTGTAGCAGCAAAAGAAAGGAAATTTCTGATCCGCAGAAAAGTAAACTGTTTTTTCAAGGAAACGTAATTAAGGAGAATACTTAATTAAGGGGGAAATAGTGATTTTCGGCTTCATCAAATTTGACAATTGAGCAAAGGAGTTCCGCCATGCTTGTTCGATGATTTGCAGATCGCCACTGTAGGAGTTCGCAGGTTTGATGCGAGTAGTTACTACTACGGGCAAAGTAGCCAGTTGTGCGGAGGTTCACAGAAGGAAGCCTCGGAGAGGTCTCAGTTCCGGCGGTAGGTGGAAGCTTCACGGCAGTTATCGTGGTTGGATGAGGAATTTGGAGGCTCTGCTTTCAAGAGAGTTAAGTCCAACATGAAGAAGTTCTCAGAAACAGTTCGGCAAATACAACAGGCTTCCAAAGGTTCCGCGCAGGCGCGACAGTTCGCTGTTTGATGATGAACAGTTTCACGGTTTGGAGAGGTACAATTTCACGGTTTGGCGAGGAACGGTTTGTCGTATGAGGATTTGCGACAGGTCGAGCCAGTGAAATTCCCCAGTCAGTGAAATTCGTCAATTTGTCGCATAAGGATTTGTGACAAGTCGAGTCAGCAAAATTTGTCAGTTTGTCGTATGAGGATTTACGACAGGTGGAGTTTGGTTCTGCTGAATAGGAACCATGTTTTGCGAACAAAGGAGTTTGGTCAGCTGAGTTTGCAAGTTTGTTCCAGGTGATTTTGCAACAGATGGAGTTTGGTTTCGGTGAATAGGAACCTGGTTTTGCGAATAGAGGAGTTCGGCCAGGAGTTTGCAGGTTTGTTGCAGGTGATTTACGGTAGGTGAATCACGACAGAGGCAAAGCACAGTTCGCAACTTTGTCGCAGGAGGCATTGCGATCGGTGGAGTTCGGCTGAGGAGTTGACGCGAACAGGAAAAGCTTCGGGCAAGGTGTTCGCAGTAGTTCGACTGAATTTTTGTGCGAACAGGAAGGTGCTTTGGGTGCTAGATGACACGGTTGACCAAGCCAGGTCAGATGGCTTGGTTGCCCAACCTACTATGGTGTAAGAAACTCCATGATGCATTTCTCCTAAGGGGCTGGATATTCGCCAAGGTGGAGATTTGTTAGGTATGACTCATATACCTGGTGATGCATTTCTCCTAAGGGGCTGGATAGTCACCAAGGTGGAGATCTGTTAGGTATGGCTCATATACCGGAAATTTGGAGTCTCTTTGAATAAAGAGGTGTGTCTCCTGGTGAAAATGAGTATCTCTTGAAATTTAGTGGGTTGGGGGCGAGGGCAAATTAGTAAGTTATATTATGTGTGTTGGGAGTGAGGGGGCAAGGCCCCACGGTTTAGTACAGTAGTAATTTGGTAATTACATATTGTACTCTATGATTATAAATGGACCCTGTTAGTAGCCCTAGGGCTTATGGTTGTAATCCTGTATTTTGTACTATTTTTTGAATAGTGGAAAGAAAGTCGCCGCTCTGCTCCCGAGGACGTAGGCATCTTTGTCGAACTTCGTTAAACCTCTGTGTTCTTCAGGATTTGTGTCGATTCTTGTTTTATTTGCCCTAAATTTTACAACAGAATGTAAACTCATGGATGAGTTCCAAAAATGGATAAAGTGTATAGAAGATCATTCTATTAAATAAATGTAACTTAAGGTTAGGAAATGAAAAAAAAATTGAACAATTAACGTCACTCCTAACGATAATTAGATCCTGACATTTTGATTCCATTTTCTTCTTAGAATTAGGTTGTATTTGGACTTAATAATCACACACACACACACACACACACACACACACACCCCACTAAAAAAATAATAATTACTATAGTTTTATACAAGTGGTGGCAAAATAAGAAGATATAATTACAAATTATGAGACATATATAGTGTATGA
Source organism: Papilionanthe hookeriana x Papilionanthe teres (assembly GCA_022702705.1). Taxonomy (NCBI): domain Eukaryota; kingdom Viridiplantae; phylum Streptophyta; class Magnoliopsida; order Asparagales; family Orchidaceae; genus Papilionanthe; species Papilionanthe hookeriana x Papilionanthe teres. The sequence goes on from CM040426.1 coordinate 153,984,031, forward strand.
CAAAAAATGCCCGCACGGATCTCAATGGGATTTGATGGTAGTAGAGACCAATAAACTAAAAACTAATGATAGAACACAAGCTGACCACCCAGAGTCAGCCAATCACCACACAACAATCGACCAAAAACCTACCCACAATTAGCTGACCACCACCCAACCAGCAGATCGATCGAACGACCAACCAATCGACTACCAACAATTTGTTGACCAACCGACTATCCACAATTGACCGACCAGCCCATCAGCCAGCCACCTAGAGCCAGTCAACCAACTGACCATCACACAGCCAGCCGATCGACCGACCAATCGACTACCCATAGTCACATGACCACTAGGTCACTCAGAACCAGCCGACCTGCCAGTCATCCTGAGCTAGCTGACTAACCAACCACCCAAAGTTAACCGACCAACAGACCAAACACACTTAGTCGATCTGCAAACTTAGCGGCCACCCAAATCCATCCAATTAACCGACCAGCTGGCCACCCATAGTCAACCGATCAGCAGACCACCCTCAACCAATCGACCGACGACCACCTCAACGAGTAAACCGGCCGACCCGCTGATTGAAGGCCAGCATCATCGATGGATTAGCTCTCAATTGATAGGCTTCCATGAGCAAAAGAATAGAATGCCTTGATCTACCCCTCTGAATTATAGAAAACATTGTAATTTTACATTTGTCTACATATCAACTATAGATAAAAGACCTTGCATCTTTTGGGAACTCTTTTTTGAGATTCTCCTTTATGTAACCCTGTCATTTGATGAAATGAAATGGGACTGTACATCAAACATATGACCACACGAATATTGAGGAAAATCAATTAATCACACTATGAAGATACCAAAGGATTGCATCACAATAGTTAAAAGACAGAGGCATCAAGAATCACTAAATTTGGTCAGATCATGGGCCAACCAAAGGAAAGTATATTTAAATGAAGAAAATATTATGCACCTGATATGAGGGACAATCGTGTGTCATCAACTCCCTCAACCGAATTATGGGATCTTTCGCGGTGAGAACCAACGTTCGTTCTCTAGATCACTTTTTCAAACAAAAACCTCTTGTTCAAAGGAAAGCTGCCCATCAGATTACAGTGACAGACCCTCTGCCTTATGCCCTGAGTTTAACCTAATTATAACAAGATCTCCAGGAAGGATTCCCTCAACAACTTCATTTGAAGTTATTCCAGCCGACCGAAGAACTCTAAAGTAAATGAAGGACTTTTAGTCTATCGAAGGAGTTTTGACTGAACAAATTATTATCAGCGATCAAATGTTGACATATGAGGGTCATTCATACTCTACTTCAAGCAATTATAAATACTTAACGGTGCCAACAAAGATTACAAATATTAAAGGATCTCAGAGTCAGCTACAAATAAGTAAAGTTATAGTGTTATAGTAATTACTTATAACATTCCTGTTTACACAAGGATAAACACGTAACTTACCAAACACTCATAATAGTATTTAAATAAAGAGTTCATTTCTTCATGAAGGGGCTATTTTATTTCAAGAAAATTTGTGTTATAGGGTGCTCTACTTTCTCTCCTTTTTCCTACTCTTCTCATTCGTACAATGCTCTATTCCTTAGGAGTGACCCACTAGACACTACTAAAAATATGGTAATCAGAGTCAGATTAGTGTCGACTTTAAATTCGATGCAAAATTATTGTCAAATTTTCGTCCGCTTAGCGACCATCGTAAAATTATGGACTCAAAAGCTCTTAGAGGAACATTAGCGTTCATCTTAGCTTCGACAATGGCTAAGACTATTAAGTAATTTAATAACGTCGACCATTGACGACCCTAAATCAGATGCTAATGCCCTAAAAAAGGTCTTCTTCACTGAATGCCCCTCATTTTTTTCTCTTCTTGATTTTGGAAGGTCTCTGCGAAGAAACCGGCAACCCACTGCTCAATCCCGCGGATGCCGGTGACTCTGGCAAGTTCTAGTGACTCCAACGAGATTTCGTCCGACCAAATCACGTCTCGAGTAAGGTACATTCCTCTTTTTATTTCTACTGGCCAAATCAGTTTTTTTTCCTCTCGTGAATCTCCCCTCATAAGATTTGCATTTATTTTAGTCCGTTTTATGTAAATTTTATTTTCGGTGGTAGATCTGTAATGCATATATGTAAAGGACATATTATGTGAAAATTCAAATTCTTTTCCTTTTATTTTTGAGAATTCCTAAAATTTGCAGCTTAGGTGTTATCTATGTAATGGAAATTAATTGTTTGGTTTTAATGTTTAAAAAAAGTTTAGGTGTTACATTTTTTAGCTTATAAAAGAGAAGCATAAAAGTAAATATTAAACTTTGATAATACAAGAATGCTTAAGGTGATGAGTGGCTTTAGGCTTAAATTCATAATGCAAAATAAATAAATCCGTGAATGAGTTGGTGTTGTGCTTGTGGTAGAAAAGATTAGGAAAAATCAGCTTAGATGTCGTAGCAAAAATTAGAATGAGTTAGTGTTGCACCAGCTCTAGGCATGTTGTGTAAAAAAATGATTTTAATCTTTTAAATAAATACAGATTCGACGACACCAACGAGACATAATGGATAAGTTTCATGTAGTCGACCACCCTAGGTGAGGAAAAAAACTATCTTGTTTTGTCATCTTAAATGTCGATCATCTAAAAACTCTATTAGAATAGTAGATGTTATTGATATGACTTTCATTAAGAAAGGTAGAAGTATACTTAAAGACCAAAGCACGTTGTATAAAAAATAATCTCAGTCTGTTAGAAGTAGACTTCAAATTACCAATGTCTATTGTACTGTCTATAGAGCTACATCTATGATGAAGATGTATATCTGAAAAAGGAGATCATGGATGTATAACGGATTATATCTAGAAAGAAATGGACTAAGTGACGAGTTTCTGGATGGTGTTGAGGAATTCGTATTAGTGGCATCACAACTCCACGTATTCCATTTAGAAAGAAGGTTTTGATGCCTCTGTTCAAACAACAAGAATCAAGCGTATCTGATGCATGAAGAAGTGATGTTTAACCTAGATGTTCATTACTGTCATGCTGAAGCCTCATTAAGTTATGCTCCTACAACGTTTCACAAATCTAACATGTATGAGAAAATGATTGGTGAAGGCAACTGTGTTCATTTTGTTGGAATTGTGCCTGATAATGTTCAACAATCGAGCAGTGGAGCAAAATAATTTTTTAGCTATTACATGTTGCACAGTAGCATTTATGGGAAGGATGCATTTCACATACGAAGTTATCGATTTTCATGAGAATACTGAGTATCAAATCGGATTACAACAAGCCCATAGCATACTTCAATCAGGTAGCAACATTATTAAAGGAGACGAACCATATAAATAATTTAGTTTTAAAAGATTTGTACAAAACTAAAAAGTTAGTGCTGAAGTTAGGGTTGCTATTTAAAAACATAAATTGAGCTGTATGTTATATTATAAGGAATATGCAAAGGAGACGAAATGTAGTTTTACAGTGCCGATAGGTTCACAACAAGGGGGAGAAAGAGTCAAAATTAGAAAAATATTCCCTACAAACATCTCTTTTATTTTCCTCTCATTCCACAGCTTAATATATTGTCTGCTCTTATACTCACAACACCTTACATGATATGGCATAGTACAGAATTTGTTGGTGCTAATACAATGACTCATCCTTTAGCTGGTGTAGCTTGGAAACACTTCGATAACAATTATCCTGATTTTACAGCAAAATCATGTTACATTAGGCTTGACTAATGTGCAGATAGGTTGACACTTTACAGCCACGCTGCAAAACCTTAATATTGTTGGCCAATAAGTATCATTCCATATAATTTTTCCCCTGATATGTGTATGATTGTGCCATTTTTAATTCTAGCATTGATCATACCATGTCCACATAGCCCAAAGGGTGAAATTGACGTGTACTCACAACCTCTTATAGATGAGCTACTAGTATTGCGGGAAACATGCATGATGACTTATGATATTGTAAAAAAAATACTTTTCAAGTTAGAGTTGCTCTTATGTGGATGATTAGTGATTTCCCAGTTTATTGGATGTGATACACCTTAAAATGTGCTACTTTAATATATACACTTTATACTCACTTTTAAGGATATTGCGCTTTAATGAGATTTATTTTGTGTTTTTGATTACATGTGCAAGAAATAGAGTTTAAGTGCAAAATGACCAAAAACGGAGTAAGAATCAAATGGAGCAAAAAAGTGAGCTAGCACCTAAGTGATAGATCAGGCGCCTAAACGCCACGTAGGTACACAATTTATCTAGAAGGCTGGCGCCTAAGTGCCACAGTTAGGCGCCTAGGCGCAAAATTAGTTATGACCATTTGACAATGAATTTGGATGAATTTTGAAGTGATTCTTGAAGTGAATCTTGGTAATTTTGAGGGATTTATTTAAAGGAAGGATTTTCAAACAAAAAAAGGCTGTTTTTAGGGTTGACTGGACCACCATTGGAGTGGGCAGCCACATTAGTGAAAGGTTTGTGAGTCTTTGTGAGTGTGTGTGTTTGTGAGTCTTGTGTGAGTCTATTGGATACAAGAACAACCAAGAAATTTCAGAGGATTTCCTAGGGAAGAGTTTGAGATAAGTATTTGTATTTTTGTTTAAGTTTCATTTAGTAAACTTGAGTTTAATATAAATTATTTGTTGTTGGGTTATCCCCATAAATTTTGATTAGTTTCCCTTTCCTTTATCCTTGCAATAAAAATTAATCATGTGGAGGATTTGATTTGTTTAAAATTTCTTTTATATCAAAATTATGATAGTATTTTCATCGGCTCTTAATTTACTTTGCAAAATGGCCATTTGTAATGTTATCCGTTGCTAAACATAATAATCCGGGAGGGCTATGATTTCACTCAACTAGTGAATAACATATTAACCTTTATGATGGGAGGGACTCAGTCCATTGGTTAGTGCAAATAGATACATATATAAGTTTTGATGGGAGCAGAATTAGTGATTCTAGAGTAACATGCTTAAACCTTAACCAATTCGGTCTAGAGTTTGGAACCTTAGGACCGATTGGTCCTATAGAGAGGGCACAGTGGGTAATCTGGATGTGGCAGGCTAGAACTTATCTAACATAACCATGAGCGATTTTGGAACTTAACTTTAGATTAGCAAATGCTCTTTATGCACTCGGGAGAGGGTAAACAATAGTTATGTTCTTATTTATCACTAAACATCATTTAAACCTTTAGACATTTGATTCCTACACTGATTAAAAACTCATTGCAAGGGGAAAAACTCTTTAAATAATTTTAACCTTTCTACTTATAACAAGTTTAGAAACATTTGCATTTTCTTTAGCTTTTATACTGAATTTGTAGGCAGAGAATATTTCTTGTTATCACATAAACTATCAATCATATTTCCTAGTTTAATATATGCAATTTTAAGTAAAAGCTTTTCTAAGTTATGTAAACTGGGCATCTTATCTTGTTTTTTTTGGCAAGTTTTTTTGTAGAAGGTTGAATTTAATTATTTTGTTTTATCGAAAATTTCATTTCATTTTGATGTCATTTTGTTTTGTCATTTTTGTTCTCTCATTTTTTAAAATTCAGGATCCTAAGATTCGCTCGTTACGGACGTTTCTGGGTTCGAGGAGATGTCGGTTATGTTATTCCTAGAAGTGAAATGGGTAAAGTGCACCAATGAAGGGAGGGTAATTTGGCCTATGCAAAGCATATGCATATCACCCAGTCATGAGGACAAGTTCAACAACAAGAGATGGGGAGAGAAGAGTCCCCAGCAGAGTCATCGCTCTCTCTTGATGGTCACCGACCCCTGCGCACCGCCCGCTCATTGTCATTCATTGTCATGGTGTGGAGTCCTTAGCTTTTGTACCATCGTATATCCATTTCTCATTGAAGAACTCTCTCTTTGATCGTGCATGTGTTATAAAGAGAGAAAAGATCAGATGGCTAAGGCATACGATGATAAAGACAAACCAAAGAAACACATGGGAAGCATTCATGAGGTGGATTTTTCGTAGAGAAATTTGAAGCCTGTATTGCGGGTCAAATCGACTTAGCACATTTTGGAGGCATACTTGCCAATAAGACCTAAAAAAAAAAACTCACGACCAAAGGTTCAAATAATTATACCTGTCCCCTATAGATAACTACATCTTAAGCGACTAGAGGTGCTTAAGAAATCTTTTGATTAAGGTTGTATGTCATCCTTAGAAAGTTTGAATATTGGTTCTTTCAAGGAAGGCATTTCAAAGTCCTATCCTAAGGGTGGCAGATGCTTGAAGGGTCTGAAGAATCCTATCAAGAACTCGAACTATCCTATGGTTTTATGTTGTTGTCAATTTGCTGGCCATTTATTTTTAATTTTGTTGGGTTTTAGAAAAACATTTCTTTTAATTTAATATGTACATAATTTTGATTTTTTGAAAAATAGTATTTTTAGTTTTGAAAGGTGAGAATGCCATATCTCATATATCTAATAGTTTAGATAGTTGAGCACGATATCACAAGTAATATACCATTATAAAGGATGAGCGTATCACTTGTTAGTAGGCTTAACTATTTAAACTAAAAAGTTTATGAATTATTTTGTTCTGCAAAATTTGTGACCAACAATTCCCCTATATAATATAAAGATTAAATAGGGTATACATTAATCTAGGTTCTTACTTCCCTATAAGGACAAGCATTACAGTCATGTACATCTTAGACAACCGAAGTCACTTTAGAAAACTCTTGAATAAGATTGAGGTTTTGTCTTAAAAAACTAGACTTTTAGGTTTCTGTGACTACTTATAGAAAAATCAAATGGGAAAGACATAATGTGGAATAGTTATTTTCAGAATACAAATGTGTGAATGGTAGGAGATGCCGAAGATACTGAAGAAGCTTCAGTGACATCTTATTTTAACCTATGGTTTTGCCTTTCATCTTTGAAAGGAAAGTTATTTAATGTTTCAGTTCTGTAAATTATTTAGACATTCAAGACATATATTTGCATGGCATATTTAAATGGCCTAAAAAAATAGGAGGATTTGCGTCGTACCAAACAATGACCTCATAATCCTAAATAGTTTAGGGCTTAATCGTATGATACACACTCGTACTAAGTCCTAATAAATAGTTTGAGGATTTACATTGTACCAAACGACTAACCTCAAAGTCCTATGGGTGCATGTTATTTAAGTCTGTAGAAGTTCTATTGAGGCTCCTCCATCTGCTTTCTATCTTCGTCTCGACCGCCGCCCGAAGATGAGTCGTCGCTTGACACCACATCCTTGTCTTGTTTTGAGAAAATGAGGGAGAAAAGAGAAGACATATCTTAAGCAAATTATTCTAACTATTTAATATTTTCTTGTACAATGTATTTTGAATTTGTGTATTTCATTGTTGAAGAAAAATTTGTTAATTTTATTTTATATTAAGCAACATTGTTTAAGATCCCATGGTTCCATCATCCTGACATCACTGTTAATTTTGGATTTATTTAGTCTAAACTAGCTGTTAAACTCAATAGACCAAAGAATTCTCGTTGGCAACAGTAGGTTACCTCATCTGAGGGATTTTTATAAATCCAAAAAGGTGAATTATTACTAGGTGTTATTAGTTTACTGAAGTTTAGGAACATTGCTTATAGTTTGAAAATGTTTTGTTATGGAATTTTGAAAGGTGTCAAAATTATTATTTATCTAGAGGTGTATATGGGTTATATGTTATAGTGTTCCAATCCTAAACATATGCCCTACGTTTACTATCCCAAGGTACAATATAAACATGCCAAAAAATGCACTAAAGAATAGCAGAGTAATAAAAACACATGTATGAGCAAATATATACAGTAAAGTGCAGTTATAGAGAGAAAGTCATTACATACCTGCCTTCTCTATTGATGATTAAAAGAATTACAATTAAATATCACAAGTGTATATAAAAGGTTAAGAAAAAAATTGAAATTTACATATAGAAAGACTTTGAACATGTATGTTTTCATTAAAAAAATATAAGTGAGAAGCATATGGAAGATTAAAATGGGGTATAAGAATTTAAGTTAGATGATGGGCTCAGTTTTTTAGACTTTTTATCCATCATAATCCCATAGGCAACTGAGACATTAAAGTCTATATTCCAATATCAATTAGAAGCTACCAGCACACTCTAAGGTTGTGCGACTTCAAATCCCTATCAACTGACCGACAAGTGAACATGTAAAAGGTAAGAATCCTCAGCCTTATGTATGTAATGTTTATGCATGTAATGTTTCTGCAACATTGTAATTTCTAGATTTCCAATAACCGGTGTTATAGAGAAGTGGTTCACAAGCCATTCAAAACTGGGATTAAAGCCGCTAACAACCAAAAGAAATGAGAAGTGCAAATCAATTATTGGTTGTTTCAAAGTTTCAACTTTATAAGCATGAGTATTGTGTTATACATCATCTCCCATATCCCACACACTTTCCAACTTATACGCCAATATGATAATTCATATGCATTTCCAACAATTTAAAACATTTCACATTAAAAGAATAATGTTTATGCAATTTCATAACACAAGCCATCCCGAAATTTGATATATAATGCAAGCTTTAACTGTCAGATATTTAGAAATGGGATGACATGTATTAAGTATCTCTAAAATTAACATAACAATAGTCCAAAAAAAGGTCACAGGAAGAATATATAGTCCAAGCCTACACATCCAAATGCACTTTATACAAAGCTATCCGAATTTTATAGCTTGTTCATTCACATTATATACCAAACTATCACATAATCTTTGAAGTACATGATTGAGGATATAAACCATCCAATACTGTTCTGGAATTCTCAGATTTATCTCCTGACAAGCCAATAGAATCATTAAGATACCAGCTATAAGATTATTAGGAGCACAAACATCCTGCTAGCTTCTTAACCAATAATCAAATATATAATTAATCACCAAGTGACTTGATGGCGAAAGGAATTATTTATACATCACACAATTTCTGTGTATTTGTGAACATAAGACACCTAAAATATTCACATATGCATGCAAAATTCACTAGCCCCGGGTTCTTACAAATAGATTTATAAGTACGTCTGTATAAAAAGAACAACTGCCTTCAGACATCTCTTCAATATGAGGACTTTAATAAATATTGAATCGAGACAATACTTACCTACATACTAATCAATTTTAATATATTCACTTATCTGTCATTTAAATTTCAGTTTTTTTTTTTTCCTTCTTTCTTATGTGCTTAGCTACTTATATGGAAGTGTATATGTATAACAAAAATTACACTTAAGCCATAAACATATAAATTCATAAGCATTAAATGGTTTGTATATAAATCTTCCAAGATAAGAACACTGGTATTACCATTCATAGGAGTTAAAAAAAAAAAATGGTAGCAAGGAATTTTACGTATATACCACCCAATTCATAAATATTTACATGTTTAATTTCTAATTTCATTACTATCCAAATCTCATATACCACACCAAAAGTATCACCATGTCAGCATAAAGTTCACTTTTCATATATAAATAAATTGGTATGTATGTAAAAAAATAATGTTCAGAAGTTAAATAGTAAATACAAAGAAATTAAGTGACATGTATGTAGATCTTCCATTAGAGTCATTGAAATATTAGAAGCTAAATCTTATTAACTATTCTTTCATCACTATCAAAATCCCAATAAAACAAGCTTGGAAATCATACTTTTAGTTTATCTCACAAACTTAAATAAGTAACACTATAGCATGCTATCTTCAACAAATTCCACTTCTTCTTTTTCAATATCAATTCATGAGCAGTTTATAGTATTCTTAGAAGAGTAAGACCAAATAAAGTATAATCCATATTACCAAACCAATACCTATTGTTTAAAGAAACTGAAAGAAAAAGTTATGAATCCCCTATAAAACTTGAACAAAATGGAGTAAAGAACTTATAAGCTGATTTCACAAAACATCTATGGTCGGAATTAGTATTCCAAATAATGAAGTTGAATAATCTAGTTAAATCAATTACAGATTATACGTTGTTCAATCACTGCACATCCTCTAAAGTTGATTCATATCATATGTGGTGATCATATTCACCTCAAACCACCATAAGGTCTTTCTTTAATCCTTGGTAATAACCGCAATATATAGTTAAAAAAAATCATTAAATTTATTCAGGCTTTAGTTAAACAACCAAATAATCTTCACAAAGAATATATATAAGTCTGAATTTTAACTATTATTTTATACCTTATTTGTAGATATAAAATAACTAATTATATCTCAAAAATAGTCTAGCATTTCCATTATAATCATTGCATATCAACTGCTCTTTCCTATCATGAAATATCTGGATCAGATTTAGTATTCAAGAACGACGAGCAATATGCGCTAAAAAAAACAAACTTCCCTGATTAAGGAAACATATGAAGATGAGAAAACTTAACAAATACCTTAGTTAAAACAGAACAAGAATCCATTCTTAATTCACATCAGCTAAACACATAATAGGGATATGAATCCCTTCAAGTGATGTAGGTTTTGGGAGAGAAATAAAATGAGTCAAGAGAGAGTTTTCAGATTAGAGAAGACTAGAGCTGTTCAAACCAAATTTCAGAGCATAAAAGAATATAATTCCCTAAGAACAAGGAAAATACTTCTTATTGCATGAGATATTCCAAAATTAAACCACAGAAGAAAGTGAAATTATAAAATTCTTACCCCCAACTACTCAATGGACCAAGAACTTTAAAGGGAGAAAACCGTGAAATGGGAATCCAGAGGAGAACAAACTTCACAGAATTAAATGCGCCAAACTTCCTCAAGGGGGACAAAAGTATACACTATGATGTGAAGATATACAGATAAGAAACTCTCAAGAAAATGGAAATTCAAGAATTAATGAATTGTACATTAATTTAAATAACCTCTAGAAGTTCTTATAGCCAACAACTTTGAATGATAATTATTTTAAAATATGTTTATAAAATATAGGATATGTACATATATATCTGATACGTCACTAACAAGTTTTCATTCTCCGGCATGAAGTATGACATGGATATCGAGATGATATTTTGTGTAAAAAACGTTCAAATTTTGATAATAAGTCAACCAGAGCTCCGATTTCAGCAAGCTTATAATCAAACTGACTGGCTCAATGAGAGGAACCTAGTGACATCAAAGTTGAACAAATCCGATTCAAATCAAGCCCTGATCAAGTCATTTAACAGATTTTGGAAGATTCCTGAACACATTGGAAGGTCTAATGGATGTCGAATCCGACAAGTTCATAGTCAAATCGAGTGTCTGATAAGACGAATCTAATGAGACAAAAAGCACTCAATTCCGACATCATTAGGACATCCAAATGCCCCTTAAATGCCGTATAATCGAAGAAAGCTCTCTAAACCGTCCGATCAAAATGGTTCATATTCCTGCATTAATTGGACTCTGAAAATTATAAATAGACCTCCACCCCTTACATGAGAGAGGGGACTTAAGCCTTGGGAAAGAACTTGATGCTTTGAGAAGGAACTGAAGTCCAACTCCACCGCCGACCGTCGTCAAATACCGCTGACCGTCACTGAACACCACCACCTGTCATCCCCCGACCGTCATCCACCACTGTTGATCGTCGTCAATCACCGCAGACCATCGCCGATCACCGTCGACCACAACCAACCTCTGTCAACCACCACCGACTATCGCTAACAATTATTGAACATAAGTCATTAGTCAACGTTGTAACTTGGAAAGTCTAGTAATCATCTCCCATCTGTGGGACAAGAGCTCATCACTATGATCCATGTGCCACCAAAGACCTATGTGGTCATCAGCTCATACATTTTTCGACTCTGGTCCCAGCGGCCTACGAACATCATCAATACTCGCCTCAATGACTTAAATGATGATCAGCTCATGCAGCTCTGCTCTGGCCCCCGTGGTCAACGGACGTCATTAATAATTGCCAACTATGGCCTACGTGGACCATAGATCCCTCAACTGCTTACTATGGCTTCTCTAGTCAATCGCGCTTATGGAGCAACCATCTACAACACTCATAATAGACTACTACCTCCACAACAATCAGTAATGACCCTTGCAACCAGATGTCACCAAGAACTACAGTCAGATTATAGTTATACAACTTTGTAACTCCATATTCTCTAATTTAGGAGAAGAATGAACATGTGTACTCATCATTCAGAGTGGATTATTTTAACTGGGTTAGGCCCCATAGTTTGTCCCGCTTTCAAGGGTTTTCCTCGTAAAAAGTTGAGGTGTCTCCTCCTGCTTACTTTTCTTCTTTTATCTGTGTGTATTGAATTATCGTGCAATGCAAAGATGATAATTCATTACTCTACCGCTGCGAATTTTCTAGCACACATCAGTTTGGCGCCGTCTGTGGGAAATGAAGCACTGTTTGACGCTGTCTTTAACTCTGAGACACTGATCCCCTACTTCATTTTCCAATGATAAATATCATCCAATTGACAAAGAAATCTTCCTCGCATCTATGGGGTTTTATCCTAAACATTAAGGTTTAATGTCCATCAATGAGATCTAGGAAGTCAATACTGGTATATTTCCTATCTCAAGCTGACTTTGGGATGATCCTCACAAAAGTGATGTCAACGAAGGTTGTATTGTAGTATTATTGGCGATGATTAAAATAATCAATGTTCTCTGATGTGTTATTGAGGTTGTATTGGAGAAATTATTCGAGCGGAACCCCGTGTGTTATTACGGTGTTATTCACAGTAGTATTAGTGGTTATATCGTGGCGTTAATGAAAAAAACACGGTGCGGTTTTGCGGAATGGTGTAATCGTGGGCATTATTAGCTCAAACCTCAAGAACGGTGTTATTGTGCGTGTTATAGAGGGTGTATTTTGGTGTTATTGGAGTTCCATGGCAAGGTAGTGTGATACATGGTTGTATTTCAGTGATTAAATCATGGTATCTGTGTTCAGTGGACATCAGGTGTATTGGGCGATCAAACTGTGATACCGGTGTTATTTGGTGAGTTTTCGATGGAACTTTGTGTTATTGGGGTGTTTTCGACAGAACTTGGTGTTATTGGGGTGTTTATCTTGAGGGAGTGGTGTGTGTGTGAGAGCTTTATTTAATTAAATTTATTTAAATATTATTATTTTATTCAAATTGTAGATTCACACACGATTCAATCTTGTCAGGAAGCCTATCAATATGGATGTCCTTCCTTGATAAAATCAACAATCCGGATGCACTCATGCCGTTTGTTTCATCATCTGGGTTCGTCCGAACAAGTTCATAGATGGTCAAACCAATTTAACTCTGATTTGCACAACGTGGAAAATGAATTCTTTTTCGTTCGACCTAAGCAGTTCAACGAGCCAAAGTGATGAACGATCCTCAGCTAAGAAACAACTAGAGTTAAGCAGGCCGCCTTAGCAATGAGCCGCTCGGCACAAACGTCGAGAGGTTTCCTTGTGGCTTTTCCAAATTTTTATGGGAATGCAACTTGAGTTTTGATATATTGGTTTTAATCAACTCACCTAAACACTGTGGATTTGAAACACCCCATATGAAACTACAAAGAGTGAAGAAATGAATAGAATTTCTAAAAAATGTGGGTGTCAGTCTAACTCGTCTAGGAGAATCCAATAGTAAATTTTAAATCTAGATCCAAGATTCTAAGAATAAGTAAAGGAAGACCTCATAAAAATGAGGTCAACACAATTGTTTAGTTGAGGTTCATCCTCAACTCTGGGTTTTCAGGTAGTTTAAATGGTCATCCTTGCAAAACTGAGTCAGCAGACTCTAATAACTTGCAAAGTAAATCTAGAGTGATGCCCACCTTTTGTCTTCAACAGCCCTGCAAAACATAGTTAGCATAATTAATTGGGATTACTAAAATGTCAATTTAATCCTAAAGACTCGACATAAGATTGATTGTGGAAGCCTAGTCTGGCTGAAGACGTTAAACCAAGCGCTATCTTAGGAGGCAACCCTAGCATTATCTTATGATTTTTTTTATTAACATTATCTAATGAATTTCTTTATAATATGTGCTTTCTATTGTTATTTTGATTTTTGAGTTAGTGTTCATGTTGAGTTTTGATTGTCATATTTTTGTCATTTTTTGATGCTCGGTCCCTTTAAGAAGTAGATGGTCTACATGGAGGGGGAGGTGACAAAAATTTTGCATGTCATGTGTTGGTGTTAGCTTGACCATGACACTTTTTCATGACCACACTGATTAATGATGAGACCGCACCCAAGTCAAGCATGACCATTCTGCCTAGGCCCTTATTTTAGTAAAGTCACGGGATTTAGCTAGAGTTACCACACCGCAATCCAGTGTGAGCACACTGTCGAGCATTTAATCCTTTGAATCTAATCTTTTCACCTCATTCCTCTCCATTACTTCTTAAGAGCAACCACACAGAAGCTCTTTGGCAATATAGGTCACTTGAGATAGGATTTCAACCTCATACCTTGCTTATGGCAGGTAGACCTTGCAAGATTCATTAGGATTTGGTGAGTTCCTACCACTAGATCCATTTTTTTAGGTTTGTTGTAGATCTTACATATCTTTTCAATCGACCTAAATTCTTGCTTGTAACATTTGTTTTTCATCACTCCTATCTAATTTTTGAGCAAAAAGTTTCCATTTCACTACTGACACACTTCAATTTTTGCTCACCTTATTCATGTTGGCATTTTCGTTGCTTTATGGCACTGAAAACCAAGGAGAAAGGAGGATATGTCTTTGATCCCACCAAATTCGTGAGCTGTGCAACCTCACAGTAATACTGATTCGGAAAAAGATAATTTTGGAGCAGGTATTCAAATGCTCTAAGGAGAGGATTGTTGTTGAAGTGGAGAGTATGGGAGGAGTTTATGTTACCTTATTTCCCATCTGTTATTTTGGTAGTCCGTGAACTCTACACAAAGTGAAAGAATGTGTGGACGGGTGAGCATTCATGGAGGGGAAATTTGTCACTTTTGACCCATCCACGATCAAGAACCTCTAAGCCACCCTGACAAGTCCTAGTGTGATTTTGAGTGCTTTCTTGCTCATGACAGATAGGAGATTATTGCCTTCAGGATGTATATGTTTTATAAGAATTTCTGAGAAGAGGCTTGACGTTGGCACAATAAAATTATAGGAAAAAAGGAACCAGAAGTGTGTCTAGTAGAACTTAAGTGATAAAGCCTTTCGTGATTCTTTAATGAAACTTCTTTTGGGTAATGATGTAAGTTTGGGGATATTGACATGAGTCAATATTACTTGATTACTTATGTTATACTAGACACTCTTCTGATTCATTTTTTTCATTTAAATTTGTTGTACCAACCTCTTGCTTCTTCTTAGAGCCTTTTACTTTTTTTTACTTTGCATTCTCTATTTTTTTTACATTTCCTCTTTTCTTTTCTTTTTCTTTTATTTTGCTTTATCTTTTTCTCATGAGAATTAATATAGTTGGTCGACAATATTTTTCTTCTCTTATTTTAAATATGATGAAGGTTATTATTCCTTAAGTAATAAATCATAAAAAATGATTATTTTATGTCACACCTTTATGTTAGCCTTTTGACCAAAGAAAAATGTATTGAGAAATTAATACCAATTTTATATTAACTTTTGATGAAATTACACTTTTAAGAAAGGTATTTTCTATATTTTATTGCAGGTACGAAGATTTATAGGTAATGGAGCAAAAAGATGGGAAAAGGAGCGAATTTGGAACAAAAAGGACTAAAAGAGATAAAAATTGAACTAGTCCGCCGACGGCAAGGAACAGGCCACCGACAGCGTGTTTTTCCAGAGAGCATTTGAATATATTATAAAGGAGCCCACCGACGGCGAGATCGAGCCCGCCGACAGCGAGCCTGAGCAGTTGGCCTATGTTTTAGAAGCCCGTTGACGGCGCCAACGAGCCCGCCAACTGCGAGAAAGTCGGTTCAAGCAATATTCAATGAATCTGGATGCTTTTTGAAGAGGTGCTTAAGCAACCTTTGGAAATATTTCTCCCTCTTTAAATAGAGTCGATTTTAGGCCGAATGTGTGTCCTTTTTGTGTCCTTGGTAAGTCATTTTTGAGTGTCTTATAGTGTATTTAGTGTGTAAGTGTGTTCTAGAGAGTATATTAGTGAGTTTAATTGAGTGTGTTGTACAAGAAGGAAGAGTCAGAGGAACTTCAAGGAGTTTGCTTGGGGTGAAAATTCGAGATAAGTTTTGTCTATTGTTTTATAACTTTAATTTTATATGAAATTCAAGTTTTGTGTTATTCTTCCTATGCATTCTGAGTAGTTTTCTCTATCTTTCTCTTTGTTTTAGAGATTTTGTGAAATGGAAAATTGAATTAGTTGTGCCTAAAAATAAAATAAAAAATTACGATAATCTTTTACTCAAATCTTAATGTACTTTCAATTTGACCAATTGAACTGTTAAAATATGTTGATTTCACAACTAAAGTAAAGATTACATCCATGATTCAGGGAAAGCAAAAGCCTTGAAAGGAGGGTGTAAATAAATAGGGAAATATTATTTATCGGGCGTAGAATTGGTTATTTTAGAGTGATAGACTAAAATCTTCAATTCGGTCCTATCGTTTGGGTGCTGAAGTGTAGAGGTTAGCCCTCAGGCGAGGGGAACGTGGGAGCTCCGAAGTGAGAGTTGGTATCCTCCCAGCCTAGCCGCAGATTCAGTAACCAAGCGTAGGATTAGTCAATATTTTTTATGCCTGGACCAAAGGGTAAAGAATAGGAATGCTCCTATTTGGCACAATATAATTCTAACTAATTTAATTATCCATTCACTTAATTCTCATAACTAGGGGAGAGATACTTTTCTAAATTGCAATCTTCCATTCAAGAAATAGTAATAGAGCTTAGTAATTAGTGTTCTTTATTTTTGTATTCTAGATAGTAATTGCATCTGCTATAATTAGTTCATAATCTCTAACTTCTCCGTGGGATCAATATCTAGAACTCCATTAGAGCCCTATATTACTTGAACGATATGTATACTTGCATTGATAAAAGGGGTAACTTTGCTATTATTGAATATTATTTTTACATTGGTTAAACACTTATATAGTTACATAGCCTCGCCAAGTCACCTTTCAGTTAAAAATTAAGCCAACATTAGATTGGTTAAAAAAATTGAATAAACTTAAAACATCTTTGGTTTTCTACTTAATATTTAATTATAGTTTTTTAATTATGTTGAGATTTCTTTAAGTATAGTCAGAAGTTGTTAAGTACTGAAATCTTCATTATTAAAATATTAAGATTAATCTTTCCTACATGACATTCATTCTCTTTTAAAAGAACTTTTGATAAGTGAGTTACATAAATCAGAATTTCTAGTATGAGTTACCTTATTAACATTTAATATTTTACTAGGTTATGTGGACTACTTTCAGGTTTGTAAAACGGTACAATTTTCTCCTAAACTTGATTTTCTCCAAAACTTGAGTGACATGCAATAGTAGTAAACTAGATATAAATAGGTAAGTGCAAAAAAAAAAGTAAATACATGAGCAATCACAATATTCTCAATGTAAAAGTATGTAACATATGTAATAATGCATAAATCAGAAAAGGTATAAAAGTCTAACTGAAGCAAAAATTGAGGTTCTCGACTCCCACCCATAATTTGGGACTAAGTATTCCATAGAGAGCAAGACTCAAAACTAATCCAAATGAAAACTTAAAGCAAATTTAAAAAAATTCAAAATAAACTTCTAAAGAAATGCAGAAAGTAAAACATGCTGAACACATCAGATAACACTTAGGTTGCTTCCTAAGATAGTGCTTGTTGAAAGTTCTCAGATAGACGAAGCTACAATAACCAATACTAGAGATGGTTTCTAAGTTCAAATTGCCATTTTAGTAATCATCAATCACTTCGCAATCATAAGCTGACCTGAATTCTCAACTAAATCCTTAAATGATGTTAATATGTAAAATTATTCTAAAAAATATCCATCCTACCTCATCCCTAATTGAGGTTATCCAGTAACCTTTCATTTCTAATCAAATATTTATTAATACTCACAATGATCGGGAATAAGGTTTTCTCCTAACTGGTCTTAGTCTTATGTCTGGACTTCTCCTAAATGAAGAGGAACAATGTCATTAGCCAGATTGCTCAAGAAATCTTTTATTATTATTTGATCTTATGGGTTCAATTCATCTGTTTCACTCTAGTTTTAATCAATTCTAGAGGATTAGGGAAATCCAATTGATTTCAACACGTCAAATGTTACTTCTTGATCATTTTCTCTCATTATTACTTTCCCCTCTTATACATCAATAATGGCTCTTCTAGGGTTAGAAGAGGTCTCCCTAAATTCAACTGCAATTTCTTATCCTCATTCAGATATATATCACAGAACCAACAAGAAGGTCAATATGTATTTAGTGACTGACAAATTTTTAATACTTTCCTAACAATGAGTCACAAATTAATTAGCTAATTGTTGGGTCAGATTGACATGTTCACTTTTTCCCATTCCTAGTTGGTTGAAAATGTTCATAAGCATGAGATTAACATTGGCACCTAAAACACAAAGTGCATTTCAATGAAATTATTTTCCTATGGTGTAAAAAAAAAGCTACCAGGATGTTTTCGAGGACTCTACAGAATTTGAGAGAATGGATGTGGAAGTCTTCCATTTGGGTCCATATGGATGGCGTAGATAATTTTTCCTAAGTTAGGCTTCAAAGAGGTACTCTCACTCTTATGAGTCTCTCCCTTTTCTTCTCCAATCCTTTCTCCCAATACATTGCACTGTTCTAAATTTTTGTCTTTTAGGTTCACCTCAGTACTGTTTGGTAGAGCCCTAAGTGGTCTATTATTATTTAAATTTCCCATTGTCCTAATTGAATTTCAAGATTCTTGATGGCTATAGCTTGACTAAGTAATGTTTTCCACATTTAAATAACTAATTCCAAGATTTGTGATTTTGTATAGGCAGGCTGGGAATCAGCTTAAAATCCCGGTGGGTATTGTTGCCTTTGGGGGTTATTTCCCTAGTTCTTCCAGTTACCTACAGAATTGGCTTGAGGGCTCCCCCACTGCTGGTTGTTATCGTTCCATAAAAAATTTGTATGGTTTATCCAGCATGGTTTGTAGATGTTAGAGTAAGGATTGTGCCCTTGATTTTCTATGGCCTTCACAGCTTCTAACGTGGATAGTATAGGATCTAACACTAGTCCATATATCATTCCTTCACTTGATGGTGATATTGACATTGAATTTACCCCAAGATTATCTAACATTCCTGAAATAGCTGCTATTTGGATTCATTTGGATGCACAATAGCTATTTTATTTGGGTTCACCCTATTAGAGGGCCACTAAAAATTATTGTTGGCCATTTCTTCTATCAGTGTGTAGGCTTCATCAAAAGCTTTAATGATTAAGGAATCTCCTACACTAGTATCTATGAAGGATCTAAGTGAGTCCATTGTATAAAGTTTGGATAATTAGCCAATCGGGCAGAGCATGGTGTGGACACTTCCTAAACAGTTCTTTGAGTCATTCGCTGCCTTTGTAGACGGTTTCCCCTCTACATAGACAAAAGAAGTGGTGTTATTTCTTAGTTTGACAATTTTGAAAGGTAGGATATATTAGCTAAGAACTTTTTGCCCAAATCAGTCCAGGCTGTGATGGATCCTGGGGCTAAAGAATTCAGCCACATCTTGGCTCTATCCCGTAGAAGAATGGCAATATCCGTAGTCTAACGACATCACATGGGACACCATTATTTCAAAATGTGGCATAAAGTTCTAGAATTTTTCTTAAATAAAGGTTTAGATCCTCAAATGGTGTACCCTCAAACTACTTGTTTTGTACCGTTTGAATTATGATGGGCATCAGTTCGAATGTGTTGGCTTCAAAAATTAGGTAAT
Source organism: Papilionanthe hookeriana x Papilionanthe teres (assembly GCA_022702705.1). NCBI lineage: Eukaryota > Viridiplantae > Streptophyta > Magnoliopsida > Asparagales > Orchidaceae > Papilionanthe > Papilionanthe hookeriana x Papilionanthe teres. Next base: position 154,003,931 of record CM040426.1, read on the forward strand.
TGATGCAAAAATGGATTTCTTCTATTGATGGGATGGTGTAATTCCTATGGGTTTCATGATGGGTTTTTGAGGTTTAGCAATTTCTATAGGTGTCTTGGTCGACAACTGTGCTCTCAGAAGATGTTTATAACTGTGATCAATTTTGGCGCAAGCATAACCTTTTGAGTAACCATGCCAGGAATTGATCACAGTTATAACCATGCCAGGATGTGCTCTCATAAGATGTATATAACTGTGATCAATTCCTATGGGTTTCAATTTTGGCGCAAGCCTCACAACTGTTTTTATTTGTATCTATTTTCTATCGTTGTCATGGCCAATCCTGGCATGGTTACGCTGCCTCTATGCAAATCTGGCATCGTCACGCCGGATTGTGGCGTGGTCACGTCACTGGTGATGATAGCTCGGTATGGTCACGCTGCTTTTAAGTTGGTTATTCTTGTTCCAAAATGCACATTTTCAACATCTGTAACATACAGAACATTAACAAAACTATAATAAATAATTAAAAAGGTAATAGGTAAAATTCGTGGTAGAAAGAAGATGTCACATAAAATTGAGTCAATCGCGTTTTTGCTCTAGAGCCAACTGACACCTTTTGTTCTTAATTTTTCTAGAGTCTATCACTTCTTGAGTTCTTACACTCAAATTGTAGGTAACCTCATTTCGACTATTCACTTTTTCTTTTTAATTTCAATAACTAGATTTAATGCATTTTTGAGTTGATGTGTTTTGAAAAAATTGGAAAAATGTGATTTTTATTTCTATAATTTTAATGTTATATTTCATTATTACATACATAGGACTCAAATCTTAGTTTTTTTTTATATATAAAACATAAACTTTAAAAAGCAATTTGCATACCTAACATACAATTCTTGTGTAATTATTATCTCATATTTAAATTTCATATTCACGTACATGACACTTTGGTTCTTTAAATTTATGAATGAATATGTGTATTTTATTTTTAAAATGTGTTAATATTGCTATTTTGCATTGTTAATAAAAGTTTGGAGTGCTACGTATGTAAATTTTAGGTTCGTGATATGTACATAAATAAGAATTGTGTTATGTGGCATTTTAAAGGGAAATGCATAAACCTAGCACACAATTTATATGTATTTATATATCTCTGACCTAAACTTTGATATTTACGTGCATGAAAATTTGGTATTCTAAACATATGAATGAAATGATATATTTAAAATTTTAAAACGTAGTAATAGTACTATTTTAATTTGATATTGAAAGTTTTGAGTGCTACATGTGTAACGCTGAAAGTGAAGGTTTGAGATATACAAATACATAAGAATTGTGTTCTATGCATGTAAATTTCTCTCTTAAAAGAAAATTTGCATACTTAGCTTACAATCAATATATATTTATATATCTCATACCAATATTTTGAGTTGATATTGAATGTTTTGAGTGCTACCTGTGTAAAAGTAAAAGTTAAGGTTTGTCATACATAAATGTATAAGTACTGTGTTTTATATATGTAAATTGCCATTTTAAAGAGAAATTTACATACCTAGCACAAAATTCTTATATATTTATATATCTCACAACTAAACTTTTATATTACAATACATCACACTTTATTGCTTTAAATCAATGCAAGAAAATGTGTATTCTACTTTTAAAAAGTGGTAATAATATTTTTTTTTATTTGATATCGAGGGTTTTGAGTGCTACATGTGTAAATAGGAAAGTTTGGGTTTGAGATATGTAAATGCTAATAGTTATAGTGTCGCACATGAAGAAATTATTCTTAATGGGTATAACTGTATTGATGCTTTACATGAAATATTTTAAGCATGTCCTCTAGTTACTCATTAAAAGATGTAGAATAAGATATTTACGTTATTAAACTTCATTTATTATTAAATGTTTCTTCTTCAATTTACTGTTTGGTCTTCTATTTATAATTTCTTCCTTTGTTTATTGTTCAGACTTTATTTTCAGTACGAATACTTTGTAGATTGTACTTTACAGTTTTGTCTTCTATGTAATACGAAGATTTCTGTTTTCATTATCAGTAGTTTGTAGATTATTCTTTACATTTTGATTGTACTTTTATTTAACATTGTGTGGACTATTTATTTCTTTTTTTTTTATCGTTAGAAACGGCTTTTTGAGCTGGCGATGATTTCCTTCTATGTTGGGAAATTGTTGTGGTCATGATTTGAAGAAGGCCCTCGTTAGATGAAAAGGTAGTAGTACTGTAAAGACGAACGTTTGTGTTAGTCACTATAACATTCACCATTTCATTTGCTCCCTCACCACAAGCCTTCATCCTGACGTTCTTACAGGCCATCTTATACCACAATATCATCACCATTGACTAATACTATGATAGATCCATCTAGTCGTATTTCAGATCCTTCTACCGCCATCCATTGAGATGCATTGGCCAACACAAGCCTCACGTTAGTGCTAGAGCCTATTGGTCATTTGTAAGTTTTTTAGTTATAACAGAAAATAAATCTAATTAATTTTAAATTTTTGTTTATAAAGCTAAATATATCTTCTTTTTAAATTTTATCCCCTTATTCAGGCTTTCCATGCTACAAGGGATATCATACATAGCAAGTATGATTCTTCGTACCAATCATGAAAAGAAATCCTGATAGAAGTTTGGGATGTGTGGTTAAAAAGTTTGGGGTATACTTTATACATTAATTTTAAGTTCTATATAAAATTTTATTCATCTAACATATTTATATTTATTTTTTAGAAGCAATTCTCTTGACACCTCGAGCACAATGCACACATCGGGAGCTTTTAGTTTAGAGGGAGACTGTCTTTATGACATTTCAGGTGAGATACGGAACAGACATAAACACCCTATGTGGCTCAGGAAGAAGGTGTAGAATGCTTTGCATAGATCCGGTGACACTTTGGACCACCTAAAGAAGAGTCAGCAAGCAATAGAAAATTGGCATTCTTATTGCGAGGACATGAGCGCCTATAAGCATACTGGTAGGATGTTCCCTCGTACACAGTACTATAAGAGGATGATAAGAGCTAATTTGTGCATTAAATTTTCATGTAAAATAATTATTTATTAATTAGTCATCTTAAAAAATTCTGAAGTATAGGCGAGAGCACACTAATGTGGAGTTACATGTGCTATAAGTAACAGTCAAACCATACGTAGGTTGATAATAAACCACAGATGACCCATGTAAGTGATGATTAATTATTATATTATTCAAATTATTTTGAATTTAAATTTTCCTCAAACTATTGAATATATTTTTTTATAGGAAATCTTTGAGCAACTAAAGGAGACAAAAACTTAGTGCACTGAAGAACTTACAATCTCAGGTCATCATCAGTCTTATTATGGGATTTGAAGAGAGGTTGTTGGGGGAAGAAGAAAGGAACAAATATATATTGGTTTCACAGGAACAAACAAATGACACACATCACACTTTACCTCATTCACTGTGTCTAGTTCTAACTTCCTGAAGGGTAAGATTTATATGCAGGTCCACACATTTAGTGCTAATGTAGAGACCTAATTTATTGTTAAGTTCACTGAGATGAAGTCTAATATGGAGGCCAAAATGAAAATGGAATTAGATGCATTGCAATTTCAATCACACAAGAGTGGGAAATTGCAGGTAGAGGAGGGGATTGAGGAAGCGAATGATGAGGAGATGAATGATGATTGAGATTATTTTTATTTGTTTTTTTATGAGACATATTTACAAATTTTTCTTATGTATGGACAGATTATTTCATTCTCTGGTTCAACACATTGTGATTATTTCTATTTTAGTTTGTGAGTTAATTCGTGTGGATTTAGTTTAATGCATGTTTTGTTGGTAAATTTGATGTTGTGATATACATTGGATTTATTTATGTGAGGTGATTGTAGGTGTGCAAATTGTAAGGAAAGAAAGATTATTATTTATTTCTTAATTAATTTAAATCTTTATGATGGGCTTCCGATGTTCCAGATATGGGTTATAGATCAACCTAAAATGGATGCAAGGAAAAAAAAAAAATCAGTTGAAGAACTGACGACTAAATGGCGGCTATTCGTTTGGCATGAACGAATGATTAGAACCAACTAATAAGCCATCATACTTGAACAACCATAAAAAATTTTGTCTAGTGAGTGATTTGGCAAAAACGAAAAAGCAACAGCCTTTTTACAATAAAAAAAAAACTTCATTTTTTTAACATGTGGTTTTTTTTATTTTCGATGATTTTTAGTAGTTAGAAATAGTTCGAATTTATGCAGTGGAGCATAACTAACAAAATTTCAAATATTTTGAAGAAGCTATATAAATGCAAAAGCTCTCATTGTAAATAACACGACCCATAAATGAGGCTATATACCCAAAACATAAATACCACCATAAATGAGGAGTTGTGTTGATGAACTTTTTGAACGATGTCTGGTTATATAGATACAAAAGCATTATACAATTATAAAATTCAAAAAAAAAAAAGATTGGGTGATGAAGTCCATTTTTGAGGAATCTATTTATGAAAGAAGAAAACTAAAATACCTTTATTTCCAAATCCAACTTATACATGCAAAAAGATTTCAATCATTTTACTATTCTTAAGAAAGATGAATATGAGAAATATTTTTTTTGAAATCATTCAAGATTTCTTGAAAGTTTGTTGTCAAGTTATATTCATTTGATTCAATTGCTAGGAAGTGACGGGACCTCTTGATTCTTTTTGCACTAATTTCTCTTTTCCATTTCAAGTGCTCCATTGCTTAATTTCTTGCTACATATATTATCTATACTCGTTGCAATTCGGAGGAAGTTGATACCAAATTAGTTAGTGGGTGATACGAAATTTTACAAATAAAATGTATCAAGTTAATAGTATAACAGGTGAGAGAATAAGAGAGCTTTTGGAGAGTTACATTGGGATTTTAAGTGCTTGCCAAACAAAAATACGTTATCTATGTAATTGGTTGAATGTGCTCACCTTCTAACCTTCTTACTGATTGATTTCGGTTTAGACATAATCAAATGTAATTTTATATCATAGCTTCCCATAAATCTTACTAGCTTGTAGCTTTCTAGTTACATGAAGAACTCATGACAAATATTAATGGAAATTTCAAGTGAAGTCATTGATAATTTCATTTGAAATTGACAAGTTGTAATGAAGTGTCCATTAACTTATTTTTGGGCTTAGAGAGTTGTCTACAACATAAGAAAATTCGTCTAATGAGTTGGGCGACTTGTTTTGATGACCGAGTGATCTCAATGCCTATAGAGAAAATCTGTTACTTTGCTTGGGAAACATGAATTTATTGGCAAATTCACATGCTAAGGTGATTTCTTCTTCTTGGTGAATTTATAAATAATTAGTCTTCATTAAACTCTATTCATTATAATCAATGAGATGGTCCTAATATGGCATAGGCAATATTGGATACATATGGATATATTGAACAATTATACAAATGAAATTTGCAAGTAATTAATTTAAATTAATATATATATATATATATATATATATATATATATATATATATATATATATATATATATATATATATATATATATAGATGTATATATGTATGATTTGACTAAGAATTTATTTTATGAGGATGAAAATTGATTGAAATCAGATTAGTTTTTTGCACTGAATAAAGTAAGCTAATAAAGTCTGACTTGAGTCAATATCGAATAGAGCCCTCATTAAATAAGTTTGATTCAGCTGGAGATCGTGTCGGATAATTTTCAACAAATCTTTAGTGAATCATCTTGGGATTAAATCAATTTGTTAATGGAAACATTAGCATGCAAAATACAATTAAAAAGGAATTCTAGGTAAAAAAAGAAAAAATCAATGTGGTACATGGTTGGCCTAGATTTATTTGAAAATAGCACATATTAACACATTTATTGATTACGTTTTCAATTAAGAATACAAGTAGCCTTCTTTTATTGAATCCAATTTTAGAATTTGAGATAAGATGTCATAAGTTTGAGACATAGTATATATGTCATGCCTGCGAATTTTTAAATAAATTTACTTGAAAAATAAAAATAAATAAAAAACTGAGATATTCTCTGGATACTAATTAGGGCTGTAAACAAATTGAGCTCCATTCACCCACTACTTCATCTTGAACTTGATTAATTAATTAAATTTGAGGTAGAGCCCATGCTTAAATCTATTAGTTCAAAACAACTCATGAATTGGATCATTTATTAATAAAGAAATCCAATAATTTTGACTTGAGGAAATATTATAGAAAACTAAAAAAAAATTAATTATGGATTAAGTAATAAAATTTAACTAAAATGAGAAAGTTAAATGTAGTTTTGAAACTCTTAACAATGATTATTTAAAGTTTTAATAAATTTAAACACATTTATATTAAAATTCATGAATAAAGTCAAATTTAATTTAAATTTACCTCAGAGATATCAAACTCAAAAGATTTATTTATCAAATAAAATTTGAACGAACAAAACAATAAACTTTGCCTCTTATTTCATACTCTCTCTCTCTCTCTCTCTCTCTCTCTCTCTCTCTCTCTCTCTCTCTCTCTCGTTTCGAAGGGAAATTATTTCATACGGAAAACGTATGCAGCGATGCGTACTTTGTCCGTAAAAATAACCAGCGAATAATCTTTGAGGTTGTGTATTTCGAGATTATTAGGAGGTTATTACGACATTAATTTCAAAAATCTCCCAACAACCCCCTAATAACATCCCAATAACTCCCGCAGTTTATTTTTTTATTTTTTATCTATTATTCGGAGTTTTGTGAGGTTATTGGGGCATTAACTCAAATAACGCTACAATAACTTCCTAATAACCTTTCAATAACCTTCACAGTTCTATTTTTGATATTATTCATGAAGTTATTATGAATTATTCCCTAATTATTTACGGATTATATATACAGCACTGCATACATTATCTGTACAATAATTTCCCGGTTTCAAATGATGTAATAAAAATCAAACCGTTAATAGCGTCAAATTAGGTAGAGAAAACAATTCCAAAAATAGGCAAATAGTCACCGTTACCAAATCCACCACCACCAGAATCAGGTGCCGCACCAATTCTCGATCGAAGTTTAGCTGCCGTAACAAATTCATTTCAATCTCCTTCCATCCCCTCTTTATTCAGATGCCTCATCTACACCAACGGAAATCCCTCCGTCTAACTCCGGACATCTCCCCTCTTATCTCTCCGTCTTTGCTGTGCTCTTTCACCCTCTATTTTCCGGCTTCCTAGGGTTTCCAGGAGAGGAGAAAGAAAAGATGTGTTGCCCAGGGAAATCTTGCTGCTGCTGCTTGCTCCTAATTCTTTTGATCATCGCCATTGGATTCATCTTCGGTTTCGGTGTTTTCGCCAATGGATTTGAGAAAATAAAGCATAGTTTGCACTACGATGTGCCCCGGACTGGGGATTTCGCAGGAAGGCCCTTCTACTACGCACCCGCACCGTTCTAGGGTTCTTCTCTCCCATTTTTTTTAAGATCTTGTTTCTAAACTCTGCTATTCTTTTCTCCTTTTTTTCTTTTTTTTTGAATCTAGGGTATTGGCTTTCCCAAAAAAGTTATTCGTTCGGTGGCATGTGATCTCTAATGGTTTGCATCGGATGGATTTATAATTTTTTGGATTAGATTTAGGAACATTTGAGTTTATTTCGAGATTAGAATTGCATATAAATAATTTGTATTGCACGGATTTAATATTGAATTCAAAAAATTTTAAATTCATCCTGATAAATGTTGTATGATATTCTGACATAATTTTTATTTTTTCTGTTGATTATTATTTTAATTTTAGCGTTTTTTTCTATTTGTCGACATTATTGCTCCAGATCTGCAAATTGTGGATTTTGTTAGTTTCTATATTAAAAAAATAGAAAAAAAAAACTGGTTTACAATATAACCTTGGTTTCGATGGCCTTAAAAATTATTGAATTTTTTTTTTCCAATAATCATAATATATATATAATTTTTTATATTCTATAGTATATAAATACAATCAAAATTTGTGTTTTTTTTTTAAAAAAAAATTAATTTAAGATTTTTGTGATGTATTTTACTTAAATTTTGATTATAACATTTATACCTATTTGTTCTTTCTTAAATTAGGTAATATGAGAAATACTTCCTGTTAAAACCAAATTGCTAATATTTAAAGGTATATGTGGTCGAGTTTTAATTGATAAGCTTACCGAATTTCGTATTCACTTTTTAACTCTGAAGAAAGAGGGAGAGAGAGAGAAAATGAATATTAATGTGTCATATCTTAATTATAAAATAATTCTTCTACTTTTAAACTGTAATAATATTATATTATTACTCATATTTTGAAGTGGTTTGTACTAGAATATTTATGATATTTTGTATGTATGAGCTTGTCGTTCGATTATCTTCTGTCTCGATAGCCTAAGCTTAGTGGGCTTTACGTCTATGAGATGAACTCAGTTTTCTGAGGCTTAATCGATAGGGGTCGACTTACTGATATGGCCTGTTTGTCGATCCATCATCCTTAATGAGAATCTCCTGGGCATCCAATGGTTGGAGATACTATGGAACTGTAACTCTCCTTGAATTAGCTTTTAAGATAAACTTATTGAATCTGATAACTTTTCCTGTAATGGCTAGTTCAGATGTTTTTTCATCTCTCATCCGGCTGAATGGTTTTGGCTTTGTTTGTTTTGTCATCTTTTTGTCATCTTTTTGTCATCCTTGTCGCTCTGTTGGTTTTAGCTTTACTGGCTTGGCTCATACAGTTTCACTGAGTCAGATAAGTGAGTCTCATGATCGGTGTCATGATCTTCTAGCTGTGGGCTAGTCTTCGTCATACTCTTCCCTTCTAGAACTTTAGATCTCTTTAAGATCAACGTTAACACATTCTTGATGTACATACTTTAGTTTTCTAAATCTTTTTCTTCTTGAAAATTGATCCATGCTAGAAAATTTGCCGTGATAGAGTAAAGGATTATCTCTTAGGTTTGCACGAGAATTCAGCATGCACTTAGGTGAAAGAGCAATAAGTAATGACACCAGAAGTTTTTACTTGGAAAAACCCGTAAAGGGAAAAAACCATATGGCCTCGCCCAGTTGTAAAAATCCACAATATGTTGTTGATTATAGAGAACCCTTGTCTCATGAACGAGAAATGATTACTAGATTTTCCATGTTACAATGTCGATTGACGAAATCTGGTTGGTGGTGGTCGACGATGATTAGTGGTGATCGACGGTGATTAGCGGTTGTCGAAGACAATTGGCGGTAGTCGATGACGGTAGGCGGTGATCGATGGTGGTTGGTAGTGGTCGATGACTGCCGGTGATGATCGACGATGACAAGCATGGTGTTGGACTTCAACTCCTTCTTAAAGCCTCAAGTTCTCTTTCAACGCTCAAGCCCTTCATCGTGAGATGAGTGGGGCTCTATTTATAGTATTTTGGGTGCAATTAATATAAGAATGTTAACCACTTTGATTGGACGGTCTGACGAGTTTTCTTCAATCCGACAGCATTTGATAGACCTTTGAGTACCTTAATGATGTCAAAATTGAGTAATATTAGATTCGCTGGATTCGTCTTGCAGAGACGCTCGATTCAACTATGAGCTCTCCAGATTTTACATCCGTTTGACTTTTTAATGTGTTTGGAAATCATTCAATAGTGGTTTAATGAATTGGTCTAAGCTTGATTTAACTCGGATTGGACTAATTTTGATATCATTTGGGTCTGGCTTGTTGAGCCGGTCAGTTTTACAATATATATACTGAAATCAGAGCTCTAGATTACTCTTAATTGAACTTTGAATGTTTTTTACTTAAAAAATTGCCTTGAGATTCATATGAAGACTCAAGATTTGTGCTGGATGATGAAATTTTGTTAGTGTATCAGTTGCTTCTTTATTTTCGGGCAAGTACAATTTCGTCATCCGAAAATATCCGATATAGAGCTCTTTCATTTTCGACAGGAATTCACGTGCGCACGCCTGTTTGTGTGTGCGCGCGCACATATTTAAAAATGAATCGATATTTTGGGCGGACATATCATCTTGTCCCTAAATATAGATGCCCCATATGTGCTAATTCGACCCAATTAGGATTCGAAGCCGGGGCAGAGGGGACTTATACTAAAATTGCCTTCCAAGAGGACAAAGTTGCACATATATATATATATATATATATATATATATATATATATATATATAACAACATTTAAATATGAATAATATAAATCTAAATCTATAAAACAGTTGGTCAGTGGCCTTTGTTTCATGTTTCAGCTCCAGCTTTAGACCCTTGCGGATGAAGACATTTTTTTTTTCACAGGCCGGCGTTGGCCAGAAGGCGAACCGTCGGGCCATGTTCTTGCCGTCGAAACTCATCAGAGTAGAGGTAATTCGATGCAGGATTTGGATGAATTTAATGGAAAAAATGAATTTAAGCATGGAATTTGAGTATTATATATATATATATATATATATATATATAGTATGTATATACTTCAATGAGCTCTTTTTTTTTTGGAGCTGCAGCTTTATTTTTTTTCTATGCTGTCAATTTTTTAATGAACTGTAGTTTTTTATTAATGAACTATTTTTTTTAAAGAATTACCATATTTTTAATGAGCTACTTTTTTTTTAATAAGATACTGTTATTTTTTAATGAGTTGACATTTTTTTTAATGAGCTACTCTTTTTTATAATGATTTGTCGTTTTTTTAAAAGAACTGTTGTTAAAACTAGGCATTCTCTTATGCATATAAATAGATGTTATGTTTAAGGGAGAGAACTACAAGTGAGGAGAAAGAGAAGAAGAAAAAGAGATGTAGAGCCTAGGATTTTTTTGCTATCGAGATTTTTTCAATGAAGAAAGTCATCTTGCATTGCAGTCAAGAGGAAAGTCATCCAATTCCTGCGTAGTAGGCGAACAACGGGATTTTTTCTTGTTGTGGCGAAGAGTTGCGGCCAAGAGGAAAATCGTCCCCGTCCCGCATGGCAAACAAGCAACTATATATTCTTTCTTAAGGCGTTAGGATCTGGAGATAACTCAAGAAGCATTGGCGGAGACACGAGCCAATCTTAATAAGTAATATGACCGTTAAAGCCCTTAAGTTTACTGTGTCAGCCTACGAGGAAGAGATCCCACTTTTAAGGTCTGTAAAGGATGTGATGCTGCAGAAGTTAAGCATAAAGCGATCGAGGACTTCAAGAAATCGCTTAAATTCAAGACTATCATATGAGATAGTATCCAAGAGGCCCGTGATCGGGTATTTGATGTTGTAGTAAAGGAGCTGCAAAGTGGTTCACCGAGGAAGGATTCATCTAGGATTTTCTGAAGGGAGTCGAGTGGCAAAACGCCGAACTAAGATTGTCGTGGAGGAGTTTGATACCCCGACCTTTACTTTTGCAAGAATTTATGAATTTATATTTAAATATTTATAATAATTTTTGTAAAAGTCACAATTTCAAACGCAAGTATACGTATCGTTTCAAGTAATTTTGGGCTCTATTGGAGTCTTGGTTATCGATCCCACAGGAAAAATTAAGTGAAAATTAATTTAAGAAATATTTTAGATTTTCAAATTAAAAGTAATTATTATTTTTATTTCTTTTCAAAATTCAGATCTTTAAGTTTAATTTAATTTCTACTAAATGTAAGTAAGCAGCAATAAAGTAAACTGTTAATGCAAGTATAAATAAAACAACTTTCTCCTTTTTTCAACTAATCCAAGATTTTTCAGAATAATTATCATTCGTTAAGAACTTGAAATTATGATATTACGCCAAATAGATGTATTTCTATTATTTACCTTCGCTCGATAGTATAAAGAACATTGACTAATCTATAGATCGGTTCAGGATGTATTATTAGTAGAATGAGTTAATATAGGCTCACACTTCTAGATGTCCAAGGGTGGCTATGGTCGGCCCTACTATTGACACGTTCCCTTTCTATAAACCAAATTATTAGAATTTAGTCTGTCACTCTAAAAACTAATCAATTATACGCCCAATAAACAGTATCTCCCTATTTATTTGCACTAAACCTTAAACAACCAGCATATAGCCTTCGAATACCCAAGGATTCATGTGATATCTACTAGTTAAGAACTCATCTCCGGATAGATCTCAGAATTCTTCAACAGGTTTTAACAATTTAAATGGCCAATTTAAAAAAGTAAATTAAGATCATGTATTAATATCATCACAATTTTTATAAAATTTAAGTTTAAATTCTCCAACGAAATTAAATTATCTTATTATCTCTTCATAATTGAAAGGAAAAAGAAAACTAACTACTCAGAACACATTGAATTCACACAACAAAACATATTTATAAAACTTTGAACAAAGTTACAAATACTTATCTGGAATGTTCCTTCAAGTGATCTGCTGATTCCTACTGACTCCAATGCAAAATGATAGACTTCAACAACACCAACACTTACAAACACACACTTACTACTCAAGGAATTGAGTAGTAACACTCAAAATAACTAAAAACTCACTAATTACTTAAGAAGGTGGCTCCCTAAAATTATTTTCAAGCGTGAGAGAACTTTAGAGTGCTTGGGGGCACTTTTCTCTGTAGAATTGACTCTTATTTATAGAGCTTCGAAAATGACAAGGGGTTGCTTAAGACACCTCTTCAAAATTCGTTTAAATACAATGTATCTTCTAGAAAGTAACTATGACGCCTAGGCAACAGGATCTGGCACCTAGGCGTCTGAATCTGTGACCAAGTCTTTGCACCTCTTCACTTTGGATCACACCTCTTCACGATTAAAACTGATTCCCGTGTCCAGATGCATTGTATCACATGTCCTATATATTTGGAGTAACTTCCAGTGTTCTAGAAGATCTGATAACCACGTAACACAGTCAAAATAACTGCCCAAAATTGTCAAAAATTCTTCACTGCTTCAGTATCGAACTGGCTCCTAGGCGCCAGACCTAAAATTTCGGCAACTTTGCTTTTTAACTCTATTTTTGCTCCTTTTTCCTTCTTAAACTCTTTTTTTATCACCTACATCCAAAAACATAAAAATACCTTTCATTAAAGCATAATATTCTTAAGAATTGAATCATAAATAAGGCATAAAAATATGTATTTTTAAAGTGGATCAAATTCCCCCAAACTTAAAAGTTACTTGTCCTCAAGTAACCTTTTTTATTATATAAAATGTATAACATCTGGAATGAAGTTTAAATATTTAAGATTCCTTGTAAGTTTTGGCTTTATAAAAGCTTTAGCAAATCATTAACCAAATTTCACTAATTAAGTTTAATTTTAAGAATTTAAAGAATATTTAACTACTAAATCATAAGACTTTCAATTTTTCATTTATTTCAAGAATAATTGTAATTTATCATATTAAGTTCACATAGACAATTTACAAGAAAAAGGCTTTCATGAAAAATTTTTCTAGTAAAAATATTTGTACATAAAAATTAAGTTAAAAATGTAATTAGTTTTCTTCCTATAAGATAATTCATGTGAAGCAAATTTTTTATTAGGCATCTCCTCAAGCTTCTCCTCACACTTTTTTTTTTGCTCTTTTCTTCTTTTCTTCTTCTTCTTTTTTTTCCCTTTTTTTAAGGATACTTTTCAATACTCCATTTTTTTTTATTTTGTAAGGATTACTATATCTAGATAGCCTGTTAATGATTTTGAACTTCACTATCCTTAACTTATATTTAAAAACTTATACATTTTCACTTAATAAATATGACATTCTTAATAACTATTTTTAAAATATTATTTCAATCTTTTCTTTTTCAAGTAATAATCTTGATTCCTTAGTATTTTAAAAATACATAGAAAAAAATTTAATCTTATTATTCTTTAAGTTAAATAATTCTCTTAAAATCAATCAAAATTATAGAAATTTTACTTAAGTCTACTAAATTATTTATAAATTCAAGAATTTAAGTAATCTTAAATAGATTTTTTTCATTCCTTATGTTATGTTAATATTTTTTTAAAGAAAATAATAGTACATTGAGAAAAAGTAATATTTAATATTTGAAAATGTTTTCCCTTCCCCCAAACTTCAGTTTTAGTATAAAAATGAATCATAATATTTTCTAAAGCATGGGAGAAAGAATAAAACATGAATTTATCTAGGTACAATGATGATGTAGTAAGGAAAAACTTATTTCTACTTCTACACATGCTTTAATCAGTATGTAACAGAAATGATTAAACATATATAGAAAAGTTTGCAGCGCAAGAGTTAATTTCTACAATTTTTTTCAAATATATATATTATTATTATTCTCTTTTTCTTAAAGAAAAAAAATGTAAAATTACTAACTATTCAGGAATACTAAACAGTAGGCTGAAACAGAAACAAACATTTATCTTAGAAAATAAAAATTCATCCAACTTGAGTCTTATATATATAACACATAAGATGATCTAAAACAGTCTAACCATTAAAAGTCCACACAAAGTTAATTAAACACATCAACACTAACAAATAACAATAAAATCAGACTCATAAGTACTAACCTACTAGAAATAAAATACTAAAAACAGCATTAATACATCTCAGGAGGTAAATCAAACTACTAATCACTAGCTGTAGCCTCATCGTCGTTGTCACCAAAAGCAAATTCTACATCCTTCGGATGTACATAAGGTAAGAATCTAGGACAGGTAGGGAACTGAACATCATGATCACCCTTCAGGAATCTAACAAGAGACTCAGAATACTCAGCATCATAATCACTCTTCCCTTGGGTGTACTTAGAAAGATGATCGATCTTCTTATCGATCATATCTACTCTACAATGAGTTAGAAATAACTCATTCTGCTGCTCCATAAATTTATCATGCATAGATTTCCAGAAACTAGATGGTGGCTCAGCAGCAGAAGTAGAGGGTCCAGAAGTAGAAGGTCTACTAGAAGTTGGTAATGAACTAGAAGGTGTGATAGAAATCTTACCTCGGAGTCGATCATAGATACTCACACTTTCTCGTCCAATGGACTTTGTAGACTTGAGCTTCTCCTCTGAAAGCTCAGCAACAACTCCACCATTCTCGCATAGAGAATAAATCAAAGATGGAAATCCCAGTCCCACAGAAGTGTTAGAACGAGCAATGGCCTCTACAGAATCATAAATGATACTCCCAACATCAATCGGCTTCCTCTCCTATATGAAGTAGTTAAGGATAGCTCTGTGTTTGGTAACCTCACTCAAATGATTGGATGGAAGGAGGCGAGTAGAAATAAAGTAATGCCATGCCTTAGAAACACCATTTAGCTTAGAAGATGAAAAATTTACCTGTTTTTCGTTCCGGATCTTCCAAGCTCCAGTACCATCTGTCAAATAAACAATAATCATTTCTAAATCTCTCTCAGATGGAGATAATCCAGAGTAATAGCACTCGATGTTCGGTGGCAGGCCGCAGAAAATGTTGATTCGCTCTAGAGTAAATCCGACTCCAACTCCTCTCACGAAGATTTCTTACTCTTCGACATCCAAGAAATTTACATAAAACTCCCTGACGACAGGGATAACAGCAACATCAGTGAAATAACAGAATCATTGCCAGTTGAGTGCAACGATCGTATCTTCAATCCTTCCTCCAGGATTGTAAAAACTTTGTTCCGAGATAAACTTTCTTATCGTAGCAAAATTGTTGTAACGAAAATGTGTTTCGGCAGAGGCAAACTTGCTACGATCGAAATTTTCTCGTTCCTTTCCTTGCATAGATTTAGGTTCCATCTAAACGTGAAATAAAAACGCAAAATAAATTTATAGGATCAAAGGAAATAAACTAATTTAAGCTTTTTAAACTTGAAAGAGCTTAAAAATCCATGTATTTAACTCTAAAAATCAATTTTTTCTCAAAATTTCAGTTCTCTTCAAAGAGAGCAAAATCCATGATGAAATTCAAAAATAAATGGTTTAGAAGGTAAATCTGACCTCAAGATGAAGAAATCGAGTGATTCCAAGCTTAAAAACTTGAAAATTCGGCCTCAAAATGTATCATAAGGCTCTATTTTTGCGAAAAAGGGAAGAACATGAAGCTTAGGCGTTGAAATTGGCGTTTGGGGGTTTATGAAGATGAAGTTTTGGGTTCAGGCCGAATCGGCGCTTAGGCGCCGAATTCTGGCGCCTAGGCGCCATACTCGCCTTTCCAAAAATCGATTTAGAATTTATATTTTCCACCAAAACTTAACAAATTCGACTTATAATTACTCACATGAGAGTATAACTCCAATTTCTAACTTCCAAAAATTTCCACAATCAATTAAAATGATAAATTAGATCCACGTTTCAAACTCAAGATATAACCAAACTCTTCAATTCCATTTCATATTTTTTATTCCAAACTCCATAAATTCCAGAAAAAGACTATAACAAGATTCATCTTCTATAACAACACAAACAACACTAATTCAAAGCAAATTCTTAATCCAACAACACACATTGAACAATTAAGCAAACACAAAATCTAAACAATCGACTCAAAAGAACATGACTCAATCACACTTAGAACACATAAAAGATCTATTCAATACAGAACTTTAATTTCAATCCCTCTCGAAATGAAGTTCACTAGGCCCGCATGGATAGAAAACCAACGCCCTTGGAGATTCCAAAGCCATCTTCTCATCAATCCACTTGTTCTTCTCATACAATACTACTTGAGCATCTTGATAGGTCGCCATATGATTGAACTGAAGTTTCATCTGACATTCCAAATACTCAATTTGATGATACGTCTCATGCAGACGATTTCCAACACTTTGAAGTTCCGCCTCAATCTTTTCTAAATGACTAAATAACCTTTCCATACTAACTGCAATAAAACCATTAAAATAATATTGAGGATCTTTGGAAGATTTGTCTCTTACCTCATTGCCATGATTTTCTCTCTCCATTGCTTCCAACTTCTCTCCAAAATGAATTGTTCTTGTCGAAAATAGGGTTGCTTAGGGATTGGGGACGAAGATAGGGTAATTTATAGGGAGATTTCGTGTGAAAAACTGAAAAATTTTAGATTTTTGCACTATCAGTAACTGGGGCGCTTAGGTGCTGAAATCTAGCGCCAAGGCGCCGGATTATCGATACCATTGGTTATACTGGCGCTTAGGCGCCGAATTTGGACGCCTAGGCTCCGAAACCACATTCGACTCCGTTTCGCCTATCGTTAATTTTACAAAGTTTTGGTCTTAAAAATAAGTCTATTAAAAGGGTGTGATCAACACACAAACATCGATAAAGATAAATTCAAATCACAAACAATCACAATGATAATATATGGGTTGCCTCCCACAAAGCGCTTGGTTTAACGTCGTCAGGCTAACATAATCAATTGAATTAATCGGGTAGACTTAGTTCATAAGTCTCCTTGTAATTTGATTTCATTTCTCCCATATAAGGCTTCAGTCTTAATCCATTAACTTTAAATATTTTTCCCGTCTTAGGATCTTTAATATCCACAACTCCATAAGAGTATACTTTCTCAATTATAAATGGTACCATCCATTTAGATCTTAATTTTCCAGAAAATAGTTTTAAACGAGAATTAAATAATAATACTTCTTGTCGAGGCTCAAATATTTTCCTTAAATTTTTTTTGTCATTCAAATTCTTCATTCTTTCCTTATAAATCTTTGCATTTTCATAGGACTCATTTCTTATATCTTCCATTTCATTCAGTTGTAACAGTCATTTCTCTCCTACAGCATTCAAATCATAATTGAACTTCTTTATCGCCCAGTAATCTTTATGTTCCAGTTCAACAGGTATGTGACAATGTTTACCATAAATTAACAGATAAGGTGACATTCTGATAGGAGTGTTATAAGCTGTTCTATAAGCCTATAATGCAGAATCAAGTCTATCAACCAAGTCAGTTCTTTTAGGATTAACCGTATTATCTAATATTATTTTAATTTCTCTGTTTGATACTTCAGCCATTCCACTTGTTTGTGAGTGATAAGCAGTTGCAATTTTATGTTTAATTCTGAATTTTTCCAGTAATGATTGAATTCTTACATTTCTGAAATGACTTCCCCCATCTGTGACAATTAACCTAGGCATTCCAAATATTGTAAACATCATTTTCTTTAAAAATTTTGAAACACTTTTGGAATCACAGTTAGGTAAAGCTACAGCTTCAGTCCTCTTCGAAACATAATCAACAGCTAATAAAATATAAATCTTTCCAGATGATGGTACAAAAGGTCCCATCAAGTCTAAACCCCATACATCAAAAATTTCAATTTTTAATATATAGTTTAGAGGTATTTCATCTTTTCTGGATATATTCCCCATTCTTTGACATCGATCATAAGTTTTCACATAATGTCCAACATCTTTGAATAATGTAGGCTAATAAAATCTAGAATTTAAAATTTTAAAACCAATTTTATTCACTCCAAAGTGTCCTCCAAATTCAGAATTGTGACATTTTTGAATTATTGCAAAAGTTTCTTCATAAGGTACACATCTTCGAATCACAGAATCTCTTCCTATTTTAAATAAATGAGGATCTTCCCAAATATATGATTTAGAATCATTCTTGAATTTCTTAATATATTTGCTTTTCAATCCATACGGTAAAATATTGCTAACCAAATAGTTAACTATATCTGCATTCCAAGGCATTTGTAATCCTTGAATAACATATAACTGTTCATTAGGGAATTTCTCATTTATGTTTTCTTCAGGAATCTTTTCACTATTATTTTTAATTCTTGATAAATGATCAGCAATTTGGTTGTCAGCTCCTTTTCTGTCCACTATTTGAAAATCAAATTCTTGTAAAAGTAAAACCCATCTGATCAATCTAGGTTTAACATCATTTTTAGACATTAAATACTTAATAGCAGAATGATCAGTATGTACGATACATTTTGTCCCAAGAAGATAAGGTCTAAATTTATTAAAGGCTTATACTATTGTTAAGAACTCTTTCTCAGTAGTAGTGTAATTTATTTGAGTTTCATTTAGAGTTTTGCTAGCATAATATATAACTTTGAAAAGTTTCTCATATTTTTATCCCAGTATAGCTCCAATTGCATAATCACTTGCATCACACATTAATTCAAAAGCTTTATTCCAATCAGGTGCAACAATGACAGGTGCAATAATTAATTTTTCTTTTAAAATATTGAACTTATTTAGAAAATCTTCATTAAATTCAAACTTAGCTTCTTTTCTAATAAATGACAAAGAGGTTTAACAATTTTAGAAAAATCTTTTATATATCTCCTATAAAATCCAGCATGACCCAGAAAACTTCTCACATCAGTAACAGTAATAGGTGGTTGAGGTTCAACAATAATTTTCACTTTTGTCTGATCAACTTCCATCCCTTTTTGTGAAATTTTATGTCCAAGTACAATTCCTTCTGTGATCATAAACTGACATTTTTCCCAGTTTAAAACTAAATTTGTTTCTTCACATCTTTTCAGAACTTTCGTTATATTTTCCAAGCAAGATTCAAAAGAAGTTCCAAAAACTGAAAAATCGTCCATAAATACTTCAATTTCTTTATCAATTAAATCACAAAATATTGATATCTTACATCTCTAAAAAGTTGTAGGTGCATTACATAAACCGAAAGACATTCTTCTAAAGGCAAATGTTCCAGAAGGACTTGTAAATGTTGTTTTCTCTTGGTCCTCAGGAGCAACAGGTAATTGATGATAACCAGAATATCCATCCAAAAAAAAGAAATATGAGTGTCCAACTAATTTATTCAGTATCTGATCCAAGAAAGGTAAAGGAAAATGATCCTTTCTAGTGGCGTTGTTTAATTTTTGATAATCAATGCAAATTCTCCATTCAGTAACTTATCTTGTATAGATTAATTCACTTTTATCATTAACTATGATAGTTACTCCTTCTTTCTTCGAAACACAATGAATAGAACTTACCCATTTACTATCCGAATTAGGATAAATAATTTCAGCATCTAACCATTTCAAAATATCTTTTTTAACAACCTCTTTCATAATTGGGTTCAATCTTCTTTGAGGTTCAATAGTGGGTTTACAATTTTCTTCCATTAAAATCCTATGCATACAGTCTAACCAAAAGCTTTCTTACAATTCTTCAGAATTCCTATTAATTTTTCTTCTTGTTCTTTTAAATGTGTAGGTAACATTTTTAATTCCTATTAAGGGAGAATTCTTCAGAAGACATAATCACAGGTAAAGTTAATGAATTTCCCAGAAATGCATACTTTAAATGTGTAGGTAACATTTTTAATTCCAGTTCAGGGGCTTTTTCAACTGAGGGTAAAAGTATATCATTTTTAGTTGTGTCTAAAATTTCTCAATTATCATGAATATAATGAGTTTCTTTAGATAAATTTTCTTCATTCACTTCTTCAATTTCTTCAGTTAATGACTCATTATATATTGTGGATTCATTATTTTTTTCTTCAGAAATGAATTTACATTTTTCTTGATAATGCTTTTCAATTATATAATCAAAAATATCCATCTAATAGCATTTTTCTTTGTCAGGATACCTGACCCACAATTTTATATTATGATATTTTTAATTTAATTGCAACGACGCCAAAAACTTGACCCCACTATATTATATGTATAGAATTGTAATTGTTTATGTTGTGGATGCTACACGAGTATACGCATCGTATCGAAGTAATACGGGGCTCTAGTGGAGTCCTGGTTATCGATCCCACGGGGAAATAGAAAATTAAATAACAACTAATTTTAAAATAATAATAATAATAATTTTAAAATAGTATACGAAAATTTGGAATTCTAAATTTAAGCGCAATAAAGTAAACTAAGTATTTTAATTAGGTAACTTAACTAAGTAGAAAATTAATACGTATTGAAAGTGCGGAAATTAAACTAATTGCTAAATAAGTCTTAACTATTCGAGAAAAAGTATTTTTCCCCTTGTTTAGAAATTTAAGTGATTGATGAATTTAAATAGATAATTTTAAGGTATTGTGAAAAATAGGAGCATTCCTATTCTTTACCCTTTAGTCCGAGTGTAAAGAATATTGACTAATCCTATGTTTGATTATCGAATCTGCGGCTAAGTACGGGAGGATACCGATTGCCACTTGAGCTCCCACGTTCCCTAGCACTGAGGGCTAACATCTACACTTCAGCTCTCAAACAATAGGACCGAATTGAATATTTTAGTCTGTCACACTAAAATGCTCAATTCTACGCCCAGTGATATTATTTCCCTATTTATTTGCACCTTCCTTACAATGCTTTTGAATTCCCCGAATATTCGATGTAATTTTTACTATAGTTGATATTCAACATATTTTAACAAATCAAATGGCCAGTTTAAAAGTAAATTATGTTTTAAGTAAAAATTATCACAATTTATTAATATTTAAAAGTACTTCTATTTTTAGTTCATCTAGTCACTTAATTTCATAAACAAGGAGAAAGACTAATAAACTACTCAGAATGCATGGGAACTAAACTAAGCATGGATTTCAATTAAAGTTAAAAACAATAAATACAAATACTTATCTCGATTTATCCACAAGCAGACTCCTCGTAGTTCCTTTGACTCTTCCTTCCAGTACAGCAAGACTCACTAAAAACTCACTAACTCACTAATTACACTAATTAAGACTCTAAAGACTGCTCACACATAAATAAAAGACTCTTAAGACACAAATTGGCACACTTCGAGGCTGAATTTCGGCCTCTATATATAGAGGTGAGCAAAGGACCAAGAGGTGTATAAGCATCCCTTCAAAAAGTGTCCAGGTTCAATGTATCTGTGCCATTTGAACTAGCTCGCCGTCGGCGACGAACTACCTCGGCTGTTGGCGAGGCTTCTGAAGGTCTTCGAACCGCGCTATCTCGACTGTCGGCGAGCTCGGTCTCGGCTTGTCGGCGAGACAGATTATAAATCCTTCAGAATTTCTTCCTCGTACCCTTGCGGTCGGCGAGCTCGATCTCGCCGTCGGCGACTCAGGCCTAAATTGCATTATTTTCTTCCTTTTTGCTCCAAATCCGCTCCTTTTTATGATTTTTGCTTTTATCACCTAAATTCTACATTCCCGCAACAAAATAAAGAAAATACCTTTCTTTAAAGTGCAATTTCATCAAAAATAGGTATGAATTTCTTAATAAAATTTTCGATGATCAAAATCCCCCAAACTTACTTATTACTTGTCCTCAAGTAATTTTAGTACTACATAAAAATAATGAGTTCTATAATAAGATTTTTCAATTTAAATAAACTATGAATTAGATTAATTAATATCATAATAAAGTTAAATAAAAATAATTCATGTAATTTAATTAATCTTATAGAAATAAATTATTTAGTTATCAAGTCTAAGAATTCTAGCTTACTATTCATTTCAGGAATAACTTTATTTAAAAGAATAACTACTTAAGATATTCATATGATAAGAAATTCAAGAAAACACTATTAGGTAAAATTCTAATCCATAAACATAAGTTTGGAAATATCTAAGTTTTTCCCTTTAGGTTAATTCAAATGAAGCCAATTTTGATAAGGCATCTCCTCGAAGCTTCTCCTCATTTTTCTTTTTCTTTTTCTTTTTCTTTTTCTTTTTCTTTTTCTAATGAGGATTATCGTATCTGGAGAGCCTGTTAATAATTTTGAACTTCATTTCATCTTCCTAAATTTGAAACTTAGAAATATTTCTTAGCTTATATATACTTCATAGTTTTTACTTCATTGATTTTCAATCTTTTCTTTTTCACTTCAATACTTAAGAATTTTAATTTTAGAATATAGTTTTCCTTACTAAAAATAGTTTACTATATTCTTATTCCCTTTAACCAAATATTTTATTCTATTTAATTAATTAAAGCACTAGAAATATTTCATTTAACCTTTATAATAATTAAATAAAATAATTCATATTAATTAAATTGAAAAATTTGCTATAAAAATCATTTTATAATAATTTGAAAATAGAAATTGAGAACAAGTTAATAACTAAATTTGTATTTTACTCCCCCCAAACTTAAATTTTTATATCTACTCTAAATAATGAAAAAGGGAAAGTAAATAAATCATACCTTTGAAGTTTAGGTATTTCTTTTTCTTTGAAATTTTTGCGAGCTTTTTCATTTTTCATTGAACTCGTACTTGTTAGTATTCTCCATATATATATAACAATTTAAAGAAAATGCGGGGATAAAATGCGAGATAAGTATTAAATACAACAATTAAAATTAACTCTACACTACACATATGAATTACTAACATATTAAAACAATTTAACTAACAAATTAACAATTTTACAACTTTCAGAATAAAATAAAAACATACTAAAGAAAACTATCATCCTATTTAACATAAAAACAAATGCAATTAACTAACACAAAAACAAAAACTAAACTACTATAACAATTCGAAGCAAATAATCTAACAAACATCCAATGTCTCACAACATAAAGTACCGAATATTACAAACATATAAAAGTTTCCAAAATAACTTAACATCAAACAAACAAAACAAATAAAGTTCTAATCTTCGAGCATCAAAGTCCCAAACTATATTATCATCCCCTCCTCGATCCGTAGGCCGAGAAGGCGAGCGAGGATGATGCCGAGTATACCTCGGGCACTCGGAAAGATGACATCTAAATCTCCACTCTCGTAGCGACGTTCGGCTTCATGATATGCTATCTCGTACTCCGAATGTCTCTGTAGGTACTCACTATCATAATCATGTCTCCTCTCAGGATTATCGATCCTTTGATCAAAATGATCAAATCTTCTCCCCATTGTCTCTCCAAGCTCGCTCAAAACTCCTCCTATGCGGGGTCGGCTCATTCATCGGATCTTGTAGGGTAGGGGTGGTAGGCTCGGGAGGTTCATGGCTAGTAAAGGGTATATCTCTACTTGGTCGAGTGAAATAACTTCTCACTCCCGATTTCCACCCTTCATGAGACTCGTATTTCTTAATATTGGCCGCTGTGAGTGGGTTCATGGGTTCTATCCACTCCTCATCATCTCGTCGCCTCAACTCCGGAGAGTTGGCGGATTGCATAAATCAACCCAAGATGTCCCAATCCCCCTCCACTTTCATTTCCGGTAGTAGCTAAGATATTTCTATAGATGACACTTCCAATGTTTATACTTCATTGTTCCGAATACGAAATTCGAAGCGCTTCATCCTTGTTACCTCACTGTGGTGGTATGTAGGTAACGAGTAGAACAAATAAAATAGTGCCATGCTTTAGAATTTGCATTTAACTTAGAAAGAGGAAAATTCACTCTTTCCGTTGCTTTATCTTCCAAACTCCAGTCCGTCGGTAAGAAAATTTATCACATCTTCTAGAGGTTCCGGCATAGTTCCAAATGTTTCGTACTCATTTAGACCGTCCCGAACTTCATAGAAGGCGTTAATTCTAGCCGCGGCGAAGTCAACCATAAATCCACGTACCTTCTGCGGTGCGTCCTCTACGACGATCGGGTTAGAATAAAATTCCTTTACTACTTCCACGACGGCTACGTTGGTGATGTAGCGGAGATTCTCCCAACCTCGTTCTTTAATGATCCGCTCAACTTCGCCTCCCGGATTCTTAAAAACTCGATTCGCAATGCACTTTCTTGCTTGAATGTTTTGAAAATACCGATTTTGTGCTCGTGCATTGACAAATCGGTCAGTATCGTAATCTACTCGTCTTTTCTGTTGCGGAGCCATTTTTCGATCGATCTATGAAATTTAAAAAAATCGTCACTAAACTTCCTAATATTACTAAGGAGGCTTCCTGCAACATCTAAGATCAAATTAAAACAAATTTTATGGATTTCTACCGAGTAATTCTTCCACATTTAGGATTTTTGAAAATTTTTCAATGTGGAGAAAATACATGGTGAAAATCAAAAATTTTTGCATAGGAGTGAAGCACTTACCAAGAGAAGATAAAATCCGGTGCTTTTGAGTGATGAAATCGCCTCTAAATCCGAAATTTCGTGAGCCCTAGGGTAGTTTTTGCGAGAATGAGAGGTTGGGGATGATGAATAGTGTTTTTGACCGGTCAATTAAAGTGTTTTTCGGGACCTCGCTGTCAGCGAGATTTTTCTCGCCATCGGCGAGCTAATATTTTTCGGAACCAAAAACTCTCGGGAAAAATCTGCTTGTCGGCGAGAAATTTTGCTCTGTTCTTCGCTGTCAGCGAGATCGATCTCGCTGTCGGCGGGATTTTTCTCGCCGTCGGCGAGATTCCAAAAAATTTAATTTACGAAATTCGTCACTCATTTTTGTCCTTGATTTGCCTTATATTATATTTCCGATCACATCATTTATTAATTTAATATGAAGATTAGCTACTTATACACAAACAAATTCACACAACACAACAAATTAACTTTAATATTGAAATCCATGAGATGTACAAACTAACATTATTTTAAACTCTATAATCGAACTTCGATTCTCCAATTCTTACTACTAATCGAGCATCGCAAACCAATCCATGACACACTAAATGCGATACAAAACTATGACGCATATCTCGATTAAGTTTGAGATATTCAAATCATCACTCCACACATAATAAAATCTAAATCAAATCAAATAACATAAATACGAACATACTTATGGAAATATTTACTACTACTCTTCGATGTCGGAATCTTCGTATTCTCCGATATTTTCGATATGACGATGATGCACAAATAAGTTATAGAAAGGCCCGAAGGGAAACTCCGAAGCATATTCTTCGATGATCCAACCCTTCGTCTCGGTAAATGAAGAAAGCCGGCTTCCGGGTGTCCGGAATGATCAAAGTGTTCCTTCATCCTCCAGGTCGATGTGATCAAATAAATCGGATATATTGTCGATTGAATCTCTCACTTTCTGCAGTTCTTTCTCCATTCCTTTAATTTTCTTCATAAGTAACTCCGTTTTATCCGAAATAGGCCTTGCTATAGGTTTATTCACGTGAAGCTCTATCGGAGATAAATGTAATTTCATCATTATTATCCAAAGTAGGGAACATATACGTAGGATCGAGCGGCTTCAAGGTAACGAACCTTTTCCCAAGCTTCATAAGAAACACAGTATCGATCGCATAATGCAAAAATAGTAGATGGGTGTCCTAGTCCGTGAACTGACCCATGCACAATTAAACCCAATGAAGACTTAACAATTATTGATCCAACATCGATAGGCGATCCATTTTGAATACAATAATTCAATATAGCGCATTCCTTCGAAACCTTGTTTACCCTCATAGTAGGTAACAATTTAGATGAGATGAAAAAGTGCCGATGCTTTGAGACGAGATTCAAAAGTGATGCGGAGAAACTAACATACCCGTCTTCGCACATTTCCCAATCTTCCAGTTCATCAGTCAGATATCGAAATATCTCATTCATATTATATCGAGAAGGCACAAAATTTGAATAGTGACATACCGGGGTGTTTTCTATAGACGTCACCCATCTTCCTCGGACGTAGACATTCCCATTGTTGATCGCATGTAAGTTAGAGTAGAACTCTTTCACAACTGGAATAACAACGACAGACGTAGTGTTACAAAATACCTCCTACAGTGCGTGCTGCGCGATCGTTTCTTCTATCTTCGTAGTGGAATTCTCTAATCCTCGATTGACAAATCCCCGTTCCTTGATAACTCTTTTCTTTACCAAAACCTTGTTGAAGATCCGTTTCAGTTCCGCACTCACAAATTTCCTCCGGTTAAACACTCCAGAATTAGAGGAATCTAAGAATTTGGAGGCCATTAAGGTGAATGGAATGAATTCTAGTGAAGAAGGCAGATCTAGAATGATTTAAGAATGGGTTTTCACAAAGGAATTGGTGTTGAAACCATCCAAATCGGCATTCAAATTATAAATAACTCATCTTTATAACTTCTTCGCTGTCGGCGAGAAATTTCTCACCGTCGGCGACTCAGTTATAAAAACTACCTCCCATGTTCTCGCTGTCGGAGGGATGTTTCTCGCTGTCAGCGAGCTCGATAAATAAACTGAATTTAATTTAGGCGCGAACCTCGCTGTCGGCGAGATTCCAAAATAATATCCAATTTCGCTCTAAATCGAATAATTTCTTTTCTCATCATAATGGTTCGAATATGTGATGATTCTTAATAATAATTGAGTAGTAAAGTTTCAATAATATAGACTAACTATTCGGATACAATAAAAATAGATAACTAATATGGGTTGCCTCCCATAAAGCACTTGGTTTAACGTCGTCGACTCGACCTAATTTCAATTATTAATTAGGTCGACTAAGCATTAAAACCTCTTTATAGTTAAGTCTTATACCTTCGAAATATGGTTTTAATCTATTTTCATTAACTTTAAATTTATGTCTAGTTTTTGGATCTTCGATTTCTATAGTTCCGTATGAAAATATTTGAGTTATGGTGAAAGGTTCTAACCATCGAGACTTCAATTTTCCAAGAAATAATTTCAATCTAGTATTATATAGCAAAACTTCCTGTCCTGATTCAAAATTTCTTTGATTAATCTTCCGATCATGCCATAATTTCATCTTTTCTTTATAAATCCGATCATTATCATATGATTCATTTCTTAATTCTTCCAATTCATTTAATTGCGACAATCTTTTCTCACCAAGCTTCCTTTATATTATAATTAAATTCTTTAATCGCCCAATATGCTTTATGTTCTAATTCAATTTGGTAAGTGGCATGTTTTTCCATATATAAGCTCGTAAGGAGTCATTCCAATCGGAGTTTTATAAGCGATCCTATAAGCCGCATAATGCGATTGTCTAATCTAATAGACCAATCTAACCTATTTGGGTTTACTGATTTTTCTAAAATACGTTTAATCTCACGATTAGATACTTCAGCTAATCCGTTAGTACGTGGATGATAAGCGGTGGATATCTTATGAGTAATATTGTATTTTTCTACTAGTTTATGAATGTATTTATTTCTAAAATGAGTTCCTCCGTCGATGATAATCACTCTCGGCATTCCAAATCTAGTAAACATATTTTTCATCGAAATTTTGAAACACTCTTAGCATCACACCTAGGTAAAGCTTGTGCCTCAATCCATTTGGAAACATAATCAACGACTTACTAATATATATGAGTTTCCAAACGAAGGAATAAAAGGTCCCATAAAATATATTTCCAAACATAAAAAATTTCAACTTCTAATATAAAATTCGGAGGCATTTCATTTTTTAGATATATTTCCTACTCTTTGACATTTATCGCAAGTTTTAATATATCCGTATACATCTCTAAGTAGAGTAGGCCGGTAAAATCTAGATTGTAGAATCTTATAAGCGAGTTTATCGATCCCAAAATGTCCTCCAAAATCGAATCATGACATTTTTGAATAATTGGTTCGGTTTCTTCATAAGGTACACATCTTCTAATAATTAAATCCTTACATTGCTTATATAAATATGGTTCATCCCAAAAATAGGTTTTCGTATCATGGATGAATTTTTTCTATTTTTGCAAAGTTAGCATAGGTGGTTAAATATTACTAACTATATAGTTTACTATATCAGCATACCATGGTATTTTCCACTCATTGATATTATATAGTTGTTCATCAGGAAAACTATCTATAATTTCATTTTCAATATCAGATAATTCATGATTTTCTAATCTTAATAAATGATCCGCAATTTGATTATCAGTTCCTTTCTTATTAACGATCTCAAAATCGAATTCTTGCATTAATAGCATCCATCTAATTAATCTTGATTTGGAATCTTTCTTTTGCATTAAATATTTGATAGCAGAATGATCAGTATGCACGATACATTTTGTTCCAATGAGATAAGGTCTAAATTTATTAAAATCATATACTACCGCTAATAATTCTCTTTCACGTAATCGTATAATTTATTTCGGCATCATTTAGAGTTTTACTTAGCATAGTATATAACTTTAAAAATCTTTTCATATCTTTGCCTAAGAACTCGCTCCTACAACATAATCACTAGCATCACACATAAGCTCAAATGGTTTCTCCCAGGTTAGGTGAAACTATTATAGGTGCTTGTAATTAATTTTTCTTTTAAGAGTTCAAAAGCATTCGGGCATTCGATTGTAAATTCAAATTTCTTGTCCTTTTCGAGAAGTTGCCATAGAGGTTTAGTAATTTTTGAAAAATCTTTTATATAGCGTCCGTAGAATCCGAGCATGTCAAGAAAACTTCTTACCCCTTTTATCGTAGTTGGAGGTGGTAATTTAGCTATAACTTGAATTTTTGCAGGGTCCACTTCCATGCCTTTTTCCGAAATTTTATGCCCTAATACAATGCCGCCCGCAACCATAAATTGACATTTTTCCCAATTTAGAATTAAATTTATTTTTTCACATATTTCTAATACTTTTTCAAGATGAGTTAAGCATGTGTCAAATGATGTTCCAAATACAGAGAAATCATCCATAAATACTTCTATTTCATTGTCAATTAACTTACTAAATATAGACATCATACATCTCCGGAATGTTCTTTGGTGCATTACATAATCCAAAAGGCATTCTTCGAAAGCGAAAGTTCCATAAGGACTAGTAAATGTAGTTTTCTCTTGATCCTCGGGAGCAATTTGTATTTGATGATAACCGATGTATCCATCTAGAAAACAAAAATACTTATGTCCAGTTAATCTATCTAACATCCGGTCTAGAAATGGTAAAGGGAAGTGATCTTTCCTGGTGGCGGTATTTAATTTTCTATAATCGATACATATACGCCAACCAGGTAACTTGTCTTATAGGAATAAGATCGTTATTTTCATTGGCGATGACGGTCACTCCTCCCTTCTTAGGAACACGGTGAATTGGGCTTACCCAAGCACTCGTCGAAATAGGATATATAATACCATTATCTAACTATTTTAAAATTTCTTTCTTAACTACTTCTTTCATTATCGGGTTTAATCTCTTTTGGGGATCCGCTTTAGGTTTATGTTCATCATCTAAAATAATTCTATGCATACGGATTGAAGGACTAATTCCTTTAATATCTCGTAAAAGTCCAACCAAAACTTTTCTTATATTTTTTAAAGTTTCTAAAAGTTTTTGTTCTTGAGATTCGTTTAATGCGGATGAAATAATAACTGGTAAAGTTGAAGAATTACCTAAATAAGCATATTTCAAATGATCGGGTAATATTTTTTAGCTCGAAGTTCGGGAGGTTTAATAATTGATGGAACTATATTCTTGTCGGTGTTTTCGGTATTATCTAAAAATTCAAATCTTTCCTGAATATAATCTAGTTCTTCATTATTATCTTCAATTAATTCAGTGTTTTCTTTTTCTAATTTAGCTTCGTAATATTCCTTAAAATGTTCTTGTTGTAATTGTTCAAGTATTTCCATCCGAAAACATTCATCATCTTTTTCTAGCGCAGGATATTTCATTGATCTTGCAATATTAAATGTAACTTTTTGGTCATTTACTCTCATAGTTAATTCTCCTTTCTGAACATCAATCATAGCTTTTCTAGTAGCTAAAAATGGTCTTCCTAAAATGATAGGAATTTCTTTATCTTCCTCCATATCTAAAACAATAAAATCTACTGGGAAGATAAATTTATCCACTTTTACTAACACATCTTCAATAACTTCCTTAGGATAGGTAACCGAACGATCAGCTAATTAAAGTGTTACTGAAGTAGGTGTAATTTTTCCTAATCCTAATCTTTTAAAAATCGATAGAGGCATTAGATTGATGCTTGCTCCTAAGTCACACAAAGCTTTTCCATAAAATTTTTCTCCTATAGCGCGAGGTATAGTGAAACTACCAGGATCTTTCAATTTTTCGGAAGCTTCTTCGAATAATAGCACTACACTCTTCACTAAGTGCGACCTGTTTCATTATCGGTGAATTTTCTTTTCTTATTTAGAATATCTTTCATAAATTTTACATAATTTGACATCTGATCTAAAGCTTCGACAAAAGGTATATTGATTGTTAATTTCTTTAATATTTCAAGGAATTTAGAAAATTGTTTATCTTTTTTATGTTGAGCTAGTCGTTGAGGAAATTGTGGTGGAGGTTTTTCAACAGAAATTTTCATAGGTATTAAAGGATGTTCTAAGTTTGAATCTTGTTGAAGTGTTTCCTTTTCAATTTCCACTTCCTCTGTTTGGCTTTCAAGTTCTTTTTGAATTTGAGGTTCTAATTCTTTTCCACTCCTTAGTTGTATTGCTTTAATTTGTTCTTTTCCTTAATCTTTAGGATTTATTTCCACATTACTAGGAAAAGTTCCGGGTATTTTATTATTTAGTGCGGTAGTAATATGTCCAAGTTGAGTTTCGATATTTTTAATAGATGTTCCTTGAATTTGTAATTGATTTCCTTGAATTTGTAGTTGATTTCCTTGATTTTGTAGTTGATGACCCATATTCAAAATTAATTCATCCATAGATAATTTCTTATCTTTGAATTGAGGGTTATTGTTATTAAATCCACGTGGGTAATTAGGTTTATAGTTTGGATTTGCTTGATTAGGTTGATTCATCCATTGTTGATTAGATGTGTTATTCCAATTAAAATTTGGATGAGTTTTCCAACCAGGATTATAATATTTTGAATAAGGGTTATTAGTTCTATTATTAATAGCATTTAAAGTTTCATAATTAGATTGAGATTCTATGATTTGTCCAGATGAGTTTTCTTCTAAAGTAGGAGAGTAGTTCATTCCAAAATTTCTCAAATTTCTGTTTCTTGCTTAAAATATCCTTCATAAATTTTGCATAGTTCGACATTTGTTCCAAAGTTTCATCAAAAGAAATGTTGGTGGTAAGTTTCTTAAAAATTTCAAAGAACTTAGAAAATTGATGGTCAAGCTTCAGCTGTTTTGGTCTTTGAGGAAAATGTGGTGGTGGTCTTTCAACTTCCACTTTAATAGGAGTTATAGTCTGATCTTTACATGGAGAAAACTTTTTTTTTTTGTTTTTCAATCTCTTCTACTTCTCTCTCTTTTTCAACTTCATTTTGAATTTTCTCTTTTAATTCTTTCCCACTTCTAAGATGTACAGCTTTTGCTTCTTCATGGCCTTTTCCAGTTTCTTTTTGATTAATTTCGAGGTTGCTAGGCAGCGTTCCTTGAGGTCTGTAATTAATAAAATTAGCAATTTGACCCATCTGATTCTCAATATTTCGAATAGCAGTGTTTTGACTTTGTAGCTGATTACCTAGTTGCAAGATCAATTCTTCTACAGATAACTTTTTCTGCTGATTGTTAAAACCAGGAGGATAAGTTGGTCTAAAGTTTGAATTTCCTTGATTGTTCTAATTCCCGGTTGGATTACCTTGATTATTATTCAATTGTTGATGTCCATTATTCTAATGAAAATTAGGGTGATTTTTTCAACCTGGATTATAATAATTCGAATAAGGATAATTAGTTTTACTAGCAATAGTTTGTAAAGTTTCCATTATTTGAGAATCATCAATATTTGCAGAATTATCATTACTTATATGCGATATGTTAATAGCAAAATTATCTAATTTCTTAGATATCGCAGCCACTTGTGAAGCTAAAATAGAAAAGGCTTCATTATCTTGAATACTTGCCACTCTTTTAGGATTAACCCTTTCAGAAGGCCATTGAAAATTGTTGTTAGTCATTTCTTCAATTAAAGTATAAGTTTCATCAAATGTCTTAGCTATTAAAGAACCACCAGCAGCAGCAACATCCATAATAGATCTAAGTGATCCAATAAGTCCGTTATAAAATATTTGAATAATTAACCAATATGGTAAAGCATGATTAGGACATTTTCTTAATAGTTCTTTAAATCTTTCCCATGCTTCATAAATTTTTTCTCCATCAAATTGCATAAATAAAGTGATATCATTTCTTAATTTAGCAGTTTTAGAAGGAGGAAAATATTTAGTAAGGAATTTTGTGTCATATCTGCCCAAGTTTTAATAGAACAAGTTGCTAATGAGTTAAGCCACATCTTTGCTTTATCTATTAAAAAAAGGAAAGAGTCTAAGCCTAATAGCATCATCAGAAACATTATTATATTTAAATGTAGCACAATGTTGTTGACCTCATTTTTGATGAGGTCTTCTCTTCCTTCTTTAGTGCTTAGGATCTAGCCTTAGGCTTTTCCTTTGACCATCCTAGAGGACTAGAATTGGGACCCACCCCTTAGAAATTTGAACCACTTCTTGCCTCTCTACAAACCACACAAGCTTGATTGTGGACCCCTAATCACCTAGAGGGTTGAAATCAAATGTGAAGGTTTGAAGGATGAGTTCCCTATAGGACTCTTTGGCCTTAGGACCACCCTGGGTGGCTTGGTCTGGTGAAGGTTGACTTACACACTCACTACACTCACACTCAACACTCTCACACACACAATCCAAATCCTAAAACCAC
This sequence comes from Papilionanthe hookeriana x Papilionanthe teres, assembly GCA_022702705.1. Taxonomy (NCBI): domain Eukaryota; kingdom Viridiplantae; phylum Streptophyta; class Magnoliopsida; order Asparagales; family Orchidaceae; genus Papilionanthe; species Papilionanthe hookeriana x Papilionanthe teres. The sequence goes on from CM040426.1 coordinate 154,037,252, forward strand.
ACCCATACCCAACTTGACCCCTTGACTTATGTAGGTAATTCATATGGATGGACCTTAACCCCTAAGCCCCTGGCTAAGAGGGTTAGGAACAACATAGTGAATGCCTCAAATGAGTCCTCTCATGGCTCATATAGGCTTAATATGACTTCATGGCTCAAACAAAGGGATTCTATTTTGCTCAAATTTGATCAATCTTCATTCTTCCAAAATTTCAATTTTTGGCCCCGGGGCCCCGACCCCACCAAACCTACCAAATGCCCTTGGAACTACCCAAAACTTGCAAAATCACCTAAATTACCCAAAATTCCCCAAAACCATTCCTAAACATTTCCCTCCACTCAAATTGATCATCCATAGCCAAAAATACCAAAAATTCCAAAAGTACCCCCCAATACCCTCCAAATACCCCTCTTGACCCAAAAATCCAAAAATTCAGAAAATTCCTAAAAAATTCTAGAAAATCCCAAATATTCCAAATTTCATTTTGTCCAACTACACCATTTTCCAATTTTGTTAATTTATTCCACTTTTACCAAAACCCCCAATTTAGCCCATTCTTAACCCAAGTGAACCCAATGTCAAACCAAACCTACCCAATTGACCCCAATTTTGGTCCAATTCAATTCTAAACTTCAATTCAATATCCACTATATCAATCTAGACCAAATCCAAGTCCAATTTGATTGACATTTGGGTCCAATTTCACTTTTGAGCTTAAGGCCCAATTTGGACCCATGACCCAAACTTAGCCCAAACCAAACCAATTCAACTCCAATTAACCCCAAACCTTTTCTAAACATTCCCTAACATCCCCATAAACAAAAAACTAACATAATTTGCCCAAAATTTGGACCCAAACCCCACTCAAATTCAACCCAAAACCAAAAAGCCCAATTTTGACCTAAACCCAAACCTAACCCAAATGAGCCCAAGTCCCAAAACCAAAATCCAACCAAAGTTAAAACCTCTTTAAAAAACTCCCATGAACATTTCCCAATATTAATTTTACATCAATTTCAACCCTAGCCCAACATTGGCCCAAATGAGCCCAATTTAACCTACATTGACCCATTTACCAAATCAACCCAAATTCAACCCAATTCAAACCCAAACCACCTCAAATTCATTTCAAATCACTCAAGACACATCCCTAAACCAAACCCAACAATTATTTGGCCCAAAATTCTACAAAATTCCCATCCATGAATTCATTCTTAAACCTAAAGGCTCATCCCCTTAAGCCTTCCTAAAAGCCCATCCAAAACAATTTCAAAGGCCCAAAACCTATGTCAAAACCCATATGACATCTTCATTGATCATCCATTTGATAAAATCACCCCTAAGTTCTATTTCATCATTTAAACAAACCAAATATGGCCTTATGAAAATTCTCCATCAAAATGTCCAAAAATTCAAAACCTTTTTTCATGTAATTGACTAAGATATTTACCAAGCCAAATGAAGCCATGAAGCCATGCATAAGCCATATGTAAGCCATGGAAGCCACTTTCCACATCATCAAACCATTTATGGTTAGAGAGGGAACCCCTTTCCAAACTCCTTCTTAAGCCTTTTTAACCCCTTTTATGTCATACTCTAACCCATGCTTAATTAAAATTCTTGCGATAGAGACTTCTCCACCTAAAGTCAGCTGACCCAAATGATTCGCTAAGCCCAAAACCAGGCCCTGGTGGGTGCACCAAACCCAAAACCATGGCTTGGACCAAATCAAGCCAAAATGGACTCTCCCCCATTCCATTTTAATCCAAGCTCTTTACACATGGCAAAGCACAATTGCCTACACTAAACCCCAGCCCTGACCCACCTGAACCTGAGGGTGACTCATGCCTGCCGGCCAGCCACCTCGATCACCGGAAAACACCACACCCGAGAGCTCACATGTGAGCCAACATTGAAATTCCCCCTTGCTGAGTTGACCCAAGTCCAGTGGCCACCATGGTTGTTCTTCTCTTGCATAGAGCAGCTGATCCCAAGCTCTAACTCTCCCTGGGAGGCCGTCCACCCTCTCTTATTTAAACACCACCTCCTCTCGGCCATGGGAGGTGCTGAAACAAACCTGAAGGAAACTCTGCCAAAATCATTCCAGACCACTCTCCACACATAGAGAACTTGATCCCCACTGAAATCCCCTTGTCATTTCCTATCCGTGAGCTCAATTTTAGAGTTGAAATTCAAACCCAAAACCAGGACACTTCACCACAGTGAGCCAATCTTCAAATTGATTGGTCCTACACCTTCACCAGACCAAGAGAAGAGGTTTCCCCCTAAAAGCCCCCTCTCTAGGCCGGCCATTGCTTCCAGCCTCCAAGCTTTGTGATCGGGCTTGGTCGAAATCATACCTAGATAATTCACCAGGCCAAGGGACTTCATCTGGAGCTTTCTTGGACCCAATCGAACATGGCACAACTCTCAGATCGAAGCTTCACTTCTCTGAGCAAAGGTATGGACTCACTCTTCCTCCCGAGCTTCCAGATATTCTCAATTTAGTTTGGATCAATTTCAATACATGTTTACCGTATAGATGTGTTCGTCTCTTCAAGACGAATCCATAAAGCATAAGAACTCGAAAATCCGTTGAGAATCGAGTGAGAAATTAGGGTTAGAAGGTTGACAGTCACGGGTTCACACCACTCGTAGACGATGACTGAGAACCGTTGGATCGCGCGTGTATCGAGTGGACGACCAGGATTGCGCCGAACAGAGCAATGGGACATGAACCGCGAGCCCCTGAAGTGGTGAGTCGGATGGCGGCGCCGAATCAAAACACGCCGCGTGGCCTTTCGGAGACGCCGAGGTTGAGTCAGCGCCGCGTGGATAAGTAGGAAATTAGGATTTTCTTATTTATTTAATTACCAGAACTTTGAAAATCCATAAATTTGTGTAGAAAAATCAAAAAAATAAAATAAAAATACCACTTGCTCAGTGAACAAAGGAGAATAATGTGGAAAAGAAATCAAATAATTTCATTAAGTATTTTATTTTTAATAATTTATTTACTCTCTGCACTATTTCAATTCTCCATGCATATAGGAAATTCACCATGGCATGAGACCATAGGGCTTTTGAAGCCTCCGAACTTGAGAACATTCCCCGAATTTTCTAAGGTCGAGGCCATCCCATGAGAAGTTATTGATTTTTCAAGTTCATATTGTTGTTTTGAGTATTTTAATTCCAATAATTAGCATGTTGAGAAATAAATTCTAGAAAAATTTGGTGATATTTCTTATGACCAGAGGGACCTAGGAAAAATAATTTTTGAGCTAATTCACTCTGAATAACCCTAATTGGCCTAAACACCCAAAACTGAACTTTAATTAATTAGGGTTAACCATTCATCAAATTAACTTAAAAACAATTCTCCACTATCCTTTAGGGATAGGAGAACACCACATAAAAATTTGAGATCAATTGGACTTGGTTAACCCCACCAAATGGGTTGATTAAGCCTCTTAAGTGATAATGGGTAAAATTAAACTTTAAAAATTTATAACTCACAAAATACTTTTCAAAAATTCACAAAATTGGTTTTGGAGCCTCTCTGATATCAGAGGAATTTAGAAAAATTAAAATTATAATTTTCTAAAAAAGTTGATTTTTATCAATATTTTAATAATTTTAATAATTAAAAAATAATAAAAATCACAAAAATATTAAAAATCACCAAAATGTCATATTTTGAATTCTAAACACTTAGGAACAAACTAAATATTTTTCTTAAGTCCCTAGGATAAGATATTGAATTTTAAAGGTTTAATGTAATTTTTAATATTAAAAATGTATTTTTCAATCTTTTCACTAAAATAATTCTAATAAATCAAAGAAAAATTAGAAAATTATAAAAATTAATTCTTGGTTTCTTTGATATTAGAAAGATTTTTGAAAAATATAAAACCCATTTTTTCAACCTTTATTTTATTTTTAAATTAATTAATACTCCAAAACTCAAAATAATTATAATAAATAAAATAAATTTCAAAAAATCCCCAAAATTTGTCCAAATGGTCCTCTGGTCATTAGGAGTGCCCCATAATTTTCTTAAGGACAGTAAAATTCCCTTGGCCATCTTATTGAATTTTTCTTGGAAATCCCTATTTTCTACAAAAAATAATTATATAAATAAATTAAATACAGAAAAAATCACATTTTCTCCTCTAATGTCTTAATTGACATGTGAGTGAAGCCACATAAAAATTTTAAATTTATTTAAGCTCAATTTAGTGAGTTATGAAATTATTAAGCTTGAAGGGCAAAAATGGTAATTAAAACTTTCAATCTCTAATTAAAATTTTAGGCTTAATAAAATAAAAGAGTAAAAATAGTTGATTCTAACCTGATTTGGATGATTGAAATTTAAATAATTAAAGGGTAGAAACCCATCAATCATTTTTAAAAATAAACCTTAATTAATTAATTAATTAAATTTGGAAAATTAGTAAAAATTTAAATTATTAAAATAGGGATATTATTTAGAAGACATTCGTTTTTTAATTTAAGAATCCCTAAATTAATCACCTCAATAATATTTAATTCCTAATTAAAATGATAATTCAAACTCAAGATTTAAAATACTAAAAGACTTAATCATTAAATTAAATTAAGATTAAAACATTTAAATTAAATCCTTCCAAAATTTCAATTAAATTAATACTTTGATAATTAAATTAAATCATCTTTAAAACATAAAATGAAATATTAAATTAAAATTAAATTAAAATTAAAATAAAATAAAATTAAAATTAAAATTAAATTAAAATTAAAATTAAATTAAATTAAATTAAATTAAATTAAAACATATAAATTAAATTAAATTAAATCAAAAATTAAATTAAAATAAAAAATAAAAAAAATTTAAAAATAAAATTAAATTAAAATTAAATTAAACCAAATTGAATTAAAATTAAATTAAATTAAATTAAAGTAAACTAAACCAAATAAAATAAAATAAAATTGAATTAAATATAACATCACTTAAGACAAAGAATTCAAAAACAAATTAAAACAACTTGAACACTATTCCAAACTTAAACCCATTAATTAAAATTAAATTAAATCACAAATCACTTAAATATCAATTTGCCCTTAAAAGCTCTTGTTATCATAACTCCTAGATGAAGCATTAGGTGAAATGTCACTTCATACATAGGATATTCAAACGTCCTAGTTCACTGAGCAAAAGAACAAAACTTAATTAAACCCCGGATGATTACTTCACCTGATCAATTAAATCCATTTGGACTTAGAACAATCCTAGCGATATTAAAAAGATGTTTAAGACTCGTTTTAAGCACTTCCTCAATATGATAGGAGGTTTATAAGAACAATTGAACTTAATTGTTCTTTGATGAAGAAAATCGTCCTTAAACCAAAATACAAGAACCTAGACGTCATAGGAGATGACTAGCTATAGCATTAGGACTTTGATAGACAATCAAAACCTTTCCCTTAGCTTTATCTAGGTACTTGTTGAAATATTTAAATGCCTTAACATGTATTTTAAGTGCAGCTTGGGATGACGGGAAGACCCTCCAGGTACGCTTTTATTTTATTGCAATTTACTTTATTGCAAATGCACTTTAATTTTCTTGCATGATAAACAATCTGTTGCATGAAAACCAAAACCTTTAGGATAGTCCCTAAGCCGAAACTAAAACTAAATTAAAAATCAACGCAAGATAAAATTCACAGCACTAACATTTCAAAATATAAAACAACTCAAAATTTAATCACAAACAGAACACAAAACTACAATTGCAACTAAATTAAAACGTCTCGTTGAATGATCGGGAATACCTCGGATGATGTAACCCACGTGTTGCTAACGGGAAATTTCCACGGTCTAAATGAAAGTGTGGAACTCATTCAGTTGAGTTTAGCAAATTCATCTGGACTAAGTGAATTCAATGAAAATAACGGTGCCGGGATGACGGAACCGTGGGATCTTAATCGGTTATGTTATAATCAACTTTAAGATTTTTCTTAATTAAAATATTAAAAACACTTGGATTTTAAGATTTCTAAACCAAAACACTTCTCTCATCTCCTGATTTATGACTTCTAAAACTAAACCTCTGCAACAACAAGGAGCTCGGAGCATGGTGGGCACCACGGCCATCGTCATTAACAAAACTCGGGTCTACTTCAGCAAAACCTTTCCTAGTTTTAAACAACAAAGCCATAGGATTTCGAGGTAGTTTGCCTAGTGCAACATAAATCCTCAACTCTTTGTTAGGCATTTGTATGATCATGTCATGTAAATTAAGCCCTAACCGGTCTTAGGACTCCGAGGTAGTCGTTTGGTACGACACGAACCCTCACATCTTTGGGGCTATTTGTATGATTTTATCATATAAATATAAGTCCAAATTAATTAAAATTGGCAAGATTGTAATATCAAATAATATTAGGATTTTCTTAAAATCAAGCCAAACAATAGGATAGTTTGGGAAGTTGCCAAGATTCTTCTTGGATCTTCAGCTTCTCCTACTTTTCTTCCTTTGAACTCCTGAAATTAACTGTTCCAAATTTGATCTATTCCCTATTGAAACTCCAAAATTCAATCCTTTGAAAACCCTAAACTTTGCATTCTTGAGAGCAAAACCACTGATCATTATCGAGAGTTTTCTTAAATGATTCCCGTCATTTAAGATGTAATTAACTATAGGGGCTTGCCCTTATAGGGAACTTTAGGAACCCAGGTGTCGGCATATTTTTAGGTTGTGTGTTTTATTTTGAAAAGGGGGGTCGCCTAACAGAAGCTGTCGGCGAATTTTTAATTTAATTAAAATAAATAATTTGAAAAGTAGTATTTGATTTTGAAAATAATTTTAAATTTGAAGGTTTTAAGATATGAGATTAAACCGATCTCACATCCCAAATAGTTTATATAAACGAGCACCGCACCACAAACCGTGTATCTATCCCTAAGGATAGACACACCGCTTGACGGTGGGGCTCGATTAAATAAACTAGAAGATTTGTGACATCCGTTTGGTACTGCGAACCAATTTTATAAGCCGACAAAATTCCCCGCTTAATATGAAAACATTAAACAGGGTTTATATTACTCAGGTTCTTCAAAATTCCCTATAAGGGCAAGCCCCTATAGTTAATTACATCTTAAGTGACGGGAATCACCTAAGAAAACTCTCGATAACAATCAATAATTCTGCTCTCAAGGATTTCAAAGTTTAAGTTTTCAAGGATTGAATTTTGGAATTTCAATAGGGAATGGATCAAGTTTGGAACATTTTGTTTTGTGAATCCAAAGGAAGAAAAGTAGGAGAAATCACAGATTCGAAGTGAACTTCGGTAATTTCCCGACTATCCTATTGTGTGGCTTAAACTTAGGAAAATCCTAATGTTTATTTAAATGTTTTAATTTTGTCAATTTTAATTAATTAGGACTTATATTTATATGATAGAATCATACAAATAGACTTGAAGATGTGAGGGTTTATGTCGTATCAGACGACTACCTCGGAATCCTAAGTCCGGTTAGGGCTTAATTTGCAAGGCAAATGCCTAACAAAAGGTTGAGGATTTATGTTGCACTAGGCAAACTACCTCGAAATCCTATGGCTTGGTTATTTAATTCTAGGAAAGTTTTGCTGAAGTAGGTTCAAGTTTTGCCGACGACGATGGCCGTGTCGCCCACCATGCTCCGAGCTCCTTATCGTTGCAGAGGTTTAGTTTTAGAAATCATAAATCGGGAGATGAGAAAAGTGTTTTGGTCTAGTAGAAAATCTTAATTTCCAAGTGTTTTCAATATTTTAATTAAAACAAATCTTAAAGTTGATTATAACGACACCGGTTAAGATCCCACGGTTCCATCCTTCCGGCATCATTATTTTTATCGGATTCACTTAGTCCAAATGAATTTGCTAAACTCAACTGAATGAGTTCCGCACTTTCATTTAGACCATGGGAAATCCCGTTAGCAACACGTAGGTTACATCATCCGAGGTATTCCCGATCATCCAACAGGACGTTTTAATTTAGTTGTAATTGTAGTTTTGTGTTCTGTTCGTGATTAAATTTTGAGTTGTTTTATATTTTGAAATGTTGTGGCGGTGAATTTTATCTTGCAATGACTTTTAATTTAGTTTTGGTTTCAGTTTTAGGGACTATCCTAAAGGTGTGGGTTTTTATGCAACTGTTGTTTATCATGCAAGAAAAGTAAGTGCGATGCGATTAATGAAATTGCAATAATGTAAATTGCAAGAAAGTAAATTGCAATAAAATAAAAGCGTACCTGGAGGGTCTTCCCGTCATCCCAAGCCGCACTTAAAGCACAATTTAGAATATTTAAGCAAGTTCCTAGGTAAAGCTAAGGGAAGGGTTATGGTTTTCTACCAAATTCCTAATCCTTTAGCTAGTCATTTCCTATGACGTCTAGGTTCCTTGTGTTTTGGTTTAAGGACGATTTTCTTCATCAAAGAACAATTAAATTCAATTGTTCTTATAAACATCCTATCATATTGAGAATGTGTTTAAGAAGAATCTTAAACATCTTTTCAATATTTCTAGGATTGTTTTAAGTCCAAATGGGTTTAATTATACAAATGAATTAATCGTCCGAGAATTCAAGTTTTGTTGTTATCTTGCTCAGTGAACTAGGACATTTGAATATCCTATAAGTGAAGTAACATTTCATTTAATGTTCTGTTTAGGAGTTATGATAACTAAAACTTTCAAGGGTAAATTGGTATTCCAAATAATTTGATTTAAGTTAAAGGGTTTAAATAGTGTTCAAGTTGCTTTATATTTAATTTCTTTCTGTTTTAGGTGATGTTATATTTAATTTAATTTAATTTAATTTAATTGAGTTTTAATTTAATTTAATTCAATTGAGTTCAATTTAATTTAATTTGATGTTTAATTAATTTGATTTGATTTAATTTTAATTTAATTTGATTTAATTTAATTTAATTATTTAATTTAATTTGATTTAATTTGATTTAATTTAATTTAATTTAATTTAATTTAATTTAATTTAATTTAATTTAATTTGATTTAATTTAATTTAGTTTAATCTTTAATTCAATTTAATTTTAATTTAATTTAATTTAATTTAATTTAATTTTATTTTAATTTTATTTTTAATTTTAATTGAAATTTTTAAAAGAGTTTAATAATTAAGTCTTTTAATATTTTAAATTTGAGTTATCATTTTAATTAAGAATTGAATATTAATGAGATAATTAATTTAGGGATTTTTTAAATTAAAGAATAAATCTCTTCCTAATAATATCCCTATTTTAATAATTCCAATTTTATTATTCTTCCAGATTTAATCAATTATTTAATTAAGGTTTAATTATTTTAAAATTGCTTGATGGGTTTCTACCCTTTAATCATTTAAATTTCAATCATCCAAATCAGATTAGGATCAAATATTTTACTTGTTAATTTTTTATTAATCCTAAAGTTTTAATTAAGGGTTAAAAATTTAATTACCACTTTACCCTTTAAACTTAATGATTTCATAACTCACTAAATTGAACTCCAATGAACTTGAAATTTTTATGTGACTTCACTCATATGCCAATAAAGACATGAGATGAGAAGATGTGATTTTTCTGTATTTAATTTATTTATATAATTATTTTTGGTAGAAAATAGAGATTTTCAAGGAAAATTTAATAACATGACCAAGGGAAAGTTTCTGTCCTTAAGAAAATTAGGGGACATTCCTAATGACCAGAGAACCACTTGGACCAATTTTGGTGATTTTTTGAATTATATTATTTTTATTATAATTATTTTAAGTTTTGGAGTGTTAATTAATTTAAAAATAAAATAAATGTTGAAAAATGAATTTTATATTTTTCAAAAATCTCTCTGATATCAAGAAAATCATAGAAGCAAATTTTACAATTTTTCTGATTTTTCTATGATTTATTATAATTATTTTAGTGGGAATGCTAGAAAATATATATATTTTTTAATTTTAAAATTACCTTAAAGCTTTAAAATTTAATATCTCACTAAATAGACCTAAGAAAAATGTGGGATTTGTTCCTAAGTGATTAAAATTCAAAATGTAACATTTTGGTGAATTTTATTATTTTTGTGATTTTTATTATTTTTTAATTATTAAAAATATTAAAATATTATTAAAAATCAACTTTTTTAGAAAATTGAAATTTTAATTTTCTTAGATTCCCCTGATATCAGAGAGGCCCCAAAACCAATTTAGTGAATTTTTGAGAGGTATTTTAAAAGTTATGAATTTTTAAAGTTTAAAATGGCTAAGTGGCTTAATCAACCCAATTAGTGGGGCTAACCAAGTCCAATTGACCTCAAACTTTTATGGTGGATTCCTCTGATCCTAAAGGTCAGTGGAGAATTGATTTCAAGTCAATTTGATGCCTGGTTAACTCTAATTAAATAAAGACCTATTTTGGGTGTTTAAGCCAATTATGGTTGTTTTAAATGAACTAAGTCAAAACCTATTTTTCCTAGGGTTCTCTCGGTCATAAGGAACATCACCAAATTTTCCTAGAATTTATTTCACAACATGCTATTTATTGGAATTAAAATACTCAAAACAAGTAACCTGAATTTGAAAAATCAATAACTTTTCATAGGGATGGCCTCCGACTTTGGAAAATTCGGGGAATGTTCCCAAATTCGGAGGCTTCAAAGCCCTATGGTCTCATGCTATGGTGAATTGTATGCATGCATGGAGAATTAAAATAATGCAGAGAGTAAATAAATTATAAAAAATAAAATACTTGATGAAATTAAATGATTTCTTTTCCACATTATTCTCCTTCGCTCACTGAGCAAGAGGGTATTTTTATTTTATTTTTCTCGATTTTTCTACACGGAGATATGAATTTTTGAAGTTTAGGGAATTAAATAAATAGAAAAATACCCTAATTTTCTATTTATCCACGTGGCGCCGCGTCAACCTCGGCAGCCTCCGAACGCACACGCGTCGCGCTCCCATTCCACGCCGCCACCTCGAGTCGGCAGCCGGGCCCCGCGGTTCTCGTATCGTCTCCCGGTCCGACGCCATCCGAGCCGTTCGTCCGCGCGTGTATTGAATGGACGGCATCCGTTCATCGTCCCCGAGCGTCCTCACCCGAGAGCCGTCCACACTAAATCCACTAAGATCTCACTCGATACTCGATGGATTTTTATGTTCTTATGCTCTATGGATTCGTCTTGAAGAGAAGAACACATCTATACGGTTAACATGCATTGAAACTAAGGCATTTGAAATGGAGAATCTCCAGAAGCTTGGGATGAAGAATTAGCTCATACCTTTGCTCAGAGAAGTGTGGCTTCAATCTGAGAGTTGTTGCACCTTCGATTGGATCCCAACAAGCTCCGGATGAAGTCTCTCGGTCCAGTGAATTGTCTCGGATGTGATTTCGACCAAGCCCGATCACAAAGCTTGGAGGCTTGGAGCAACCGGGTGGCTCGGAGATGGGGCTTTTGTTGGTGGACACCTTCCTCGGTCCGGTGAAGGTGTAGAACCAATCAATTTGGGAATTGGCTCACTGTGGAGAAGTGTCCTGGTTTTGGGTGGAATTTCAGTTGGGAAATTGGATTTTGTCGATGGGGATTAGGGCAAATTGACACTCTGGGGATCAATCGCTCTAAGGGTGGAGAAGGGTCTCGGAACAATTTTGGCGAGTTTCGGCAAGGTTTGTGCTCGGCTCCTCTCATGGCCGAGAGGGGTGGAGTTTAAATAGGAGAGGGTGGAGGGCCTCCTGGGGGAGTTGAGGCATGGGATCGAGCTGCTGCGGTGAGGAGAAGAACGACCATGGTGGCCATTGGGCATGGGGCGACCTCGGCGAGTGAGAATTCCAAGCTTGGGCTCACATGATGCTCTCGGGTGTGGTGTTTTCCGGCGATCGAGGCGGCTGGCCGGCGAGCATGGGTCACCATCTTGACCGGGGAGGTCGGGGCTTGGCAATGGTGAAGTCGATTGGGCTTGGACATGTGTAAAGTGTTTGAATTAAAATGGAATGGGGAAGGGGTCATTTTGGCTTGAAATTGGTCAACCCATTGGTTTGGGTTGGGTTCACCTCCCCATGGCCGATCTTGGGCCGAGAAGATCGGTTAGGCTAGCTGGTCAAGAGGTGGTGATGTCCTTATCCAAGAATATTTGGATCAAATCTTGGTTAAGGGGAGACATGCTTAAGGCTAATGACTTTTAGGAGATGGTTAAAGGACCTCCTCCTTTTGCCATTAATGGCATGGTCACATGCCAAACTTTCATGGCTTCATATGGCTTGTGAATGGCTCATCCTTGGCTCCATTTGGCTTGGGAAAAGCTTGGGTCAATTTTCATGAAAATGGGTTTTAAGAATTTTTGGTAATTTGATGGAAATTTGTATGAAACTTGATTTGGAATTATTTGATGATGAATTTAGGACTTAGGTAATGGATTTAATTAAGTGGATGACAAATGGAGATGTCATGTGGGCTTTAGGGTAGATTTTGGGCCTTTGGATGTGGTGAAGTGGGCTTTTAGGAAAGTTTAAGGGAAATGGGCTTTTGATTTTAGGATGGGTATTTGGATAAAAATTTTGTGAAGCACTTTGTCAAATAAATGTCATAATTGGTTTAGGGATGTTCTATGAAGGGCTTGGAATCAATTTGATGTGATTTGGAGTTGAATTGGTTTGAATTTGGGTTTATTTGATAAGTGGGCCTATATAGGTCCAAGTGGGCCAAGTTGGGCTAATGTTGGGCTAGAGTTGAAATTTATATAAAATAAATGTTGAGAAATGTTTATGGGAGTGTTTCAAAGAGGTTTTGGCTTTGTTTGGGCTTTGATTTTGGGGTTTGGGCTCATTTGGGTTAGGTTTGGGTTTAGGTCAAAAATGGGCCTTTTAGCTTTGGGTTGAATTTGAGTGGGGTTTGGGTCTAAATTTTGTGCAAATCATGTTAGTGTTTTGTTTGTGGGAATGTTAAGGAAGATTTAGGAAAGGTTTGGGGTTAATTGGAGTTGAATTGGGTGAGTTTGGGTTAGGTTTGGGTCATGGGTCCAAATTGGGCTTTAAGGCCAAAAGTGAGATTGGATCCAAATGTCAATCAAATTGGACTTGGATTTGGTCTAGATTGGTATTGGGAATGTTTTATTGAAGTTTAGAATTGAATTGGACCAAAATTGGGGTCAATTGGGTAGGTTTGGTTTGACATTGGGTTCACTTAGGGTTAAAATGGGTCAAATTGGGGGTTTTGACAAAAGTAGGGTAAATTGACAAAATTGGCCCATGGTGTAGTTGGACAAAATGAAATTGGGAATATTTGGGATTTTCTGGAATTTTCTGGGAATTTTTTGAATTTTTGGATTTTTTGGCCAAGAGGGGTATTTTGGGTATTTGGTGGGTATTGGGAGGTTTTCTTGAAATTTTTGGTATTTTTGGGTATGGATGATCAGTTTAAGTGATGTGGAAATGTTTGGGATTGATTTTGGAGAATTTTGGGTAATTTGAAAATTTTGAGAAATTTGGGTAATTTCAAGGGTTTTGGGTAGGCTAAGCGGGTGTAGGGTCCCGGGGGTCAAAAATTGAAAATTTGGGAAATTGAAGATTGAGTGAATTTGAGTGGAGTGAAATCATTTTGGTTGAGCCATGAAGCCATATCAAGCCCATATGAGCCATGAAGGGACTCATTTTGTGTATTCATTATGTTGTTCCTATCCCTCTTAGCCAAGGGCTTAGGGGTTAAGGACCATCCATGTGAATCACCTTCATGAGTCAGGAGGTCAAGTTGGGTATGGGTGTGGTTTTAGGAGGTATGTGGAAGTGTAGTGTGTAGGTGTAGTGTATAAGTGTGGTGTGTGTGTAAGTCAACCCCTTCACCAGACCAGGCCACCCAGGGCACTCCTAAGGCCAAAGAGTCCTATAGGAACTCATCCTTAAACTTCCACATTTGATTTCAACCCTCTAGGTGATTAAGGGTCTATAGTCAAGTTTGTGGAGTTTGCAGGGAGTTAAGAAGTGGTTTGAATTTCTAAAAGGTGGGTCCCAATTCTAGTCCTCTAAGACAGTCAAAGGAAAAGCCTAAGGCTACATCCTAAGTACTAAAGAGAAGAAGAGAAGACCTCATCAAAAATGAGGTCAACAAATGGACCCCCAATAGGTGTGGTGAGCTTACGGAGCACACCGCGCGTATTGGCGTTGACCGAAGCGATCAACAAAACCAACACGGATGTCCAAGTGACGAACTTAGGACGAAATAGAAGAGTTTCCGTCGGGGAGTAGCAAGTATATCTCCGAAACCGGAGATTCCCGAACTCTCGCGGGGAAAGGAAAAGGAGGTGAATCCCAAATCACATGACACTGGGGAATTTCGATTTAGATTTTATTTTGTTTCAATTTAAGTTTTGATGTGTGAGTTTAGATTTTAGTTTGGAGTTTCAATTTAGATTGGAGTTTGTCAAAATTAATTTGAAGGATTTGATTTGATATGAAAATTGGAATTCTGAGGTTTTAGATGTAACATCTTCAACCTCGAAAGAAAATTGAATTGATTAGATTGAATCGTTGCAATGAGAAGAGATCTCAGAGTAATGCGGTGTTGGATGTAAAATCCTTAACCTCAAGAGTTTGATTTTGATGTATTTCAGTGCAATAAGAAAAAAATCCTAAAGCGAGTGCGATCTTGGATGTAAAATCCTCGACCCAAAAGGTTTGCATTTGATGTATTTCGGTGCGATAGGGAAGAATCCTAAAGCGATGCGGTCTTGGATGTAAAATCCTCGACCCAAAAGTTTGAATTTGATGCATTTCGGTGCAATAGGGAAGAATCCTAAAGCAGTGCGATCTTGGATGTAAAATCCTCGACCCAAAAGTTTGAATTTGATGCATTTCGGTGCGATAGGAAAGAATCCTAAAGCGGTGCAGTCTTGGATGTAAAATCCTCGACCCAAGAGTTTGAATTTGATGTATTTCAGTGCAATAGGAAAAGAATCCTAAAGCAGTGCAGTCTTGGATATAAAATCCTCGACCCAAAAGGTTGAATTTGATGTATTTCAGTGCAATAGGAAAGAATCCTAAAGCGATGCGGTCTTGGATATAAAATCCTCGACCCAAAGGTTTGAATTTGATGTATTTCGGTGCAATAGGAAAAGAATCCTAAAGCGGTGCAGTCTTGGATGTAAAATCCTCGACCCAAAGGTTTGAATTTGATGTATTTCGAGTGCAATAGGAAAAGAATCCTAAAGCGAGTGCGATCTTGGATATAAAATCCTCGACCCAAAAGGTTGAATTTGATGTATTTCGAGTGCGATAGGAAAGAATCCTAAAGCAGTGCGGTCTTGGATGTAAAATCCTCGACCCAAAGGTTTGAATTTGATGTATTTCGGTGCAATAGGAAAGAATCCTAAAGCGAGTGCGATCTTGGATGTAAAATCCTCGACCCAAGAGTTTGAATTTGATGTATTTCGAGTGCAATAGGAAAAGAATCCTAAAGCGGTGCGGTCTTGGATATAAAATCCTCGACCCAAAAGGTTGAATTTGATGTATTTCGGTGCAATAGGAAAGAATCCTAAAGCGAGTGCGGTCTTGGATGTAAAATCCTCGACCCAAAGGTTTGAATTTGATGTATTTCGGTGCAATAGGAAAAGAATCCTAAAGCGATGCGATCTTGGATGTAAAATCCTCGACCCAAAGGTTTGAATTTGATGTATTTCGGTGCAATAGGAAAGAATCCTAAAGCGAGTGCGATCTTGGATGTAAAATCCTCGACCCAAAAGTTTGAATTTGATGTATTTCGGTGCGATAGGAAAGAATCCTAAAGCGAGTGCGGTCTTGGATGTAAAATCCTCGACCCAAAGGTTTGAATTTGATGTATTTCGGTGCGATAGGAAAAGAATCCTAAAGCGAGTGCGGTCTTGGATGTAAAATCCTCGACCCAAAGGTTTGAATTTGATGTATTTCGAGTGCAATAGGAAAAGAATCCTAAAGCAGTGCGAGTCTTGGATGTAAAATCCTCGACCCAAAGGTTTGAATTTGATGTATTTCGAGTGCAATAGGAAAGAATCCTAAAGCGATGCGATCTTGGATGTAAAATCCTCGACCCAAAAGTTTGAATTTGATGTATTTCAGTGCAATAGGAAAAGAATCCTAAAGCGATGCGGTCTTGGATGTAAAATCCCCGACCCAAAGGTTTGAATTTGATGTATTTCAGGTCAATAGGAAAAGAATCCTAAAGCAGTGCAGTCTTGGATGTAAAATCCTCGACCCAAATGTTTGAATTTGATTTATTTCAGTGCAATAGGAAAAGAATCCTAAAGCAGTGCAGTCTTGGATGTAAAATCCTCGACCCAAAGGTTTGAATTTGATTTATATTTGATTCGAGATTTGGAAGAAATTGAATTTGAATTTGATTGAGACTTGAAATCTGGAAAGATTGAATTTGAGATTTGGAAGGATGAGTTTGAACTCGATCGAAATTTGATTTAAGATTTGATTTAAAATTTGGAAGATCAAATTTGAAACTTGATCGGGAGTGGATTTGAAATTTGATTGAGAATTTGATTTGTGATTTGAAAAGATTGAAATTTGATTCGGAATTTGGAAAGATTGAATTTGAAATTTGATTTGAAATTTGGAAGGATGGAATTTGAGATTTGTGTTGATTTCGTTTATCTTTTAATGGTTCAAATTTTATTTTATCGTTTATTTAATGTTCATGTGAATTTGGTGTTTGTCATTTTTTAAGATTTTTTTTTAGGAAAGTTTTCTTTTATTCTTCTTTCTTTATTTCTTTTCTGTTCTTTGTTCGAAGTTCATTTAACTTTAATGGCGTTTCCCAATCAATTTGCACAAAAGAGGTGAAGGCCAAAAACGTGACATGGTCACTTTCATTCCAATCATGTTGAAAATACATCATACGACTCGATCCGGAATACATTTCATACAATCCATGTAGACTCGAAACGGATTTGTGTATGATCTTTGTTGGTCCATCAAAAGAAGCATCTGTCAAAAATCCATGTACGAATAGTGGGGTACATGGTCGATAACATCACCTTCCAAGCCATCCTTGGCAAGGATGCCGATTGGATGTACGTTGGAGGTGTGATATTTCCCATGTAACTCGCGGCTCGTAAGGCGGAGGTTCTCTAGCTCCGGGTCCGGTTGGAAATGGTAAGGTATCTTCGTTGTCGTCCATTCTCCTGAAAGTAGCGAGATCCGCTCCACTTGGCACTCCTGGTATGCAATGCTTAGCGATATACGCTCCGTTGCCCTTCGGTATCATGACGGAACCCACCGGTAAATGTATCTTTGTCGGCCCTCGAAACTCACCCGGGCTCTGCTATCCGGAGGTCGGATCCGAACATGATGTCACACTCGTTCAAGAAAGAGACCGTGCGAAAGGTCGACGAAGTCGTGGTGATCTATATGTGGGGGTATGCAGTCACCCTGTTTGTAGATGTTGATAATGCAGCTATTGGGTATGCAATCTGCTGGCAGTACCCTCCATGTTATCAATCTTTTTACCATTCTCCTGATGACTAATGGCATCGGATCTACTTGCCCATGATGGAGTATCCCCGGTGGGTTTCCCTTTCTTCTTCGAGCAAAGTTGTAGCGAGCATCCGCATTGTATTGTGATTCTTCCTTTCCACGGCATCCATCTCCGGGGTTCCGAGTATGTGTTTTCCCTCGGGCGGCTGCTCGGCCCATTCTTTTCGGATCCCGGATATAATCCACGATTTCTTTGTTGTTCATACTGCGAGAATACGTCGGTATGTAGCTCGAGGCCCTCTGAGTATGTTGATCCTTCTTCCTTTAATTCTCTCGAAGTATTCAAAAGTTTTCTTTTCAACATTCGCATTCTCTCCGGCTCGTATTCCGGAATGATCTGCGGATGGCGAGGCCTTGTGACATATTGTGGGATATATGGTTCAATCCCTTCACGTTCCCCTGCATACCTCGGCTCCTCGGGGATGATGCACGTCGGGACATCCCCGGGGTTGCTTACGCAACAAGGTCATGCATTATTGGTGGTTCTATCCGGTGGCATGGTAGCCTTCTTTCTTCGATCTTCGGAGATTTCCACTAGTTCTTTACGTTATCCTAGGAGCTGGCCTCCTTTCCTCGGGTTCTCGGTGAGCCGGTGTCCTTGAAATGTGTGTGCTTGGCATTAGCAATTGTCTCGTCGCGCTGGTCCGCGGCTAGTTTTGTTAACATCTTACGGATACGGCGATTCTTATTTCTTCGTTGCGTGGGCGTGAGAGTAGCTCTCCGCACTTCTTGAATCTCCGTAGGCGCGGCGCCGACAAGCTCGCCCTCCGCCTGTAGCGACTACGGACTTCATTTTCTTATCTTCTTCGGTGTTTGCTTTTCTTTTCTTGTTGTTGGATTGGTGGCTTGGGCCACCCACTTTCATCACTTGTCCGCCGGGTAGTTCTTCTCGGTTAGCGGGACCCGGTCACTTTCCTCGTCTTGTAG
The DNA here is from genome assembly GCA_022702705.1 of Papilionanthe hookeriana x Papilionanthe teres. NCBI lineage: Eukaryota > Viridiplantae > Streptophyta > Magnoliopsida > Asparagales > Orchidaceae > Papilionanthe > Papilionanthe hookeriana x Papilionanthe teres. The sequence continues at coordinate 154,055,698 of CM040426.1, forward strand.
GCCTGCTCGGTGCGAAATCCGAGTCGATCTCGATTATCGCTCCATCTTTCACCCTCTTTTCATCGAGTGCAAGGCTTACGCCATTCTTAAAGTTCGGGACCAGACCGCTCGTTCGACATTTCCCTGCGAAAAGACAAGGAAAAGGATCGAGAGCGATCTAAGAACAAGAACATTAAGAAAATGTTTATTAAAGACATTTTTTTATTTCTCCTATATTTTAAAATTTAACGGGAATGAAGTAGGATAAGATCGGGGAAGAGATTTTGATTTGGAAAGGAAAACAAGGAAAACTTTATTATCATGATTTTATTTATCTTAGCACATTTTATTATTTTTGGGTTCGGACCCGATCATAAGTAATTACTTCGCCGTGTTTCTTAGGGATGAAGAATTCATTCCTTCGAAACATCGAGGTAGCGTAATACTTTTCAAGTATCGTCCGTTGATCGGAAGCATATGTCGTTCTCCCAGCGATTCACTAGGCTGGTAGGAACCTCACGAGTATACTTGCTTCGACCACGAACGGTCCTTCCCGAGTGGGTTCAAATTTTCCTCCTATCTTGCGGTGTGCGAGAATAGGTCTCTTGAGAACGAGAACTAAGTCACCAACTTTGAAGGTTCTTGGGCGGACCAGTTTGTCATGGGCTTGAACCATCTTAGCTTGGTATAGTTCTAAATTCTGTTGCGCTGCAAGTCTTTTCCCTTCCAAGCTTTCTAATTCTTCGAGTCGTAATCCGGCGTTTTCTTCTGTCGTGATCTTGTTTGCAACTGCAATTCGAGTGAAGGAAGCTGAACCTCTAAAGGTAACACTGCCTCGGACCCATACACTAGAGAGTAAGGTGTAGCTTGAGTAGGAGTTCTGAAGGTTGTCCGGTAGGCCCATAAGGCATCTAACAATTTCTCGTGCCAATTTCTCTTATTATCGTCCAAGGTTTTCTTTAAGATTTGAACGAGAGTTTTATTAAAAGCCTCAGCGAGACCGTTTGCTCTTGGGTTGTAAATTGTTGAGTATCGCCGGTCGATTCCGTGTCTCACGACAAAATTGTTGATTTGTGTGCTTCGAATGCGACCCATTATACGAGATAATCTGCGCGGCACTCCGAAACGGTAGACAACTTGGTTCTTGAAAAGCGTAGCACGTGGTGTGCTTTCACTTCTCTAAGTGGAGCTCGCCTCGCCACTTGGAAAAGTAATCCGTAGCCGCAAGAATGAAGCGATGTCCTTTTGAAGATGGTGGTTCTATCGGACCCACTATATACGTGCCCCAACATTCGAATGGCCGCGACGCAATTGTCGGATGTAGCACATTTGGAGGTTGGTGTAGAACCACTCCGTGCACTTGGCATTGGTGACGGCTCTTGGCGATTTTCACGCGGTCGGTCATCATCGAGGGCCGGTAGTACCCTAGTCTTTTAATTTTCATTTTCATCTTCGGACCCGGCGGTGAGCGCCACGCGAGTCCCGAATGCACCTCTTTAACAATTTCACGGGCCTCGGACCCGCTTAGGCACCTTAGCCACATTTGATCGAAAGACCTTACGTACAATGTGTTGTTTATTAATGCGTAGGACGGAGTTCTTTTCTTGATACGATGGGCTAGCGACCTATCGTCCGGTAGCTTTCCTGTTTGCGGGTAGTACGTCAATGGTCGTCGCCTGATCTTCTGTGTTTTACGCCTTCGTTGCAGTTGATTCTTTTTCTTTTTCGATTTGTGTATTGTGTCTATGTCGAGCTGTGATAGGACCTGACGTCCAGTGAGTCGACACTTCCATCGATTCATCTTGCAAACAGAGCAAATTCTTTTGCGAGACGGGCTAAAGCATCCGTTAAAGCATTCTCTTTTACGGAAATTTTGTAGATTGTCACATTTGGAATCCGTTCCAACAATTTGTATGGCATACTGGAAGTATTGTTCGAGTCTTGGTTTAAAAATTCTGTATTGTCCGGCGATCTGTTGAATGATTAACCGTGAATCCCCGTAGATGTTGATGTACGTTATCCCCATTTAAATAGTTAATTCCGGTCCGTTATGAGGGCTTCGTATTACGCTTCGTTGTTTGTACACGGTTACGTCGAGTGGTAGGAGTATCTTAACATCCCCCGCTCCGGTGTTATAAAGATTAGCCCGATTCCTGCCTTGCAAGGCACTATCACTTGCGATTCTTCGTCTTTGTGTCTTGAAGATGCTCCGTCGAAATACAATTCCCAACGTCGATCATCAAGGTCTTCTAGGTTCATTATTTGTTCATCCGGCAAATCATCATTGAGAGGAGATTCTGCAGGCAAAGGGTGTCGTTGCGAGAAAGTCTGCTAAGACTTGTCCCTTTACGGCACGCGAGAGGCACGAAAGTTATATCGAATTGCGATAATATCATTGACCATCCAGCAAGTCCGCGGGAAAGTGTTGGACGAGTCATCGAAGTATTGCAATGGATTAAACTTCGAGATCGAGGTTGACCTTATGAGAAAGCATGTAGTGCACGAGCTTTTGAGCGGCGAAGATCGGGGCCAAACAATGCTTTTCAATTGCGGGATACCTTACTTCCGTCGGAAGTAAACGACGGCTTAAGTAGTAAAGAGCGTTTTCTTTACCCTCATCATTGACACTAGGCTAACGGGGCTCCGAGAGAGTCGTCTAAAGCCGCGGTGTAAAGTATCGGCGGTCTACACTGAGGCTGGGGCTGCTAAGACGGGAGGTGTCATTAAATATTGTTTAATGTCCTCGAAGGCCTTCGACATTTCTCTTCCCAAACAAATTTGGCATCCTTTTTAGCTAGTGCTGAGAAAGGTCGACACCTACACGACGGGTTTGAGATAAAGCGTCGAAGATATGCCGACTTCCCTTGAAAAGATCGTAGTTGTTTTAAGGTTTTGGGAGGCGGCATTTCTAAGATAGCTTTAATCTTTTCCGGGTTGATTTCAATTCCACGATGTCGGACAACGAACCCTAAGAATTTCCGGAGGTGACGCCGAAGGCGCATTTTAAGGGATTCATCTTAAGGTTAAATTGTCTTAATAGTTCGAAAACAATTCTCGAATCATACGAGTGGTTTTCCTTTACTTTGCTTTTGATGACCACATCGTCCACGTAGCATTCGACTTGATTGTGGATGAGATCATCAAAAATTCTTGTCATTGCTCTACGGTAGGTTGCTCCTGCGTTCTTCGATCCGAATGGCATCATCGTGTAGCAAAATACTCCGATCGGCGTTACGAATGCTTGTAAGCTTTTTGTCTTACGGAGCCATTTTTATGCGGTTGTATCACGAAGATCCATCCATGAATGAGAATATTTCATGTGTTGAAGCAATGTCGATCATTAATTGCGGGATCGGTAGAGGGAATTCATCCTTTGGACATGCCTTGTTTAAATCTGCGAAGTCCACACGATTACGATCGACCATTCTTCTTTACGTCGGCACCACATTGGCTAACCAAGTTGGGTATTGTTCTTCGCGGACAAATTTAGCGTCTATTAGCTTTTTAACTTCGGCTATGACTTGTTGTTCGATTTCTAGACGCATTCTTCGGGACCTTGTCATGTTGGAACGGAAGTAGGATCCACTCCTAGCTTATGAGCTGCAACCTGCGGAGCTAATCCCGGCATCTCATCGTAGCTCCAAGCAAAACGGTCCTTAAATTCCATTAATAATTTGATTATTTCTTCGGAGTCTTCTTTGTTGAGTAAGGAGCTAACAAAGGTAGGTCTGAGGCTCTTCGCTAGTACCTAAGTTAACTTCCGTTAACTCATCTATTGTAGATTTGATTTCTTCTTCGAATTCGGTGGAGCGTCTCGATTTGTACATCTTCGAGTTCGTCTCGTAGTTTCCATGCGGTTTTCATTGGATTCGCAAGTGACAACCAAGCAAAATTCGGTATCGTCAGTCGACCCTACTTGTGCCGAATCCGAGTCCATACTTTGAATTGGGTGGACGACCGGAGTTATTCCATAATTTTTCAAAATGTTGTGATTGGCCTTTTGTCCATTGTCGAGGTAAGAAACCACGTTGAATTAAATTTTGAACACGGGGAGAGTACCACTCAAAAGGTAATTCCATTAATTCGATGAAGTGACATCTTCAGATTGTACATTATTTTCGGTTTTGGAGGTAGAAGCACCACGGTATAACTTGATTGGCCTTGCACCGTCGTTACGTACTTCTTTGACCACCATACCCTCGATCTTGTTAGAATGGATCGGGGTTAGGGTCATAGTATGTACGTAGTGGTTAATCTTTTCGTACATTGATTTGTATTCTTCGTTCTTCTCATCTTCGAGAGAGATCTTGAATTGCGGCTTCTTCGACTTATTGTCGCTGCTTCTTGTTTGATTTCTTTTTCTTCTTCGGAACTATCTTCCCGACCAACATTGATGGCTGGTTTCCTCCAGTCCAACTTGTCCTAACGTCTCTACCACGACCTCGTCCCCGGCCTCGACCTCGGATGCGAGTTGTGGAGAAACCTTCACCATCTCGCCGTAAGGGAGTGGTGAGTGAGCTGTTGGACTAGAACTTCAAGTTCTTCATTGTCCTGAACTTTCTTTGCTTCATTCGTTACGGTATCTCTGGAGAAGATCGTTTTCTTTGGCGGTGCATAATAAGTTGCATCTTCATGGATTCCAATCTCATGTACGGAGAATGGTTGCAAGTCGCCTTTGATGCATCTGTTCCCCTCCATCATAGTATTTGATGCACTTGGTGCGAGATGATGATACCATCCTGTTTTCATATATCCATGGTCGGCCCGAGTAGAGCGTTGAACGACGTTTCGAATCGATTATGTGAAATTTCGCGGTTGTCTTTGCTAAGTCACCGGTCTTCATCGATAGCGTTATTGACCCGAGGGCTCTTTCTCCTTTACGGTTGAATCCTCTTAATAGCATTTTGTCCGCTCGAGCTCGCGAGCATCAATTTCCAAGTATGCTTAGTGTTCGAAGACTCATTATATTGATTGATGCTCCTGGATCCACCGATACTGCGGAGAGCGTAAACTTCCCGATTGTAGCCGAAATGTACAACGGTCGGTTGTGATCTGCGTCCCCAGTAGTAGGTCATTGTCCGTGAAGGTAACACCTCGTTGTTCCTTTAACGAGCAAACCTCATCTAAGGAATCTCCGGCCATTTGAGCTAAGCAAATTTCCGGATCGAAGTAAGGCTTTGATCAGAGCTTCTCTCATCTCCTTTGATAAGATGAGAGCATCGTAAATGCTCAGTTTGGTCAGTAGTTTCCTAAGATGGGCTAACACGTTGTAGTCCACTTTGTTCTCATGCGCCTCGGCTTCTTCTCGAATGGGTATTTCCTCTGCTGGGGTTGGTTCTTCTTGAACAACCACCTGCTTTCCTTTGTCCTTTGGACCCATTCTTGGAGGTAGAACTCTTCCACTTCTTAAGTTGACTTCGTAATTTCTTCCGAATCTAGTGTTGAACTTGTCGGTGTCTCCTCCTGAATCGGAATGACGAGGCTCTTCCGGATTATCTTCAAAATCTGAAGGCCCTAACTCTATCGTAACTGGAGCTCCTCGAAACTCACAGATAGATCCGTTGCTTGTTGAACTCTCGTAGCCTCCTTGATGGATATCTTCTTCGTCATTTTGATCGTCGAGATCGTGTATGATTTGAGAATTGTCGTTGGTACCGAAATCGATGTCCGGATTGTCGCTAGTTACGTAATCGTTAGAAACGATCAAAACGTAGCCAACGCCATCACCCTTATCATTATATGATCCCACCGAAGTGAGCGAGATAATCATACAAAATCGAGAGGTTCGAGGATTTCTCCCCGAATCGGAAACAACTATCCTAGAATAAGCGGCCCCTAGTCCAGCCTTAGGAGTCTCGGTCCCCTCTTCTTCGTCAATTCTCTTCTTTTCTTCGATCGTCTCTGTCGAGGTGGTTCCTCTATCGCAAGTGATAGTACCGGTTTAACGAGGTCTCGAACTACGAATTGAAGCTCGCACCGAAGAGGTTCGGATGCTTTGTCTAAAATCTTCTTCGAAGACCTCGTCCGGGCGGTAGTCCATCCATCGTCGGTTGCATAGGGATCTATCGGAATGACGGGATCGGTTGAGATAACATTGAAGGAACCTCCTTTACGGGGTTCCTTCATGTACTCCTTCGGGATTGTTATATTTCCTTTCCGAAGGTTGTCGTTGAGCCAACTTTTAAAGGTAATGCAATCTTCATCTTGTGCCCAAGCATCCGATGGTAGGGGCGAAAGTTGGGATCACCGTTCTTGTTGACTTCCTGCGGTCTTTTAGGCTACGGCGGTTGGAAATCTGGAGTTTTCATTAGGCTACGGAACATCTTCGATGCTTGCTTCATTCTTGAACGGATATTCCACCGCTCGGAAGCTCCCTCGATGTACGTTGCGGACGAGGCGGTTGTTCATCTTGCGGAGACGACCGATAGTTGGACCGGGGTTGCTTTGGTAATTCTGTTGTGGTTCTTGCGGCCGTTCCGGTGGTATTTGCATCGGTTGCTTGCCTTTATCAACTACTGCAACGATCCGGATTTCTTTTCGAAGGTCTTCACCGGCTACGCTTGTCCGTCTTGTCGGCAAAACTCAATTGCTTCGCCTCTTCTTGCAAGCTTCCGGCCTTGCTTAACAACTTCTCGAAAGTCTTAATAGTGAATCCTTTGAGGAGAAGTGCTATCGGGCCGTGAATGCTTTTAAGCAAGATGCCGACTGCATGTTGTTCTTGCAATTGTGGTTCACACTTCATGCTTAAGTTTCTCCATCGAAGTATGTAATCCACCAAAGTTTCATTCGACCTTTGTTTCTCTACCACTAAATCACCTATAGTGATGTGGTGCTGAGCTCCGACGAATCGCTTGATGAAGAGGCTCTCTAGCTCTGAGAATGTCTTCACCGAGCCATTGGGTAGTCCGCATACCGGTCGAAGGCGATTCACGATAGGCTGCTGACGAAGCTGTCGGAAGAGTAACGCATCGCTCCCGCCGGCATTGCAACAGCGGCACGAAAGTGTGCAACATCTTGTCGGGGGTTCCGGTTTCGTCGAAGGTCTTGAACGAGAGGTGGTACGAAGCCTTTCGGGTATTGGACGACGTCGAATTCTTACGGGTAAGGTCTACCCGTCCGAATGGATGTCCCGTTCTTCGATTGTGCTAAGGCTTCTCACACTGCTTGTTCTACCAAGTTCTTGATATCCTTTTCGGGGATCATACTTTGTCGTTGTATCCTTTTTAGCTGATCATCCCCATTGACGGATGTAATCTCCTTTCCTCCGTCTACGATGTGAATGACCTACGGGGGTGTCTCTCTATGTGGTTGTACTTGACTGCGGAGAGTGGCCGGAGCTACGGCCATCTCTTCCATCCTTTTCGCCATTTGAGCGATCGTGTCGTCCTTTTCTCGAAGTTATCTTCTCATCGGTTACGGCTCCTCTCTTTACGCGAGTGCAGGGAGCACCTTGCAAGGCGATGAAGCTCGTGTCTCGACCATATTGATTTACGCATATTCGTCGTCCATGAACTCCGATGAATCGATCTCATCTCCGAACTTTTCTTCTCTTTCTTTTGCCGACCGTCGGATATCGGTTCTCGACTTTTTCATGGCATCTTCTAGCGGAGCTTTACGTGTGTCTTTGCGGTTGTCATGCGATAGTTGCGGTGTCCCTTTTCACGAGTCCCCTTTATCGCGGTAGCACTTTCTTCGATTCCGGCCTCTCGGCGAGACTTTCTTTTTCGAGCTGTTGTTTCGATCTCAGCTGCCCGTAGTGGGACGCCACACCATCCTTCTAGCGGCGAAGGTCTAGGACCGGATGGTGCAGTCGGCCCAAATCTTTGGAAGGTGGTATCCTCCCTAATCCGTAATCACGAGACTACGATAGGCGGGCTAGCCTTCATTCTCTTGCTTGGCTTTTACTGTCATGACGGCGGGCTCTACTCGGGGCCCAAGACGGGATTTGGCCAGGCACCCGCCCTATCCTTCGTAGAATTTTCGATACGGGGCGGTTTTCCTTCCTTGCTAACTTTTCTACCAAAGTTTGCGGTCGAGCAAACGGCGTAGTTCTAGTTCTTTTCTTGCGGCTATCGTTGTAGTATGCGGGGCTGAGGTAATGTGGCGGCAATCTTGCGAACATTCTCCTCGTCCTCTGCGGCGGAGAGGGGATGGAACACTGCTTCCTCCCAAAAGTGGTATGTAGTCGAGCGGCGGTGTATATTACGGTAGCGGTGTATATTACGGTAGCGGTGTATATTCGGTAGTTCGGAATTTCCTCCGGGAAAGCGATTTCGGTAGCTACGGCTTCTCTGGCGATCCTTCTACTTCGTTTCTTCTTTGGGTCTTTGTCGGTGACGGAATCTTTGAGCTGGACCCGATTTCGAAAACGGAAGGTCTTACGAGAAGATCTGTACCCTCCACGGTGACGGGTTTACCATAATTCTGGATTTCTTTCCCCTTTGATTTGGCAGAAGTCGGGGTAAGTGCAGAAATATCTAGACCAGTGGGGGTAGTAAGAACAGTCCTCCTGCGGACTGCAGTACTTCTCCTAGTCGGGATCCATTGCAGGGGAGGAAACTCTTGGGTCGACCTAAGGTTGAACTCAAGCAGTGGCTCCTCAGCTTCATATACCTTGTTTGTCAGTGCAAAGAGGGAGACGTCGGTGACCTTGACGTTCGTGTTTTCGAATCCTGTCCCAAATCGGATGATCCCATTGTCGGGCGGCTCATCCTTATAGACGGCGAAGTCCGATCCGTTGGTGAAGGAGAAAATCGGTTTCGGGGCTTCCATTTCTGCAAGGTAGATTCGGTTGTCGATCCCGAGTTATGCTTCTTTTCTTTAGGACGAAAAGAAAGGAATTGAAAAGAGTCCGAACTCATTCTTGTTCATGTATTTATAAGAGGAAATCATTAGTTAAAAGAATCACTTATTAGAGGGTTTGTTTATTTAGAACAGAATGTTCAAAGGTGTAGAGAAGGTAAGGAATCCGATTCAGAGTTGGAAAGGAAAAGAAAGTCTTAAGCAAGTCTTCTCGACTCGAAGGATCATTCCTAAACTAACACCTATTGGGGGTCCGCCCCACCTCGAAAATGAGGTAAAAGGATCTCGGAACCTCTCTGTTTAGGGGTGTCTAAACGGTGGCTCCTAAATCCGAGAGAATGTTGGCTATACTCATTCAAGATAGAAATGAACATAGTATTCCAACGGAAAGAAGGGTAGTTTGATCCACTAAGGACATGGATGCACTACCGATTTTTGAAAGCAGAATTATCTGATTATAATGGAGAGAGGAATTTTCCCCAGCGGAGTCGCCAGAAATACTGTCGGCATATTTTTAGGTTGTGTGTTTTATTTTGAAAAGGGGGTCGCCTAACAGAAGCTGTCGGCGAATTTTTAATTTAATTAAAATAAATAATTTGAAAAGTAGTATTTGATTTTGAAAATAATTTTAAATTTGAAGGTTTTAAGATATGAGATTAAACCGATCTCACATCCCAAATAGTTTATATAAACGAGCACCGCACCACAAACCGTGTATCTATCCCTAAGGATAGACACACGCTAGCGACGATGGGGCTCGATTAAATAAACTAGAAGATTTGTGACATCCGTTTGGTGCACGAACCAATTTTATAAGCCGACAAAATTCCACAGCTTAATATGAAAACATTAAACGGGGTTTATATTACATGGGTTCTTCAAAATTCCACTATAAGGGCAAGCCCCTATAGTTAATTACATCTTAAGTGACGGGAATCACCTAAGAAAACTCTCGATAACAATCAATAATTCTGCTCTCGAGGATTTGAAAGTTTAAGTTTTCGAGGGATTGAATTTTGGAATTTCGATAGGGAATGGATCGAGTTTGGAACATTTTGTTTTGTGAATCGAAAGGAAGAAAAGTAGGAGAAATCACGGATTCGAAGTGAACTTCGGTAATTTCCCGACTATCTATTGTGTGGCTTAAACTTAGGAAAATCCTAATGTTTATTTAAATGTTTTGATTTTGTCGATTTTAATTAATTAGGACTTATATTTATATGATAGAATCATACGAATAGCCTTGAAGATGTGAGGGTTTATGTCGTATCGGACGACTACCTCGGAATCCTAAGTCCGGTTAGGGCTTAATTTGCAAGGCAAATGCCTAACAAAAGGTTGAGGATTTATGTTGCACTTAGGCAAACTACCTCGAAATCCTATGGCTTGGTTATTTAATTCTAGGAAAGTTTTGTTGAAGTAGGTTCAAGTTTTTGCGACGACGATGACCGTACTTGCCCACCATGCTCAGAGCTCCTTATTGTTGCGAGAGGTTTAGTTTTAGAAATCATAAATCGGGGAGATGAGAAAAGTGTTTTGGTTTAGAGAAAATCTTAATTTCCAAGTGTTTTCGATATTTTAATTAAAACAAATCTTAAAGTTGATTATAACGACACCGGTTAAGATCCCACGGTTCCATCCTTCCGGCATCACTATTTTTATCGGATTCACTTAGTCCAAATGAATTTGCTAAACTCAACTGAATGAGTTCCGCACTTTCATTTAGACCGTGAGAAATCCCATTAGCAACACGTAGGTTACATCATCCGAGGTATTCCCGATCATCCAACGAGGACGTTTTAATTTAGTTGTAATTGTAGTTTTGTGTTACGTTCGTGATTAAATTTTGAGTTGTTTTATATTTTGAAATGTTGTGGCGGTGAATTTTATCTTGCAATGACTTTTAATTTAGTTTTGGTTTCGGTTTTAGGGACTATCCTAAAGGTGTGGGATTTCATGCAACGAGTTGTTTATCATGCAAGAAAAGTAAGTGCGATGCGATTAATGAAATTGCAATAATGTAAATTGCAAGAAAGTATATTGCGATAAAATAAAAGCGTGCACGGAGGGTCTTCCGTCATCCCAAGCTGCACTTAAAGCACAATTTAGAATATTTAAGCAAGTTCCTAGGTAAAGCTAAGGGAAGGGTTATGGTTTTCACCAAATTCTTAATCCTATAGCTAGTCATTTCCTATGACGTCTAGGTTCCTTGTGTTTTGGTTTAAGGACGATTTTCTTCATCGAAGAACAATTAAATTCGATTGTTCTTATAAACATCCTATCATATTGAGAAAGTGTTTAAGAAGAATCTTAAACATCTTTTTAATATTTCTAGGATTGTTTTAAGTCGAAATGGGTTTAATTATACAAATGAATTAATCGTCCAGAAATTCGAGTTTTGTTGTTATCTTGCTCGGTGAACTAGGACATTTGAATATCCTATAAGTGAAGTAACATTTCATTTAATGTTACTGTTTAGGAGTTATGATAACTAAAACTTTCGAGGGTAAATTGGTATTCCAAATGATTTGATTTAAGTTAAAGGGTTTAAATAGTGTTCAAGTTGCTTTATATTTAATTTCTTTATGTTTTAGGTGATGTTATATTTAATTCAATTTAATTTAATTTAATTTAATTGAGTTTTAATTTAATTTAATTCAATTGAGTTCAATTTAATTTGATTTGATGTTTAATTAATTTGATTTGATTTAATTTTAATTTAATTTGATTTAATTTAATTTAATTTAATTTAATTATTTAATTTAATTTGATTTAATTTGATTTAATTTAATTTAATTTAATTTAATTTAATTTAATTTAATTTAATTTGATTTAATTTAATTTAGTTTAATCTTTAATTCAATTTAATTTTAATTTAATTTAATTTAATTTAATTTAATTTATTTAATTTAATTTAATTTTAATTTAATTTTATTTTTAATTTTAATTGAAATTTTTAAAAGAGTTTAATAATTAAGTCTTTTAATATTTTAAATTTGAGTTATCATTTTAATTAAGAATTGAATATTAATGAGATAATTAATTTAGGGATTTTTTAAATTAAAGAATAAATCTCTTCCTAATAATATCCCTATTTTAATAATTCGATTTTATTATTCTTCAGGATTTAATCAATTATTTAATTAAGGTTTAATTATTTTAAAATTGCTTAATGGGTTTCTACCCTTTAATCATTTAAATTTCAATCATCCAAATCAGATTAGGATCAAATATTTTACTTGTTAATTTTTTATTAAACCTAAAGTTTTAATTAAGGGTTAAAAATTTAATTACCACTTTACCCTTTAAACTTAATGATTTCATAACTCACTAAATTGAACTCCAATGAACTTGAAATTTTTATGTGACTTCACTCATATGCCAATAAAGACATGAGAGGAGAAGATGTGATTTTTACGTATTTAATTTATTTATATAATTATTTTTGGTAGAAAATAGAGATTTTCAAGGAAAATTTAATAACATGACCAAGGGAAAGTTTCTGTCCTTAAGAAAATTAGGGGACATTCCTAATGACCAGAGAACCACTTGGACCAATTTTGGTGATTTTTTGAATTATATTATTTTTATTATAATTATTTTAAGTTTTGGAGTGTTAATTAATTTAAAAATAAAATAAATGTTGAAAAATGAATTTTATATTTTTCAAAAATCTCTCTGATATCAAGAAAATCATAGAAGCAAATTTTACAATTTTCTGATTTTTCTATGATTTATCATAATTATTTTAGTGGGAATGCTAGAAAATATATATATTTTTTAATTTTAAAATTACCTTAAAGCTTTAAAATTTAATATCTCACTAAATAGACCTAAGAAAAATGTGGGATTTGTTCCTAAGTGATTAAAATTCAAAATGTGACATTTTGGTGAATTTTATTATTTTTGTGATTTTTATTATTTTTTAATTATTAAAAATATTAAAATATTATTAAAAATCAACTTTTTTAGAAAATTGAAATTTTAATTTTCTTAGATTCCCCTGATATCGAGAGAGGCCCCAAAACCAATTTAGTGAATTTTTGAGAGGTATTTTAAAAGTTATGAATTTTTAAAGTTTAAAATGGCTAAGTGGCTTAATCGACCCGATTAGTGGGGCTAACCGAGTCCAATTGACCTCAAACTTTTATGGTGGATTCCTCTGATCCTAAAGGTCGGTGGAGAATTGATTTCAAGTTAATTTGATGCCTGGTTAACTCTAATTAAATAAAGACCTATTTTGGGTGTTTAAGCCGATTAGGGTTGTTTTAAATGAACTAAGTCAAAACTTATTTTTCCTAGGGTTCTCTGGTCATAAGGAACATCACCAAATTTTCCTAGAATTTATTTCACAACATGCTATTTATTGGAATTAAAATACTCAAAACGAGTAACATCGAATTTGAAAAATCAATAACTTTTCATAGGGATGGCCTACGACTTTGGAAAATTCGGGGAATGTTCCCGAATTCGGAGGCTTCAAAAGCCACATGGTCTCATGCTATGGTGAATTGTATGCATGCATGGAGAATTAAAATAATGCGGAGAGTAAATAAATTATAAAAAATAAAATACTTGATGAAATTAAATGATTTCTTTTCCACATTATTCTCCTGCATTCCTCTGAGCGAGAGGGTATTTTTATTTTATTTTTCTGATTTTTCTACACGAGAGATATGAATTTTTGAAGTTTAGTGAATTAAATAAATAGAAAAATACCCTAATTTTCTATTTATCCACGTGGCGCCGCGTCGGCCTCGGCGGCTCCGAACGCACACGCGTCGCGCTCCCATTCCGCGCCGCCACACCGAGTCGGCGGCCCGGGCCCCGCGGTTCTCGTACCGTCTCTCGGTCCGACGCCATCCGAGCCGTTCGTCCGCGCGTGTATTGAATGGACGGCATCCGTTCATCGTCCCGAGCGTCCTCGCCGAGAGCCGTCCACACTAAATCCACTAAGATCTCACTCGATACTCGATGGATTTTTATGTTCTTATGCTCTATGGATTCGTCTTGAAGAGACGAACACATCTATACGGTTAACATGCATTGAAACTAAGGCATTTGAAATGGAGAATCTCCAGAAGCTTGGAATGAAGAATTAGCTCATACCTTTGCTCAGAGAAGTGTGGCTTCAATCTGAGAGTTGTTGCACCTTCGATTGGATCCCGACAAGCTCCGGATGAAGTCTCTCAGTGCAGTGAATTGTCTGGATGTGATTTCGACCAAGCCCGATCACAAAGCTTGGAGGTCTGGAGCAAGCTTGGGTGGCACGGAGATGGGGCTTTCTGTTGGTGGACACCTCCCTTGGTGCAGTGAAGGTGTAGAACCAATCGATTTGGGAATTGGCTCGCTTGTGGAGAAGTGTCCTGGTTTTGGGTGGAATTTCGGTTGGGAAATTGGATTTTGTCGGTGGGGATTAGGGCAAATTGACAGCGGGGATCAAGCTGCTCTACAGGGTGGAGAAGGGTGCGGAACAATTTTGGCGAGTTTCGGCAAGGTTTGTGCTCGGCTCCTCTCATGGCCGAGAGGGGTGGAGTTTAAATAGGAGAGGGTGGAGGGCCTCCGGGGGAGTTGAGGCATGGGATCGAGCTGCTCGCGGTGAGGAGAAGAACGACCATGGTGGCCGTGGGCATGGGGCGACTCGGCGGGTGAGAATTCCAAGCTTGGGCTCACATGATGCTCTCGGGTGTGGTGTTTTCCGGCGATCGAGGCGGCTGGCCGGCGAGGCATGGGTCACCATCTTGACCGGGGAGGTCGGGGCTTGGCAATGGTGAAGTCGATTGGGCTTGGACATGTGTAAAGTGTTTGAATTAAAATGGAATGGGGAAGGGGTCATTTTGGCTTGAAATTGGTCAACCCATTGGTTTGGGTTGGGTTCACCTCCCCATGGGCGATCTTGGGCTGAGAAGATCGAGTTAGGCTAGCTGGTCGAGGTGGTGATGTCCTTATCCAAGAATATTTGGATCAAATCTTGGTTAAGGGAGACATGCTTAAAGTGCTAATGACTTTTAGGAGATGGTTAAAGGACCTCCTCCTTTTGCCATTAATGGCATGGTCACATGCCAAACTTTCATGGCTTCATATGGCTTGTGAATGGCTCATCCTTGGCTCCATTTGGCTTGGGAAAAGCTTGGGTCAATTTTCATGAAAATGGGTTTTAAGAATATTTGGTAATTTGATGGAAATTTGTATGAAACTTGATTTGGAATTATTTGATGATGAATTTAGGACTTAGGTAATGGATTTAATTAAGTGGATGACAAATGGAGATGTCATGTGGGCTTTAGGGTAGATTTTGGGCCTTTGGATGTGGTGAAGTGGGCTTTTAGGAAAGTTTAAGGGAAATGGGCTTTTGATTTTAGGATGGGTATTTGGATAAAAATTTTGTGAAGCACTTTGTCAAATAAATGTCATAATTGGTTTAGGGATGTTCTATGAAGGGCTTGGAATCAATTTGATGTGATTTGGAGTTGAATTGGTTTGAATTTGGGTTTATTTGATAAGTGGGCCTATATAGGTCCAAGTGGGCCAAGTTGGGCTAATGTTGGGCTAGAGTTGAAATTGATATAAAATCAATGTTGAGAAATGTTTATGGGAGTGTTTCAAAGAGGTTTTGGCTTTGTTTGGGCTTTGATTTTGGGGTTTGGGCTCATTTGGGTTAGGTTTGGGTTTAGGTCAAAAATGGGCCTTTTAGCTTTGGGTTGAATTTGAGTGGGGTTTGGGTCTAAATTTTGTGCAAATCATGTTAGTGTTTTGTTTGTGGGAATGTTAAGGAAGATTTAGGAAAGGTTTGGGGTTAATTGGAGTTGAATTGGGTGAGTTTGGGTTAGGTTTGGGTCATGGGTCCAAATTGGGCTTTAAGGCCAAAAGTGAGATTGGATCCAAATGTCAATCAAATTGGACTTGGATTTGGTCTAGATTGGTATTGGGAATGTTTTATTGAAGTTTAGAATTGAATTGGACCAAAATTGGGGTCAATTGGGTAGGTTTGGTTTGACATTGGGTTCACTTAGGGTTAAAATGGGTCGAATTGGGGGTTTTGACAAAAGTAGGGTAAATTGACAAAATTGGCCCATGGTGTAGTTGGACAAAATGAAATTGGGAATATTTGAGATTTTCTGGAATTTTCTGGGAATTTTCTGAATTTTTGGATTTTTTGGCCAAGAGGGGTATTTTGGGTATTTGGAGGGTATTGGGAGGTTTTCTTGGTATTTTTGGTATTTTTGGGTATGGATGATCTGTTTAAGTGATGTGGAAATGTTTGGGATTGATTTTGGAGAATTTTGGGTAATTTGGAAATTTTGAGAAATTTGGGTAATTTCAAGGGTTTTGGGTAGGCTAAGCGGGTGTAGGGTCCCGGGGGTCAAAAATTGAAAATTTGGGAAATTGAAGATTGAGTGAATTTGATTGGAGTGAAATCATTTTGGTTGAGCCATGAAGCCATATCAAGCCCATATGAGCCATGAAGGGACTCATTTTGTGTATTCATTATGTTGTTCCTAACCTCTTGCGAGGGCTTAGGGGTTAAGGACCATCCATGTGAATCACCTTCATGAGTCGAGGAGGTCAAGTTGGGTATGGGTGTGGTTTTAGGAGGTATGTGGAAGTGTAGTGTGTAGGTGTAGTGTATAAGTGTGGTGTGTGTGTAAGTCAACCCCTTCACTGAGACCGGGCCGCCGGTGGCACTCCTAAGGCCAAAGAGTCCTATAGGAACTCATCCTTAAACTTCCACATTTGATTTCGACCCTCTAGGTGATTAGGGGTCTATAGTCAAGTTTGTGGAGTTTGCGGGGAGTTAAGAAGTGGTTTGAATTTCTAAAAGGTGGGTCCCAATTCTAGTCCTCTATAATAGTCAAAGGAAAAGCCTAAGGCTACATCCTAAGTACTAAAGAGAAGAAGAGAAGACCTCATCAAAAATGAGGTCAACACCAGGTAATATAAACCCTGCTTAATTCCTTTATATTAAGCAGAGGAACTTGTTGGCTTATAAAATTGGTTCGTAGACCAAAAGGATGTCAAAAATCTTCTAGTTTATTTAATCGAGCCCCATCATCAAGCAATGTGTCTATTCTTCGGGATAGATACACGGTTTGTGATGCGGTGCTCGTTTATATAAACTATTTGGGATGTGAGACCGGTTTGATTTCATATCTTAAAATTTTCAAACTTAAAATTATTTTCAAAATCAAATGCTACTTTCTAAATTATATATATTTAAACTAAATTTAAAATTTAAAATTTAAAATTCGCTGACAATTTCTGTTAGGCGACCCCTTTTCAAAATACAACACACAACCTAAAAATATGCCGACAAATGTTTTAAGAAACTAACAAGGTGTAAATTTGGATCCTCATTTGGTGTTCCTCCAAATTGATTATTTTGAACCATTTGAATAATAGAAGGTTTAAGCTCAAAAGAATTAGCATCTACAGCAGGCATTTGAATACTAATATGATGTTCATCAGGTGTGGGGTTTGCATAATCCCTTAATGGTTTATAAACATTTTATTCATTAATTTTTATTGGATTTTAATTATTGTTATGTAAGTTAGCCATTTCCTGATATTTTTGAATTTGTTTTCCTTTTCTAATTCTTTTAGCATTTTAAATTTTGAATTTGGATTATCATTTTAATTAGGAATTAAATATTATTGAGGTGATTAATTTAGGGATTCTTAGCTTAAAGAATAAATTTCTTCCTGATAATATCCCTATTTTAATAATTCCAATTTTTTTTATTCTTCCAAGTTTAAATAATTATTTTATTAAGGTTTATTTTAATTACTTTTAAATTGGTTGGTAGGTTTCTACCCTTTAATTACCTAAGTTTCAAACATCCAAAATCAACTTAATCAACCCATTTGGTAGGGCTAACCAAATCCAATTGCCTTCAAATTTTTATGGTGGGTTCCTCTGATCCTAAAGGTCAGTGGAGAATTAATTTCAAGTCAATTTGATGTATGATTAGCTCTAATTAATTAAGGACCTATTTTGGGTGTTTAAGCCAATTAGGGTTATTCCAAGTGGATTAATTCAAAACCTATTTTTCCTAGAGTCCTCTGGTCATAAAAAACATCCTCAAATTTTCCTAGAATTTATTTCACAACAGCTAATTATTGAAATTAAAATATTCAGAATAGTGACCTAGAATTGAAAAATCAGTAACTCTTCATAGGGGTGGCCTCTCACTTTGGAAAATTCAGGAAATGTTCCCAAATTCAGAGGCTTAAAAAACCCCATGGTCTCATGCCATGATGAATTGTATATATGCATGGAGAATTGAAATAGTACAGAGAATAAATAAATTATTAAAAATCAATTACTCAATGAAATTAAATGATTTCTTTTCCACATTATTCTCCTCTGTTCACTGAGCAAGAGGGTATTTTTATTTTAGTTTTCTGATTTTTCTACACAAAGTTATGCATTTTTGAAGTTTAGGGAATTAAATAAATAAAAAATACCCTAATTTTCTATTTAAAACGGCGGCGCTGACTCATCCTAGGCATCTTCGAAACGCCACGTGTCGCGCTGCCATTCAACGCCGCCACTTGAGTCAGCAGCCCTGGTCCCGCCTTCCGCATATCATCTGCCGATCCGACCCGATCTGAGCCGTCCGTCCGCGCGTGTATGGAATGAACGGCATCCGTTCATCGTCCCCAGCCGTTCTCACCCGAGAGCCATCCACACTAAAACCCTAAGAACTCACTCATTTCTCAACGAATTTTTGTGTTCTTATGCTCTATGGATTCGTCTTGAAGAGATGAACACATCTATACGGTGATCATGCATTGAAATTAAAGCATTTGAAATAGACAATCTCCAGAGGCTTGGGATAAAGAGTTAGCTTATACCTTAGCTCAGAGAAGTGTGGCTTCGATCTGAGGGTTGTGTCACCTTCGATTGGGTCCAAGCAAGCTCCAGATGAAGTCTCCTGGCTTGGTGAATTGTCCAGGTATGATTTTGACCAAGCCCGATTTCAACCTTTGGAGTCCGGAACGGATGGGTGGCACTGGAGAGGGGCTTTCACTCTGGGGAACTCCTTCTCTTGGTCTTGTGCGGGTGTGGGTGAGTTTAATTTGACTTTGGTGGAGGATTTGGGAGTGTCCTGTTCGACACGAAAATTGAGCTCCAAAATTGAGCTCGATTAGTGGGGATTAGGGCAGGAGGACAGTGGGGATCAAGTGCTCTAGGTGTGGGGAGAGTCTGGAGTGATTTTGGCAGAGTTTCCTTAAGGTTGATTCAGCACCTCCTCCATGGCCGAGAGATGTGGGGTTTAAATAGGCATGGCTGGAGGCTCTCCCAGGGGGAGTTAGGGCTTGGGATCAGCTTCTCTGGTGAGGAGAAGAACAGCCATGGTGGCCATTGGGCATGGGGCAGCTCAGCAATAGAGAATTTCAATGTTGGCTAACATGTGAGCTCTCGGGTGTGGTGTTTTCCGGCGATCCAGGCTGCTGGCCGGCAGGCATGGGTCACCCTCAGGTTCAGGTGGGTCAGGGCTGGGGTTTAGTGTAGGCAATTGGGCTTTGCCATGTGTCAAAAGCTTGGATTAAGATGGCATGGGGGAAGACCAATTTTTGGCTTGATTTGGTCAAGTCCACCTTTTGGGCTTGGTTCACCCTTCAAGGTGGCTTTGGGTGTTGTGAGGAGTCAAAGGAATCGAGTTGGTTTGGCATGGAGAAGTCCTTATCCAAATATATTTGGATTAAATTTGGGTTAAGGGGAATCATGGTTAAGGCTAATGACTTTAGGAGATTAAAGAAAGAGTCTCCTTCTTTTGCCCAAAATGGCATGGTGACATGTAAAGAGGCTCTCATGGCTTCCATGTGGTTCATGCATGGCTTCATGGCTCATCTTTGGCTTGGGAAAAGTTAAGTCAATTTCATGAAAAAGGGTTTTGTGAATTTTGGCACTTTAATGGGAATTGGCATATGGCTTGATTTGGATTTATTTTATCATGGATTTAGAACTTAGGAGATGGATTTATCAAATGGATGATGATAGAGGATTGTCATGTGGGCTTTGGGCCTTTTGAAGTCATTTTTGATGGGCTATTAGGAAGGCTAAACGGGGGTGGGCCTTTAAGTTTAAGAATGGATTCATGGATGGGAGTTTTGTAGAAGTTTGGGCCAAATAATTATAATTTTTGGTTTAGGGATGTTTCATGAGTGATTTGGAATAAATTTGAGGTGTCTTGGGCTTGAATTGGGTTAGTTTGGGCTAAATTTGGGTCATGGGTCCAAATTGGGCTTTAAGGTCAAAAGTGAAATTGGATTCAAATTCCAATCAAATTGGACATAGATTTGGTCTAAATTGGTGTTGGAGATGTTGAATTGAAGTTTAGAATTGAATTGGACCATAAATTGGGTCAATTGGGTAGGTTTGATTTGACATTGGGTTCATTTTGGGTTAAAATGGGTCAAATTGGGGATTTTGGTAAAAGTGGGGTAAATTGACAAAATTAGACCATGGTGTAGTTGAACAAAATGAAATTGGGAATATTTGGGATTTTTTGGAATTTTCTGGGAATTTTCTGAATTTTTGGATTTTTGGGTCAAGAGGGGCATTTTGGGTATTTGGAGGGTATTGGGGGTATTTTTGAAATTTTTGTATTTTAGGCTATGAATGATCAATTTGAGTGGTGAGGAAATGCTCAAGGTTAATTTTGGGGAATTTTGGGTGATTTGGAAATTTTGAAAAATTTGGGTAATTTCAAGAGTCTTGGGTAGGCTAGGCGGGTGTAGGGTCCCCGGGGTCAAAAATTGAAAATTTGGAAAATTGAAGATTGGGTAAATGTAAGTGAAATGAAATCATTTTGGTTGAGCCATGAAGCCATATCAAGGCCACAAGAGCCATGAAAGGACTCATTTGAGGCATTCACTATGTTGTCCTAACCCTCTTAGCCAAGGGCTTAGGGGTTAAGGACCATCCATGTGAATCACCTTCATGAGTCACGAGGTCAAGTTGGGTATAGGTGTGGTTTTAGGAGGTGTGTGAAAGTGTAGTGTATAAGTGTAGTGTGTGTGTAAGTCAGCCCTCACCAGACCAGGCCACTCAGGGCAGTCCTAAGGCCAAAGAGTCCTATAGGAACTCATCCTTAAAACTTCCACATTTGATTTCAACCCTCTAGGTGATTAGGGGTCTACAATCAAGTTTGTGGAGTTTGCAAGGAGTTTAAGAAGTGGTTTGAATTTCTAGGTGGTGGGTCCCAATTCTAATCCTCTAGGATAGTCAAAGGAAAAGCCTAAGGCTAGATCCTAGGTACTAAAAAGAAGAAGAGAAGACCTCATCAAAAATGAGGTCAACAAAATCATAATGGAAGTTGGAATAATCAGGGGAACACAAACTATAGACCTTCATATCCACTGGACTCTAACAATGATCAATAATTTAAGGATAAGAAGATGTTTATGGAAGAAGTGGTATTGCAAATGAGATACCAGTTGCAAAGTCAAAATGCTGCGATTAGAAACATAGAGAATCCACTGGGACAAATTGCTAATTCACTTAGCAATAGACACCAAGGAACACTTCCTAGCAACAATGAGATCAACCCTAAAGAGAACACTAATGAACAAATAGAATTTGTCCAATTAAAAAGTGGAAGAGAGATAGAGGATGTGGTTAGCAAAGAGAAAGTTGTTGTGAGAGAAACAAATGAAACTAAAAGACCTGAAGAACATGTTTCTAAGGATCTGTAAAAATTAATATCTCCAACTAAAATCAGTTTGGAAAAACCACCACCTCCATTTCCTCAAAGACTTAGACAACATGAGTTGGATAAAAATTTTTCAAAGTTCATGAAAGTACTTAAGAAGTTAACGATAATTATTTCTTTCACTGAAGCTTTAGAAGAGATGCCAAGTTATGCGAGTTTATAAAGGATATATTAAATAAGAAAAGGAAATTTGGGGATTATGAGACAGTTGCAATAAGTGAGGAGTGCAGCTCTATACTTCAGAAAAATTTTCCTCAGAAATTTAAAAATCCTTGTAGCTTTACAATTCCTTGTGCAATTGGAAAAAGATTATGTGGAAAAGCTTTATGTGATTTAGGAGTGAGCATTAATGTGATGCCTCTATCCATATTTAGAAGGTTAGGTTTAATCGATATTTCTCCCACTACTGTAACCCATACATTGGGCGATCGATCTATCATTTATCCAAAAGGAGTTATAGAAGATGTGCTTGTTATATTGGATAATTTTATCTTTCCTTTGGACTTTATTGTATTAGATATGGAGGAAGATAAAGAAATTCTAATTATTTTAGGGAGACCTTTCTTTGTTACTGGACAAGCTATGATAGATGTGCAAAAAGGAGAGTTGATATGAATATTAATGATCAGGAAGTCACTTTTGATGTATTAAAGACTATGAAATATTCAGCTGAAAGAAAAGATGATTGTTCTTGGATAGATGAAATTGATTATCTAAGTAAAGACCATTTCCAAGAAAGTTTTGAGAGTATGTTAAAAGATGAGATTTTCATGATGATTCGAAAACATTACTTAAAGAAGATTGTATGTATGTTCAGGAGAGGTGTGAAATGATGGACGCTACTAAAAGTAGTAAACTTTTAATTCCATCTATTGAAAAATCTCATGAACTTAAGATGGATGTACCCCATACAATTTTAAAGTCTATCTATTTAGGGAATTCATCTACACAACCAGTCTTTATATCTTTAGATATGACTCAATCACAAGAAAAACCTGAATTAAATGATGAACAAGATAAAATTATTGAACTAATATTTGGAAGAGAATTTGAGGATAAATTTCAAAAGAACTTTGAGTTAAGAAAACAGGATAAGGATATTGGAAGACCATTGGAAGAAGTTCCTAAGGAATTAGAAAAACCTATTTCCTCAACTAAGTTAGATCCTCCATCATTTAATAATCATAAAGGGGAAGAATTGGATGATAACTTGAATCATAAGAGTGACATAGAAGAATTTGATCTTGAATCTGAATTATCTAGAGAGAATTTAATCCAAAATTTGGGAGATATTGAAGTATCTTATAAAGATTCATTTCTTATAAATTTCAAGGATGATATTAATATGCGAATTGAGAAAATCAATAGAAGAATATTGGATCTAGAAAGAAATATGAGGAATAATGATATAAATCCAATCGAAAATGAAGAGCTAAATGAAAAATTACAATTTGAGGATTTTAAAGGAATCCACGGATCCGAAAATGATTGGGCGATTGATCAAGGATTACTTAAATGGAATTTTGATCCAGGTGGAATCATTTGTCAGGCTAATGACGTTAAACCAAGCACTTTATGGGAGGCAACCCATGGTTATCAGTGCGCTTTGATTTAGTGTGCTTGAGAGTCATGATTGTTAGTGATCTATTGTATTTGCTTTATAGTGGATTGGTCAGTTTGATTGATGATTGGTAGATGTTTGGATTATTAGTATTTTATTTGATCTTTGTGTGTCATGAGGGAGTTGATTCCTTAACTTCTTACTGTGGTTAGACTTTTATGTTCTCTTGTAGTAGTTGGATTGACGAGTTCACTACGGCTCGGGTCTCACCGGACTTGAGTTTTACAAGAGATACCATGAATTTAAATTGTAACATATCTATCTCAATTTTGATACTTCTTTTCTCTAACTTTACTTTCATTAGGTAGGAGTCATGAACCTATTTGATGAATACCATTAGGATGATCTTACACTATCTTTATAACTGTTAGAGGTGCTTAATTATAAGGATTAGATGATGCATGAGATTGGTGCCTAGGAGCCAATATATCAGGGGTAATCTTATCTTTCGGATTATATTCTATAAAACCATTTAAAAAGTACCTAATTTACTAGTGTAGTGATTCCGTTAGAAATTGAAGGTAACGTAGTGAGATTGGTTGAGTTAAAGGATGAATTAACCTCATTTATCATATGTGTGTTTATGTTTGTGTTGCAAGAACATTTTTTTATTCCCATACTGATATATGTTATGCTAGTTAGACTTTTATTTAGTTAATTTCATTCTCACATGATTAGTTTAGATTTACTTTCTGCTGCATATTGTTCTGTCATAATGAATACATGCAAATGGTTTTGATAGACATTTGTGGTAGATAGAATTTCTAAATTGTTTTCTTCCTGCTTATATTTTCTATACTAAATGTTATATATGTTAAAAATTATGTTTGGGGGTTGGAAGAAAAATAAAATTTTAATGTGAAAATACTCCCTTTTTGTGTAATTTTATTACAAGCATGTTTTAGGTTAGCTTTACTTTCTCTTACAGTCTTTCTACCCTGATTATGCATGAATATGAATTTGATAGGATGTTGTAGTAGCAAGTAGATTAAACCTTTACTTTTTTTTCCTGCTACATTTTATGGAATTAATTACAAAATATTTTTGAAATTTAAGTTTGGGGGGAAGAATAATATTAACTCTTATTTGTTCTCAATTATTATATTTTCAAAAATTATTAGCATAACTTCTGGCAATTGAACCTCGCTTGAGATAACTAAAACCTTTTATTTTTAATTGAATATTATGAAAAGATTGGATGAAAGTTTTTAGTAATAAAAGTTAATTTTATAAGGATAAGATATTTGGTATGAAAGAACTTGATTATAGTTAACTATTTAAAGTAAAGAAAACTGTATTTTTGAAATGTTAAGAGACTTAAAGTATTGTGTGTTAAGAAGAGATTGTGACTTTATGATGAATAATAAAGCTCATACCTAATTATAAAGTAAGGATGTGTTTCAAGTTTGAACTTTAAAAAGAGGAGAGTGAAGTCATTACAGGCTCTCCAGATATAGTAATCCTCATTAAAAAAAAAGAAAGAAAGAGAAAAAGAAAAGAGAGTGAAAAAAAAGGGATTGAAAATGATCCCGAAAGAAAATAAAAAAAATAATAAAGAAAAATATTTGTGAGGAGAAGCTTGAGGAGATGCCTAATCAAAAATTGACTTCACTTGAGTCACCCTAAAGGGAGAACTTAATTTCATTTCTGAATTTATATTTAAAGTATTGACCTACATTCTGATGAAGTTTGCATGAACTCCTTTATCACATAATCTTTCAAGGCACTCTTAATGTAACAAATTATGGTTTATCTTGAAATAAATAGAAGACTAAAACCCTTAGACTTAATTACTGAATATTCTTATACCTGTAATGTTAACCCTAGTTACAAATTTTTTTTCTAAAAGTCTAACCAATATATTCTTTTAAATAAAAAATTTTAGTGTATTACAGGTGAAAGTACATTGCCTTGAGCTATATTTTTATGTAGTAAAAGTGTTACTTGAGGACAAGTAACAGTTAAGTTTGGGGGATTTTGACACGCCTAAAATATATACGCTTTCTGCTATATAATTTTACTCATTTTTTAGGATATTACACTTTAAATGAAGGTATTTTGTATGTTTTTTTTGTTTTAGGTACAAGAAATGGTGATTGGAGCAAAAGGAAGCAAAAACGGTGCAATTTGGAGCAAAAACGAGCAAGAAATAAAATTCTGCCCTGACACCTTTCGATAAGTCATTTGATGCTTCATCTCTTTTACACTTCTTGCATATTTTTGAATGAGATTACACTTTAAAGAAATGTTGTTTTTATGCTTATTTTGTAGGACTATCTGTTACGAATGCAACACAACTGAAACGGGGCGAATCAGATCTAAAACGGAGCCAAATGGAGCAAAAAGGTGGAGCTGCGCAGAGTCATCTCGCCGATGGCGGACTCGATCTCGCCGACGGTGAGATTTTCTCGAGACAGCCAAAAATGGTTAAAAATGCGGCCAAAAGCGAGCTCGAACCTACCGACAGCTGCCCGGACAACCATGAATCGACTTTTGGCGGTTTTGGGCCGAAATTCGACGTATTTGGACGCTTTTTCGAAGGGGTGCATAAGGAGACTCTTCGAAATTCGTCCACACTCTTTAAAAATGGAGAATTTATGTTAGAAAAAGAGAGAAACAATAGAGGAAAGAAGAGAAAAAAAGAGAGGAATGTTTAGGATTCTTAGATTAAGAGTATAAATGTAGATTTCTACCCTTTTGGAGAGATTGAAGAGGAGATTTTGAGAGAATTTGTAAGGGATTTCGTTAGCATTGCATGGATTGCCGGGAGACTTTATGGGAGAGATCTTCGTTTTGCTTTCAAGGGAAAAAAGCTAAGTATTGTTCTTCATTATCTTATAATTTTGTAAAAATTTATTTAAGGGATTTGCTTTAGTTACATGAAGTTTTCGTTGTGTTTTCTTCGCGCTTTGTGACGTATCTCTCTTACTTTTTCTTCTTCTTTGAAAATAGTAGAATGAGAAGATTATGTCATTATTTTCATTTTACTTTTCTTTTATAATGAGTAGAAATTATGTTTAAGATTTTATGATGCATGATAGAAGTGAATTTAATTATAAATGTGATGATTTTTACTTGCACTTCATTTACATTGCAATAAGGGCCCATTGTAGTGTTAAAATTCATTGTAATTGCATCGACCCGGAAGGACGGCGTAATTCTCAACAAAGTGAAACCACATTCAAATTCCATGGATGGTAAAGTTCATGGGGATTGAATGCAAATAAATAGGGAAATATAATTATCGGGCATAAAATTGGAGAGTTTAGAGTGACAGGCTAAAATCTTCAATTCGGTCCTATTGTTTGGATGCTGAAGTGTAGATTATTAGCCCTCAGGCAAGGGGAACTTGGGAGCTCTGAAGTGAGAGCCGGTATCCTCCCAGCCTAGCCGCAGATTCAGTAACCAAGCATAGGATTAATCAATGTTTTTTATGCCTGGACCAAAGGGTAAAAAATAGAATTACTCCTATTTGGTACCTACAATATTTAATGCATCTCATTCCTATACATTATCTATTTCATTACATAAGAATAGTAGTTTTTAATATCTCAAAATTCTCCAAACCAATTCATCCAAAAAGGGTTATCTTTAGAATTATTATTTGCACTTAGTTGTAGTTACTATCTCTACATTTAACACTTGAATTTAGGAGTAGTTGCTACATAAAACACAATTTTAATCGACATTCCAAACTAAGTATTATTAGTAGTAGACTAGAATTTGGCTAAAGACCTCTTACTTCACTTCCTCATGGGATCGATACTGGATTTTTAAAGAAAACTCTATATTACTTGAAACGATACGTATACTTGCGTAGTACCCCTAGTGTGTAAAATATTTTCTAATTTTTATATCATTTAAGATTTTACACAATAGCCACTATTTATAAATCGAGTCAAGTTTTTGGCCATCTTTTGGAAATTAATTTACTGCATAATTGCTGGTCGGGTCAGCTAACAATCTACATTTCATCACCCAAACGATAGGACCGAATTGAGGATTTTAGTCTGTCACTCTAAAATCTCCAATTCTATGCCCGACGAATATTTTTTACCTATTTATTTGCACCCCGCTTCCAAGGATTTTGATCTCCCCGAATCTCGGATGTAATCTTTACTATAGTTGTTAAATTCAACATATTTTAACTAATTAATTGGCCGGATTGAAAGTAAATTAAGATCTAAGTAAAAGATTATCACAACTTCTTAAAAACTTTTCTTGGCACACTAATTCAAAATTCCAATTCACAAAAATATAAAAACAAGGAGAAAGAAAGAATAACTACACAGAATTCATGGAGAGGATACGATAAAACTTGAATTTCATATATAAAAATAAAGTTCTACAAACTAAAGTAAATAAATACAACTTACCTTAAATTCCTCCCCAAGCAAACTCCTTGATGTTCCTCTGAATCTCTTCCTTTCTTTACAGCACGCAAAATTCTCTTTCGAAACGACAATGAAGAAGATATCTCTCACTTCCCTTCCACTATTACAATCTCTCGAAGAATTTCTCACAAATTTCATTAATTTGAACTCACCGACTAACTAACTAAACTCTAAATGGACTCACTAGACTCACACACTTGACACGTGGTGAACACAAATGGACACTTATGAACCAATTGGACGCTAGTGGACCCTTTTTTCTGCCCCAAATTGTTCCTTTTAAAGTAAATGATGAGTCTCCAAGAGTATTCTAAGCATCCCTTCAAAAATCTTCCACATTCAATGCATCTCGTGAAAGAACCGCCGATCTCGCTGTCGGCGGCCTCGAGCTCGCCGTCCGCGGCCTTCTAGAATACTGAGCCTTGGACCCCTTTTGAATAAGCCCCGCTGTCGGTGGCCTCGATCTCGCTGTCGGTGTGCTCCCATGTAATATATTCTGTACTCTCAGGAAAAATACGCCGTCGGCGCCATCGACCTTGCCGTCGGCGCCCTAGATCAAATTTTCATAATTATGTTCCTTTTTGGTCCATATTCGCTCTTTTTTGCATATTTTCGCTTCATTGTCCATAAATCAACATACCTGCAGAAATACACCAAAAATATCCTTCTTTAAAGTGCAATATCATCAAAATCAATATAAAATAGGCATGAAAATCTTAACATTATTTCCTTGGGTCAATTTTTTAGAAGTTACAGCTTTGCACATGGGATAGATATTGTGACTTTTTAAAGAAAATCCTATAATACTTGAAACGATATTTATACTTGCGTAGTACCCATAGTATGAAGGCTTATTATATATTTTCTAATCATTTCATTTATTCACACTAGCCACTAAATATAATTTGGGACAAGTTTTTGACAATCTTTTAGAGCATAAATATATGCGTACTTGCAGGTCGGGTCAAGTTTTTGGCATCGTTATCGGAGAAAGCGACGAAACTTTTTAACTTTGAATTATATTTGATTGTAGGTTTATTTTTAGGAGAATTAAAAATTAATTTTAGTACTTTCTCATTTTAAAAAATCATAAAAATATTAAAAAATTGAAAAACTAAAAAAGAAGAGAAAAAATGAAAATCAAAACTATTTTTTTTAAAAGTATTTTAAGCTTTATTTTTCAAAATTTTTACTTTATGTATGCGTAGTTCCGGATCTCAAGGTTTAGTGCCTTATGCTTCTGAATTAGAACGGATGATAAGAAAATTATAAAACAAAAGGACTTCACAATTTTTAAGAAATGACAAACACATCTCAAAATAACATTGAAAATTAAGTTATTTAAAATGAACATCATCATTTACAAATACCTTTAATGGATTATGCAAACCCTACAACAGATGAAATTCACTTAAGTGTATAAACCCCTGCTGTAGTGGTTAACATATTTGAACTTAAACCTGCAATTATACAAATGTTACAAAACATTCAGTTTGGGGGAACACAATTTAAGGATCCAAACTTACATTTATCAAGTTTTCTAGAACTGTTTTCTACATTTAAATATGATGGCGTATCAAACGATTCTATTAGATCTAGAATTTTTTCTTTTTCATTAAGGGATAAAGCTAACATGTGGTTAAATTCGCTAGCATCTAGATCTATTAGAAATTGGGAGGATTTAACAAAAAAATTTTTGGCTAAGTACTTTCCTCATTCAAAAACTAGTAAGCTTAGAAATGATATTACTTATTTCACCCAGTACAATTGAGAGTCAACTTATGAAGCTTGGAAAAAGATATAATGAATTCCTTAGATAGTGTCCACATCATGCTTTACCAGACTGGTTAATCTTTCAAACTTTTTATAATGAGTTAGTAGGATCCCTTAGATCTATCATAGATGCTGCTGCTAGAGGTTCATTAAAGTCAAAACCATTTATTGAAGCTTAATCATTAATTGAAGAGATGACTACGAATAATTTTTTAATGGCCCTCTCAAAAGTGTTAAGCCTAAGAAATTAGCCAGTAGTCTTGATAATGACACTATTACAATGATTGTATCTCAAGCTGCTGCATTATCGAGAAAAATTGAACAAATTGGAATGAATTTTTCTTCAACCCCTCATGTGATTGAAGAAAATTCATTAGGACAAAATATTGATTCTCAATTTTCATTAGAAACTTTGAATGTTATTAATAATAGACCCAATAATCCATATTCTAACTATTAAAACCCAGGTTGGAAAAACCATCATAATTTTAATTGGAATAAAAATTGTAGTGGTGGAAGTCAACAATGGGGGAATAATCAAGTAAACTCATTGGGAAATTGGAACAACTAGGGTAGTTCTAACTATAGACCTACCTATTGATCCACCCGATAATTATAATTACAAATATGATATGAAAATTGGCAACGACGACAGAAACTTGATCCCATCGGATATATATGCTTATGATTTTGATTTATAATGTGGATACTACGCAAGTATACGTATCGTTTATCAAGTAGTATAGGACTTTCTTATTAAGCCCCGAGACATCAAACCCATAGGGAAAGTGAAAAATCTTTAAAGAAATAAGAAAATTATCTTTTTACCTTTTTAATTGGCTTTTGAAAGTATGTTTGATTTTTGAAAAGTTTGATAGTTGATTTCACTCTTTAAATTTTCTTATAAAAGTCAAACAAGAAATTAAAATGATAATAACTGTAAACACGGTATGAAAAACACTATTAACTAGAATATATTTTTCTTTCCTTTATAAAGTAGTAATAATTGTTAAAGTATTGTTGTGGAAGTATTTAAATTTTTTGTGATAAATAGAAGAAAATGTATTCTTTACCCTTACTTGGTTCTATAAAGAACATTGGTTAATTTGAAATTTTATCATTTTGAACATGGTCAGGCAGGGAAGATACCAGCTCTCACTCTAGAGTTCCCTCATTTCCCTCCACCTGGGGGCTAACTTCTCATAACAAAATTCAAAACTTCAAACCAAATTAGGGGCTTTTAGCCTGTCACACTAAAAGTCCTCTAATTTTACTCTCCTTTAAAACATCTTATAATATATTGCATTCAATTAAATGAACTACAATTTTCACCCATATAATTGCATGTGATTCTTACTAACTTATATGAGACAATACCACATTGGATCCTACATAATCTCACCACAAATTTTACATCTTAACAGACCAAATTAAGAAGTAAATAAAGTCTATAGAATCAATCTTCACAACTTCTTCCAACTTTGAACACATATACATTCCACAACAATTCTTCATGAATTACTTACTTCTTTATTTAAGAAAGAAAAAGATAAAGTAAACTACTCAGAATGCATTAAGAAAATACAAAAACACATTGATTTGAAATTAAAAACCATAAGAAAAACAACAAACACAACAAGTATTAATTAAAAACTAAATGTAAGAGGCAGTTAATCATAACCATAAGGTGCCTTGGTGTCTCTTCAAAATGTGTCCAGATTCGATGTATCCACCAAAGAATGCACCCCTTCATTCAAACTTGCCACCCAAAGGAGGTTATGGAAGTTACCACCAAGAGTTGCATCCCATCCCCTTTGAAAATGGCGCCAAATTCAAGTTAATCTCCATTTTTAACTGTGGCGGCTAAGCGCCGGCCCAGCGACGCTTAGCCGCCAGTGACCAAATTTTAATTTTTCATTTTTTTTCTCCAAATTTGATCCAATTTTTCTCCTTTCATCATAATCACTCATTTTCATCATACCTGCAAGAAAAACACAAAATACCTTCCATTAAAGTGCAATATCATCAAAAATAGGTATAAAAATGTGCATAAAAAATACTATATATTTTAGGTGTATCAAAATCCCCCAAACTTAAAATATTATTTGTCCTCAAGTGACAGTTAATCTCATAGAAAAAATTTTAACATGCAAATTATGTAATGAGTTTCTTAGGAAGATAACAAAATTTTGTTCTAGAAATGGAATAGTTGAATTTAAAAAAATTTTCAGTAATTAAGACCAACTTAAAGTTTAGAAAGTTCTTAAGGAAAGAAAAATGACAAATATAAGTCTCTATCTAATTCAGAAATATTTGTAGATTCTTCAAAATATAGGATTCAAACATCTTATTTTTCTCAGTTAAAAATCTTTATTTGAAAATAATTTTACTTTCTATATTATAACCTTAAGCTTTAGATTTTCACTGAACTTATATGTTAAACTTTTGGTATCGAATCAATTTTTGATTAGGCCCTTAGATCCTCAAGCTTCTCCTCCCTTTTTACATACTATTTTTCACTTTTTGTTTTTCTTTTTCTTTTTATATTTCTTTTTCTTTTTTTCTTTTTCTTTTTTTTTCTTTTTTTAAGACAATGATTATTGTATCTAGATAGGCCTTTAATGAATTTGAATTCCACCAATAAAGGTCGGATATATATCTTTCACTTAAAAATCATAATAATAGTATTTGAAAATTATTCCTCAATAAAAGAAATTTAAACTTTGAAGAATAAAAATCAAATCTTCTATTTATCCAAAAATATAAAATTTCTTACTAAAGATAGATAACTATATTTAACATCTCTTCACTAAGAAAATTTTAACTTTAAGTTTTTTATGATTACTATAAAATTTCAACTAAATTCTTTTATTCATTTCTATATTCAAAATTTTTGTTCCCCTAATATAACTTCATATACATAATTGTTCTCAATCAAGAAAATTAGATTTATTTTAAGTATTCTTGAGAACAAATAAAATTTTAGGTTTTTGAAAAAACTTTTGTTTTTAAAATTCCCCCCAAACTTTAATTTTTAGTTAGGATAAAACATTTAAGCCTAAGAAATGATACATGGGTGAGAATTAAAGACTAACATAACATGCTTGCAGGAATTTAAATATCTGAAATATGTAAGTATAACAATTTAAACAATAGGAATAAAATGAAATCAAATTCAATTTTTCAAAACATCTTCTTTTTATAACAAGAAAGGTAAAAATTTCAAAAGACTTCTACAGTAGTGGAGGTTTTCAAAGCAAATACACACCAACTGAAATCACACTGATACTAGATAGCAAATGGTAGTGGTAGATTTTTGTAAAGTTTTTAAGCATGCATTTTCCTAAATAGTAGTTTCTATAGTGTTCTCTAATCTCCTAATAGTTTTAGAATTAAAGTACACCTTAAAAAAACTCTAGTACAACATACACATTAAAACATTTACTACCACACACACTACACTCAAAGCAACATATAAAACATCAATCCAACAACAATACATCTGAATATGCATAACAGATAAATAGTACAACTACAATCTGCATACTATCAGAGTTCACATCACAACACAATCATCAAACAAACTACTAGACAAAGTACACAATAACATAGCACAACATCACAACAACTAAAAAAAACAACATACAACTACTCTTCATCCTCCTCCTCATCATCATCCTACTCGTTCCAATCCCTGGATGGCACATAAGATATGTACAATGGATGAGGGGGCATCTCAGCACTCTGATCACCTCTAATCAGTCTATCCAAATAATGCTGATAATTCTCCTCATACTCATCATGTTTTACAATATATCTCTCCACATTATCCATCTTACCATCCATATCTTTCATATGCTCTCGAGTACGACTCACTTTTTTCAAAATTTTTCTTAATAAACTAGTCTGTGAATCAGTAGATGATGAAGCACGTGAAGTAGTAGCACGAGAAATAGATGCAGCCGAAGCAGAAGCAGAAACAGTAGAAGCCCCACCAAATCTCCTCTCCAGCCAATTTCTGAATGTACAGTGTAAGCTCCAACATTTACACTAGTGATAGGACTCAAAGGTTGAAGTACCTCTTCCCAGGTTTCAAATTTCACTTTAGACTGTTCACATAATGAATGAATCAGGGAAGGAAATCCCATACCTGCAGTAGTGGTAGATCTGACACAATTCACAATATAATCATAAATGATCACTCCAATATCTATAGGCTTCCCTTACTGAATGCAATGGTTCAAAATAGATCTTTCCCTCGTCACTTCACTAGTATGAC
Organism: Papilionanthe hookeriana x Papilionanthe teres; assembly: GCA_022702705.1. Taxonomy (NCBI): domain Eukaryota; kingdom Viridiplantae; phylum Streptophyta; class Magnoliopsida; order Asparagales; family Orchidaceae; genus Papilionanthe; species Papilionanthe hookeriana x Papilionanthe teres. Next base: position 154,089,265 of record CM040426.1, read on the forward strand.
TTGAAGGCAACAGTTTAGAAGAGATAAAATAATGACATGCCTTAGAAGTGGCATTTAATTTGGAAGCTGGAAAATTCACTCTTCTATCATTTGTTATTTTCCATAATCCTCTTCCATCAGTCAAAAATCCTATTATTTCATCTAACTCTCCCTCCGTAGGATGAAAATTAGAATAAAAACAAAACATAGCAGGAGGCAGTTGATAAAAAGTGTTAATTACCCCAGAAGAAAAGTTCACATCTTGCCCCTTAACCATCACCAAATTCTCTTCTGATGCAGGCAAATTCGCATAGAATTCTCTAACAACAGAAACAACAGCAACATCAGAGAAGCAACAGTAGTTCTCCCAGTTCCTCCTAGCAATTATATCTTCAATTACATCTCTTAGCTTACTGAACACTCTCTCAGGAATCAATTTACGTGACTACAATGCATCGACGTATCGTTCCTCAGCCCTCGCACTAACAAATATGTCGGAATCAAACTTTGTCTTTCCTCTCGCGTGCTTTGACTTTGGAGCAATCTGTAAAAATTCACGAAAAATTACCATAAATTCCAAAATCAAACTAAACTTGCTAAATTATCTTCCAAAAGATGTTTCCACTAAATCCAAGCAATTTCTTAAGTTTTTCACAATTAAGGTATATGCTTTAAACCACTTCGTTAATCACCCTTAATCTCTTCAAAATAATTATCTCTTCCCCATAAATCTTCTAATACTCCAATTAAAATGTTTAATATTCATCGATTCCAAATAAATTTCACACAAACGCAAACTTATATTCGTTAAAACAAACATAGCAGTTAATACAATCCTAGAATTCTATCCACATACATAGGATGAAATTCTCTAGATACAAGAGACTTAATCTCAAACTGATAAGTTTATATCTCTAGGATGTAACTATCACATCATAAGGCGTAATTAAAACTCAAACATAAACACTAAACACACCAAACAAAACACATAAGAACACCAAACATATTAAACAAAACACATAAGAACACAAAACATATAAGAACAAAGCACACTTAATTCCACTCCCCATTAGGCGGATTATATCCAGGACCACTATTATTCTCATTTAACCCTTTTGGAATATAAATCTGATAGAATGGGTGATAATTTTTCATTCTTATATCTTTTTCTTCAATCCATTTATTCTTCAAAAACATCACCTTATCCGCTTCTTCCACGTATCTTGAATGAATGAATCGCATCTTGAGTTTCCATCCCATGTGCTCTAAATGTAAGTTAGTTTCATTGATCTTTGCTTCCATTGAAGTCACTCGGGCTTCAATTTTTGCAATCATTTCTGCAATCCCTTGAATACTAACAGCGAGAAATCCATTGAATAACTCTTTAGCACTGTCACTAATGAACTTACTCTTGTCAGAATCTTGCTTCTTGTTAATCTCATTCTTCCAGTAAGATATGATGTACTCAAAATACTCTTCTTAAGATTTAGAATGAAAATAGGACTTAGGGCAAGTGATTCTCTTAAATCAGGTTCTTTATATAGACTTATGAAGTGCTAAAACTACCCCAAGTCGTTTTAAAACTCCAAAATAACTTCCAAAACCTCTTCCCCATGATCTAAGCTTCTAGAATCTCATTTTTCACATTTTTTGTAACTTCGGTGCCTAAGCGCCAAATAGCGGCACTTAGCCGCCAGTGCTCAATTTAGCACAGGTCTGCCAAATGTCCAAATTTTCATTCTGACTCCTCTAAGTCATCAAATAAGGTCAAATAAACTCTATTTAGTTTAAAAACTCAAACTTATTACCACTAAAAACATAAAAACAAACCAAACAAAGGAAACAAACTACACAAAATAAACATAAAGCAAAGCACACTGATAATTATGGGTTGCCTCCCAGAAAGCGCTTGGTTTAACTTCTTCAGCCTGATAAACCCAGAACTCATTCTGAGTGACCCAACATCAGATTCTTATCAGACTTAGATTGCTCGACTGAAAAATATGGTTTAAGTCTACTTTCATTAACTTTAAATATTTTTCCAGTCTTAGGTTCTTGAATATCCACAGCTCCATAGAATTAAATTTTCATCACAATAAAAGGACCCACCCACTTAGACTTAAGTTTTCTAGAAAAAATTCTCAATCTAGCATTATAAAGCAAAATTTTCTGTCCTAGCACAAGATTTTTAGTAATAATCTTCCGATCATGCCAAAACTTCATCTTTTCCTTATAAATCTTAGCACTTTCATAAGATTCATTCCTTATCTCTTCAAGCACATTTAATAACAATAATCTCTTCTCAGCGATATCTTTCAAATTATAATTGAACTCTTTAATAGCCCAAAATATTTTATGCTCAAGTTCAATAGGTAAATGACAAGCTTTTCCAAAAATCAGCCTATATGAGGACATTCATATAGGGGTTCTGTAGGCAGTCCTATAGGCCCACAAAGCATAATCCAGTTTGACTGACAAATCCTTTCTATTTGGATTAACAATTTTTTCCAATATTCTTTTAATTTCACGATTGGATAATTCAACCAAACCACTTGTCTGCGGATGATAAGCAATAGCAATGCGATGATTAATATGATATTTCTTTGCTAACTTTCCAATAATCGCATTTCTAAATGACTTCCCCCATCAGTTATGATTACTCTTGGTATGCCAAATCTGCAAAATATATTCTTTCTTAAAAACTTTGCAACACTTTTCGCATCACATCGAGGTAAAACAATAGCTTTAATCCATTTGGAAACTAGTCTACTGCCATCAAAATATAAACATTTCTGAAAGATGGTGTAAATGGTCCCATAAAATCTAATCCCTAAACATCAAATATCTCAACTTCCAACATATATTTGAGGGGCATCTCATTTCTCCTAGAAATATTGCCTACACGCTAACATCTATCACAATTTTTAATATAAGCATTCACATCCTTAAAAATTGTAGGCCAATAAAATCCAGATTGTAAGATTTTATATGCAGTTTTATCACTTCCAAAATGTCCCCCATAATTAGAATCATGACATTTTTGAACAATTTCATAAGTCTCTTCCAAAGGTACACATCTTCGAATTATAAGATCCTTTCCTTGTTTATATAAAAATGGGTCATCCAAAAAATAAGTCTTAGCATCAGACATAAATTTCTTCTTTTTCTGATATGTCAAACCATAGGGTATAATATCACAAACAATAAAATTTACTTTGTCTGCAAACCACGAAATACGCCACTCATTAACAGTGAACAATTTTTCATCAGGAAATGTTCATTAATTTCTTCAACATCACAGAGAGATTTTTGAATTTCAAGCCTGGACAAATGATCCGCAATTTGATTTTCAGAACCCTTTCTATCTACTATCTCAAAGTCAAAATTCTTGCAAAAGAAGAATCCATCTTATCAATCTCAGTTTTGCATCTTTTTTCTTCATTAAGTATTTGATAGCAGAATGATCAGTATGCACAACACATTTAGTTCCAATTAAATATGATTGAAATTTGTGAAAGGCAAATACTATAGCTAATAACTCTTTCTCCGTAGTGGTATAATTAATTTAAGCTTCATTAAGAGTTTTACTAGCATAATAAAAAACTTTTAAAATCTTATCATATTGCTCTTGATGCATATTTCACCAAATTGGGAAAAACCATTGAAAATTATTAGTAGTCATTTCTTCAATTAAAGCATAAGTATCAGAAATGGTTTAGACATTAATGATCCACTAGCAGCAGCATCGATGATCGATCTAAGAGATCCAACTAATCCATTATAATAAGTTTGAATTATTAACCAATCTGGTATCAAATGATGTGGACATTTCCTGATGAGATCTTTAAATGTTTCCCATGCTTCATATATTGATTCCCCTTCAAACTGACAAAAAGATGTAATATCATTTCTCAACTTAGCAGTCTTAGATAGTGGAAAAAATTTAGCATGAAATTTTTGTGATAGTTCACCCCAAGTTCTAATTGATCTAAGTGCTAACGAATGTAACCATATTTTAGCTTTATCCCTTAGTGAGAAAGGAAAATGTTTAAGTCTAATAGCATCATCCTAAACAGCATCATATTTAAAAGTAACACACAACTCTAGAAAATTAGCAAGATGCAAATTAGGATCTTCAGTTGTTGCTTCCCCAAACTGATTATTAGACACCATTTGGATAATAGCAGGTTTAAGCTCAAAAGAATTAGCAGCTACAGCAGGTTTTTGAATACTACCACAAAGTTCATCCACTAAAGGGTTAACATAATCTCTTAAATGTTTTAATTCTTGATGGATGCCAACATTTTGATCTTGTTGATTTGCCATTTCTTAAATATTTTTATCTTTTTCTATATTTTTTATTTTTTTGATTTTTCTGATAGTTCTTTCTAATTCAAAATCGTAAAGCACATGTCCCTCAAAACCTGAACTACGCATACAACAATAAAACAAAACATAACACAACACATTAACAAAAACAAAGAAAAGTAAAAATTTAAAATTTCTTAATTTTCTTTAAAATGTAATCTTAATTAATTTTTGTCCCTGGCAAAGGTGCCAAAAACTTGATCCACACAATAATTATACTCACAAATTTGATATGAAAATTGGCAACGGTGACAGAAACTTGATCCCGCCAGATATATATGCTTAAGATTTTGATTTATAATGTGGATACTACGCAAGTATCCATATCGTTTATCAAGTAATATAAGACTTTCTGATTAAACCCCGAGATATCGAACCCACAGGGAAAGTGAAAAATCTTTAAAGAAAAAAGAAAATTATCTTTTTACTTTTTTAATTGACTTTTGAAAGTATGTTTGATTTTTGAAAAGTTTGATAGTTAATTTCACTCTTTAAATTTTCTTATAAAAGTCAAACAAGAAATTAAAATGATAATAACTGTAAACACGGTATGAAAAACACTATTAACTAGAATATCATTTTCTTTCCTTTATAAAGTAGTAATAATTATGAAAGTATTGTTGTGGAAGTATTTAAATTTGTTGTGATAAATCGAAGCAAATGTATTCTTTACAATTACTTGGTTCTATATAGAACATTGGTTAATTTGAAATTTTATCATTTTGAACATGGTTAGGCAAAGAAGATATCAGCTCTCACTCTAGAGTTCCCTCATTTCCCTCCACCTGGGGGCTAACTTCTCATAACAAAATTCAAAACTTCAAACCAAATTAGGAGATTTTAGCCTGTCACACTAAAAATCTTCTAATTTTACTCCCCTTTAAAACATCTTATAATATATTGCATTCAATTATATGAACTACAATTTTCACCCATACAATTGCATGTGATTCTTACTAACTTCTATGAGACAATACCGCATTGGATCTTATATAATCTCACCATTAATTTTACATCTTAATAGGCCAAATTAAGAAGTAAATAAAGTTTATAGAATCAATCTTCACAACATCTTCCAACTTTAAACACATATACATTCCACAACAATTCTTCATGAATTACTTACTTCTTTATTTAAGTAAGAAAAAGATAAATTAAACTACTCAGAATGTATTGAGAAAATACAAAAACACATTGATTTGAAATTACAAACATAAGAAAAACAACAAACACAATAAGTATTAATTAAAAACTAAATGTAAGAACAAAAGTAAACACTTATCTAAAAATCCTCTCCACAAGACTCAGGAAGTTCCTATGAAACTTTGACTCTTCACTAAACTACTCCTCAGAGCAGGTCTCCCAACTCCGATGACTCAGAAACAGACTTCAGACTTCAATAAAAACTAAACTAACGGAAAGAAAAGAAGTGGGAAGAAGAAGGCTTCAATCCTACCCTTTTCTCTTTTCTACTCTCTACTCCTAGTCCTAATGAAATACAATAAAAACTCTATAAAAACTCTCTTCAAAATGCAATGGAAGAGCCCCTAATCTTTCCTAAGACTCTTTAAAAATTAAACTAAAAGGTGTCTTGGTGTCTCTTCAAAATGTGTCCAGATTCGATGTATCCACCAAAGAATGCACCCCTTCATTCAAACTTGCCGCCCAAAGGAATTTATGGAAGTTACCACTAAGAGTTGCATCCAATCCTCTTTGAAAATGGCGCCAAATTCAAGTTAATCTCCATTTTTAACTGTGGCGGCTAAGCGCCGGCCCAACGACGCTTAGCCGCAAGTGCCCAAATGTTTATTTTTCATTTTTTGCTCCAAATTTGATCCAATTTTGTTCCTTTCATCATAATCACTTATTTTCATCATACCTGCAAGAAAAACATAAAATACCTTCCATTAAAGTACAATATCATCAAAATAGGTATAAAAATATGCATAGAAATACTATATATTTTAAGTGTATCACCTATTCTCCAGTATTTAGTAATAACCCACAAGTTAAGGAAAATAAGTTGTATATAGAAGAAGTGGTTTCGCAGATGGGAAATCAATCACAAAGGCAAAGTACTACTATTCAAAACATTGAGAATCAACTTGGACAAATTGCTAACGCACTTAGCAATAGGCCTCAGGGAACACTTCTTAGTAAGGTTGAGATCAATTATAAAAATAAAATAAAGAACAAAAGCAAGTTAAAGCTGTCAAACTTGGGAGTGGAAGGGAACTAAATGATTGATTTTAAAAAAAGATTGAAGTTGAGAGAGAAAAGAATGAAACTGAAAAGCTTGGAGAAACTATTCATAAGGAAGTAGAAAAACCTATCTCTCGAACAAAGAGTAATTTAGAAATACCACTGTTGACCTCATTTTTGATGAGGTCATCTCTTCTTCTTTTTAGTACTTAGGATCTAGCCTTAGGCTTTTCCCTTGACTATCCTAGAAGACTAGAACTGGGGCCCACCACTTAGAAACTTAAACCACTTCTTAACTCCCTGCAAACTCCACAAACTTGATTGTAGACCCCTAATCACCTAGAGGGTTGAGATCAGATGTGAAGGTTTAAAGGATGAGTTTCCTATAGGACTCTTTGGCCTTAAGGACTGCCCTGGGTGGCCTGGTCTGGTAAAGGGACTGATTTTCACACACACTACACCTATACACTACACTTTCACACACCTCCCAAAAACACACCTATACCCAACTTGATCTCCTGACTCATGAAAGTGATCCACATGGATGGTCCTTAACCCCTAAGCCCTTGGCTAAGAGGGTTAGGAACAACATGGTGGATGCCTCAAATGAGTCCCTTCATGGCTCATGTGGGCTTGATATGGCTTCATGGCTCAACCAAAATGATTTCATTCCACTTACATTCACCCAATCTTCAATTTTCCAAATTTTCAATTTTTGACCCCCGGGATCCTACGCCCGCCCAGCCTACCCGAAACCCTTGAAATCCTCCAAAATTTCCAAATCACCCAAAATTCCCCAAAATTAACCTTGAACATTTCCTCACAAATCAAATTGATCATTCATAGCCAAAAATAACAAAAATTCCAAAAATACCTCCCAATACCCTCCAAATACCCAAAATACCCCTCTTGACCCAAAAATCCAAAAATTCAGAAAATTCCTAGAAAATTTCAGAAAATCCCAAATATTCCCAATTTCATTTTGTTCAACTACACCATGGTCCACTTTTGTCAATTTACCCTACTTTTGTCAAAACCCCCAATTTGACCCATTTTAACCCTAAGTGAACCCAATGTCAAACCAAACCTACCCAATTGACCCAAATTTTGGTCCAATTCAATTCTAAACTTCAATTCAACATTCCCAACACCAATCTAGACCAAATCCAAGTCCAATTTGATTGATAATTGGATCCAATTTCACTTTTGGCCTTAAAACCCAATTTAGACCCATGACCCAAACCTAACCCAAACTAACCCAATTCAACTCCAATTAACCCCAAATCTTCTCTAAACCTTCCTTAATATTCCCACAAACAAAAAAATAACATGATTTGCCCAAAATTTAGACCCAAACCCCACTCAAATTCAACCAAAAGCTAAAAGGCCCAATTTTGACCTAAACCCAAACCTAACCCAAATAAGCCCAAACCCCAAAATCAAAACCCAACCAAAGCCAAAACTTCTTTGAAACACTCCCATAAACATTTCCCAACATTTATTTTACATCAATTTCAACCCTAGCCCAACATTGGCCCATGTTAACCCAATTTGACCTATATTGGCCCATTCACCAAGGAAGCCCAAATTCAACCCAATTCAAACCCAAATCACTCCCAACTTGCTTCAAATCACTCATGAAACATCCATGAACTAAACCCAACATTTGTTTGGCCCAATCCTTCACAAAATTTCCATCCATAATTTTTTTTTAAACCAAAAGCCCATTTTCTTAAACCTTCCTAAAAGCCCAAATTTCATGCTAAAGCCCATATGACAAATTCTTCTCATCATACCGTTAATTAAAATCAATCCCTAAGTTTCAAAAACTCATCATGAAGCCATTCCAAATTAAGCCCCATACAAATTCCCATCTAAATACCAAAATTTTCTTAAATCCATTTCCATGAAATTGACTTAACTTTTCACAAGCCAAAGATGAGCCATGAAGCCATGCATGAGCCACATGGAAGCCATGAGAGCCTCTTTACATGTCACCATGCCATTTTGGGCAAAAGGAGGAGACTCTTTCCTTAATTCCTAAAGGTGATTAACCACTCCCATGATTCCCCTTAACCATGCTTATGCCTAATTATGCTTGGATGGTGACTTGACCCTACCGATTATGCTCGAGCCAAATCACTTTCTCTTCGACTCTAAACCAAGCCTTGGGTGGTGCACCTAGCCCAAAGGGATGGGTTGACCAATTTGAGCCAAAATGAGCCTTCTCTCATACCATTCTAATCCAAGCCTTTTACACATGGCATTTGCCAATTGCTTACACTAAACCCCAGTGCCCGACCCACTCGAACAAGATGGTGACCGAGTGCTCGCTCGGCCAGCCACCGGTCGTCGGAAAACACCATGGCCGAGACCTCGGGAGGAGCCAAACTTTGGAATTCCACCTTCGCTGAGCCGCCCCATGCCCAATGGCCACCATGGCTGTTCTTCCCATGCCCAGAGCAGTCGATCCCAACCCTCGGCCATCCCCGCGAGGCTCTCCAGCCACCTCTATTTAAACCCGACCCCCTCGCGGCCATGGAGGAGAGTTGCACAAACCTTGCCGAAACTCTGCCAAAATTGCTCCAAACCCTACTCCATACTTAGAGCAGTTGATCCCCAGTGTCAATTTGCCCTAATCTCCACCAACAGAATCCAATTTCTCAACTGAAATTTCACCCAAAACCAGGACACTTTACCAGAGTGAGCCAATCTTCAAATTGACTGGTCCTACACCTTCACTGGACCAAGAGAAGAAGTTTCTCATTGAAAGCCCCATCTCCAGAGCCACCCGGTTGTTCCGGCCTCCAAGCTTTGTGATCGGCCGTGGTCACTTTCATAGCTAGGCAATTCACCGGACCGGGAGACTTCATCCGGAGCTTGTGGGATCCA